>OX382302.1:25190045-25817010 GCA_947507805.1 Aporophyla nigra | reverse complement strand
ATTTTGTTTTATTTTTCTAATCTTAACTCAAAGACGTTCGGTACATTATAGTTTACCTGTTTTATTGGTTTACTATTAATTTATCAAATTTATTTTATTTTATTTAACACGTTTGTCTTTTGACAATAATATTTTTGACTCATCGACGCATCCCCGTGGCCAAACAATATGTTTGGAATAAGAACTCCGGCCAAAAAAATGACGATCACCCGCGGATCCCCCGATGATGACGAGAGGGCTGGTCCCTCGACGGCACTGACGCAACCCTCAAACGTGAGGAAGAGCATCGGAGAATGGGAGGCGTCTAAGAATACGCAAAAATCGCCAAACTCACCGCAGAAAACTATACCGTTAGCACCAACGAAGGCAAAGGTGAAGGCTTTTGTGACCGAGGACAAACCACTAGTACGCAGAATGTCTGCCGAGGTACCAATCAGCTCCCCAAAACAAAAACGGGAATACTCCGATAGAATTACGGAAGCGCGCGCCTGTATCAGGAAGGCGAAAACCGCTCTGGGAGAATCCCGAAACTTACGGGCCGACATCAAGACGGTTGTCACACAGGCGGTGGAGCGATTGTTCCAACTAGTGAAGGAGTCTGAGGCTGCCAAAGTGACACCAAGACCTACAGATAAAAGAAAAGAATTAGAAATTATACAGACAGGACAGACAGAACAGGGAGACAACGCGGAAAGAAAGCAAGGCCATCTGACTGAGGTAATAGAGCAACACGCAAAACTCTTACGGGAAAACAACCTCAAAATGGAGGAATTAAAGAAAGAGTTAGAGATAGGCAGACAAATTGTCGAAAACAGAGCCACGTACGCAAATGTTGCAGCCACCGCTCCAAAAAACACAGCACCGGAGCACACAGCCCTCCACTCAATCGTAGTAGCCTCAACAGACCAGTTGGAAACTGGAGACGAGGTTAATGAAAAGATTCGAAGGGCTGTGAATGCCAAGGACGGCTTTGTAACGGTGGACAAAGTCAGAAAGGCCAAAGACCGAAAGGTAATAGTGGGTTGTAGAACAAGGGAAGAGAGACAAAAGGTCAAGGAAAGGCTGTGTGTGGGAGGGAACCTCCTAGTGGAGGATATGAAGAACAAGGACCCACTGGTAGCTCTTAAGAACGTCTTTAACTATAACACCGATGAGGACGTCCTAAGAGCTTTCAGAAACCAGAACACAGACCTCTTCAAAGATCTGAAGAGTGAGGATGACAGGGTCGAGTTAGCCTACAGGAGGAAGAATAGAAACCCCCACACAAACCACGTAATTTTGAGAGTGTCGCCGCAGTTGTGGAACAGAACACTGCACAAAGGGGCCATACACATCGATATACAGCGCATACAAGTCGAAGATCAGTCTCCACTGGTCCAATGTACATGCTGCTTAGCGTATGGCCATAGCAAACGTTTCTGTAAAGAAACCATAGTTAAGTGCAGCCACTGCGGCGGCCCTCACACTAGAACACAGTGCCCTGACTGGCTCGCCGGAACAGCCCCATCTTGCGTGAATTGCCTGCAAGCAAAACACCCCAGCACTGAGCACAGTGCATTCAGTAATGAGTGCACAGTGCGCAGAAGATGGGAGGCTATGGCGAGAGCGAGGGTCGCATACTGTTAATGCGGAAGGCAGCCATAATAATAATAGGACAGGCAACCCCACCAGAGGATATGCAGTGGCTCAGGCTAACCTCCAGAGAAAGGAGTTGGCAACCACCGAACTCATGGCAGAAGCCACTGATCGGAAAATCGCCTTCGCCTTGGTCCAGGAGCCATATGTTGGTGGGATTCGAAGGATAAAGAGCTACCGAGGCGTGCGAGTGTACCAGTGTGAGGACGATGGAAGAGGGACTGTGAAAGCGGCCGTGATCGTTTTTGATCACGATTTGGACGTCATACAATGCCCAGAACTCACTACGAACAACATCGCAGTGGTGAGAATCCGGTCCAAAGCCTGGGAAATTGCTGTACCTTCTTTCTACTTCGAACCGGACCAGCCTATGGAACCATACGTGGACCAGTTACGAAGGACGATAGAGAAAGCAGGACCAAGAAAACTGCTTATTGGAGGAGATGCCAATGCTAAGAACACCTGGTGGGGTAGCATCGTAAATGACACCAGGGGCATAGAAATGTCCGGGACCCTGGAAGAGTCGGAACTGCAGGTACTCAATAGCGGGAACATACCCACTTTTGACACGATAAGGGGCAACACGAGATACAGCAGTTTTGTCGATTTAACAGCTTGCTCGACAGACATGCTGGATCTCGTGGAAGACTGGAGAGTTGACCAGGGAGTGACGAGCTCGGATCACAACACGATCTTATTTCAGCTGCGTTTACAGAGAGAAAAAGGGATTAACATCCAAAGGACCACTCGACTCTACACAACACTAAAAAGGCTAATTGGGACATCTTCATTGAGAAAATGGACCAATACCACGCGGAACAAAACATTAACGCAACCGAAGTAGGTAGATTCGAGCTCAAACAGCAGCTGGAAGACATGGCAAAAATGATAACAAAAGGTATCACATCAGCATGCATAGACAGTATGCCATTGAAGTCAGCAAATGTCCAATTCTCCTTGCTATGGAGGTCAGAGGAGCTCGCACGTCTAAAAAACGAGGTCACCACAAAAAAGCGGAGGATACGCAATGCAGCGAAGGACCGCAAAGAAAAAGTCTTCAAAGAGTACCTGCAAGCAAAAGAGAATTACGAATGCCAAGCCAAGAAAGCCCAAATAGCAAGCTGGAAGACCTTTTGCCAAAAGCAAGACAGAGAAGGTGTATGGGAGGGCATCTACAGAGTCATCGGTAAGACCGCCAAACGTCAAGAGGATCTGACCCTTAAAAAAGACGACGTGTTCCTAAACCCAAAAGAATCGGCAATCCTACTAGCTGAAACTTTCTAGGTGAAAGCGCATGCAGGTCTCATCGGTAACGAACGCGCTGATCAGCTCGCTAAAGAGGCCGCACTCCGGAGCTGGAGGAGCCCCGACTACGACCAGGTTCCCGTTTCATTCGTTAAACGGATAATCCGAAAGGACTCCCTTGACGAGTGGAATGGCAGGTACAAGTCGGGCGAGACAGCCTCCGTAACGAGAGTGTTCCTCCCGGATGCTGTGCACGCCTACAGTATAATTAGAAAAATAAGACCAGCTGGTATGTTGACGCAGGTACTCACGGGACATGGGGGGCTCTCCCAGTACTTGCATCGTTTCAAGTGCAAGGAGAGTCCTGCATGTATCTGTGATCCTGCAGTTGAGGAAACGATATTCCATTTGTTGCTAGAATGCCCGGTACACAGTAGGGATAGGTACGACCTACAGCAAACAATTGCAATACAATTAAACATGCAAAATCTGGAGACTCTACTTAAAGAAACACGCACTAGAGAAACTTTTATAGAATTTAGTATAAAAATAATACAGAAAGTAATAAATAGAAATAAGACGTCATAAGTATTTACTACAATATATATTGTAAAAATAGAGGTGGAAATCCTCATGGATGTCCTCCGCCCTAGGTTGGGCGGAGGGGTCTGTCAGACTCTTACTGACTAAAACCACCCCGGTGTTCCGTCCCACACCTACGTCGGGAACCACGGGAACCAATATGTCTGCCGCGATCCCCGACCGGTGCCGGCCCACCTTTACGGGCCTCCTCACGTTGGGGAGGAGTGAGGTGTTAAACTCCCCCCCATACATCACAGAGAGGCGCGCGTGGAACACTACGCATCACCATCTCGGGTCCGTAGCAATAGGGGGCGATGGATGTCCCCAGATCCGTCGCCCCTGGACCCATTTAGGGGGGCTGGAAGAGGGCGTTGTCCGCCCTCCGCCGGCGCCCAGTGCGCCTGCTGCGGGCTGGGTGAGCGGAAGATATCTCCCGCTCCCTTTCCGCAGCCTCCTTCTGCGACATGACAGTTTCGCAGAAGGATACCACCGCGTCCCAGGACTCCTCGCTGCCGACCATCGACTCGACCACGGCCGGCAGCGATAGGTCACTGCCTACTTCTGAGACGAGGACACGACGCGGCTCCTCCCAAGCGGCACATTCTGCCAGCGTATGCCGCGCCGTATCCTCCCGGCAGTCGACGCAGTGGTGACACCGGGCGTCCGGCTCCCTGTTTATGCGACACAGGTACTTCCCGAAGCAACCATGCCCCGAGAGCACCTGCGTCGCCCGAAACGACAGGGAGCCGTGCCTCCTCCCGAGCCAGGGCCCGAGCACTGGCCGGACCGCCTCGACGGTGGCGAGGCCGGCGGTAAGGCGTGAAAGCCTGTCCTGCCAGCTCGCCACCAGGGCTGCGCGGAGCTGCGACCGACGAAGCTCCATGTGTCGCTCCGTCAGTCGCTCGCCTCGCTCCCGCGCTTCCTCGCGCCACCGATACAGTGACGCGAAACCTAACCTAACCTAACCCAGTACCCCCCAGCCCTCGTGGTGGTCGGATCATTTTTTGAGTCGCTCCGTAGTTAAAAATTCGAAAAAATAGTAAAAACTGGTCGGATTTATACAAGTTTGGTGTCCGTGTGTGGAGAATAGTGCAGGCTATACGCCCTTGTGATAGTTTTAAACCTGGATTGCAGTGCATTTTCAGTAACACCTGAAAAACTTAAAATTTGGAGGTTAAACATTGAAGAGGAATCTTCAACCTAAGACGCTGCGAAAACAAGATCGACGACCCCCCTTTTTTATTGAAGAAAGGGCTAGGCGTCGCTCCCGCACATCATCCTGACCACCTGGAAATAATAAAAACCCAGAGTTTCAGCAGTTAGGCTGAAAAAACGAAAAAGCACGTGGCTTGAAAAACCAGAAGTAGTGAAACCAGACGCCTCAAAAGTTGCATACAACATTTTCTGCTACAGTCTTAACGGTATCTGGTATAAATTTATTTTTAACTACTATAGCTGATTATTGAAAGGAGTTTGAAATTTTAAATTTCGGACCTGAATATCTTCGGCCCTGATCAAGATTTTAAGATTTTTCAAGTGCAAGTCTTGGCGCGCTCATCAGTTTATTAGAGATTTTAAGTTATAGATTTTTAAGTTTAATAGATTTTAAGTTATAAAGCATTTTGTACAAAAATCATAGTTTTTAAAAATTATCGACTTTGTTTTTGTATTTTAAATTTTTTATTTATTTTAGTGTTGTAGTGCCGTATTTATCATATTTTAAGACATTTTTTTCAAAATTTTTTGACGAGCCGTTCCAAAGATATCGATTTTTTTGTGTGTTTTGGTCTTAATTCAAAATTTTATAGAAAATTCTAAATTTTAACACCAGGACAGGGTCCAACACATCCATTGTGATCTATTTGAGCCCAAACTCGGCCCCCATAACCCCCAATTTGGCTTTTATGGCAAACTCGCGCCATCTTGGTTCTTAGGTTTTTAATTTCAAATTAGGATATCTCGGGAACCGTCAGTTCATTTAATACCGAATTTTCGCGAGGGCCGGTAGCCTACCGCAAACTTTAGGCTAAGACCATTTTCAGGCCATTTCAGGCCTTAATATTTTTTGTCGCTGAAACTGCTTTAAGGACATACTTGAAGTGACGCCGAGCTGCAGATCCAAAACCCCGTCCTTCTGTGACGTAGGGTTCCGGAGATACGGACGTTTTAATACGACTTTTGACAGCTCGGCGGCCATTTTGTTCAAATTCAAAGTGCTATTACTATTAAACCGGTGACCGTGGGAAGTAGCGGTTTTCGAAGTTGTGGTCGGGAAGCCGCTGTCCTACTTACCCCACGATTTCAGGTGGTTTGGAGCTAAAAATTTTCAGGTCCCTGAAAGAAGTCTCAGCAAACAGCGAGGCTCAGGCCGACTTGGGAGAGCCCAAACTCGGGGGGGTCTGCGATTATTCTGAAGGAAGTTATTTATTGCCAAAGATTGACATTGACAGCACCGCGGCCATTTTGTGAAATATTTAGACGGCCATAACTTCCAAACGGAGAGTCGTAGAGGGCTGAGGTTTTCGCTGGACATACCAGTAGGGCTTTAGGTATAATATAAGACAGTTTTCAGGCGTTTTCAGGACACTAAGATTTTTCAGCCTGAAAACCGTTCCGTTGGATCGGTCTCACCGAGCCAAGTTTGGAAAGCCCAAACACCGGGGTTTTTGGACCGGTGGTTCCGGAGATATTCACCTGTAACCACTCTCAGGCCGCCGTCTTGGCAAAAAACCAGATTTTTCAGGTCGGATTATCTCCGTGACCCCTGGGCCAAATCGCACCGTGTTTGGAGTCATCTGAGAGGGCTCGGTGAGAGCTATCCATTTAACACAGTAGAAATACTCTACATAGAGTCTCTTTAAGAGTGTCTCTTCTTTTATGATTTTTTGACTCTGTTTTAATTGCTTTTAACATGTATTTCTCTCATGACTATTCACTGTCTGACCCGCTCCTTTGAGCGAAGGGCTGACCAATAGTAGCTCTATTTAGAGGCTGGAACCCAAAGACTAAGATTTACAATCGTAAAGAGTAACTGCATACTTTATTCTTTTATTATATACATTTCTTGTTCTTGTGCTTTATTCCGCCTATACAGGGACACAGAAGCAATATCAGCTGCCTCCGACTGGCCGTATGAACCTTACGTTCACTAAAACCGGCAATTTGGTTTACGTCAAAAATATATTTTAAGGCTGTCGTGTCTAAAACTATTGACAGTTTATTATCATAACGTGTTTTTCGTTGACGAGCGTGCCATTGACGGTCTTACCTCTACATTTAATAGCTGAAATTGAATTGACTTTCGTCATATCGTAGGACGAATTACAATTTAGACATACTTTGTGATAACCCCCCTTTACAGGGACACAAAAGTAGCTTTACTGTCCTCTGACTGGTCCCTGTATGAATAACACTTTCACCAAAACTACCAGTATGTTCCGTACTCCGGCAAAGAAAGACACGAGCCCTAGGAGCTCGCCGCGCTCAACAGAGAAGGCTGGACCCTCGCTTCCTAGCGTGAGGCGAAGCATCGGTGAATGGGAGGCCGGGAAAGTTGAGCTTCAGGGCAAGTCCCCGGTCAACCAAATGCTCGAAGCCACACCACCTGCTGCCAGCACTTCGGTAGCGCGCCGTGTACCGGTTGACACCGCAAAAGTCACAAAGAGATCCGACTCTGGCTACCCCAGCCTCACGGCAGAGGCGAGAGCTTGCCTGAGTAAAGCGAAGCTTCACTAAGGCAACTCTCGCAATCTTAAGACAGAGATAAAAACGGAGGTGCTCGGTGCAATCAATAGACTGTATGAGTTGGTGAAAGAGTCAGAGCGGAGCAAAGTTTCCGTCAGACCTGTATCTGCCGTGTCACCGGAAGTCATACTGGCGGCCGCACCAAAAAATCCAACCACAGCTACAGAGCCGGCCGACGGGCCGGTTATGGAGCTGATGCAGAGCCTGGTGGCAGGCCTCAAGGACTACAAAGAAGCATTGCAGGTGTGCCAGCAACACACAAAGGATCTTTCGGAGCAACTTCTGCTGGCCCCTCGCTGTGTCGCCAACCAACACCCAACTTTCGCGGAAGTCGCTGCCGGCCCGAAGCAACACATCCGAGAACCTCTTCACTCAGTAGTCGTGTCATCTAAGAATGATCAAGACACGAGTGAAGAGGTAATCGAGAAGCTCCGGACGGCGGTTGATGCCCGAAATGAGGGTACCAGAGTAGAGCGACTGCGCAAGGCGAGGGACCAAAAGGTGGTGGTCGGATTTAGGATGAAAGAA
The DNA here is from genome assembly GCA_947507805.1 of Aporophyla nigra. NCBI lineage: Eukaryota > Metazoa > Arthropoda > Insecta > Lepidoptera > Noctuidae > Aporophyla > Aporophyla nigra. The sequence goes on along the minus strand of OX382302.1, from coordinate 25,809,276 downwards.
GAGCTGACTAGAGTGACGGAGTGGATCCGGAAATCCGGCAATCTGGTCGCAGAAGAAGTCCGGAACAAGGACCCGCTCGTCATCATCTGGGACGTCCTTTCCTGCCACACGGATGTTGAAATCACGCAGGCCCTGGAGCGGCAGAACACCCACCTAATCGGGGACATTCCTGCGAGTGATGTGAGGTTGGAGGTAAAGTACCGCCGTAAGACCAGGAACCCCCACATGTGCCACGTCATTCTGCAGGTGTCCCCGATAGTGTGGCAGAGGCTGACTTTTGCGGGTCGCGTGCACATTGACCTGCAGCGGGTGCGGGTGCAGGACCAGTCGCCACTGGTGCAGTGCTCTCGCTGCCTGTGCTTCGGTCACAGCCGGAAACTGTGCACGCGGCCCGCAGACCTCTGCACCCATTGTGGTGAGCCCCACATGCGTGCGGATTGTCCGTCTCGGCTGGCAGAGGAGGCACCAAAGTGTCACAATTGCCTGTCAGCCAAACTGGAAAGAATTGACCACAACGCCTTCGACAGCGTGTGCCCTATTCGCATTAAATGGGATGCATTAGCACGACTGTCGGTGGCTTACTGCTAAGGTGGCATCAACCCCTACCGGAAACACGAATTCAGGCAATTTAACCCGAACAAACCCCGCTGCCCTCCCAAACTACCAGGTGATCCAAGCGAATCTGCAGAGGAAGAATCTTGCGACCCAAGAACTCATGATAGTGGCCAGTGAGCGGAAGGTTGCGTTCGCACTGCTCCAGGAGCCATATGTGGGTGGGATCCGAAGAATGCGAGACTACCGAGGAGCTAGAGTGTACCAGTGCGCGGATCAAGGAAGTGGAACTGTGAAGGCGGCAATAGTCGTCTTCGATCAAGAGCTTGACGTCACACAGTGTCCAAAACTCACCACCAATAACATCACGGTGGTGAGAATCCGAACCCGCGCCTGGGAAATTGCAGTAGTCTCCTTTTACTTTGAACCAAACCACCCAATACAACCGTACCTGGAGCAGCTTCTGCAGATTCGCAAGGAAATAGGCCCCATAAAGCTCATTTTGGGAGGTGACACTAACGCCAAGAGCACCTGGTGGGGTAGTCTGGTTGTGGACAGCAGGGGTGAAGAAATGTCGGGTGCAATACATGAAATGGGCTTGCAGGTGCTCAACACCGGAAACACGCCAACCTTCAACACCATCAGAGGTGGGAAATCCTTCACCACTTTTGTTGATATTACGGCGTGTTCAACGGACATGTTGAACCTGGTGGAGGACTGGACAGTCGAAGAGGGTCTCACAAGCTCGGACCACAACGGTATCATATTTAAAATCAATCTTCAAAAATCTAGAGGCATAAATGTTAAAAGAACAACCAGAATTTATAATACAAGAAAAGCAAATTGGAGCCAGTTTCATGAGAAACTGGCCCAATTAAAAGCAGACGTCAATCTAAACCAAGTAGAAATTGATAAAATTAGTAATAACAGAACACTGGAAAATACCGTTAGAAATTATTTAGTACAGTAACCGAAACTTGCGAAGAAACTTTGGCTAAAATTAAAAACAATGACATACTTACGATACCGTGGTGGTCCAATGAGCTTGCTGAGATGATGAAAGAGGTGAACACCAAGAGACGCCGCATACGTTGCGCTGCAGCAGTCCGGAGAGCGAGTGTGGTGGAGGAGTACCTGCGGGCAAAAGAAAATTATGAGTTAGAGGCCAAAAGGGCGCAGATTACGAGCTGGAAGGGTTTTTGCGAAAAACAGGACAAGGAAGGACTCTGGGAGGGGATTTGCAGGATTTTGGGCCGTACCGAAAAAAGGCACGAGGATCTACCATTGCTCAAGGATGGGGTGCCACTCGATGGTGAGGGTTTAGCGTCACTGCTGGCCGAGACCTTCTACCCCGAGGACCTGCCTGGGGAAGACAATGATGACCACCGTCGGACGCGAGCAGCGGCCAGTCGTGTAAACGAGTGGGCGCATGATGAAAACCATGACCCGCCCTTTATACTTCAGGAGCTTAAAACCGCGGTGGAAGGCTTCAACCCCAGGAAGGCACCGGGGGCGGATGGTCTTACGGCTGATATCTGTGCCCAAGTTATATTCCGGGACCCGGGGATGTTCCTTGCACTGGCCAATAAGTGCCTTGAGCAGGGCCACTTCCCGGGGGCCTGGAAGGAGGCCACAGTGGTGATCCTTCGAAATCCCGGAAAGGAGTGCTACACCACCCCGAAGTCCTACAGGCCGATTGGCCTCCTGCCGGTCATGGGCAAAATCCTCGAGAAAATGTTGGTGGCAAGGTTGAAGTGGCACCTGGTCCCGCGGTTGAGTACTCGTCAGTTTGGTTTCATGCCCCAGAGGAGCACCGAAGACTCCCTCTACACCATGATACAACACATTAGAGTAAAGCTAAACGAAAAGAAGCTAATCACTGTTGTTTCACTTGATATAGAGGGAGCCTTCGACAGCGCATGGTGGCCCGCCCTTAAGACCAGACTGGCTGAGGAAAGGTGCCCGGTGAACCTCAGGCGGATGCTGGACAGCTATCTAGCTGGTAGGAGTGTCCGAGTGAGGTACGCCGGAGCGGAATGCCAAAGGAACACCAACAAAGGATGTGTCCAGGGGTCGGTAGGCGGTCCAATCCTTTGGAACTTGCTCCTGGATAGCCTTTTGAAGGAGTTGGAAGAGCGAGGAGTGTACTGCCAGGCTTTCGCCGATGATGTGGTCATGATATTTGACGGAAGCACAGCGTTGGAGGTTCAGAGACATGCCAATGCCGCCCTCGAGTATGTTCGGAGGTGGGGCATCCGAAATAAGCTGAAGTTTGCACCACACAAAACTTGCGCGATGGTCGTAACCAGAAAGCTAAAGTACGATGTCCCACTTCTGAGCATGGGCGGGGTAGACATTGGCATGTCTAAGGAAATAAAAATACTGGGGCTCACTATTGACCACCAGCTCACTTTTAACACCCACGCCGCTAACGTTTGCAGGAAGGCTGCAAACATTTATAAACAACTGTCTAGGGCGGCCAAAGTGAGCTGGGGTCTACACCCTGAAGTCATAAGAAGCATCTACATGGCGGCGGTGGAGCCGGTAATCATGTACGCGGCGAGTGCCTCGGCGCCGGCGACCAAAAAGGTTGGAGTGCAGAAGATGCTCAACACGGTCCAACGAGGGTTTGCCCAAAAACTCTGCAAGTCCTACCGCACCGTTTCGCTGAATGCGTCCCTGGTGCTGGCGGGGATACTCCCACTCGACCTCCGGATACAGGAGGCAGCCGCCCTGTATGAGGCAAAGAGGGGGGTGCCACAGCCAGCCCTTGCGGGCAGGGAGGTGGAGCGTGTGGTGGCATTTGCAGAGACACCACATCCGGCGAAACATATGGCCATGGGGTTCATGAGTCTGGAGGACCAGTCCCAAGTGGACACCCACAACAACCAGGCGGTCCGATTTTTCACCGATGGCAGCAGGATTGCGGGCAAGGTTGGAGCAGCGCTGTCACTATGGGACGGTGATGCCGAGATCAAGTCCGTAAAGCTTAGCTTGCCGTCGTGCTGTACGGTCTACCAGGCGGAACTCTTGGCCATATGCGTAGCCACGAGGCAAATCCTCAAGCGCAAAGAGGGAACCTTCGGTATCTATAGTGACTCAAAAGCGGCACTACAGACAGTCACAAACCAGGGTTCCCTCCACGCGCTGGCGGTAGAAGCGAGAGCAAATGTGGGCGCGGCTTTAAAACCGTGCCGTGCCGTGCCGTACCGTGCCTTGAAATAATGTTGTTGTCCTTGTCTGTACTGTTTGCATTTTAGTCTGGTCTCTATTTGATTATTAATGATTTTGACATAGTTAATGGTGGTATTGACGTTTTTAATGGTAATTTTGACATTATTATGAATAATTTTGACATTGCTATTGATTATCTTGACATCACTATTAATTGTTTTGACATTATTAATAATAATTATATATAATTTGCCAAATGTTAAAATGTGTGTACTAACACTAGTGTTTAAGGTGTGTAGGTTTGTAAGTACTAACAAAATTGGATTCTATTATCTGCTAAATAAATTATATTATTATTATTATTATTTATCCCAGAGCAAAGATGTTTCTTTGTTTTGGGTAAAGGCTCACGCCGGACTAGAGGGCAATGAACGCGCAGACCACTTGGCAAAAGAAGCTGCACTCAATTTGAAAAAGAAGCCGGACTACGACTGCTGTCCGGTTTCATTCGTCAAGCGGCAGATCCGTATGGGGTCGCTTGACGAATGGAACCGAAGATACATAAATGGCGAGACAGCCTCGGTCACCAAAATGTTTTTCCCGAATGCGATTGATGCCTTTAGGGTTATCAAAAAGATAAAACCAGCAGGAGTGGTAACACAGATCTTGACGGGGCACGGTGGGTTCTCCGAATACCTTCATCGCTTTAAGTGTAAGGAGAGCCCATCGTGCATCTGTGAGCCGGAAGCACTGGAATCAATCCCACACATTTTGACAGAATGTCCGGTGTTCGGAGTGGAACGACTGAATGCGGAAATGATGCTCGAAACAAAAATAGACAAAAATATAATAGAGACTTTAATACAAAACGAAAAACTAAGGAACATATTTTTGGAATACTGTGTAGACATAACAAAAGAAACAAACAAACACTAGGTCCATAAACATCGCAAATTTTTTTCGCGGCTTGCGTTGCATTTTTATCTTTTTTGTAGTAAAATTTTAAAATGTATCGAATTTCTTCATTAGATTCACTCATCTTGACGGTACGAAAAACAAATGAAAATCACACATTTGCCTAATTTGAATTTGGAATTATGTTCTTCAAAATTTTAACTTTCAATGAAACCAAAACCAGCCAGATACTAATAGTATAGCCAAAGAGATTTTATTACAAGTTCATACATACTATAATGCGAAAAGACTTTTTCCCCAACCTAATATAAATGTGTAGCAGTGAAAGTGCTGCAATGGCAGCAGATTTGAGAAATGGCCCGCTTCATATATTCGGAGTACATGAAAACTGCAATGATTATTACTGCAATGTCAATAAAACAGCTGCAAATGGAAGTGAAAACAAGGAAGAAAATCTCGTACAAAGTCTGAAATATACTGCTCCAGAGGTGTGGGCTCTAATTTATGCAGCCTATGAAAAAATTGCTTTGAAAGCAGGTCGTTTGTCAAATGAGACAACAAATGTGGCAGAAAACTTTATGAGCATTATAAATAAATTCAACTGTGGAAAACGAATTAGTTTAGGAAGAGGGGGTTCTTACCAGCGACGTGTTCATGTGGCAGGTAGAAATGCTTTGATTACCATGGTACAGTATTTTTTCTTTGTATGTGACATAATCATCTATTTATATTTTATTGATGTTTTCCAGTAAAAAATATTCTATTTTCAGGATTATCGCTTGCTACTAGACACAAATGGCATGAAACTGCATGGAAAAAGCAGACCACACAGAGTCCAGGGACACATTAAAAAAAAACATAAATCGAAAGGAACAAAACAGAATACGACACAATTCGTCGACACGCAAACGATTGTTTGCTCCAAGAGAGAAAACCCAGCCGGACGAGCACTATGGGCCTGAAGCTTGTGACCCAATTGATATTGACGAAGCACAACACTGAGAATACAGTGTGTAGAACGGTTAGCAGAATTTCAAAAGTCACCAGAAAACATAGCTTTGATTGAAATGTCTACTGTAGGACAGCATGAAAATGATTTATATACTACTCACAGGAGTGACCGTTTGACTACTAGTCAATTTGGAATGGTTAGTTGTGTGGTATAATTTTGTTAGCAGAAAGTATACATTTCTGGTAATATTGCGGTGTTTATTGAATATCTACATAGACAGTGCTAAATTTAAAAAACCGGCCAAGTGCGAGTCGGACTCACGCACCGAGGGTTCCGTACAAACCTTCAGGTATTCACGGTTTGTACATAAGATTATGTTTATGAAATTATTATTTTTTAATTTTTATATTTGAGTTGATTGAATGAAAGGTAAATTATAGTTTATGATTTATAAAAAAAAAAACTACTTACTAGATCTCGTTCAAACCAATTTTCGGTGGAAGTTTACATGGTAATGTACATCATATATTTTTTTTAGTTTTATCATTCCCTTATTTTAGAAGTTACGGGGGGGACACACATTTTACCACTTTGGAAGCGCAAACTTTTCAGTTTAGAAAAAAATGATATTAGAAACCTCAATATCATTTTTGAAGACCTATCCATAGATACCCTACACGTATGGGTTTGATGTTTTTTTTTTTTTGCGTTTCAGTATGGGGAACCCCAAATATTATTGCTTTTTTTTTCTATTTTTGTGTGAAAATCTTAATGCGGTTCACAGAATACATCTACTTACCAAGTTTCAACAGCATAGCTCTTATAGTTTCGGAAAAAAGTGGCTGTGACATACTCGGACAGACAGACAGACAGACATGACGAATCTATAAGGGTTCCGTTTTTTGCCATTTGGCAACGGAACCCTAAAAATTACCCATAATATAAATTTATTTTATCTTTACTTTTAATTTTGCAGATTTGCAAACGCCGTACCACTCCATGTCACAATCATGTAAAGGATATTCTATACAAAATGAATATTTGTACAAAAGACATGTTATATGGGCAGCAAAATGAGAATGTAGCAAAAAGCATGTTCATGCAACAATATAATAAAATTGTGAGGTCTTGCGGTCTTTTTATTGATGAAGAATTTGGATGTTTAGCTGGCAGTCCAGATGGTAAGTTTTTGTTTATCAATCTTCAATTTTATCTATTTATTTAGCAAATATGTAAAACTATAATACTAGCTATAATCGCGACAGACCAAGGATTACGAGCACGATAGGCGATTGAATTTATTGTATCAAATCTTATAAAGAGTTTCATCCACACAAATCCACACTATCCACACTAATACTAATATATACTAATATTTACTAATATAATATTATAAATGCAAAAGTAACTCTGTCTGTCTGTCTCGCTTTCCTGCTAAAACTACTGAACCGATTTAAATGAAATTTGGTACACAGATAGTTTAGAGCCTGAGAAAGGACATAGGCTACTTTTTATTGCGGAAAAGGGTTTTAAGGGGTTGAAAGGGGGGATGAAAGGTTGTAGGGAAGTACTGTCATTTTTAAAGCTAGAATGATGAAACTTTTTATTTGGCATTTATTACATAATATATATTTATGAATTATATTTAAAGTTTGTTTGTTTGTTTTTACCCTTAAGGGGGTAAAATAACTATAGGGAATAGGGGATGAAACTTTGTTACATATAAAATAATAAAGTCACTTTGCTGTCTGTCTGTCCCTATGTATGCTTAAATATCTTTGAAACTACGCAAAGGGTTTTTACGCAGGTTTTTCTAATAGATAGAATGATTCAAGAGAAAGGTTTTTAAGTGTATAACATGCATAATATAGTAAAGAAACGCTGATAATTTTAGAGGTTTCTAATGTGATGTCACAAATAAACTCATTTTTTTGCGCTAACCTTGCGAACGCTGGCTGAACCCTACAAAATTGATCAAAATAATGTACTACAGTATTGTACACCTTAAAAAGGTCAACAAAAAAGTCCGCAATGGTATATGTCTATCTCTTAGGGATAACCCACAATAACCATTTTTATCCTTTACTCGTAAAAAACGAGAAATAATGGCTTATTTATGAAACGATTTTAAGCAATATAGCATTAATCCTTATCCAACCATTACCTTAAATATATTGTGCATTTAATATACTTAGATCGATATGGCCCTTGACAGCATGTAATTCAAATGAATATCTTAGAAGATATCAGAGATTTAAAAAGCGGGGGCGGAGCGGCTGGCAGGCCGTAGGTAAGTCCGTCCCAATTTTGTAGCGGTCGGGTAGTGCAGGATTAGTAGTATTGTAATTCATATTACTTAGGCTTCATAATAAATGCGAATATCATGTGTGTTCGTTATACTCAAAATAAACCTAATAGTATTATTCCAAGTAAGATACCGCGAAGTATGGCTTAGATGTTTAGATTTTTGGATGGATTTGGATTTTTGGTTATCCTGGATACTTACCATATAGGATACTTTATCCCAGTAGTAGGTTCCCAGGTGATATTTTCCGACAGCTATACGGGCGAAGCCACTGGCAAAAGTACTGTTCCTATAATTCCTATGATCGATTTGGTGTCCGGTAAATGATTGAGTTTCTGTATAGGTAGAATACGAGCGTTAAGAAAAACCAGGAAGACATATTCAACTAAACCAATCCCTATGCCGCAGTCTTCTTACTCTTACTCTGAATACTATTAGTTTTGTTTACACACATGATATTCTCATAAACTATGAATCCAAAGTAATATGAATTATAATCCTACTTACTACTAATAAGTACTGTAAATTATGTGAAAATATTTAGGTATGATTGGGTGATTGTTTCTCAATCACGCAAAAATGGCTGAATGGATCGAAAATGGCACACAGAGTCTACGACACTAATATAACCTGGATTAATACATTCTTATCGCAGTAGTACGTCCTCTTGCGTTAATTTCCGACATCCACGCGGGCGAAGCCGCGGGCAAAAGCTAGTTGTTTTATATTTTAGGGTAGGCAGAAACTACTCACCACCACCTTGCGAGTACTACGCACAGTATTCACACCACACATGCTTCGCAAGCAACGCATTTCATTCTTTTGCCTAACATAATAATCCTTATAAAAATCGTACCAAGCGGCTTTTTTTAAATACACGCCACCTAGTAGTATATTCTTGGAAGTACTCGCTTACATCTGTGTGTGTAAACGACCAATAGCAGATTTTATCTACGGATTATGAGTCAAATTGGGTGGATTTTGAGGGAATGTTATGACCTAATTCAATAAAGTGTAATGTCCGATAAGCGCGTCTACTACTCCTACGATTTACTAATGTGCCAATTACACATAAAATAATATAAACTAAAAATGTTGACTTCAGCGCCATCTAGCGGGAATATGTTCGAGAGCAGACCGTATGTTCCGCCTTAATAATAGCCATAGCAAGGATAGCAATAACAAAGTTTCCCCTTCAAATTCCATAAGTTTGGTCAGTCAACACGTGTTTCCGCTATGAAAACCGGAGTCGAACTATGTCTGCACACCACGTAACCGCATCGCAACTACTGGAGACAACACAGGTTTACAGGTTTATAATAGTTACATGCTAAGGCTTATTCAACTAACAATGGACACAAGGGGAGAAAAATAATTGTCTATATGCACCAAAAATTAAATCTTGTCTCCTAAACAAGGGGTGACCTGTATCTTAGGAGACAGTGATTCGACCGAGTTAAACTGTAAATTAAATTAATGTTGGACCTTAAATGTTAATCTACCACAAAACAAAAATGTGAATTAGCTGAGTAAGTAATCTATATACATCTATACAAATAAATAAAATTGGAGTGTCTGTTTTTAATATTAAAATAACGACTTTTTACTAAGTGTATATGGATGTATACATGGTACATATACCAAAACAACATTTTTTACAATTTTTGTCTGTCTGTCTGTCTGTCTGTCTGTTCGTTCCGGCTAATCTCTGAAATGGCTGGACCGATTTTGACGGAACTTTCACTGACAGATAGCTGATGTAACAAGGAGTAACTTAGGCTACTTTTATTTTAGAAAAAATAAATAATAGTTTAAAAAAAACTAAAAACACGCTGAATTTTGAGACGTATGTCAGCGTAGTTTTCAAAGACAGTTTTTATGAAAAACTTTTTGTTAAATACCACGCGGACGAAGTCACGGGTAACAGCTATTACCTATAATATAACCTGAATTAACACATCTTACCGCGGTAGTACGTCCTCCTGCGTTAATTTCCGACATCCATGCGGGCGAAGCCGCGTGCAAAAGTTAGTTTTAGATATATTTTGAGCATGGATGGATGCAGGTATGCAGAAAGAGTGTGAGTATAAATGGAAGAGAGGTGTGTTCATATTCGTGAGTGTAATGTTAGTTGTGTTGTATGGGTGTGTATGTAGTGTGTTATGAGGTGTGTGTAGTGTTTTGTGTTCAAATTTAATAGTGATTTGTTGAACGCAACCATATCAACATTTTGTCGGTACCACAACGCAACTACAAAAAGCTGCAGCGACACTATTCACACGTAACCACTGCTTGACAGCATTTTGTAGTTGCGACGCGCGACGTGGTGTGGTTGTGGTACGTGTGAATAAGCCCTTAAATGCCATTTAAATGTTCACGGTAATTAAAAATTACTTGAATTAGGTCCTGATGCTTACAAACTGTTTCGGAGATAATTTTAACGAAGAAAACAACATTAAGTATAAATATTCGGAATAAACAGTTGTTAGTTTGTTTAACGTCCTGAAAATTCAATTTATGCTTCGGATTGATTCTCCATCTCTTCTTCAACAGTGGTCACTGGACCCATTTAAGCGGACAGTCGGGCTCCGTTGAGTCTATTCAAAAGTAGCTAACACCACCTGCTGAAATTAATTTGAGGACGTGTCTTCTTTTGCTTGAATTCATTCTTGTAGCGCGCGCGCAATATTTAAATATCCCGCCATGCGCAGAGAGCGCAACCAATAAGATCACTTGCCGCCGACGCCATCTGTAACGCGCCCCACGCGCTGCCCGACCACCGGCGTCTCTGCCCCGCTCGCCCGCGCGCCGCGTGAGTACTTTTGTTATGCCGGAACGAAACACCCACGCTATAAGTGGCTGCCCAACGTGCTGCTAATAACATAAAAAGTGCTCTGTGGTGCTACGTTAACGTACTTCGCGTGTGTTATCGACATGCCGCGTACGCGCAGGGACCCCGCGACACCCTTGGACGACGAGATCGCCGTGGAAGTCGACGATGACAAGACCACCGACAACGCCGCAAGTTTTTCATCGGGACAAGTGGCCGCCATGATGGCCGCCATGCAACGGTCCCAAACCGAAGCGTTCGAGCGTCTGCTGGATAAAGTGATAAACTGCCAGCCGTCATCCCCAGTTCCCTCTACGTCTGCATCACCGGTCGCCGGCAGCGGCACCTTCACGCACTGCACCGCCAGGTTTGGCGGTGACGCCGACGAGTCCGTGGACGCCTTCATAGACGCCATCCAGAGCTACAAGGACTGTGCTAATGTGTCCGAGGAAAATGCCCTCAGGGGCCTCTCGATGGTGCTCACGAGGAATGCCGCCATATGGTACCAGGGAGTCAAGAAGGAAATTCATTCATGGGACGAGGCCATACATTTATTGATCAATACCTACGGTGATAGGAAACCTCCACACCGTATCTATCGAGAATTATTTGAACAACAACAACGTGATCAAAACACAGACGTGTTCGTCGCTAAATGTCGTGCATTGCTATCAAAAATCCCCGCCGGCGATATATCTGAAAAAGCGCAAGTCGACATGGTTTACGGCCTACTTGATTTACGAATTCGAAAATACTTGAGAAGGGAAGATTTCAAAGACTTCTCTAGCATGCTGCGCATCGCCCGTTCTATAGAGATTGAAGAATCCGATGTGCGTATCCAGTCTCAGACCGCGTCGCCCTCGCCGCGCCGCGCGCCGCCCCGCCGCCCTGCGCCAGCAACGCCGAGTACATCTACGAGTGACACGACTTCGTCGCATCGCAACGATCAACGGCCGTTCGAGATAGTTCCGCTAGTGCGCGTCCGAACCAAACTGTCGCGAAACCTAAATGCGTTTATTGTAAACAATACGGACACATACGTGAAGACTGTAATAAGTTAAAAAAGTGCAGTGATAATGATAAGTCTCTCTATTGTTACGGTTGCGGAGCGAAAGGGGTAGTGAGGTCGCAGTGCTCGAAATGTAGCAATAACTTGTTGTTTTCATCTGTAACTATCGAAAATAAGTCACCGGTTTTGGTAAGTGAATCTAAACATATTACTACGTCTTCGAATAACACTCCAAGTCACGATATTTTTGCCCGTAATAGTGATAGACGCGATAGTAATAGTGTTCAACGTGTTCAACTACGTAAACAAACATGCGAAGCGCGTTCTGATTGTAGTAGTTACTGTAGAAATTATTCACCTTACTTGCAATCGCAATCGTGCGATTATTTTGATTATTTTTGTTTTGATAGTGACTTACCGGGTAAGGTAGATGTGCCTGTTATCGGAAGTTGTGATAGTGACTTACCGGGTAGGGTAGATGTGCCTGTTATCGGAAGTTGTGATAGTGACTTACCGGGTAGGGTAGATGTGCCTGTTATCGGAAGTTGTGATAGTGACTTACCAGGTAGGGTAGATGTGCCTGTTATCGGAAGTTGTGATAGTGACTTACCGGGTAGGGTAGATGTGCCTGTTATTGGAAGTTGTGATAGTGACTTACCGGGTAGGGTAGAAGTACCTGATGTTGCACACAGTGTTAGTCCCTCGCCTGTTATGGTAAACTCACCGACTATCGTCCCGACTCGTGGATGGTGCTGCTCAGACGTTGATCCGTTGAACACGCCTTCAGTAGTTTCTTCATTTTGCGCCGACAATACGGCGACAACTACTGTTCCTTGGGGTGGTGTTACGCCCGCGGTCCATCTTTCTGCGTCTCGCGTTTTGCAGGCGACGACCGTACACTCACCGCAACGGAGGCCTGTGCTTAGTATACAGGTTCTTGGTTTACGAGGCATGGCTTTGATTGATACTGCAGCTAGGTGCTCTATAGCAGGTCATAAGCTTTATAAAATATTTATTGAAAAGGGGCTTACCTTTTGCGCTAAGCAGGTTTACGTGAAGCTGGCTGATGGTGTTGTCCATCCTCGCGAGGTCCTGGCGGCAGGCGCTGACGTCGACATCTCCGTGAACAAAAGTGTTCGAGTGGATTTCATAATTTTCCCTGATGCTGACAACAACGATACTCTCCTAGGCATAGACTTCCTCAACGCCGCAGGTATGGTTCTTGATTTTTCTGTTTCTTGTTGGTACTTTTCTGGTTCCACGCAGACCTACCCGCTTGAGTATGAGGGTGAAACGATGGTACAGCACGATTCCATCCCTGTATCTTCTATGTCGCTAAGGGCCGATGAAGGGTTATTACTTACCGGTGATCAACGCCAACAGCTTACAAATTTACTTCAGCACCATGAAGATGTGTTCCGTCTAGGAGGAGAGGCGACTCGCTTTGCCGAGCATCAAATAGACACAGGAGGTCATGCGCCTATTGCGGTGCCTCCATATCGCCTCACGCCCGCTAAGAGGGCCGCAATGGAGGCAGAGATTAACAAAATGTTGTCCGATGGTGTGATCGAGGAGTGCGAGTCAGCGTGGGCCGCACCTGCTCTCCTCGTCCCTAAAAAGGATGGTACGTATAGGTTCTGTGTCGACTATCGCCGTCTAAATGCGGTCACTAAAAGTGACACTTATCCTTTGCCGGTCATCGAGGACCTTCTTCACGCCACAAAGAGGGAAGGGTACATGAGTACGATAGATCTGCGGTCAGGTTACTGGCAAATAAGTGTATCCCCTGTGGACAGAGACAAGACAGCGTTCGTGTCACCTCTCGGTACGTATCGTTTTATTCGCATGCCATTCGGCCTCAAGAACGCCCCCGCCACCTTCCAGAGGTTAATGGGCCGTTTTCGGTCAGGGACTGCTTTGAAGGACGTTACCTTATTGTGCTATTTAGACGATTTGCTAATCCTTTCAGAAGGGCACTTCCAGAAGCATCTGGAAGACTTGGAAGCCGTATTTAATCGCCTACGTGTTTTTGGATTACGAGCCAACAGGGACAAGTGCCACTTTGCCTGTGACCAAGTTAAGTACTTAGGCCATCTTATCACTCCCGAAGGTATAAAGCCTGACGAGTCCAAGGTGCAGGCTATCCAGCAGATGAAAGAGCCAACCAACCTCAAACATTTGAAAAGCTTTCTACAGACCTGTTCATGGTTTCGTAAGTTTGTGCCTGGGTTTTCTGAAATAGCCCGACCGCTTACCAAGCTTACCAAGAAGAACGAACCATGGACTTGGACCGAATCCCAGCAACGAGCTTTCGATGAGTTGAAGAAGAGGCTCACAACAGCACCAATCCTCGTGCAAGCTGACCATAGTAAACCTTTCATTATTCATACCGATGCTAGCAATTATGCTTTAGGGGCCGTTCTACTGCAAGGCGAAGGCAACGACGTGCACCCCATTGAGTACTCTAGTCGTTTGCTCACCTCTGCAGAACGTAAGTACTCAACTACAGAGCGAGAGGCACTCGCTGTAGTTTGGGCCGTAGAGAAGTACCGCCTGTACATTGAGGGACATCCCGTTATTCTGCGAAGTGACCACCAACCACTAAAGTGGTTGTTAACCTTAAAGTCTCCCAGTGGCAGGTTGATGCGCTGGGCTCTCAAATTACAAGGTTTTGACATACAGTATGAGTACACTCCTGGTAAGGTCAATGTTATCGCCGATGCTCTTAGCCGCCCTTCCTGTAGTGAGGCTTCTCAAGAGAGCTGTGGGGTTTGTTCGGTGATCTTGGACATGCCACGCAAGAGTGCAAATGACCTTCGATCTGCTCAACTGGATGATCCTGAGGTGAGTAAGATCATCAAGGATATAGAAAACACCGCTGATCCCATGTCCTCTACCCGCTGGCTAGAGCGCGGTTATCTTATGGATCAGGGTGTCCTCTACCGTCATGCTCCTGACTCAGAGGCTGAGGAGCCGCAGTTTGTCGTTCCCGTATCCATGCTCAAAGACGTTATGGAAGAGTTCCATAACGCCCCTACCGCTGGTCATCAAGGCGTGGATCGTACGATTGATCGTATAAGACAGCGGTACTATTTTACAGGTATGCGTAAATACGTTACAGACTTTCTGAAGAATTGTATTGACTGTCAGAGGTATAAGTTCTCGAACCAAAAACCTACCGGACTTCTGCAGACGCCTATACTACAGCAGAGAGGTGAGGTACTGGCCGTTGATTTATTTGGCCCTCTTCCAGAAGCCGAATCTGGCGAGAAATGGGTATTCCTGATCGAGGATACTGCCACTCGATGGGTGGAGTTATACGCGCTCAAGGAGGCTACAGCTGAGGTCTGTGCCAAATTAATGATTGAAGAGTATTTCCTTCGATATGGTTTCCCTAGACGTGTCATTTCTGACAATGGAGTGCAGTTCATTTCTGCAGTAATGCAACAGTGCATGTTTCTATTCGGAATCAAGCAAAATTTATTACCACTCTATCATCCTGAAGCTAACCCAGCTGAAAGAAAAAATCGGGATTTGAAGATTCAGCTGGCCATGCTGGTCAAGAATGAGCATCGCACTTGGCCCCAGTTCCTACCCCAGGTAAGGTTCGCCCTCAACGTCGCAACCTGTTCAACTACCGGATTAACACCATCATACATGATGTATGGCCGCGAAATGCGGACACCATTTGACGCACAACATGACCTGCGCTCAATCCTGGATAAAGAAGCGTATGTACCTCAGGTTACGCCCTATCTGACTAAATTTATTGATTCCCTTCGGGATATACGAGATCGAGTTGAGAGACGCCAAGATCTTAGGAAAGAGTATGCTGACACTTCCCGACGTTCATCTCCAGTTTTCCAGGTTGGTGACCAGGTGTTGTTAACCACTCATTGTCTCAGTAACGCACCCAAAGGTTTAACTCGGAAGTTTATGCCCCAGAGGGATGGACCGTACACCATCCAAAGGGTTATCAGCCCCACCACCTACGAGTTGGTCGATGGTCAGGGTCAGTTTTTAGGTCGTTTCCATGTTTCGGACCTTATGGCGCTTATTACTAATCACACTGAATCTATTGAGCCGGTTCAACCGCGCCGACAGCGAGGAAGTATTATTATATAAATATATTTCTTACATTGCCATAAATTATTATTATCCTAAATTCATTAAACCGACTTCCTAAAAAAAAAACTACTAAGTGTGAAATAACTTTAATTTCGGAAGTCGGTGGCAAAAAACCTTAAATACAGATCCTAAGACACGACTTCCGAAATTAAAGTTATTATTCACTTTTTAGTGTTTTTTTAGGAAGGTGGTTTGTTATTTTTTTTTTTAAGTTTTTGATTGACATTGTGCATTGATGAACACATCTGTATGCGTTGAATGCAAATAAAGCAAATCAAATAGAACGAAATGTAATGTTTCTACTTATATCACAATTACCTATTGTAGTGTGCAGCCCGCCTAACCTTATATTTGTAACTGCACACACTAATTGGCCATTATTAATTTATACGAATCGTCGAACTAAACAGTTCTCTTTTATTTCGACAACATCACTATAATACACTATTTTCATAGTTTAAATTAAATTCCTTCGTTATATTGAGCACCAAGCTCCAGTGTTTCGTCGTAGACATAATTGGCATTAATTTATATTTCTATCGAGGCCCGAAACCCTAAAAATCAATCTGAGGAGGCATAATATAAGTCGTGAAACAAAATAGGAAGTCAATAATGACGAATCAAGCAGTTTACAATTTTATTAGAAAATATCACACTCACACACGACTATGGCTGCTTTAGCTAAGAGTTGACTACAATAGTGTTAGCCATAAAACTGGACGTTGAAGAACATCGCTTGGTTGTTGTTTTCGGACCCGGCTTGCAGCGCGTTGGCGGGGACTGGCCACACGGCGGCAAGGCAGGGCCACACGACGCCGTTTTCTTGAAATTAACACACGAGAAGGTACTTTTCGATACGCAAGTGGGTGGACACGAGGCTTCTGCACACGAGGCGGACGACGAAGACGGCGCGGGGCACGGGCCAGCATTCGTGCCCGTCATTGACACGAGCACGGCCACGCGCTCCGTACCGGGCGGTACGCACAGCTCCAGCTGGCCGCCCGGGGGCTTCCCATGACTTGTTGGGTCTGCTCCTGCATCGGTCACGACGCGCCCGAGGCCAGCCTCCTTCAGCTGTTCTTTCGAGCGAAGCATACCTTCTAAGCCACCAGATTCAGAACTTAAAGACTTTACAGCTTTAGAGAGCGTCACAGATGTATGAGTGCGTCTTTCGCTATGCAAATCTGGAGAGCGAGCACGAAGTCGCTCAACAATTGTGGGGCGGCGACAGCGCGGTGGCGCGGAGCTCGGCGTGGCCAGCGTTGCGTACCGGTTCGCCTGTCCGCACTGCGCGGCCGGTGGCGACGCAGGGTTGGTGCACGGGGAGGGACTTGTTTGTGGGCAAGCTGGTGGAGGTGAGGCGGTCTTGGTGCACACGCCCGCCGACGCGCTGCGGTCGATCTCGATTATGACGCGCGGCCGGTGCGCGCACGGGTCGAGGTGCACGTCGCCCCTGATGCGACAGGCGTCGTCGGGCGCCAGCTCCACGCAGCGCGGCGGCGGCGGCGTGCGGCACGGACCGCAGCGCGTGCGGGGCGCGCGGGGAGGGTGCTCGCGCAGCACCGCGTACGTGCAGCCGTCGGTGGCGCGCGCGCACTCTCTCTCCCCGCCGAGCGCGTAGGGCGCGGGGCAATTGGTGGGTGTGGGGGGCGCGGCGGCACGGCACGCCACTTCCCATTCGTAGTCGGCTCGGCGTGCATTCCGCGCTAATTGCAGTCGCAGCGCGACAGGATCTTGGTCACAGCCATGCCCGCTTGGTTGCTTAAGATATGGATGTGCGTGGGGGAGACACGCATGGCTCGAAGATACACAGTTCTGAAAGCATGAAAAAGTGTTTGTATTTAGTGCTGAATTTAAAGAGATCATAATTGTAGCTATGCTAATATTTGATTTTAACTAAGCATCGGATTGTGTACAAGATTTCTAGCCTTTCGAGTTGGCCACGCCTTTAGATTAGATTTATTTCTTGCAAAGTAGAAATGGCCAGCCCGGCAGCGCGGTACTTGCCTTGTGGACGGTGCTCCGGCAGGTGAGCGAGGGCGCGGGCTGGGGGCGCGGGCACGGCGGGCGAGCGCCCTGCGGCGGCGCGCAGCACACCACGCGCGTGCCGCGGCTGGCGGGCGGCTGGCGCGCGCGGCACGGCGGCTGCGGCGCGGGCACGCACGGCGGGCAGGGGGGCAGCGCGCCGCGCGCCTGGCAAGAGCCGCCACCCTCCGCCAGCGAGGAGGCGCCGCATGCCCGCACCGCGCCCAGCACTGCGCGCATTGCGCGCACCGCGCGGCGCAGCGTAATGTAGAGCGCCATGTCGTGTGTCGGCGGAGAGTGCGTCTATGTCGGCGCTCGCGAAGCGCGGCTCTCTCGTTACCGACGACGACCAGATGGCCACGATTCGATATGCGTAAGAAGGATACCTAGGTATTGTAACTAAACCTTTTTCTCGACTCGACTCCAATCGACTTTTGGTTGATAGTTTTTTTTTTAGTCTGTCAACCTCCCTAGCGTGGCGTGATGTTACAAATTATTGTCTATGTACAAATAAATAAATTACCTACTTATGTGACCTGGAGGTATTGTTCAAAGTTTCTACCGTCACACTCCAGGCAGTCTAGCACGACGTTGCTGATTTTCCTTCAGCTTACGTAACACAAACACATTCGTTTTTATTGTGTCGAAAGCACTGATCACGTTTGCACGTAGTTGGGTAACACTGGTGATTTCGTCTGTGTACACCAATCTTTTAACGTCTCCTCTCAGATAAAGTCCAGGGGCGTGATGTCCGGAGAACGCGGAGGCCAAGCCACTGGACCACCGTGACCAGTCCAGTGGGTGCCAAACCTGTCACTTAAGTACCCACGTATCTACTTGTCGACCGTAGTGAGGAGGTGCACCGTCCTGCTGGAAGTACATGTTGCGATACACTGCCAGGGGCATGGGACTGCAACTTCATCCAACATCTCCTCGACGACGTGTTGCAACATCTCCAGATATGTGGCACTAGTGAGGTGACCATCGATAAAATAGGGTCCAAGCAATTGGTCTCCTATTATGCCATCGAGACTACCAAATATCGTTCCGTTCCGATCTTCGGGACTTTTCGACTTTTTCGTTTGTTAAAATGGTCGCTATCTATGTCGAGACTGCAGGCCCTGGATCTCGTCCTTTCCAATGAAAAAGTTAGCGTAACCGAATGTTCTAGCCCTCTGGTGCCTATTGATGCCTATCACCCAGCGCTGTTACTTAATTTGGACCTATCTGTAACACCTCTGCTTGATTGTGCGCCTCGTACTCAATTCTTGTTTGATAAAGGCGTTTTTTTTTTTTTGGATGGGAAATCATCAAATGACTTCTCCCGCTCTGGGCGGAGCGGGAGGGCGTGTCAGACTTTTACTGACTAAAACGCACCCGTGTTCCTTCAGTTGCCCATGCGCTAGGGTCACGGTATCTCTTTCGAACAATCACGCGACCCCGGCAGGCATCGGTCCTAGCAGACCCCTTCAGTACTGCTGACATCTGACGCGCCGTCGACCCGAGCTTGATCCTTACCGGGCGGCGAGCTACCCATTGCTCGCCACCCGCAAGCTCGCGCCTACGGTGGCCGGGAGTCCGCAATCGACTCCCGGCGTCCGGGGCGTCTCCTCCTGCGGCGGCTAGGGACGTGAGGGCGCAGAGACTACCACTCCCTCACGCGCCCTGCCTCCTCCTTCGCGAGCATTAATTATAAAAGTTCACCCATCACGACAATCGAGTCGTAGTTTTGGCTTGGTTTTATTTCTGTCTGTGTTTTGTTCTGTTTATTATATGATGTAACTAAAAATTTACGGTTTTCGCAATTTTTCCTTTATCTGTGCTATAAGACGTTGCTTCGTACCAAATTTCAAAATTCTAGATCGACTGGAAGTACCCTTTAGGTTTTGATTCCCTTGCGAGTTTCGAAAATTTGTGGAAATTTGCAGTATAAACGGCTATATCTTTTGATTGCGTTAGCTTAGAAGCTTGATTTTTTTACAGCTCCAAGAAACAGTAGACTTGAGTATTTGGTATAAATTTCAGCTTGATACCTTTACGCGTTCCTGAGAAAAAGGGTCTTGACAGACGGACGGACGGACGGACGGACAACAAAGTGATCCTATAAGGGTTCCGCTTTTTCCTTTTGAGGTGCGGAACCCTAAAAAGGTGTCAAAACAGATATAGTGAATTACAGGCCGATTTCTAAACTGTGCATTATAGCGAAGGTCTTTGAAAGAATAATATATAATCAGGTTTATACTGCTCTGAAAAATTCATTTAGCTCGTTCCAACATGGTTTCTTAAAAGGGAGGTCAACTGTCACGAACCTGATTCACCTTAACGATTTTATAACCAATGCCATGTGTAACGGTAAGCAGGTTGATGTAGTTTATACAGACTATAGCAAAGCCTTTGATCGAATTGATCATAATATTCTAATATCTAAGTTAATTGGCATGGGAATTCGTGGCGATCTACTCCGATGGTTTTCCTCTTACCTTGTCAACAGGTCCCAAGCAGTAGTACTAAATAATTATATTTCTAGCTGGGTCCCTATGCCTAGTGGAGTCCCGCAGGGTTCGTTGCTCGGTCCAATGCTATTTATAATCTACATAAACGACATCGACTCTTGCTTGACTTCATCCAAACTTATGTGTTTTGCTGATGATATGAAAATTTATACCACAATTTCATCACAAATGGACGTAGCGGCACTCCAGAATGATCTGGGTCGCCCAAAGGACTACTGCCAGAAAAACAATCTGGATCTTAATCCCGCTAAATGTTCGGTTATTATGTATTCACGAAAGTGCTCAATCATTGCTACATCGTATACCCTAGGCGATCAAGTTCTTCCCAGATTAAACTCCATCCGTGATCTGGGGGTTCATCACGATTCCAAGCTCAGTTTTGAAACACACGTTGATGCATTAGTCGCTTAAGCCTCAAAATCACTGGGTTTCATAATGCGGTTATCCAAGTGCTTCACTCAAGCCAAAACTCTGAAAATTCTATATTGTACTTTTGTTCGAAGCCAATTGGAATACGCATCTGAAATATAGAACCCATGTTACCACAAATATATTAACCGCATTGAAAGCATCCAAAAAGGTTCATGAGGTATCTCTGTTATCATCAAAAAGTACCGTATTATTCTGAAAACTACTACAACCTATGTAAAAAATTTCATATATTACCTTTACTCAACCGCCGCGAGATTTCTGACTGTATGTGTTTGTTGAAAATCTTTAACAACACTATAAACTGTTCTGAAATTTTAACAAAATTTTATTTCAACATTCCCATGAAGTCTAAGTGATACAATCCACCTTTATGCGTGCCATTTGCTTCAACCAATTATAGGCAGAATTCGTTCATTGTGCGTGCAAGCAGAAATCTTAACAGGCTTTGTAAACAGTACGATATAGACCCGTTCCTAACTAGCGTGTCGTCAGCCAGGAAGTGCATAAGCCATAATTTTTTCATGTAGTTCTTTTTTTTTCATGCATTCTATCTTTTCATTCGGGTGGATTTTTAAAAAAGTGTACCTTAAGTTTTCATGATGTCCCTTAAGTTTCGATTTTTTTTTTTACTTACGTCATTACAAAACACTAATATTTTTTACCGTCACTTGATAGAGCATATGTTTGGTAGCATAGCTGTGTTTTTTTTTCCATTGTTTTTTGGTTAATTGATAATTTTTCAATGCAATAAAATTACTAATCAGCAGGTTTTTGCCACGTCCCCTCGTCTCGTAGTAACATAAGTAGCATAACAGTTTAGGTATCAGTGTGTCATCATCATCATCATTTAAGCCGAAAGACGTCCACTGCTGGACATAGGCCTCCCCTAAGCACCGCCACTTCGACCTATTCTGTGCTTCTCGCATCCAACGTATTCCTGCGGCCTTCACCAGGTCATCGGTCCATCTTGTGGGAGGCCTTCCAACACTCCGACTTCCAGTACGCGGTCGCCACTCCAGAACCTTCCGACCCCATCGGCCATCCGTTCTGCGAGCAATGTGCCCTGCCCACTGCCACTTAAGTTTGGCAATTCGTCGGGCTATGTCGGTTACCTTGGTTTTCCTACGGATCTCTTCATTTCTGATTCGATCGCGTAGGTAAACTCCAAGCATAGCCCTCTCCATTGCTCTTTGGGTGACTTTGAGCCTCGAGTCTCAGTGCCATATGTCATCACTGGCAACACACACTGGTCAAAGACTTTTGTCTTGAGACACTGCGGTATTTGGGACGAGAAGATATTGCGTAGCTTCCCGAACGCTGCCCAGCCGAGTCGGATTCGACGATTGACCTCTTTCTCGAAGTTGGATCTACCTAACTGGACAGTCTGTCCTAGGTACACGTATTCGTCCACAACTTCGAGTGTAGCGCCTCCGATCTTCATTGGAGTGGGTATCACACGAGCATTGGACATGACCTTTGTCTTGTCCATGTTCATCCTAAGACCCACTTTTTCGGAAGCTCTACTGAGGTTATCGAGCATTGTACTGAGGTCCTCCATAGTCTCAGCCATGACTACTATATCGTCGGCAAATCGAAGGTGAGTGATGTACTCGCTATTGATGTTGATGCCAGCCCCTTTCCAGTCCAGAACCTTGAAGACATCCTTCAGTGCAGCGGTGAACAGTTTCGGAGAGATTACGTCTCCCTGTCTCACCCCTCGCTGCAGAAGGATAGGTTTCGAGGCTTTGTCCTGGAGCCGGACTAACATAGTGGCGTTTTCATATAAACACTTCAGCACCTTGATGTACCGATAGTCAATCTGGCACCGTTGAAGAGACTGCAGTACAGCCCAGGTCTCGATCGAATCGAAGGCTTTTCGTAGTCCACAAACGCTAAGCAGAGAGGCAGGTTATACTCTTCGGTCTTCTGTATAACCTACCGCAGCGTATGTATGTGGTCAACGGTGCTAAAGCCTTTACGGAATCCGGCTTGTTCGGGAGGCTGGAAGTCGTCAAACCTGCGCGCGAGACGATTCGTGATGACTCTTAAAAACAGCTTGTAGACATGGCTCAGAAGTGAGATGGGCCTATAATTCTTAAGCAGGGTATTGTCACCCTTCTTAAAGAAAAGTACCACCACACCTCTGTTCCATACCTGTGGCGTTTTGCCCTCGAGTATGACGGAATCAAACAGCTTCTGAAGGGCCTTTAGAACGGGTTTTCCGCCGGCCTTCAGGAGTTCGGCCGTAATTCCGTCATCACCTGGCGCCTTGTTGTTTTTAAGCTGCTTCAGAGCCATCCTAATCTCGTACAAGCTGACGTCCGGGATATCTTCAGTGTAATGTCTAGCCAACCTAGCTCTCGGGTCATTAGCTAGATTCATAACGGGGTTTCTGGTGGACGTGTATAACTGTCCGTAGAACCTCTCAATCTCTTCAAACAGCTCAGGTTTGGCGGACACGATTCTGCCATCGTCGGTCTTCAGTTCCGCAAGCTGACTCTGCCCAATAGACAGATCTCTTGCAAAGACTTTGGCCGAGACTTTAGCCCTTGTTTCGCTCTATCGCGTCTTTAATACGTTCAGTATTAAAGAGGCGCTTTTCAAGGACTTAGAGATCCGTCTATTGAGTTGCCGGTACTCGAGTGCAGCTTCTGAAGACTGCAGGATCATTCCGCGCCTCTGTTCCATGAGCTGTAATGTTGGATCTGAGAGTTTCTTTTTTCTATTTTTACGGCGGGTCTTGAAGAACTTAGACCCGACCGTATGGACAGTTTCCACAAACCCATCGTTATAATCGTCCACGGAGCTCCCTAGGCACTCAAAACGATTCTGGAGTTCGAACTTCAAGCTCTCGGGGTTCTGAAGTTGGATCGGTGCTGGTCGGAGCGTTGACTTCATCAGTCGAGATCTTTCCAGCTTGATATTGATATTCAATGTGCCTATTACCATGCGGTGATCACTCCCGGTTTTCACCGCGTTGATCACAGAGACATCATTGAATATTTGCTTCTTCGTCGACATAATGAAGTCAGTCTCATTTTTAGTTGCACCGTCAGGACTCTGCCAGGTCCACTTCGTGTGCTCACGCTTTCTGAAGAAGGAATTCATCATAAAGAGGCCTTCCTTCTCTATAAAACTAGCCAGTAGGTGACCCCGGTGGTTCCGACGTCCAACTCCAAATTGCCCCACTCTCAACTCATCATCGCTTCGCTTGCCCAGTTTCGCGTTGAAGTCCCCCATAACAACTGTGAAGTGAGTTTTGGAACCATGCATGGCTCTAGAAATATCCTCATACATGGTCTCCACCTCATCGTCGGGGTAAGTCGAGGTCGGGGCGTACACCTGTATGACCATCAGCGAATACCTTGCGGATATTCTGAGTATAAGGAACGCCACCCTGGTCGACACACTCTCGATCTTCACAACGTTGCTCACAAGGGACTTATGGACGATGAACCCGACACCACCTTGGGACTGCTGGTCGCCCTCCCGGAAATAGAGCAGGTTTCCGGAATTCAGGATTATCGTGTCCTCCCCCTCTCTTCGGACTTCAGATAAGCCTACTATACCCCATCGTAACCTGCTCAATTCTTCCTCGAGCTCGGCGATCTTCTCGTCGTCGGTCCGGAGTGTACGCGTGTTGAATGTTGCCAGGTCCAGTTGTCGGTGATTGTGGTAGCTGGATCTCTTCCAGGGATTCTTAGCACCCCTTGCCTCACCGTGACCTTGACCGCTACCATAGCCAAGGGTAGGTGGGCCGCCGGGCACTAGGGGCCGTTTTTTGTTTCTGCTTGTCATTATTTGGGGGGGTTTGCCATAATCGCCACGCTTGGCAGGCGGGTTGGCGATCGCAGTATGGTACTCTACAATGCACAGAGAACGCTGCTGCCCATTCTCTAGTATGTCCCTTAGTCGCCTCTAACGACACCCACGGGAAGAAATAGGGTGATGCTATTCTTTACGTCCGGCACCTACACGGTATCAGTATGTAGATTGCTGTAATACCAGTATTAAACGGCCATAATAATATATTTATGAAAAACCTAAACAAAAATTAATTACAATAACAAATAGATTTTAAATTAGTTTTTAAATCAAAGTCTGAGATTTCGACTGGGTGGAACTTTCCCCTGAGTAACGCAAGTTTAAGTGGTTTTATGAAAATATTTCTAAATCAGAAATATTTTCTTTCGTTGGCGACATTACAAAGCCGTCCGATTAGCTGCCATCATCTTGACAACAAATTACCAGTATCGTTTACAACCGCTACATTGAGGACTGGACTGGATTGGGCTTCATTAAGTAGTATATAACTATAAGCATTATATATATGTATATACATATATATACCAAATATCTAGCTTTAAATGTCAGAATGGTTAGGGTTACGGCTTATTTACTGTGTATGAAGGTTCTTATTAATATGGTTTCTTGGGAAAGGGTAATTAAGTAAAGCACAGAAAGACTAGACTAGACATTTATTTCAATTAGGCTTGTCAGCAATTAATCAGAAAGCTAGTCGTCCGTTCCAAAACTAGGTCTTCATGGAGAAGAAGGACAAGAAACTCCATGGAAGCAGTATTGAAGTATTATATCAATATATTTTTTACATTGCCATAAATTATCACTATCTTAAATTCATTAATTCTATTTCTTGGACCATTGTCCAAGAGAACTCTGAATAACATCAACATATTCTCAATAATAACAATATCTGGGAAAAGTATATGAATATTCCATTTAATTGATTTAAAATATTAGTGATATTGGCAACAATATAAACGGTACAACAACACTGTCATAATAAGCATTAATAGGGATATAATATCAAATTACTTAACTTACGTGACCTCTGGTCGATCTTTTCCACATAACAACAGCACTATAACTCACTGAACATCTACCGAGATACTTCTCGCTATAACGGTCGGACACAGAATGATCCACATTGTTTTTTTTTTTTTTTTTGAAGGACATCTCGTAGTTAATCTGAAAAGATTCTGACTACTTAAACGGATTTTCGCCCGGCGATTTCTAAAAAGTTAAACTTTTTAGACCTCCAGCCGGGCCTAGATCCACATTGTCCGAATACCTCCTCTTTTATACTTTGTAACAAACAACTCTAAAAGAACACGTGTTTATAATCTAATGGTTTTATGGTGTAGGATTCATTACCAAGGTTATCTAAAATTCTAGAAAGATTAATTTACTACATAGCTATATTATGATTCTTGCTATAAAAAAAACACGTGGTTCCTTTACAAATTATAACAAACATAACTTGACGTAAACAACAAATGATCTTTATAACCTATTTATCTTTATTGAATTATTTGTATTAATTCAATAAATCATCTCATTATTTAAGATATTAATTAAATACATTAACTGCATATAACATCGTAATCAAATTATTACTATTTTATAACACGTGCAGCGTGTGCACAAATTATATCCAGTGACTAACCACACTTTTTAAAGTAATTAAACAATCTTTTACATGTTTCATACTTATTTTACGAACAGTCAGTTATTCGTTTTTTATTATTGTTGCATTATTTCGTTGATCCGAACATATTTTTTGTCGGACTTTCGTTACATTCCAATGACTAATTCTGTCAAAAATGTGACTCAGTGGAGAAAATTGTTACACAATGGAACGCTAAAGCTGTATTCACGACGAACAGCGCGCAGCGTTCCTTCAGATCTCTTTTATATTTGATTACGTAATTTAAATAGCTTCTATTTGATTACGTAATTTAAATAGCTTCTTAATCATTTTAAAACTTATAAGTTTAATTAAGGTTAACCAAAGACATTAAATCTCTTTGGGGTTAAGTTGGCGCAATTGGGGCTAGGTAAATTAATATTATTTTCTATAACATTTAAGAACCAAATATAAGTACATGTATAGTGTATGCAGTAGCATAGTATGTGTGTGTGCGTTTCTCATTCCACTTAAACTTAATAACTGACCCAGCTTTATGGAGTGTGAGCTGTTTTAAGGAGTGTTAGAGACAAAGTACCTATTTCAATTTTAATTTGATTATTAGGTGACAATAATGCCACTCACATCAGCTGAGAGAGTTAGACGACACAGAGAAAAAATAAAGCAAGACCCAGAAAAACATGCAGCTCTCGTAAAATCCAAATTTAGTTTTCTAGTTTAGTATATTTTCACAAAGCAAAATAATTTCAATAAGTTGATATAGCAATCAAATTTGGCAAAAAAATCCTTCATTGTAACCAAAGTCCTTACTTTTCCACTGATCAATTTCAACATTCCAATGAGTAACTGTCCCTATACAAATAATTTAAAATTTTGGGTTTATTTTTACTTGGTGTACAGTTTTTAATATTTAAATGATGTTATGAAGAGAAAATATTCTTTTTTCTTTAAAATTTTCTGACAAAATAGTAACCAATGACAATTTGAATAGTTTTAAAGAAAAACACGAAAGAGATTAATCAACAAGTTAGTCAGAGGATATAAACATACATCAATATTATTATTTCATTTCTTTGTTCGAACTAAATGTTATTATTCTCATATAAAAACCTACCTGATATTAATAAAAGGATGATTTTAACTATACCCGTTTTATTTAACTCACTGAGTAAGATCATAAATTGTTATTCAGTGGAACCAAAAATCCTCTACCTACCTGAATTTCAATAACTTATTATGAGTTATTTGTAGCAGCTATTCAAATATTCTATACATTTTACTACCTATAGTTCACTTATTATACAATAAGAATTCAACTACAAATATTGAAACAAAAACAAAAAAAATGAGGACCTGCATTTTAACTTAGGTACACTTTTTAAAAAATCCGCCCATTCGTTTATTTTGTTGTGATGCTGATGATTATTATTTAGTATGAGCAACACAGCTCTAACACTGTATATAATGTAACTTGGTGTGAATACAAAATACAAAAATATTTATTTTAACTTGAACATTGTGTCATGCATAAATGTCCTTAGAATTTATTTTTCATTTTCTCTGTTCCCTATAAGTGGAGACCTGTAATTGGCTTTCTGACTAATATACTGTTCTTGATCTGTTCGTTGTAGCTGTAAGTCTGCCATGTTATTTAAATAAATAAATAATATTACTTCACTGGCTCATCACCACATCAAGCGTTCACATGCAGACTCGCTTTTCAATCTCTGTTTCCCGCCATTGCTACTGACTGACAGATGACATTAGTGACAGGAGCTGGGCAATTTCAAAATTTGTTGTACCCCCATAGTTAGCCGTGTCCCTCGACTTTGTTAATTTATTTTTTTGTGATGAATGACTTCTAGTAGAATATTTTAATTGAAGTGAAAAGAACATTATTTTAAAATATATATATAATTTGTTGTTTAGTTGTTACTTTACTAAATATAAAACTAACGAAGATTTTAAAATATTGAACACCATCGAATTTAGCTGTCCCCTTCCCAGCAGGCCTCAGAAAATCTTTGATTTCTAAAAAAATTCGTTTATGCGAGTGGTTTAGTACCTAAATATAATTTGAATTCTTAAAAGTCCAATTTATTAGTTAAAAGAATCAATTTTATTTATTTTTTTCATATTTTCTATTAAAAATAAATCTATACTATAATCGAAAATTTAAGCTAACCGGATCATTCCGTTTTGTGACCGGTCTTTTTTGCAAATATTCTTCCAATTGTGGAATAATTCGGCACGAAATGGCAAAATAATATATTGTTCTTCATCGGAGACACCATTTTGCTTTCATTGTCTAACTAATTAGTAGCCAGCGCTGACGCATACTGTTGAAGTGTTCTGTGTTTCAATTTCTTTGCTCAGCTATGTGACTAAGTTTTACCATTATAAATCACTTTTTTTAAATTATTGTTATTTTTGAAACTTTGCAAAATTGGTATAGTATTTGATACTACAAAGTGAATAGTGCTAAGTACGATGGGTAATTTTTAAACAATTTAAAACCACAATAAGGTGCCATTATGTGACCTCCGTTTTGTGATTTATTCTACGGTCACATATAGCAGAACGGCAAGTCACAACAGGTCGGAATGCATAAAACTTAGTTCACATTGCAAAACCTTACTGACCAAATTTATGAATACAATTATAAATAATCTATATTTTTTATATTTTTATTCTAATTTACAGATTGAACTTTACTGACAAAACTTGAACATAGCACTTTTACATGTCAATGTTTTTTCTTCTTAAATATATTATTGATATATTGTAAAAGTGTTTGAACAAACCTTCTTACAGAAATAAAATCATTTATCACTAGCTTCTGCCCGCAACTTCGTCCGCGTTAATTTTTGTGGTCTCCCGACCCTTCCCGTCGTCGCGTCGAATTGCCTACCCGTGCGATTTTCCCCGTTTTTGCAACATTTTTCATTACTGCTCCGCTCCTCTTGGTTGTAGCGTGACGTTATATAGCCTATAGCCTTCCTCGACAAATACACAAAAATATTTTTTCAATTCGGACCAGTAGTTCCTGAGATTAGCGCGTTTAATCAAACAAACAAACAAACTCTTCAGCTTTATAATATTATTAGTATAGATTATGTGATTAGAAACTACGGAGTTCCTATTATCCTGCAAAGTTTTAATAAGACTGATGTCAATCAGTGCAATTTATAACGATCATAATAGTAATATAAGAATAGTTACAGTTATTGTTTTATTTCTTACATAATAATAATGGTATTTAGGAATTTTTTAAGTTGTGTGCACACATCTTTATGATTTTAAGACTTCCATTTTGTCACTGCCTTCAAATGGGTGGAATGAAATCTATGAAATTAGATAGAGGTTTTACCTTTTAAACCTGTGCGGCCACAAAAACTTTACAGTAAACTTATTATATTCGAAAAATATACAAATATTAAGTAAATTATTATGATTTTAGAGTAAAATAAAAAAATAACCCATTGAAATGCGACAGAGTCACAAAACCGAATAAAAAACAATTATTTTGAATTAATCCTTTAAAATAAGGCTATTTTCTTACATTTATCTATTAATTACGTGTATTATTTAGTTTAAATAAATTTGAAAATCGCTTATTAATGTCATACTTTCCTTAAATTTCGCTTTTGAATCTAGTCACACAACGGAACCAGTTTCGCCACAAAGTCCGTTTTGTTTCGATATTATGGAAAAACTGCCTCTAATTCCGCGTTCCTTTTTATTTTCCTCTATAATAAACTGTATTTCCTATCATATTTTCGTAAAATTTGTGAAAAGAAAAATTATAAAAAATAAAATCGAATTTTACAGCAGGGTACACTCTTTTTTGAAATTGCCCAGCTGCATCCGCTTATGGGCATGAGATAGGTTATATTATATCTATGGAATAGATACACTACAGTCACAATACGGAACGCTCGTGAACGCGCTAACGGTGCTCACTCAACGTCAAAACCCATATACGCCATTAAAACTTGTTTATACCACAAATTTCTTCTTCTTATTTGGTTTGATGGCGACTGTAGCACAATTTCTAAATAATCCAAGTTAGTTTAACATATGATGCAACCTAAAACCAAACAGCACAACTGTCATTTTTGACAGCGCTTACGGTGATATCGGTTTAGGGTATGGTCGGCGTTATCGCAAGATGGCGCCTGTCATGACGTCATCTATGACGATTGACGGGACAGCGTTATCACGCTCACGCCAATTGAGAACGGGCGTTAGCGCGCTGTAATCGATGTGAGCGTAATATGGAATGCGGCGGGTGATATCAGTTTAGGGCATGCTCGGCGTTATCGTAAAATGGTGCCTGTCATGACGTCATCTATGACGATTCACGGAACAGCGTTATCGCGCTCACGCCAATTGAGAACGGGCGTTAGCAGCACGCTCAAATTGATGTGAGCTTAATACGGAACGCGGCGAGTGTCTGCACAAAACTGTCAACTGTTGTAAATGTCAAATATGTCAATAACAGAAACCCGCACGCAATTTTAAAAATAACTATCAAGTGTATTGTTTCGCTTTACTATTAACTCAGTTATTAGAACAAACCTTTAAGGTGACGGATGCAGGAATCAGTGCAGAAACTTGCATTGGAATGAAACGGGTGAGCTCTTCCGCTCATGGTTGCAGGATCCAGAGGTATGTCTGTGTGGCAGAGCGAGGAGCAGCGCTGCGCTGTGGTACTGCGCGAGGTGTTCGGCTGGCTGGGCGGGCGCGAGCTGGCGCGTGCAGGCGCCGTGTGCTGTGCCTGGCGCCACGCTGCCGCCGACCCCGCGCTGTGGCGCCGCCTGCTGCGCGCTAACCACGGTACCAAGCCGCCGCAGGCACCGGCACCTAACGTTGCTGTGTTGTGTGCATAACCTGGTCTAACTGCATGTGATGAAGTCTCAGTCCCAAGGACTGTAGGTGAGTTGAACTGTGTTTGAACATCTGAATTTATGTGTGTGTTTTCTTTTCTCCTATATTTTTTTCTAGGACATTATCACTCGCTGCTACCTTAACTTACTTAGGTTACCATCTATTAAAGAGGAATCCTATTGCATCAGGCACTTACTGCCAGGTGGCAAACTGATTTTCTTTAATTCAATCAATAGCTATTCTGCTACATTAGATGTAATTTGGTGGTTTTAAAACTAAAAACCATATTACATTACATATATAATAACACATACAAGTAAGTTTTATAAAAAGTATTCTAATGAAACAACAAGATAATTGAAGTCTTTTGTAAGCTGTTAATAAAACGGGAGTCAGGTGTTGTAGGCGGGGGTGACGGTGTTCCCTAGACGAAAGAGTGAAATTAAACCAGTCAGAATGTCACAATCATTGCTTATATTTGGCACACAGAAATAACACAGAAATCTATACAAATAAATAAAATTGGAGTGTCTGTTTTTAATATTAAGATAACCACTTTTTACTAAGTGTATAAAGATGTATACACGGTACATATACCAAAACAACATTTTTTATAATTTTTGTCTGTCTGTTTGTTCCGGCTAATCTCTGAAATGACTGGACCGATTTTGACGGAACTTTCACTGGCAGATAGCTGATGTAACAAGGAGTAACTTAGGCTACTTTTATTTTAGAAAAAATAAATGATAGTTTAAAAAAAAATAAAAACATGCTGAATTTTGAGAGGTATGTCAGCATAGTTTGTGATGTATACAGTTTTTATGAAAAACTTTTTGTTAAATACCACGTGGACGAAGTCGCGGGTAACAGCTATTACCTATAATATAACCTGAATTAACACATCTTACCGCGGTAGTACGTCCTCTTGCGTTAATTTCCGACTTCCACGCGAGCGAAGCTGTAGGCAAAAGCTAGTCACACATAAAATGGTTATAAAAATAGTCAGTAGGTACACAGCACACAATATAAAATACAATCAGAATAAGCAGTACAGACAATTAAATCCTAGCATTATTTGAAGACTGGCTAACTAGTTATAGGGTATATGGTGACTTAGCAGTGGACAGCGGAGCCCCTTACTTCACAAACACTACATGGTACCTTGTTGACTCGTGCAAAATTGTAAGAAGACTATACTAAAAATAGGCACTCGGTTCTTATATAACTTTTGTTGCATAGTGCAAGTAGCATTTCCTTACTTCCCAGGCACTCCGCCAATTGTGAACGGGAAAAATGGACTTTCCCAAAGGAGCAGGTTTCGAGTTGTCGAGAAATAAGAAATACGTGTAAGGGAGTTCAAGGTCTCTGATTTCTTATTGGACTAACAATAGGACTCGTCCTATTGGAGCATACGCTCTTGCACCATGATGTCTGAACTACAAGATAATATTACTATATTTGACAAAAGCTAGACATAATAATGTTATGTACTATCTCTCAAACTATCACAGAAGACAGATAGCAGCATCGCTAACATATTTTATTTCTATTACAGCCAAGAATTTGGCTAAACAACTTGCTTCTTTTGAGCAACGCAATGACATATTAAACTATTCTGCCAATAATTTGGCAGCATTGGTGGATATTGATTTTCATTTAAATTAGAAATTAAGACAATAGAGGCAACCTCTAGCATAAATGTTAGAATGGCAAATAATAAATCAAACGAAAGTGTAAAAGAATTAAATCGTATCAACCTGATGCATCAAAATATTCAAGGGTTTTTGAACAAAGATTTAGAAGTAGAATTTTTCCTGAACTGTAACAATATAGATATTCTTTATATAACAGAACATTGGCTTAAAAGCCACCAGTTCATGTTCAACTTTAGTAACCACCAGGTTGGTAGTTCGTTCAGCAGAGAAAAAGCCATACATGGTGGCTCACTAATTTTAGTAAATAACCAGCTTAAATTTAAAGACCGTAAGGATATTGTGAGCCTCTCTGTTGAGCGGATAATTGAAATAGCCTGTAAGTATTGAATTGGAGCAGTTCATTATATTAAGTGTGTACAGACCTCCTTCAGGATTGTATGATTGTTTTGAAAAGGTAATGGATGAAGTGTTGCACAAAATTTCTAATTCAAATAATTTTATCATCTCTTGCGGTGATTTTAATGTTAACTTGTTAGAAAATTCTGGGATAAGTACTAAAATTATAAGTTTGTTTCAGTCATACAATCTTGCTAACCAATTTTTGGAGCCCACTAGAATAACTCCCACTAGTGCCACTTGCTTAGATAACATTTATACAGATGTTAAAGCAATCCACAAGGAAATTATTAATTTATTAGACTCAGATCATTGTGGACAAACCAAAAACTGTTAATCGCTTAGAAATGTTTAAAACTTAACTTTCAAGTAATCTACCACTTGTGTTGCCAAATGATGACCCTAATGAACAATATAATGATTTTAAAAAAATGTATTGCAGACAATTTGATAACATATTCATTCCAAAGATTTTTTCGGTTAGTAATAACGCTTCTTTTAGTAATTGAGCCACCATTGGTATACATAAAAGTAGAAAACGACTTTATGAATTACATGATGAACGGACTTGTATAAACACTGCTGAATTTAATTTGTATGTTAAAAATTATTCTAAATTATTCAAAAAAGTTTGTAGCATAGCCAAGTCACGTTACTTGAGTTTGAAAATTAAAAATAACAGTAATGTAATTAAAACGACTTGGACTATCATTAATAGCGAAACAGGAAGGTCATGCAACCGAAGTAGTGACTACAGTCTTGCTATTGATGACAATATAATTAAATCAGAATCTCAAGTCGCCGCGGCCTTTGAAAATTTCTTTGCAGAGATTCCCGTATCTACTAACAAATCTTTGAACTCATCACCCACTGCTGCAGAGTCTTTACTTAAAGAAAATGTTCCTTTTTGTGATAGTGAATTTCATTTCCAATATGTAACCTGTAACGATATTATTAAAACTTTTCTCTCTTTGAATGTTAAAAAAACTTTTTTACAAAAAAAAAACAACCGACTTCCTTAAAAACACTACAAAGTGAAAAATAACTTTAATTTCGGTAGTCGGTGTCTTAGGATCTGTATTTATGGTTTTTTTGCCACCGACTTCCGAAATTAAAGTTATTTTTCACTTTGTAGTGTTTTTAAGGAAGTCGGTTGTTTTATTTTTGTAAAAAAGTTTTTATTTTTAAATTTTTAGTTGTGGTATTCACCCTGCACTAATTCCAAACAAACAATGCATATTTATGCGATAGCAGAAATCGTGGTTGATTTCCTGTCATTTTTTAAAGAGTTCCGGTGTCTGTCTCCCGAACTCATCATCAGTAGTCCATCTCTAGTGTCTGCTGAGGAATCAATTCTCGATGTCAACGAGTATGTCTATCTAGGACAAGATATCTTCTAACTCCTGATCGATAAGGAGTTGTACCTTCCATCATCAGCTCAACGGAATATAAGAATACAAGTAACGGTCTAAACGTGCCTATAATATTCAAAGAATTATCCCCTAACCTTCTAACCTTTCACTGTAAGTTCCTATATGTACTGTTCACCGATGAGGAGTTCCATGCGGTATCTTCGAAGACTATAATTAGTTCAACACGGATGGATAGATAGAACCAGCAATTATTTTTGATCTTTAGTACAATATCCAAATCACATTACGTGTACTGTTTGTTTTTGAGGAGTTCCTTCGTTTATCTCCCAAAGTATACATCAAATCTTCACAAAATTAATATGGGACCACCTCAGGAGTATACCCTTACGAATAAAAAAAGAATTTTCAAAATCGGTTGACAATTGGCGGAGAAATGGGTGAAAATACATAAAAAAAAAAAAAAAAAAAAAATACATACAGTCGAACATATAACCTCCTCCTTTTTTTGAAGTCGGTTAAAAAGACCGCTGATTTATGGGGTAATTCTGTGGATACTGCTAAGTCGATCATAAACATTGTAGCACCTACTTTAGCTGTTATTTTTAATAATTGTATTGACCGTGGCGAGTTTCCTCATCTTATGAAAAACAGTAAAATAACACCGTTGTTTAAGGACGCTATAACATTTTTGAATCGCTCAAGTTTAGGTATCTGAGTCGCCACACAACAACATTACGCGCACGCACACATTGAAACCATTGTCTGCTCGATTTTAAACATTAGTTAACTAATCTTGATACTCGAAGGTATTATTTATTTTATTTTACTAGCACTGTTGAGTAAAATTTGTAGTAAAGTAACTTTACTATCTGCATTTAGTGACATTAAATAACTTTTACTACCATGATCATCAATATTTTTGGAGTAACGTATAAAATGACAATTAAAAAAAACGAGGTGTAACAATAAAATACTTTAACAATATTTTTGGATAAAAAACAAATATAACTGATGGTGATCGTAGAATATCGTTGTAATCGTTGAAAATATACAGGATATTCCTTAAAGAAAACTAAGCAAATATTGTGTGACGCGCGACCCTCACCTTTGAGATTGCAACGCGTATTCAGAACTTTTAATACACAATAGGAAAATGTATACATTTTTGTATGAAGGCTGTTTTTGTACTCTTCTATTACCTATTTATAATTCTAAACGACTTTAACATTTTTGTGATTAACTACATGATTTTCAATTTATGTAAATAATTAAAGTTACGTTAAATATTGTGACTACATACTAGCAAAACCCCCAAAATTGATACCCATGTCGACATTTCATCATAACAGTACATCCGCCATTTTAAATAAAAAATCGAAGATTTTATAATCCCTACCCCCAATATGGATAAAGATCTTTTTATAAAAAAACAACACCCGCCGTATTTGGATCAAATTTGGATGAATCATTCGTAATAACTATCCTAAAATTATCCAAATTTGATAGCTATGCCCACTTTTTACACGCTTTATATTAGCTTCACTTGTATGTTTGTATATTTGTATGTTTGTTTGTAACCGACTCCTTATAGTGCGATTTTGACCCACTTTAAACGACCAGATTTCATTCAAACTTTGCACACCTGTCAAGGACTGATGACAATGCAATAATTTCATAAAGGATACCGGCGAGAGAATTGTTGATGAAATTATTAAGCGTCTACTTATGTCACCCTACTAGATACCGACGAAATAATTTACTAAGTTTTATCAAATCAAACATAAGTTCTATAAAAGTCTGAAAAAAAAATCGTCATAATAGAGAGCTTATTTGACTAGATTGTTGATGCTAATAAATAATCATGGCTTCGTTTTTTTTTTCTAACTGCTTGACTTCATGACTTTTGGCTAAGCGATACTTTTAATGTTGCCATGTAATATAAATCTTAGTCAAGTTACATACGCTGTGGCTTTACGTATTACATTAATATACTTCGGAAATATATTGTATTTCTGAATCAGAATACATAAATGTTAAAATAAGAATGACTGCTTGTGAAAGATTATAGCAGTCATAATTTTTTAATACGTACAAATGACATCGTAGTGCAAAAAGAGTATGGCAACATCGCAAAAAAAAACATGACATTTCAATTGTCAATCGGCCGGCACTGATAACTTGTCTTTGTCTTCGAGTGCGTCTTGTTATTTTGTTTTCCATCGATTTTCCGTGATTTTCTACTTCATCGACTGCTTCTGCTTATGGACTCTGAGATTTACGGTTCCCTGTGTGACTAGTGCTTGCCTAAGGATTCTGATTGTTTGCCTATACGACATTTTTCTGTGACTCTGGATTCCGATTCTGTCTGATACCTTGGATTTTGTTGTGTGTGCATCGATTTGTTTATCACGATGAGTAACCGTGTAAGGCCTACACGCATCCTGTGTGTCAACTGCAACTGTGTTTAGAGAAGATGAGAAATAAATATTTTTATAAAAAACTGTTTTTTTCTATACCTACCTACCAATGACCTACCCTTACCACGTAATGAATCATACGATAATATATCTATAACTAACTGCCGTAAAGATAGTTGACTAAGATTATTAAATAAACATTCTTCTGAACATATAATTAAGTAGGTAAGTACCTGCCTACTTACTTACGTGGACCATGTGGCAGACCTACGCACTTCGGTTGGACTTAATATTCTGAATACGTAGTCCGTAGTTTATTTTGTATTTAAAATGCATTTCATCAATGATATTTTGAGCGATAAGTAGGTATTTCTATATATCTTTTTCGATAAGTCTGTTGTTGACGAGACATAACCTCTAAAACTTCAACCTGAAATATCTTTAATTCCTGACTTCCTATAAAAGTATAACTGAAGACAAAACTGTTCAGCAATTCAATCTCTATATTTTCACATATTTTTCATAGGCAGACGCAAAAAAAAAATGTCAACAAAAGTTTGTTTGGGAGTTCGCCATTGTTCTTTGTGCCATTATCCTTGCCAGGGTTACCAGGACAGCAAAAAAACTGTCACAAACTACGCTGACATACGTCTCAAAATTCTAAATACCCTAAAAAATAGAAAATAAATAATACTTTAAAAAAACTAAAAAACACGCTTCCATGGAAAACCAAACTAAAAAGTACAAAATAATGGAAAAAAAGCGTGGGGTGCTTTTAAGGTATTTTTTTATTGATATCAGGCACCCCACGCTTTTTTTCCATTATTTTGTACTTTTTAGTTTGGTTTTCCAT
This sequence comes from Aporophyla nigra, assembly GCA_947507805.1. Classification (NCBI taxonomy): domain Eukaryota; kingdom Metazoa; phylum Arthropoda; class Insecta; order Lepidoptera; family Noctuidae; genus Aporophyla; species Aporophyla nigra. Next base: position 25,771,408 of record OX382302.1, on the reverse strand, counting down.
GGAAGCGTGTTTTTTAGTTTTTTTTAACTATTATTTTTATTTAAAACATTAAAATATTCGTCGTTTTGAATGAAAAACTTGTGGGGTCGCCTTTTTTTGGCTCCAAATGTAATTTGTATGGAGTTTTCGGCTTCAGCACCTTCGAAAATCTTGAAAACGACACCCATGATGAAAATTTTGAAAATTTTCGTAACCACCATTTTTGATTTTGAATCAGATTCAGCACCCTTGTTTACCCCTACCGCAAGCTACATTAAAGAATTTCGTTCCAAAAATGGACGACACTTGCATAATTTAATTACCACGTTGAAAATATAACTTTTTATTGAATAATTATCCGCCATTTTGAATTCTTGAAAATGAATACATAGTCATAATTACCCTACCTCAATAATCCCAATAGAATTTGAGTTATTTATTTCTAAATCAAGTTCTGATAATAAGTTTGGTACTCATAGTTTTGGTCCGAAAAGGATCAACATTTTTCAACCACAGTATACAGCACGGCACTCACTTTATTATTATTTTGATCGTATTTATTTTGTACAAAAAAGCGATACGCCCGTGCTTCCTAGGGCGCGTCTGAGCGCGGAATGAGAAGCCGCGAGTTGAAAATGTATGAAGAAAGTTTAGAACGTTCTTTATTTTTCTCATAAATAAAAAAGTTATGTATTTAATTACAAAATATTTAGGCAAAACGTAGAAGATTATACTAGCCACAATTTGTTGTCATTTTGAAGTTAAAATATGCAGTTGATCTCACTATACAGGTACCTTTCCAGACCCCATTATTTTTCATTTTCTTCGATTATTGCGGTGGGGAAAACGTATTTTTGTGAAAATATTGTATGGGACTATACAATTTTTATGGTACCATAATGGAGATGAATAAATTATCTTTAATTAAATACCATAATTGACCTCGCAGTTGTGATTGCTCTTGATGTAATTGGTACCGGAAAACCACCGATATTTGTAGAAAAATGTTATAGCGTCCTTAAATCAGGTAGTACATCAGACCCTACTAACTATCGACCAATTTCAGTGCTACCTACCTTTAGTAAAATTTTTGAAAAACTTATTCTAAATCAATTGCAACGATTTTTTAATAAACATAATTTATTACACAACGAACAGTTTGGTTTGATAAAGGGTTCGTTCGACTACCGATGCCGGAGTTACTGCTAAGTCGATCATAAACATTGTAGCACCTACTTTAGCTGTTATTTTTAATAATTGTATTGACCGTGGCGAGTTTCCTCATCTTATGAAAAACAGTAAAATAACACCGTTGTTTAAATCAGGTAGTACATCAGACCCTACTAACTATCGACCAATTTCAGTGCTACCTACCTTTAGTAAAATTTTTGAAAAACTTATTCTAAATCAATTGCAACGATTTTTTAATAAACATAATTTATTACACAACAAACAGTTTGGTTTGACAAAGGGTTCGTTCGACTACCGATGCCGGAGTTGAACTTTTAGGTCATGTATATAATGCATGGGAGGACAAATGCGATGCTTTGGGTATTTTTTGCGATTTGTCCAAGGCATTCGATTGTGTTCTTCATGAAACATTGATCAGGAAACTACCCCACTACGGAATCCGGAACGCCTCTCTGGATCTTCTTACTTCATACCTAAGTGATAGGATTCAGAGAGTTGACGTCAACGGAAAAGATCACCTGGATCTATAGTTAGAATGGGGGTCCCCCAGGGCTCAATTTTAGGCTCATTTTTATTTCTTATTTATATAAATGACTTGCCTTACCTCATAAAGGATAATCATGATATAGTGTTGTTTGCAGACGACACTTCACTTTTATTCAAACTCTCTCTCAACTCTCTCAACTCGACGTCAGCAGCTGGTTACTGACAATGTAAATAGAGCCCTTAAAAACTAAATGTATTAAGTTTACGATACCTCATGTTAGACAAGTCGAAACTAGTGTCCTCATAAAGGGTGAAGAGTTGAAACCCGAAGATACAACAGTATTCTTAGGCATAACTCTGGATGCCAAGCTTCAATGGGGCCCCCATATAGATAAATTGTCAAAAAAAATTAGCTCTGCAGCATACGCTGTTAGAAAAATTCGTGATTTAACTGATTTAGAGACAGCCCGTTTAGTTTACTTTAGTTATTTTCATAGCGTGATGTCGTACGGTATTCTGCTCTGGGGAAATGCCGCCGATATTCAGACAATTTTTGTTTTACAAAAAAGGGCAATTCGTTCGATTTATAAATTAAGTCCTAGATACTCCCTCAGAGACAAATATAAAGAGATTAATATAATGACTGAGCCTTCTTAGTATATTTATGAAAATCTGCTGTATGCACATAAAAACATTAATCTCTTTAAAAGATACAGTGATATCCATAATGTAAATACTAGAAACAAACAAAAATTTGTTGTTCCTACAACCTATATAGTCACTGTGAGAGTTATTCAATGCCGCCCGTAGATCAGCAACAGTCACAAGCTCACGAATTAAGTTTTTTTGGTATTTCTGATGTTTCTACACACAGCTGATCACTTCACAACAAAGTCACTTCTGAGGTCTATTTTTGCGCGAATTTATATGGACACGTAGTACAACGTTCAAGTTTTTAGTTAACATACAGAATCACTACTATTATACACTTTTACTATTTTAAAATATTTATAAAAAAACTGGCCAAGTGCGAGTCGGACTCGCGAACCGAGGGTTCCGTACAAACCTGCAGGAATTCACGGTTTATTTATAAGGTTTATGTTTATGAAATTAAATGTTTTTTTTTTAAATTTTATATTTGATTTGACTGAATGAGAGGTAAATTGTGGTTTACGATTTATGACGTATTAAAAAAAAAACTACTTACTAGATCTCGTTCAAACCAATTTTCGGTGGAAGTTTACATGGTAATGTACATCATATATTTTTTTAGTTTTATCATTCCCTTATTTTAGAAGTTACGGGGACACACACACACACACACACACACCCTCACACACATACACACACCCTCACACACACCCTCACACACACACACACACACACACACACACCCTCACACACACACACACACACACACACATTTTACCACTTTGGAAGTGTCTCTCGCGCAAACTATTCAGTTTAGAAAAAAATGATATTAGAAACCTCAATATCATTTTTGAAGACCTATCCATAGATACCCCACACGTATGGGTTTGATGAATTTTTTTTTTGAGTTTCTGTTCTATGTATGGGGAACCCCAAATATTATTGTTTAAAAAAAAATGATAATAGAAACCTCAATATCATTTTTGAAGACCTATCCATAGATACCCCACACGTATGGGTTTGATGAAAAAAATTTTTTTGAGTTTCAGTTCTATGTATGGGGAACCCCAAATATTATTGTTTTTTTTCTATTTTTGTGTAAAAATCTTAATGCGGTTTACAGAATACATCTACTTACCAAGTTTCAACAGCATAGCTCTTATAGTTTCAAATGGCTGTGACATACTCGGACAGACAGACAGACAGACATGACGAATCTATAAGGGTTCCGTTTTTTGCCATTTGGCAACGGAACCTTAAAAACGGAGCGATGTAAAAAGTAAACACACAGTATCGCCCTCTAGTGGCGTTATGATGATATATACAACATGTAACTAACGCACACCCTCTTAAGGGGTCATTGTACTCATTATTATGAACAACTTTTGCTATGGGATCAAACCTGAAATCGCGAAAAAAATCAGCCGTTTCATTCAAAAGTTCAATACCTACTCGACCAAAATGTATGAAACAGCTGATTTTTTAGAAGAAGGGAAGAAGAAGTAGGGATAAACTACGTGCTCCCTTTCACCGGCTTCATAAGGCTCATAATTCTTTTGTTGGTCTTGGTAGCAAGCTTCCCTCTGCTTTGCTAGATTTGCAGTTTAATGAGTTTAAAGCTAAAGTAAAATCCAACCTTTGTTCAAAGGCATACTATTCTATCAACGACTACTTAAACGATAAGAATAGTTGGTCGCTTTGATCAACTCAAGACAATGTTTATGTTCTTTCAATCCAGAATTAGTCTTCCTACTGACAGTTTATATGGGTAGTTCATATAATTGTTTTTTTGTTTGTTTTTATTTAACTTATTTTCTTTTCATTTCGTTATTTGTGTATATGTATCATTTGCATCGTATATGTAAGCGGGCACGCCCTTTATGCCTGGAGGCTTTATTAAGGTTTTAAGTTCTGTTTACGAGTTTAGTTTTCAATGTTTTGTTGGTATATTGGCGTGTGCTAGCTGACATATGGCGAATAATGTATGTTTTGTTTTATAATATTAATAACTTACAGAATACTGTATAGAATCAAGTTCTTCTAACTTAACAGACAGCTGTGCTGCTGGGGAGTTTGTTCCGCCACTTCTTCTTCCCAGCTAAAGCACTAGGAAGTGTGTGCACTAAGGGCGGGCGTTTTGAGGGGACTGTCTCATGTAATTTTGACGTTCAAAAAGTGCTGACTTTCAGCCTAGTTTGAATAAATGACTTTTGATTTTGATTCAACGGAGAAGAATAATTGATCTTCGATACTTCATGGATCAATTATACACTATTAAAGCGCCTGGGCAAAAATTTGGTTGCAAACTTAGTAAACTGTTTATTTTTAAATTTCTAACATGAAAATTGGATTATTTCAAATAAAACAATGATGAACTTACATATGTATGTTTTATTAATTTGAAACAGGTAGCAGGATCTTATACTTAAACTAAATACAAGCTAAATTATCTGTAAATAATTTTCATCGCAAAAGTTACTGTGTAAGAAATAAAATATTTACTTATCCTTCCAATTATTTTATAACATATTGACACTTTAATATTATTGAGTAATGAAAAATATTGAAACAAACAAATTTTCATTTACCGTCTAAAGTTAATACGAAAATGTATACTGCGGTGGATCAACCACGTTTAGTCGCCACACTCCAACATCATGGTGCGATCGAGTAAGAAGGTGTGAAAGAAGGTATCGCTCGCGTAACTCGCCGCGCACTTGGTGCGTAAAAAAATCCTAAATTAGCGCTGCGCCGAAATGTAACAGGGCTCTTAATCTCCGTGTATGGTACAATACCTCGTGTGAGTACCAGTCCTTCAGTTCCATTCAGTTTCAAATAAATTAACTTTAAGTGTTTTGTCACATACAAAAAAAAACTTAAAACTTTTATTTTTCTCACGCGTGGAGTTACTAATACCTTCCATACGTTATAACACGATCTATTCCGTGCGTTATTATTACACAAAGGTATGTATACCAGACACAGAAATTATTTTTTCCTGACTTTGAGTTTCTATGAGTATGGAGCTCGATTTTCAGACCACTGTGCGGCGCAGCGGCGAAGGTGAACGACCGACCAACTGTTCGATCGGTCAAAATTCTAACAAGTTCGAAGTACCTACGCGCGCGGTTACTGACCCATTACTATTGTCAATATCATATGTATTACAAAAAATAATAGTTTAAAAAACTAAAAAACACGCTTCCATGGAAAACCAAACTAAAAAGTACAAAATAATGGAAAAAAAGCGTGGGGTGCTTTTAAGGTATTTTTTTTATTGATATCAGGCACCCCACGCTTTTTTTCCATTATTTTGTACTTTTTAGTTTGGTTTTCCATGGAAGCGTGTTTTTTAGTTTTTTAAACTATTATTTATTTTCTATTTTTTAGGGTATTTCGAATTTTGAGACGTATGTCAGCGTAGTTTGTGACAGTTTTTTTGCTGTCCTGGTAACCCTGGCAAGGATAATGGCACAAATTTATGAAATTATTGCATTGTCATCAGTCCTTGACAGGTGTGCAAAGTTTGAATGAAATCTGGTCGTTTAAAGTGGGTCAAAATCGCACTATAAGGAGTCGGTTACAAACAAACATACAAATATACAAACATACAAATATACAAACATACAAACATACAAGTGAAGCTAATATAAAGCGTGTAATATGTAGGGTGTCCACAGTTTACTGACTTAAGGTCGGATAAAAATAAGAAATAAAGTATTGAAAAAATAATTCAAATGTGTTCTATTACTGATACAAATATACTTTACATATGCTATGTCTGACGGTGTTTAAGATCCACCAGCATCCAGGACACCCTACAAAAATCAATTTTCCTAACTCAAAGAACACGGATGGGTTTTAGACAGTACAAGTCTAACACCCGCGCTCCACCCAGAGCGAGAGACGTCATTTGATGATTTCCCACCCACAAAAAAAAAGTATGACATATTTTTCAAATGAAAATCGCACGCTAGGATTTCTTCAACAAAGATACGGTATTTTTCATATTTCAGCGATGTAATCCCGTTATGTGTCGAAATTTGATCTCGCAGTTTCTTCGATGACGATATATGTATAAAGAAGTGTGGAAGAAAAAACCAAACTAAAAAGTAGAAAATAATGAAAAAAAGCGTGATGTGCTTTTTAAGGGGACCGTCTACATTAGACGGTCAATAAACCAAGCAGTTTTTCGTTAATTTTTTTAAACAAAACTAGCTGATAAACGTGTTTGAAATTTTTACGGTATATTTAGCATATGTAAAGGTGTATATTTTTTTTTTCTAATTCCATTTCATTTATTTAAACATGTGTTAATAATCCTCATATGCCGTGCCTTTCAAAATTCTATCTTCACGGCGTGTAGGATAGCGACTCGTAGAATTATCTGACACACATAAATAAAAATAAAAAAAAATTAAAGCTAATGAGTACAGTTATTAGATGAACTAAAAAAATATAATATTTTTAAAATTAATTTAAAAAAAAAGTAAACAATAAAAATAATTTTTTGGGAAAAATTTTCGTCTTTTTTTGTTGATAACTTTTGTTTGCAATAATTTCGTCCAATTTTTGTTATTCATCTAGAATGTAATTAAATAAGCTACAATTAAAAAAAAAAAATCAAGTCTATCCCTTTACAAGTTTTTGAGTAATCGTGCAGCAATTTTTGTTTGTTGGGTAAGGATGAATGCTGTATTGCTTAAAATCGCTTCGTAAATAAGCCATTATTTCTCGAAAAAAAAAAAGATAAAAAACCGGCCAAGTGCGTGTCGGACTCGCGCACCGAGGGTTCCGTACAAACCTGCAGGTATTCACGGTTTATGCATAAGGTTAATGTTTATGAAATTATTTTTTATTTTTATATTTGAGTTGACTGAATGAAAGGTAAATTGTGGTTTACGATTTATGACGTATTAAAAAAAAAACTACTTACTAGATCTCGTTCAAACCAATTTTCGGTGGAAGTTTACATGACAATATATATTTTTTTTAGTTTTATCATTCCCTTATTTTAGAAGTTACGGGGGGGGGGGGGGACACATATTTTACCACTTTGGAAGTGTCTCTCGCGCAAACTATTCAGTTTAGAAAAAAAATGATTTTAGAAACCTCAATATCATTTTTGAAGACCTATCCATAGACGTATGGGTTTGATGAAAATTTTTTTTTTGAGTTTCAGTTCTATGTATGTTCTATGGAACCCCAAATATTATTGTTTTTTTTTTCTATTTTTGTGTGATAGTCTTAATGCGGTTCACAGAATACATATACTTACCAAGTTTCAACAGCATAGCTTTTGTAGTTTCGGAAAAAGTGGCTGTGACATACTCGGACAGACAGACAGACATGACGAATCTATAAGGGTTCCGTTTTTTGCCATTTGGCAACGGAATGATAAAACTAAAAAAAAATGTATGATGTACATTACCATGTAAACTTCCACCGAAAATTGGTTTGAACGAGATCTAGTAAGTAGTTTTTTTTTAATACGTCATAAATCGTAAACCACAATTTACCTTTCATTCAGTCAACTCAAATATAAAAATTAAAAAAAAAAAAAAAAAACATAAACATAAACCTTATAAATAAACCGTGAATTCCTGCAGGTTTGTACGGAACCCTCGGTGCGCGAGTCCGACTCGCACTTGGCCGGTATTTTATCTTTTTTTTTTCGAGAAATAATGGCTTATTTACGAAGCGATTTTAAGCAATACAGCATTCATCCTTACCCAACAAACAAAAATTGCTCTTGTAGTGGCTTATATTGCCAAAAATAATGTTCTTATAAAAGCCGCATTATCGCTAATAAGGGTGCGTTTGGGCACAAATTATAAAGAGAATAACCTTATAGCTCCCTTTTAGTTGTTTTATTGTCCGCTTTTTTTCCTTATACGTGTTATATTATGACAAGGAACAAGGCCATTACATTTGAAAGAATCACATAGAAAGCGTTAATACGGGCAATCATCCTTATACGTGTTTTATTATGGTCCGATATAAGGGAGTTAAACTCATTGCGGCAAATCAAAGGCTCTTAAAAAGCCATAGGCCCTTATAGCCGTCTGTTTATGATTCTACAATAAGTATTTTCCTTAGTGATTTATATTTTCGCAAAATTTTCGCGAATAAATAGAAACGTCAACCATTTTACTGAAAAAAAAAAAAAATGTTGAACGGAAAGTTATTATTTTATATAGTTTATTTACGTGATTTATATGCTCGTGTATAGTGAAAAGTGTATGGGAATTCAAATGCATGATAATATGTGGTACGCTGTGTGTTGTAGTATCAACCCGCCCTTGAATTTTTGCTGTTTTTGTCCTACAAACGTTATTAATTATTTAGTCATGTTATAAACAGTGCTATTATGAGAGCAAAACGATTCGCACATCATCTACAAGGAGTCTATGAGAGTGAAGACTTTATAATAGCATCATTTGCTGCTTATGCTATCGCCATTTTACATATCCTTAGGGTTCCTTTCTCACGTACAAAATCCTGTACCTAGCTAGTCTTGTTCCCATATGTATAAAATTTATGTTTCACTATGTTTGGGTTGGCAGGAAGAAATCTCTTTATAGGTATAAGCTTGCTTTTGTGCACTAGTTTTAAGTTTGAAATATAATTATAATTGTAAGTACTCAATAAAGAATATAATTATAAATAATATGTTTGTCCACAGATATTCCAATGGTAGTATACAAATTGGCAGACGTTGACAAATTCCTACAAAGAAAAAGAAAAGTATACTTAATTATGAATGTCATCCACTTATAATGTTTGTGTATATTAGAGATACTAGGAAAATTTAGGTATACATCACCTTTTACAAGAGCCCTCGCGGGTGAATCGCATATAAAGGCTCTTATACTAACTTCAATCGTCTTTTGCTCTCCAATTAAAGTGGAAATTGTGAAACCATTCTCAATTTGCTTCATTTCATTGACAAAAGGATTTAAATATAAGTTTAAATCGGTAGGTTTTGATTTCCGTTCATATATTTCCACTACGATAGGAGATGTATTTTTAATTTCAGTAATGCTGCACAGTACTGCCCAGAGTTGATGATTCGAGATTTTATGTATCGGTAAACCATCGATATTTAAATTCTAGGTTATTTTCTTGGGCACTTCATAGTTTTTGGTTAAGGTTTTTTTTTGTAATTGTGTAAGTAATCCATTATGCCAATAATATCCAGTACCGATTTCAGTAATGCATATTTCTACTTTATTTGTTTTGAGCAATGTACGCGCATCCAATGGCATTTTAACAATATTACATTACATTACATTTTTTTTGGCAATATCATGTATGATGTAATATTTTTATTAAGTCACTTAAAGCGATATGGGAAATGTTGAATTTCACTGCCCATTCTCTGATATCACTACAAATATCAGTATTCTTCAACTCTTTGTTTAAAAATATATCTATATTACTATCGCAACAATTACATTCTTCCTCACTGGTTTTCTTTTCATTCTTATTTTCTATAAAATAATCCTCTGCGGAACAACTGGCTGATTCGTTGGTATCTGCTTGGTCATTTTGTAGCATCATAGGTGTAGAGGTGGTGGGAGTAATGCTCAAAACCATGTTTCCGTAGACTTTTTTTTACTTTTCTTCTGTAACCATCGCTCCTTTTAAACTTCTTCCAGTCTTTTGAGTCCATTTTTAAATGTAAATTCCGCACCGTAAAAAATTCACACAATCTGCTGTACTTTAAAATGGTGAATCTAGTTATGTAAAACATTTTAATAAAACCATATAGAGAATAATGTCTTTATAATCACTGTACAAGGGAAAACGGATTGCTTTCATCCTTGTAAATATCATATAAAATGTTAGAATTTGTTTGTTGGATAGACGTCTTATCAAATGCTCCTATAAGTTAAAAGGCATCATAGTTACCTTGTGCAACACTTTTCTAAGAATAATTGACCATATTAAAAACCTTTAAATGACTTTGAATATTATATGGCTAAAAACACGGATATCGAAAAGCAATGTAACTAGCCTTTATAAGAAGAACACATTTTGAACCCTTATTGTAGCCATATTAATTGGATTTATTAAAGTTTACCCAGCCAAATTATAAGAATAAAGGTAATATTAGCCAAATCTTCTAATAATGTGCCATTATAAGGAACATTGACATAATAAATGCTCTTTTATAACAAGTGTACACGCGCATGGGTGCACCGGGGACCGCGACAGACGCACGAGTGGCGGGGAGCATCGGCAGCCAAGCGGCGCGAGCGCGGGGTCGGCCGCCCGGCGATTGCTCTGGTCGCGTGTTTGTATTTCCGCGGTTCATGTCTTACAAGTTTTCTATAATTAAACTTATTTGGTCCGTTTTCGTCCGTTTCACTTATCTATCCCGAACAACAAGTATAAGAGTTTAGACCTTATAGACTTAATTTTATAAGCTTAGTTTGTTTGTTGGGTATCCAATTAAGTACCTTAAATATATTGTGCATTTAATATAGATCAATATGGCCGCACATAGGGGTATTTTAACTATCTAGGCGGCCAAAAGTCAAAATAAACAAGTTTAAGGAATGCTAATTACATTGACTACCTGAGGCAGGGGACATTCCAACGAACAATAGACCGCCACCCCCACCCTTCTTCCGTTGCGCGTTATCAGGTAAATTCAGTCGAAAGTTGATCATTGAACCTTGTGTACGTGTCTCTTATCGGATATTTACAAAAGCGTTAACTTTGTGTATTAAACTGAAGTTTTCTGTGTTTACCTGGTGTAAAATAGCAATGGATTCGGAAACTACAGGTATGTGACAATCCAAATGTAATATATTTGTTAAAATTTGTTTTATTTTAATATACTTTAAGTGGTCGAGAAATAACATCTGAAATAAGGATATTTTTTTAAGAAATTCATGTTTAGGAAGCTATTTGTTTAAGTATCCGGATAGATCCGGCAACTTTTGTAATTTATATAAAAAATATAAACCCTTAAGTAACTAATACTAAATAAATCAGCCGCGGAATAGCGCGGATGCGCAAAAACGTAGAACATTGAATTTCATGCTCAAAATAAGCTAAATTTATGAAAAAAAGTATTTATGTCTAAAAACAATATTTACTTGTTCCAGACATAGTGGGTACTTCCGGAGTGACAATAGTGACTCGTAAATCTCTATTTGATATTATGAAAAATGAAAATTTACGCAATTTGGACGAAAAACTATGTTTTTTGAGAGACCACCTTTTGGTTGCGACTGAGGTGGATATTGACGGTAATTTTTTTTTGATTCATTCCCAATTTGTAATGACAATGGTAGACGGAAAAGTTTGCAATGCAGCTACTGGAACAACATCCACGAGTCGCTGCTATATTTGCGGAAAAACTTCTAAAGAGTTTAATAATTTTGAGGATAAAAGGAAACTCTCAAAAGATGCTACTGAATTCGGACTGTCTATTTTACATGCGAGAATAAGATTTTTCGAAAGCATTCTGCATTTAGCGTACAAATTGCCCGTGAAAAAGTATCGGGAGAGAAAAACAGACGAGGAAAAAGAAATGGAAAAGAATAGGAAAATTGAGATACAGACCAGGTTTCGCAATGAAACTGGCTTATTAGTAGATATGCCAAAAACAAACTTCGGAAATACGAATGATGGGAACACCAGCAGGAGATTCTTTGAAGATCCGAAACTAGCTTCAGACATTACAGGGGTAGATTATGAGTTAATATATAGATTAAAAGTTATTTTAGAAACGATTTCGAGCGGATATACTATAGATGTAGAAAAATATGCGGAAGAAACTGCTTGTTTATACATAAAACTCTACCCATGGCACCCAATGACACCCACACTGCACAAAGTACTTGTACACGGATCAGATATAATAAAAATGCATTGTTACCTATAGGACAACTGTCTGAGGAAGCAGCAGAGGCACGCAACAAACATTTTAGGACGTACAGACAGGATTACTCAAGGAAATTCTCTAGAGAATCCTGTAATAGAGATATTTTAAACAGGCTTCTTTTAAGCTCAGATCCATTTCTTAGTGCCTCAAGGGCAATAAAAAAAAGGAAGATGTCTTCGTTTCTGCCTGAAACATTAAACATGTTTCTGTCTGCTACACCAAACCCAACAGAATCAGAAAGTGAGAGCGAGGAGGTGAATTGATTTGAAAAAGTATGTATTGTTATTGGTAAATTGATTAAGTAATGTATGAATATGTAAATATATAGTGTGTGTATATAGGTGTATGTAAGATTATGTAAATATATAGTGTAATGTAGATAAGTGTACGTAAGAATATGTAAATATATGGCTTATTTTCAGCATTTTTATATATATATTTTTTGTTGTATTTGTGTTTTATTGCTTTTTTTTATGAAATTATAAAAGTTATTGTCCATATATATTTCGCTTGTATTATTTCCGTCATTTAAAACCAAAAAACCCGCACTAATATTTTTGGCCAGCGCAATTTTATGTGGGCCGTTTGCAGCATGTAATTTAAATGAATATTTTAGAAGATATCAGAGATTTAAAAAGCGGGGGCAGAGCGGCCTGCGGGCCGTAGGTCCATCCCGTCCATCCATTGACAGCGGCCGTGTAGTACAAGATAAGTAGGATTGTAATTCATATTACTTTGGCTTCATAGTAAATGCGAATATCATGTGTGTTCGTTATACTTACTCAAAATATATCTAATATTATTAGGTTTATTTTGAGTATAACGAATATTCCAAGTAAGAGACCGCGAAATGGCTTAGATGTTTAGGTTTTTGGATGTTTGTTTCTCAATGATGCAAAGACGGCCAAACGGATTTAGATCGAATTTAGTACAAAGATGTTTTGCCTTGTGTCGCAGGTTCTTCAGGTTAAGCTGCAATTCGCAAAGTCAGCCTTTGGATGGGTGACCATTTAGTTTTTGTTTTGCCTTGTGTCGCCGGTTCTTCAGGTTAAGCTGCACTTCGCAAGGTCAGCCTTTGGATGTGTGACCATTTAGTTTTTGTTTTGCCTTGTGTCGCAGGTTTGCTAGGTTAAGCTACACTTCTCAAGGTCAGCCTTTGGATAGGTGACCATTTAGCTTTTGTTTTGCCTTGTGTCTCAGGTTTGCTAGGTTAAGCTACACCTCTCTAGGTCAGCCCTTGGATGGGTGACCATTTAGTTTTTATTTTGCCTTGTGTCCGGTTTCCGTTTCCGGTTGTCAAAACAACAACAGTGTAACGTAAAGTGCTCCCGGTTTTATCACGAAAAAATTGTAAACAAATCGACGCCAACCGTGTACCGCACATAATTATCACAGTAAGAAGTCTTAAAAACAAATAAGGAAAACCACACAAAGAAGCCGATTAATCTGAAAAAGTGCAAACAAGACATCGATTCAAGTGAGGTTAGAAAATATTTCTTTAACAATTATCCTATGTGTCATTGACTGACAGATCACAGAGACAAAGACATCATCCAGCAGTGCCAACTTAACGAGCGAATTACGTTCGGATACACGCAAATAAAACGTTTTGTTATTGCAACATGAGTACTGGAGGGATGTCGGAAGATATGGCAAAACTATTCCAGTTGATGAAAACCGAACTCGACAAACAAACCGCAACAATTACACAAACTGTCACGGAGAGTATCATGCGCAGTATAGATGATAAACTCATACCTATACTCGAGGAAAATAAATGCCTTAAAACGGAGATGGAAACATTGAAAGGGAAAATAAAATATTTAGAAGATAAAACCAGAAAAAATAACTTGATTATACACGGTGTAAAAGAGACGGAAAACAATTACCAGGATTTATTCAAGATAATCGAAGAATCCCTGGAAAGTGTAGTTATCAGCATAGACATGTACGAAATAAACAATTACTATAGATTGGGGAAAAAAGTGGATGAGAAAAAAGTAAGACCGATACTCATCAGCTTTACGTCATATCTTAAAAAGCTAGCCATACTAAAGAACAAGAAAAAAATGCCAAAACCAGCATATATAACCGAAGATTTTTCGAAGGAAACTATGGAAGTACGCAAGAACCTACAGGAAAAACTCAAACTAGAAAAGGAACAGGGTAAAAATGCATACATTCGAAACAATAAAATAGTAATAAACGAAGTATCTGATGTCGAAAAACGAAAGAGACAGGCCTCAACGTCACCAAACAATATACACACACCACCACCTTTCAGGGGATCGGAAAATATTACCGCACCATCTAAAATACATAAAACAGATGCATTTGTATATATGAGGGTCAGATCTTTCTCTTTGAATGAAAAAACCCAACAAAAGGCATAGGAATTAGCAGACACCGGTAACGAAAATAAAACAAAAAATGTAACCAAAACACTAACAATAACTAAGAAAAGCCCCAATACGGTTGGTCACCGCGGGGTTACTGACCGCTCCCCCCAAGATCTCAGATTAATGAATACCCAATCAGGAACAACACAAAAAATGAAATTTCATGTAGCAACACTCAACACAAGATCATTAAAGTCGCAGGAATATTTAACAGAACTAGAAGAAGCACTTAGTCGCACTAATTGGGATATCCTTGGCATATGTGATGTACGTAGATCAACGGAAAATATCGAAGAACACAAAGAATATGTTTTATACTATAAAAATGAAATACCAGGATTATATGGCGTGGGTTTCTTAGTTAAGAAATACTTGAAAAATAAAATAATAGAATGTATAGGAGTGTCAGACAGAATAGCCGTCTTAAACATTATACTACCTGGTCACAAGCATCCCACTTCAATGGTGCAGATATATGCCCCTACTGAGGTAGCCAAAAAGGAAACAAATAAATAATAGTAAAAAAAACTAAAAAACACGCTTCCATTGAAAACCAAACTAAAAAGTACAAAATAATGGAAAAAAAGCGTGTGGTGCTTTTTAAGGTATTTTTTTATTGATATCAGCACCCCACGCTTTTTTTCCATTATTTTGTACTTTTTAGTTTGGTTTTCCATGGAAGCGTGTTTTTTAGTTTTTTTAAACTATTATTTATTTTCTATTTTTTAGGGTATTTCGAATTTTGAGACGTATGTCAGCGTAGTTTGTGACAGTTTTTTTGCTGTCCTGGTAACCCTGGCAAGGATAATGGCACAAATTTATGAAATTATTGCATTGTCATCGGTCCTTGACAGGTGTGCAAAGTTTGAATAAAATCTGGTCGTTTAAAGTGGGTCAAAATCGCGCTATAAGGAGTCGGTTACAAACAAACATACAAATATACAAACATACAAATATACAAACATACAAGTGAAGCTAATATAAAGCGTGTAAAAACGACTTCTATGCGCACTTGAACAAAACAATGGAAAATCTACATAACACGGTTATCGTTATGGGAGACTTTAATAGCCAGATTGGTGAAAGAAAACAAAACGAAAATACAATACTTGGACCCTATACATCTGGAAAAAGAAATGATAATGGGCAAAGATTGATAAATTACGCCTTGGAAAATAACTTGCATATCATGAATAGTTTTTATAAGACAAAATTAAACAGGAAATGGACTTGGGAATCTCCCAATGGACTAGTAAAAAACGAAATAGATTTCATAACTATAAACAAGCCAAAACTATTTTTAAATGTCAAAGTTGTGAACCAGTTTAACTACAATACTGACCACAGACTGCTTCGTGGTCAGTTATAAGAGAGATAAGATATCTCTAATAAGAAGCTACCAATTACACTACCATTGCCAAATAACGTCTTAGAATCTTAAGAAACTAAACTGCACCAAATAAATGAATTCCAAACGATCCAGGAAAAATACGATGGTTTTGAAAAAGAACTCAAAGTAACCAACAAAAAAGTAGAGAGAGAAAAAGCATCAAAAGATAGATTGGGACCAAAAGCAAGAGAATTAATGGTAAAAAAGGCTGATTTTGTAAATAATAGGAAGAACAATAAACAAAAAATAACAAAACTAAGTAAAGAAATCAATTTAGAAATAAGAAAATACAGAAAGAAACTTAGAACCGAAACAATACAATTGCACATAGAAAAATCAGGAGGACTTAATAAAGCATGGAAAGAGCTTCAAGACAAATCAAGTTGGATTGGTAACGTAACACATCATAAGACACAAAAACAACACTAAAAGAACTGAAATACTAGAAGCAGCGAGTGATTTCTACCGTGAGCTTTACAATGCAGAGAGAACAAGACCTCAAACAAACGTCTATATGGACACTGAAGAACCAATTCCAAACATACTAAAAAATGAAGTTACGAAAGCCATTAAATGGCAAAAGAGAAGGAAAGCACCAGGTGAAGATGGAATTTCAAACGAAATCTTGATAGGAACATCACAGATTATTCTGAATACATTAACAAATTTGTTTAACGAAATTCTAACGACTGAATATATACCGCATCAATGGACGACATCAACTATAATTCTACTTCATAAAAAGGGTAAAACAGATGACATTTCTAACTACAGGCCTATCTCACTAATGTCTAATGTGTATAAAATATTCTCTAAGATACTACTAGAACGATTACCAAAGACTAAGGACGAGAACCAACCAAAAGAACAAGCAGGGTTTAGAAGTGGCTTCTCAACCATGGACAACATTCATACTATAAAACAGTTAATTCAGAAATGCAACGAATATGGAATAAACTATTACTTGGCGTTTATAGACTACAACAAAGCTTTCGACTCTTTAAAACACGCGAAAATATGGCAGGCCCTCACCAAACAAGGAGTCCATAATAAATATATACGTATAATCCAAAATATATACGAAAATATGACGGTTAATATACGCACAGAAAGGGAAGGAGAATGTTTTTCCATCAGACGTGGAGTTAGACAGGGAGACCCCTTATCACCAAAACTGTTCTCTGCAACCTTATAACATAATAGGTTGGGGAAAAAGTTTCTTCGCATTTTTTAAGAAAATTCAAAACATTTTTTAATAAAGTTTATTTACATTTAACTAAAGTATGTAGGTACCATTTTGTTCGATAACTTTTTGCCATCTTGTAGGTAGGGACATGATCCCATTGCTATAGAAATTTTGGGACTTCTGGTCAAAATACCGCGACAAGTGGTTTTGGCAGTCCTCTCGTGATATTAACCTGACACTGCCTAAAGAATTCTGAAGAGACCGAAACAGGTGGAAATCTGAAGGTGCAAGGTCAGGACTATACGGCGGATGCATTAACACCTCCCAGCCTAACTCTCTTAATTTTTGTTGGGTGGCTAAAGATGTGTGAGGTCTAGCGTTATCATGATGAAAAACCACACCCCTTCTGTTGATTAATTCCGGCCGCTTTCTCTCAACTTCTTGCTTTAATCTCATCAGTTGTTCGCAGTAGAGTTCAGAATCGATGGTCCTGCCTGGTGGTAACAGCTCATAATGAATAATGCCCTTCCAATCCCACCACACACACAGCATCACCTTGTTGCGAGTTAATCCGGGTTTCGCCACAGTCTGTGAAGCCTGACCGGCCTTTGACCACGACCTTTTTCGCACGTTCTTGTCATACGTGATCCACTTTTCATCACCAGTTATCAGCTTCTTCAAAAATGGTTCGGTTTCATTATGTCGTAATAAAGAATCACAAATGAGTACACGGTTCATTAGGTTTCTTTCAGTGAGCTCGTGAGGTACCCAAATGTCGAGCTTTTTTGTGTACCCAGTTTTTTTCAAATGCGCCAAAACTGTTTTGTGGTCAATTTCCAGTTCTTCAGCTACGTCGTAACTACTGGTATGCCGATCTTGCTTCACTTTTTCAAAAATGGCATCCATTTTATCCGTAATAGGGCGACCAGAGCGACGTGCATCTTTGACATCAAAATTTCCGGATTGAAAACGCTTAAACCAAATTTGTGCTACTCTCACAGACACTACACTAGGTCCATAAACATCGCAATTTTTTTTCGCGGCTTGCGTTGCGTTTTTACCTTTTTTAGGGTTCCGTTGCCAAATGGCAAAAAACGGAACCCTTATAGATTCGCCATGTCTGTCTGTCTGTCTGTCTGTCTGTCTGTCCGAGTATGTCACAGCCACTTTTCTCCGAAACTATAAGAGCTGTGCTATTGAAACTTGGTAAGTGGATGTATTCAGTGAACCGCATTAAGATTTTCACACAAAAATAGAAAAAAAGCAATAATATTTGGGGTTCCCCATACATAGAACTGAAACACAAAAAATTTTTTTAATCAAACCCTTACGTGTGGGGTATCTATGGATAGGTCTTTAAAAATGAAATTGAGGTTTCTAATATCATTTTTTTCTAAACTGAATAGTTTGCGCGAGAGACACTTCCAAAGTGGTAAAATGTGTGTCCCCCCCCCCCCCGTAACTTCTAAAATAAGAGAATGATAAAACTAAAAAAAATATATGATGTACATTACCATGAAAACTACCAACGAAAATTGGTTTGAACGAGATCTAGTAAGTAGTTTTTTTTTAATACGTCATAAATCGTAAACCACAATTTACCTTTCATTCAGTCAACTCAAATATAAAAATTAAAAAAAAAACATTTAATTTCATAAACGATGATGACGAATGATGATGATGATGACCTGCAGGTTTGTACGGAACCCTCGGTGCGCGAGTCCGACTCGCACTTGGCCGGTTTTTGTAGTAAAATTTTAAAATGTATCGAATTTCTTCATTAGATTCACTCATCTTGACGGTACGAAAAACAAATAAAAATCACACATTTTCCTAATTTGAATTTGGAATTATGTTCTTTAAAATTTAAACTTTCAATGATACCAAAACCAGCCAGATACAAATAGTATAGCCAAAGAGATTTTATTACAAGTTCATACATACTATAATGCGAAAAGACTTTTTCCCCAACCTAATATATTTCGACAATTAGAATGAAGTTGTAGCAGCAGCGGTGAGGTTTGGTGAAAACCAAGGTGTTTGAAAGATTGTGGTGTTATAATATTGTGTTGAGGATTCTTTGGAATTAAAACGATGCTTAAAGTTCAACGATCAGTTCTGTATTACTTATATTTTTAAGTTACTATATTCGAGGAGAGGGGTATGGGAACAATATTTTGAATGGTACCAATCACAGTCGAGAGATAGGTATGACGTACTGTGTGGTATTGTTTTCGGCGTCTAGATGTCGCTACTGGTCTCACAAGTGCTATTATGGATCAGTAGTTCGCAACATGCCCCCGGCCTTGGAAGCAGTGGCTTTCAATGATCTTCAGTCACTGCATCAGTGTCGATAATGTCCTGTAGTAGAGGCCAAATCTTGGTGAATGCGCGCCTCACCACGCCTGATGATGTCTGTATATCCGCCACCCTGGATTTACCATCCTTTCCTGGGATAGAGCAAAGGACACGTCCCAAATGCCACTTCAAAGGTGGAAGGTTATTATCCTTTATGACCACTAAGGAGTTTGGTTTGAGCTCGTCCTTTTCGCCGTCCATTTTGTTCGCACCTGCAGCTCGGAGACGTATTCCTTCGCCCACCGGTTCCAGAAGTGTTGGCGAAGTTGTTCTACCCTCTGGTATCGCTGGAGACGACTAGCAGGAACGTCACATAGGTCATCGCCTGCTGGGGCAGTCAGTGGTCGGCCAATAAGGAAGTGACCAGGAGTAAGCCGGGAAAAGTCATGAGGATCGGGGGAAAGAGGAGACAGAGGTCGAGAATTTAGTATGGCTTCTATTTGAGCCAATACTGTGCTGTACTCTTCGAACGTGAGGTGTGCGTTACCTATTACACGACGAAGATGGTATTTACTGGACTTTACTCCTGCTTCCCACAGACCACCAAAATGCGGAAAATAGGGGGGAATAAAATGAAATTTTATATTTTGACTAGTTGCGTATTCTAAAATAAGTATCACTACTACAGTTAGTTAAGAAGTTTGAAAAATCGTTCATCACGCCTACAAAGTTACGACCATTATCAGAGTAGATATCGGCAGGCTTACCACGGCGTGAAATAAATCTTTTTAGTGTACATAAATATGCTTCACTGGAGAGGTCACTAACTAACCCCAGGTGTATAGCACGTGTCACGAAACAAACGAACAGACAAATGTAGCCTATGATAAGCCTAGCACCCCTACCTCTGCGGTTCAGAATGAGCACTGGCCCAGCGCAATCCACTCCACACCGAACGAATGGCAGACTAGGTGTAACGCGCTCCCTAGGTAGGTTACCCATCATAGGACTAAGCGTCTTACCTCTAATGCGAGTACAGGTAACACACCTATTCACCACCTGGTGAGCTAAACTCCTACCACCAATAGGCCACCATAATTCGCGTAAATGAAAAAGTAATGCCTGTGGAACAGCGTGGAGAAGCTGAATGTGCTCATGACGAAATAATAAAGTGGTAAAATGATGTTTACTATGAACTACAATCGGATGTTTTTTACCGTAAATAAATTCATCAGAGTTAACTAAACGACCACCTACGCGCATTAACTTGTGATCATCTAAAAACAAATTTAATTTAGACAAACTACTTTTACCTTTAATAGGTTCATTATTAGATAAGGCCTTATATTCAAATGGATAAGATTCCATTTGACACAATCGAGCTAAAGTTTTATCTGCACGGTCTAACTCGTCGACACTAAGGGCGCCTGAACACTAATTGTTATCTTTACATCGACAGTTATTAATAAAACGTAACATAAAGGCAGCCGCACGTCTCATACGTTTGAATTGAGAAAACCGATGGAAGGGAAACATAGGCAATTCACAACGATCCTGAGCTACAACGGCAGTGACGCATGACTTGAAAGGCCGCGGGGAGGTGCGCAGGCGCTTCAATCACATTAAAACGCGACGCCTCAGTGTTCGATGTGGAATGCAAAGCAACAGAACTATTAGCGTTATCGTAGTGCAATAATGAGTTATGTTTTTTATTACATTGTCTACAAGGCCCGAACTTACAATTATTAATTGAGTGTCTCGAATGTAAACAATTCTCACAAAGGTTGTGCTCGCGTACAAGTTTAAGTTTTGTGCCTAAGTCGCAATCGATAAACTCCTTACACGTGTACAGTGGATGATTCGCGTTGCATTTTACGCATGTTAACTTAGAGCGTTGTTTATTTGATTTACTCGGCCCGCTAGAAACATTGCAGTGTGACATATTATGACCTTTTGAGTGTTGCCTTTTGTTGTCAGTGCTTTGAGCTTCCTTGCTATGTGAACGCAGCAATGCCTCCAGCATGTCTGCTTTGTTACGCAAAAAGTTAATTAATACATCCACCGATAAACGTTTAGAATTGTTCTCGTTTGGGTTTGGGAATAATGTGCACTTATGACACTCCCATTCTCTTTCAGTTATTTTATCTAACTTCGACACCATGATATTAATAATTAAACTATCCCAGTACTCTGTAGGCTCACCTAAGACTTTAAGAGCGCGTAAGTTTTTCAAAATAGTATCTATTAATATTCTAATCGAAGAAGGCGACTCTTTAGATATTGCAGTTATATTTAACAACGCTCTGATATGGTGATCAACTAAAAGTGCGCAATTATTATATCGATTGAGCAATAATTCCCATGCAACCTGATAATTATCTGATGAAAATTCTATGGAATGTATAACTTGTTCCGCGCTGTCTTTTAAGGAAGATTTGAGATAGTGAAACTTTTGTATATTGGAAATATTTTTAGAATTATGAACTAGTGAGGTGAAGGTATCTCTGAATTCCAACCAGTGCTCATAGGAACCGTCAAATGTAGGCATGGAGATAGTGGGTAACTTTACAGAATGTATCTGACTGTTATTATGACCATGACATGACCTTGAGCAGTCAGCAACCTCATCAGTGTTTAGCATAAATTCAGCAAGTGATATTAAATTGTAGTAGCTATCTTCAAAATGTTCTCTTTGATTTAATTGTTCGCTTAATTCACTATCAGAAACTCTTCTATTTTAGTTTGAATGTCGTTAAATTCAGAAAATAAGGTAGTACATCCTTGTATTCTCAACTTTAAATCAAAGCGTTTTTAACCGACTTCAAAAAGGAGGAGGTTCTCAATTCGGATGTTTATATGTTTTTTTTTTTTAATGTATGTTCGGCCATAACTCCGTCATATATAGACGGATTTGCAAAATTCTTTTTTTGTTCGAAAGGGGTTTATTCCGGAATGGTCCCATACAAATTTCATATAGATCTGATGATGAGTTCCAGAGACAGACACCGGAACTCTTTAAAAAATGACAGCAAATCAACCGCGATTTCTGCTATCGCTTAAATATGCATTGTTTGTTTGGAATTAGTGCGGTGTGGATACCACAACTAAAAATTTAAAAATAAAAACTTTTTTGCAAAAAAAAACAACCGACTTCCTTAAAAACACTACAAAGTGTAAAATAACTTTAATTTCGGAAGTCGGTGGCAAAAAAACCATGAATACAGATCCTAAGACACCGACTTCCGAAATTAAAGTTATTTTTCACTTTGTAGTGTTTTTAAGGAAGTCGGTTGTTTTTTTTTGTAAAAAAGTTTTTATTGATTAGGAAAGTCATGATCACAATCTTTTAGCGACTCTAAATAATTGTTAAATTTGGTAAGCCTCCCTTAATAATACCACGCTTCCTAACTAAATCACGAACTACCTAACTCACTACTCTCTACACTTAGCAAATTAGGAGATTTGTCACGGGATTTAGCAGAGTCGATAGGCATTTTGGTGGTCAGTGAAAAGAGGAGTACCTACTCACGGTTTAATAAATCGTCAGATCAATCACACGCGGCACTGATGCTAGCACGTCACCAGGCTAGTGATTGACTGGGAATGCAATATTCCGAGACTACAATGCGGCAATTTCACTGAAATAAGAGCACAGACACACTATAGCACCAAATAGAACATAAGAGATGATGGATAGGAATAAGGATTAGCCCCACCGATTGCGTATATCTCCGATGAAACCTTGTGCGTTTTCTTCTCAACCCGCCACGTGCAAGGGGTCACCGTCCAAAGGTCGCTCGACGATCTTGTAGGTCTCAATATCCCAATGTTCGGCTCGAAGGTCCAAAATGTAGCAGCAGCGGTGAGGTTTGATGAAAACCAAGGTGTTTGAAAGATTGTGGTGTTTTAAATATTGTGTTGAGGATTCTTTGGAATTAAAACGATGCTTAAGGTTCAACGATCAGTTCTGTATTATATTTTTAAGTTACAATATTCGAGGAGAGGGGTATGGGAACAATATTTTGAATGGTAGATACCAATCACAGTCGAGAGATAGGTATGACGTACTGTGTGGTATTGTTTTCGGCGTCTAGATGTCGCTACTGGTCTCACAAGTGCGATTATGGACCAGTAGTTCGCAACAGAGTAATTACGGAATAAATGTTAATGGAGTTGCACCAAACCATTTAAGATTCGCGGATGACCTCATCCTGATATGTGAAGACCCAGCGATATTACAGATCATGATTGAGGAACTAGTATACGAAAGCGAAAAGGTGGGATTATCAATAAATACAAGCAAAACCAAGTTGATGACAAACCACACGGACATCCCAATAAAACCGCGCAATGTTACTGATCTGCAGTATGTAAAAGAGTATATCTACTTATCTTGGCCAAATAATATCTCCCACAGATCTTACAACAAAAGAAATTAACAATAGAATAACCTTAGGATGGAAGAAATACTGGGCTTTAAAAGAAGTCATGAAAAACTCAGATATACCGCTAAGAGCAAAAAAGAAAGTATTCAATACATGTATTCTGCCAAGTATCACATATGGGTGTCAGACATGGAGTTGCACAAACAAAAATATGAAAGCGCTTGAAACTTGCCAACATAGAATGGAAAGAAGTATACTCAACATAAAATTAAAAGACAGAATAATATTAACAACAATAAGGAAACAAACCAAAGTTATAGATGTACAATACAAAATAAAACAATTGAAGTGGAAATGGGCAGGCCATGTAATAAGAAGTCAGATGGGGAAATGGGCCAAAAAAGTGACAGAATGGTGTCCAAAATATAAAATAAGAAGAAAAGGCAGACAGTATCGTAGATGGGAAGACGATATTCAAAAGGTGGCTGGTACGAATTGGATGAGGAAAGCAAGAGATCGTTGCTTGTGGAGATCACTTGGGGAGGCCTATGCTGGAAAGCAAGACAATCAAGGAACCGGTGTCAAATAAGGAAAAAACAAATAGATATATCTAACAAATAGATATATCTAAACATTCCTAGTAGTAAAAAGTAGAGTTAAGATGAATTGTAACTTGTAAGATTGTTAATAAAGGCTTTTATTATTATTATTATTGCCTTGTGTCACAGGTTTGCTAGGTTAAGCTACACTTCTCAAGGTCAGCCTTTGGATGGGTGAGCATGTAGTTTTTGTTTTGCCTTGTGTCGCAGGTTCGCTACGTTAAGCTACACTTCTCAAGGTCAGCCTTTGGATGGGTGACCATTTAGTTTATGTGTGGCGTTTTGCGTGGTACAGTGTAGTCCGAATTTTGATAAGTAACATATAATTAATATGTTATTTTTGATTACACCATATTTATTTCCTTTAAAATTTTGTTACGGATGGGACTATTTAAAGTAAAAAAAACTCACCAACGCTTACAAAAAAAAAAAAATTATTAAGGGATCGTGGACTACAAGGCCGTCACTTGTTACTTAGTTGTTCTGTAGAAGTAGGCGCACTAGATACTGCCCTGGCTTATCGCGTAGCTGGAGTGACGCGACGCCGCCGAGGAGTTGACCACGAGGTGAAGGTGGCCGCAGGGACGAGATGGTAAGGCGCCGACATGTCAGGTAGGTGCCGCTAGATAATGTGTGCGCAGGTCTCGAACGTTCGGTAGGGTGAGTCAGCCGAACTCAACGAACGTCGATGAGTGGAATATTAATCCCAATCTTGTTCCCTGGAATCAACGTCCAGCGGTAAATAAATGTCCTCTGCAACCCCTCTCTGATGATGACCTCGCCGCGTAAGCGAAAGCCTAGGACGTAAAGCGCTAAGGCGTTTGTGTGTATTGGTCCTCATCAGAGCGGAGTTTACATGGTAAGTACACATAGGTAGTTAAATTAGCGAGAAGTATCCTCACCTAAAACATCGATTGGCCCTGCGAGCGTATGACACACTCGAGGCTTAAAAAAAAGAATAAAACCAACAGACAATAAAAATCTGAACACAAAATAAATTATGTCTGTAGGTGCCTATTCAGTAAAGAAAACAATACATGAGCTAGCAGTTATAATAATTTTGGTTTGGCAAACTTACCCTTCACGGGGATAAACACTACACTTGTGAAATATATTTGATTATTAAACCTTAAATCAATGCAAACTTAATAAAAATAAAAGTCTGGACACGGGAAAATGTCGCAAGAATCTAATACAGAAAGAAACTATTTTGCGAACGTGTAACCAGAGTAAGTTTTGGCAATCAAATGAATGTATGGTCTTTTTTTTTTTTTTTTTTTTTTGTTGGACATCTCGTAGTTAATCTGAAAAAGATTCTGACTACTTAAACGGATTTTTGCCCGGCGATTTCTAAAAAGTTCAAAAATCCGTTTCCTAACCTCTTTTTTCCTTAACCTCCAGCCGGGCCATAGTAAAATTAAAACTAATGCGAAAGTCCTAAGGGTAACCCCGAGGGGGGTTCGTACCTCGGCTTAGGCAATCACTGGGGGAGGGCAGCAAGGGACATGCTGGATCTGGGTTAAATTATTTAGGGGCTAATTTAAAGCTACAGGCGCAGCATCGCGGGCTGGCTCATGCAAGGGTCGGGAGGGACTATTAAGTCGGGGTCGCGACGACGGACCTCGGCGGCGAGGTCGGTACGATCTGTGTTTGTGTGTTGTTCTCACTGTACTGGTCTCTTTTCGACTCTCCTGGAGGAGAGTAGTGGGATCATCGGGTTCGCTGAGAATGTGCCGCGGACGGCGGACTTTACTGATACGAAATGAATGTATGGTCTCCTGTGCGAGCCTATTTATACTCGTGCGCGCTTTACTCCGCTTTACTTCGTTGTCGGTTGATGTTGGACATCAAGTCGTCGCTACAACACCAAAAAGTGGTGTATTGATGCAGACTACCCGCATAAACATGACTTTTCGTCACTGCACGATTAAAAACTGTTCGCTGATACCCACAAATGACACCATTTTATGACGTCACAAAAAAACATCACGTCGTCGCTACAACACCAAAAAGTGTGTGGGGATTCCTCGCATTCCATACGCTAATATTTTTATAAGTTAAGAATTAACGTTGATTATGAATTAATTGAATATGTGGATATTCATACAACGTTACAAGTATGCTTTATAAATATTATCTTTACAAAATAATTTCGATGTTTCACATCTGCCAGGCGTCCCGCGACGGCTCACTTTTTAGGGTTCCGTTGCCAAATGGCAAAAAACGGTACCCTTATAGATTCGTCATGTCTGTCTGTCTGTCTGTCCGAGTATGTCACAGCCACTTTTTTCCGAAACTATAAGAGCTATGCTGTTGAAAATTGGTAAGTAGATGTATTCTGTAAACCGCATTAAGATTTTCACACAAAAATAGAAAAAAAAAAACTATAATATTTGGGGTAACTGAAACTCAAAAAAAAATTTTTTCATCAAACCCATACGTGTGGGGTATATAGTATGGATAGGTCCTTAAAAATGACATTGAGGTTTCTAATATCATTTTGAAGTGAAAACTTCTTTAGCGCCGTTGGTTGTGATTTGAAACTGTTTGAAACGAAAAAGCGACAGTAAAAAGAGGCAGACACATTCATAAGATTTCACGTAGGAGAAAATGAGATAGAAAATACATGACGTCATGACCATGGACGAAAGAAATATGGATACGGCAAATATTGTCACATCCATAGATATCCAGAGATATGCCTTCATTGCGGAATAGTAAGGAATCCTAGTGCTAGTGTCCTAGTGCGCTTATCTCCCACCCAAAAAATTACAACATTAACAAATAGTGTACTGACGACACACACTTAAAATTTAAACACGCACACCAAAAAGAAAGCAGCCACACTAAATCAATTTCTAATAGCACACATACATAGAATGGGCGGGGCATTCACTTGTAAACACTTGCTATTTGCGAACATCCAATGCACACGCATGCAATTAGGGAGTCGAAAGCGATGGTCGATTATTTTTATCGATATTTAATTTTAGCACATTATTGTATTAAGTATAATAACTTCGTTTAATTTTATTTAAAAAAATAATTTTAAATATCTATCAAAATATAGTTTACTTTTACTAAAATAAAATGGGAACATGTTCTTAAAATTTTGTATTATCGGTTAAAGGGAACGCTCTCTGTTACATATCATGCCGTATAAATAAATAATACATTACTTAATCTTTAAAAAAATTATTATTACTAAGAATATTTTAATATAATACGTTAGGTTATATCTATGTGGGCTAAGTTTGTTACTACGTTTGAGGCCGGATTGGAGCCGAGAGCGTAATAATACAATGTTCACGCAAGTTATACGAGATTTTTAGCACATTTGTATTGAAATAAAATAAAATGTGAAACCCTCAGTATTATAGACAAAGATTTGACAAAATAGCGACGGACCGCGAATTTTCTAATTTAAACTTCGAACCTTAGATCGTCGGCCTCATGATTGACTAAGATGGGCTTGCGATTTAGTGATCAATACAATAATGTTGCGGAAAATATATTTTTATTTTCAACAATATTTTACCATCGCAATCTTCAATATTTATTATTATTTTTCAGAGCAGTGGTGGCCCAGTGGTATCAACCTCGACTTACAAGTTGTAGATCGTAGGTTCGAACTCAGGCAGGCGCTTTACTTTGTGTAAATAATTTCACTACCACTGCTCTCAATAACGGTGAAGGAAAACATCGTGAGGAAACCGGCATGTCTTAGAACCAAAAATTCGAAGACATGTGACATCTGCCAACCCGCACTGGGCCCTCGTGGTGGATCATGGCCCACTTCCTCTCACCGAGAGGAGGCCTGTGTCCCAGCAGTGGGAACAATATAGGCTGATGATGATGATCTTCAATATTAATCTTACTCGGTCAATAATATTGCGCAATATTATTAATAGTTTTTAATTTGCTATTTGGTGGTTTCGTAAGGTGGGCCACTGTACGAAACCAGCCCACCTTTGGAAACCACCAAATAGCAAATTAAAAAAAAAATTGAATATTTTTGTATTTCGAAAACAAATTATTGTAATTTTTTTACCAAATATAAAAAATGGTTTGAAATATAATATTTATTTATCATATTACTTATCATATTGTACAATAAATTAAAAACTGTTAATTTGTGAAAATCTTTAGGCATAATATTACTTTAAGTAACACACACACTTAACTGCATTGGAATTATAAAGTTTTAATTTGGTTCAAACAACATTAAATTAATAAGTAATTTAACTGTTTTACTATACAAATAATACGAGGATATCCATTGAGTTCTGTAAAAAATATTCAACTGCAATAATACGCATATCGATAAAATCAGCCGCACGCAAACGATTGCACCTCTCTAAGTCGAAAACGTTCGTTTCGTTCGGGAAGATTCGGGCTAGTTCGGGTTAGTTCGTGTTGCTCCGCACGTAAGTTAGTAAATCATTTAAAAATTGATTTTAAATATAAAACAGTGACTTAATTGTTTATTTACCGGTGGTAGGACATACCATTTGTCTTCAGGTTGATGGTATTTGGTCTATTTTTACAAATAATTACTGCACAACTCGGCATTTTGGCTTTTTACGCATCAATAGTGCACTGTACGCAGTTGCAAAGCGACTGAATGAAGCGTACAGGGGTGGATTTACACAAGAAAAATTTCTTCGAACAAAAAATTAAAAAAATTGAAATCACTTTGGAATGCTAGTAAAACTAGATAAAATCATCGCAGGATAACTATAATGCTCATAAAATGTGTTTAGACTAAAATTTTAAGCGTAAATCAGAAGATATCAGCATTTAAATAAAAAGAGGTGAGATGGTGTTGACGGTTGTGGTATGGCGATGATTTATACTTGGATGGTGATGATTTCGAGTGTATGGTGATGACACTTTATACATTAATAGACAATAAAATATGACAAAATTTAAGGCAATCAACTTTATTAATGATTAATCAACAACAAATAAATCAACAGTCTATGAAATATAAAAGTATTATAATAATAGTCCTAGATTTTTTTTTTCTTACGTAACCGTATCATATTTTTAAATTAATTGAGATTTAGTTAGCTTTTTTTGGTTATCAATCAATCTTATAGAGGTAAAATTGTACTTTATTTTTTTAGCTTTCCATAATCAGGCATTTTTCTCTTAATAATTATCACGTAATCATCACATATTAAATTTTGGTTAGTTTTTGGTAATCTACTACTCAATAACTATTGAGTAGTAGATTACAACAAATTATAAAAAATCATTTAGGAGAACTCTCCTAAATGATTTTTTATAATTTAACAAACTTCTCACGCTTAATCATCAAATTTTTGAGTCAGTTATTTTATAATCAAAGAGGTCTCAGAGAGAATCTACCTGTAGGTAGCTACAAAATTCATGATTATTTTTTTTGTATTTGAATTAATTTGTTGGAGAGTATTTTTATGTTTGAAGGCCCAGCTACAAGTACTTTGTGATGAGTTGGTAAATTTGTAACATCACAAAGAGTCGGACGCTTTGTTGCTGCTAATATAGTGACATGATCTTTGTGTTTGTCCTGATTCATGGTTATTGCGGCTGAACGTGGTATTTTTATAAAACCTAAATGTTTTCCATGATCACATATCTGCCCACATGTGCATTTGAAACAGCTAGATGTTCTCAAAGTTAATCTATTACAGTGAAGTTCCCACAGGACCTGATGTACTTTAAGAGTACCCTTAAATGTGTTAAGTTTACTGGGTATTTTCTGTTCTCTTATCCGCACGTCAGTTTCGTTTACAGCAATAACTGTTACATTGGTGTGTGCTTGCAAAACAGTCATAAATCTATCTATACTAGTTATGTCTGTGCCATGATTTACTTGAAAATCAGCTGTCCTCTTGATTACAGCCCCCACTCCATCTGCGGCTCCTTTTCCGTGACCAGCTTCAGTGTAATTCCACGTTATTCTGGTAATTTGCGGGAAATCTTGTGACAATTGTGTTACTATATAAAACATGTACTTATTTCTGTACTGAGATGTAGGCGAGTCTGATTGAAAATGCAGTGTATCGAGGAATGGATTAATATTGATAGCTTCATTTATCAGAGGTATAAGATGTGCCCATATTGCTGGAGCGTCATGTTTCAGACATTCGCTTACGGTGCAGACTGATGTTGGTTTTATGTCACTGATTTGAAAATCAAAGGCATAAATAACGGCAGTATGTAGGGTAAGTTCTTTGCGGCTTCCACCAAAATGTAATGACTGAACTTCACTAGCGGCTTTCATTCCATAATTTTCTGAAAAATCGACATGTATGACAGCAGAATTAACAGTCAAAGAATTCTTTAATTCTTTCAATTCACTATATTGTGCATAGATAAGGTAACAATGTTCGAAAAATGACTTCATGTCTGTATCCAATTCACTGATAATTTCGAGGGGTTTTGCTTTGATTTCTTCTTTCTTAGTGATAGTGATAGTTTTAGGACCTTTTTTTGTTGAAATTGATTCTCGGGATCGTATCCATTTATAGAACACTATCTCATCATCATTAGAGAACTCATTAAAATGAATGTTCTTGCCTTTGCAGACACCGCATTCTCTTTTAAGACATTTCTCTGCATAGCTTGAGCAACAAAGACTTTCCACCAACTCGTGATGATTCTTCTCTCTGATGATTCCCGCCTTAAATAAAGATTCCAGCTTGAGATCAATATTAGCATGTATTTCACACATGCATGTGTCTCGTTGCGCCGCTGTGGCTGGCAATACCCAGAATGGACGACATTTCCAAAACGTACAGTAGCTCACTCTTATTTTATGAATCTTTATAAACTTCTCGTGTAAATCTTTTATCGAACTTTTGAGATACCTTCTCTGCATTTGTGTTTTGAATCGTGTTATATACTGTTTTTTTCCGGGACATATCGTACTGTTTGCATCATCAACATAAAACTCTTTTATTAATTTAGCGATCTTTTTATCTGGTGTCATTTTTGTTTTCTGGGTTTTAAAATCTTTTCTAAAGTTAATGTTTTTGGATTTTTCTTTGGTTTCGTTAAGTTGTTGCCCATGAAGGTTTTGTCTGAGTCGTGTATTTTCTTTTTTCAAATCCATAATTACTTTTAATAATTGTCTTCGTTTCTTGTATTCTAAATATCGAATTCTTTTAATTTTTACTGAGCAGTTACATTGTGAGTTAGTGGGTGTTGTTAATGGGTCCTGATTATCCTGTTCTAAAAGATCGTTTGTAGTCGTGTCATTACTATTATCGGGATTTACCAATATTGGTTTTAATTCAATGGTCTTATCTTTTGCTTCATTTTTTTTCTTTTCCCGATATCTTTTAGCTGCTTCACGCCATTTATTGCGCTGTACTCTTTGCTCTCTTGGACTTTTTTCATTTATTGATACGAACTGACCTAATGTCTCTTTTCAATATTTATACCTTTTCTTTTCATTTTCTTTCATAATTTTGTATAATTCAGGATCCTGCTTTATGGCGGCATATTTTGCACGTTTATTAATAGCTATATTCTGTTTTGCTAACTGAACTTCTTCGATGCTTCTTTTTCTTTTACTCATAGTTATGATCTGAAAGTAAACAGTTATATTATTAGACCGTACAATTCTAAGGGTAGGGTAGGTACAACATGAAGGGGCTGTTACGACTGGTGTCTATTACGAATAAATTAGTTTCTTATGTTTAATTAAACTTATGCTGAACTCTATTCCCGGTTTGAAATAGGAAAAGACTTAGATACATACACCATTTGAAATTAAGTCAAACATAAGAATAAAGAAAACCTTAACGCTCTAAGTAACAACTACCATAGATACCTACTCTAATTCTTTATAATAACAATTTAAGAGAGCAAATTAATAACATTTGATCTCCTAGTGTAACTTTTAAGCAAATTATAGCAGCAATTAAGAAAATCGTCATCACCGTACGCCTGTTGTCATCACCGCTCATTAATTGTAAACGGTAATGATGCGTATGGTGATGACGATTAAGACGTTACATCGATTTTTCTGGAAAAGTAATAATAATAGTAGGATACCGCTACTTTCTTTAGCATCTTCACTTAAAACTAAGTTCTTATAAAATTTATCGTAAAGTTATTTTATGTACCTACTTACCTTGAATGAAAAGCTTGACGGAAATGACGTAACTTTGTCTAAACACAACTTTGTTGGACAATCACTCAAAATTTTTGGTGTCGGAGCGCGTTTCTGCGGACGTGCGGCTCCTTTCACAGTTTGCTCAGAACTGAGGAAGCGGGGCGAGGTATCGCGTACCGCGCAAATGCTACACATACGGAAATACTTCCACTTTGACATTTCCGTGACGGTGTTGACGAAATTCGGTGCTAATTTTTTATTTATTTATTGATTATTTATTTTACGAAGAAATTATTATTTACTATCTTTAAAAGATAGATACAATATGGATAAATGTAAATCGTAAATTAAAATCTGCTTATTACATCGGGTAGTGGATTTTTTTGCCCGCAGACAATAAGAGTCGCATTTTTTTGACGGCTGGTGATGATTTTGATGGATGTATTAATTTTATAAAAAATCAACTATTGACTTTGAGGATGTTTGGGTTAAAGTGCAGTATAAAACAAGTATATATAAAGCATGTAAATATGAAAAAGTAAAGATATTTTGGTAATATAATTTTTTTTAGGCGCTCAACGTGATTTTTCGACGGTTTTGTAAATCCACCCACAGCCGCCGTTCGACAATACTATCAAATTGATAGTATCGAGGCGGCACGTGCCACGCCCCCAAGGCATATCCCTCGATATCCGTGGTCACATCTGAACTTCAAAAAATTAAAACACGTTAAAAACGTTTTAAGTACCTGTACATTAGAATTTAATCAAAAATGTTTTATGTACTTGTACATATTATTATTTCAAGTCTATTATCGTACTTATATATTATGTAAATACGGAAAAAAATGAAAACTAAAAAAAGAAAACTTTTTAACAAAAAATTAAACCGCCGAAAAAACTGAAAAGCAATAAATAATAAACCTTAAAATTATGAGTCGGCGCTTTGAGTGATCTTAGTTCATTGATTTTTCAGCGCCGACTCAAAATTTTAAGGTTTATTATTTATTGCTTTTCAGTTTTTTCGGCGGTTTAATTTTTTGTTAAAAAGTTTTTTATTTTATGATTTTTTGTAGCTTTTATGTACTAATAATACTTGGCAAGGTATACCCTATCCAATGAAAAAAGAATTATCAAAATCGGACTACTCTGTATAAAGTTATGCGTGGTTATACATTACAATCAGTGAGTGAACAATCAATCATCCCCTGTTTTCCGACCCTTAGGGTTCGATTTTGTTTTCCAAATTTATGTGGGACCACCCTCGGAGTATACACTTTCCAATAAAAAAATAATTATCACAATCGGACTACTATGTAAAAAGTTATGCGTGGTCATACATAAAAAAAAAATACGCGTCGAATTGATAACCTCCTCCGTTTTTTTTCGGTCGGTTAATAAGAAAATTATAATTGCGATGGCACGACGAACAGTGATGCTGGTGACGGAGACACCAGTGCCGACCTAGGCAATGTCCAGTCATTGTCCATAAACCTGGAACAAAAGCAGTGTTGTAGTACCTGAATATTTAGATATACATATGTAAATGGAAATTAGAAAACTCCGTAAGTTTGTCGGAAGGTTGTCCACATTGTCGGTGGCTGCAAAATCATGTAAAGTGGTGGTGTTGGTGCCCTTCCACCAACCCGCGTCCTCTGGCATGCGAGCTGGAAAATTACAAAATTTCAGTTGCATTAACAGTAACATTACATAGGTACCTACATACGTGTCCAATACCTCTTTTTTTAAGTCGGTTAAAAACAAATCACCCAAAAATTTTACCATTAAAATGTACGGAAGCCATATCCACACATTTCATCATCCGTGCAAAACACAATAAAAATGGCGATTTTGGTATCACGTGACCTCAAATTCCCGGTTCAACAATCGAGCGCCATCTTTTTAGGTTGCATATTTTTTATTACATTATTACGCAAATATCTTACGGTAAATGTAAATTAAATGCATAATAACAATAATACAATACATAGTAACCTAAGTAACATCAATAGTTTGCATTGTTATTACTCGTAAAACTGCGCGGCCGCGGAAAAATGGCGGCAAAATGGATGACGATGTTTGTTGAACTAACTATTTGCGTGCAAATCTTTGTCAAAAACACAATCCTGGCAATAAAAACTGTATTTTACTTACCTGTCCATCTTGCATTTAAACAAAAACACTTCCACACACACAACTTTGCACTTAAAACTTAATTATAATCGTACGGATCACCACACTCCTCGAAATGTTTATGTCAAATTGTCAGACTTCGTTGGCGCGTTCCAGGGCTGGGATAAGCGATTATATTGCATTGTCCGTCTATTGTGTACTCACTCGTCCATGCATAACCATTCTAAATGCCAAAAACTGTAAATGAAATGAAATGAAATGAATGAAATGAAATGAAATGAAATGAATTGCACCGATCCCAGCGTGGTTTGACCAGACTCGATTAATCGAATGAACCCCAAGATTTGCACTAGCCTTTGAAGCCTCATGTTTCATGGTGCTACATAGGCCATTGCATATCAAGAAGTAGACCGGGGGGCGCTGTAATGGTAGGGAGGACGTGCCCATAGGATAGGAAAGGATTACGAGCCTACCGACTATGCAGCCTTAAGTAAGCATTGGACTAGTGGAGAGAAGGGTGATATTTGTCTATAGGAGGGCATCTTTTCACGTCGTCGCCGGCATGTTGATCTAGGCTACGCTATGTTCCGTGTTGTTGTTTTCTTGGTCGTCTTCTGAGTTCTCACTGCTATCAGTTTCTGGTTTTTTGTAGATTTCACTAGCCGCTTTCTTGATCTTATTTCTGTCTCCAGCCGTGTCCCTCCAAAACTGGATTTCCTTGTCAAAGTATTTCATGTCCTGTTTTAGGTTGTCATTCCATGTGTAAATAGGTCGTCCGACCTTCTTAGATTTGGCTCTGTACTGCATTGCTGCATGTAACAGGTGTGGTTCAGAGCGTCTGAAAATGTGTGCCAGGTAGCACATCCTGTGGTTCTTGATGCGTTTTGTTATGGTTTTACCGTCTAAGATTTGATGCATTTTCTTCTGTATCGGTTTGTTCCTAGCGTGGTTGATCAAGTCTCTCATGATAACTCTTTCATATCTTCTCAGTCTTGAACGGTTTGCCTTTGTGAGTGCTGATACTTTTAAGCCATATATCATACAAGGTACGATAATCATTCGATACATAAGTGTAGCTAGTTTCCAGTCCATTTTTGAGTTCAATATGAATGGTAGTAAAGATTTAGCGTTTCTCGTGGCCTGTTGGCATCGTTTTCTAATTGAGTTTTTTCTGCTTAATGCGGATGTTATGTAGGTGCCTAGGTATTTGATTTCATCCGATGTTGGTATATTTATTCCGTTGAGGGTCACGTGAGTCGTTTTCTGTGTTTTTACGGGGTCCCTAATTACAATTTTTGTTTTTGTTTCGTTTATTTGAAGGCCTACACTATTGAGTAAGGGTTTTATGTGGTATAAGATGCGTTCTAGTCCTTCTAGCTCATCTGTAATGAGAATAAGGTCGTCTGCAAATGATAATACTAGGGGGAGGGAGATTTCGCGGTCCTGATCTAGTTTGATTAAATGAGTTTCCTCTTCGAGGGTTGTCAGAACTTCATCGATGACCAATGTAAAAAGGCGGGGGGACAGGGGGCAACCTTGTTTAACTCCCTTTCCTTTGATAATCCAACTGCTTTGCTGGCCGCACCATTTGATGCATGTTCTTTCATTCAAGCATGCTGTGATTATCCTGTTGGTCATCGATTTGTTGGTTCGTTCTAATAATATGTCTCTTAATGCCTTGAGGTCAACATTGTCAAATGCTTTTTCTATGTCGAGGGCGAGAACGTACGTTCGTTTACCTGCACGCCATTCCTCTTCTAGAACCCTTTTGAGCGTAAAAATGTGGTCATCTGTTGATCTATTGTTTAAAAAAGCCGCTTGGTAACTGCCTAGTTCCGTTATTATGTAGTCAAGTTTTTTAAGTAAGTATGTAGCGTAAATTCTATAGCCCGTGTTGCAAATCGTTATGCGACGATACTCGTTCACATCTTTAGGATTTTTTTTTTTTGGAATTGGTACCTGTACGGTCTCGAGCCACGTGTCCGGTACTCTGTTCTCTGACCAGGCTTTAATTATGTGTTTAGTTACGGCTTCCTGTAATGTTTGGGGCATTGCTTTGTAAAGCTCAATTACTACTTGATCCGTTCCGGGGGCCGTCCCGTTTCGCATTTTATTGATGATTCCTATTATTTCGGCCACCGTCGGTTCTTCGCCTTGTTCTTCTATTGTCGGTTTTGTAATGTTTACCCTTGGTATGTGAAGGCCCTCAGAGTTTTTTAGTATTTTCTCCCATTTGGACATCGGTATGAACGCAGTTCTTTTTCGGCGTTTTGTTTGCTGTTTGTTTTTCCTGTAGAACGAATAGAGAATTTGCATGCGTTTTGCGGGGTGCGTTTTACCCAGTCCGGAGAAGCAGGCTCTGCATGCTTTTTGTTCCTCCAGATATGTAACCTTTTGAAGTGTTGTCTGACTTTCTTTGACGCGCTTATGCCTATTGGGATTATCCGGTTGCCTGCTTTGTAGGAATTTAGCCTTTTGTACGTTAGCGAGGGCTATTCTATGGTCCCTTGAGTAAATTGTCTGAAGCCTCAAAGTTTCCTGAGCAGCAGCTTTTAGTACATCCGTTATGGTATTCCAGGGTATTTCGGTGTTTTCATTTGTTGGGGAGAATCCCATATTTGCTATTCTAAATGCCAAAAACTGTAAAAATGAAAATCAGCCGCTAATCGAGGAACCATCGCAACTAATTGCGCGACTGACAGATCGAGTTATTTTTGCGATCACGTCATCGTTTTTAGCAGATATGAGAGGCGTTTGTCAAGTGCGCGCACGCATTCGTAGTTCAAGGTGTCTTCACATAGCGAGCGGGGCGTTACGTGACGCGACGTGGCGGGGCGCCGGCGCGACGCCGGCGCGGCGGGAGGGGGTTTTGTATACGTGTACGTATTATAAGTTTCTTTTATCATTTTTATTATAAAATTCTTCAAATATGCCAAAAACTAATGCAGAATAGATATATTGACCGTATTAAGACCGAAGTATTTATTTCATACTTTAGTTAGGTACCTACCATAAGCCTCTTGTGTTATTAATTGAAAATGTAAGCACTGAATCGGATTAGATCGATGTAATCTAAACGAATAATAAAATGTAAAGTAATTATCAAACTTTGT
Source organism: Aporophyla nigra (assembly GCA_947507805.1). Taxonomy (NCBI): domain Eukaryota; kingdom Metazoa; phylum Arthropoda; class Insecta; order Lepidoptera; family Noctuidae; genus Aporophyla; species Aporophyla nigra. The sequence goes on along the minus strand of OX382302.1, from coordinate 25,733,588 downwards.
ATCACTATGATAATTACTAAAACCTACAATTATCCTATTCCCAAAATTTTACATTCGTGTCATCTTGAAGCCAAAATTTTTGAAGGTTTCCCTTCTACCACGTGAGAATTGCACACATGCCTTTTTTTTTTCTAAACCGAATAGTTTGCGCGAGAGACACTTCCAAAGTGGTAAAATGTGTCCCCCCCCCCCCCCCTTAACTTCTAAAATAAGGGAATGATAAAACTAAAAAAAAATATATGATGTGTACATTACCATGTAAACTTCCACCGAAAATTGGTTTGAACGAGATCTAGTAAGTAGTTTTTTTTAATACGTCATAAATCGTAAACCACAATTTACCTTTCATTCGGTCAGCGGAAATATAAAAATTAAAAAAAAAAAAACATTTCATTTCATAAACCTTAAGCATAAACCGTGAATACCTGCAGGTTTGTACGGAAACCTCGGTGCGCGAGTCCGACTCGCACTTGGCCGGTTTTTTTTTTTTTTGTTTCACTCTTTATTTTGTATTCTTGAGCGTGATATAACTCATTAGCGTATTTCTTACGTCGCTGTTTTAACGTATTTTTTTAATCTTACTCACATTAATCGTTAGTGGAAGCTTGTACACGTTTACACGTTGTACTAGACATAGTAATGTATTAGCTGTAAGCTTTCCTAAAATTAATAAAATAAAATATAATTTGATTAAAACAGCGTTTATTTTATAGTTGATAACAATATACCCAACAAACCAAACATAATTCGTGTGGGCCGGATCATAATGTACCTGACTGCACCTGCACCACCTCTGTTATAGGCGGCTGGCACGTGGCGTGGCGCCAGGAGTTCGTGTGGAGCCGCGCGGGCTGGCGCCTCGCCGCGCGCCACCGCGCCGCCGACACACTGCTGCACGCCGCGCTGGCGCCCGCCGGCGAGCGCGGCGAGCTGCTGGCGCTGGGCGGCGCCGACGCCAGCCTGGCCGTGTGGCGGCGCGGCGCCGCGTGGCGCGAGGCGGGCCGCGCCGCGTGGCGCGAGGCGGGCCGCGCCGACCTGCGCGCGCGCGGCTGGCGCGCGGTGGCGCGCGTGCAGTGGGCGGGCCGCGCGCGCCTGCTGCTGGCGGGCCCGCGAGCGCTCGTCGATGACTGGGAGCTACTCGTGCTGCGCGTTGAAGGTATGGCGGCAACCTGAGACTCCAGTCCTGATGCATTCTGCTCCATGAATGTCTCTATTGCATCGCAGAGGACGGGAGCTGCGGATCGGTAGTGAGCCGAGTGCGGTGCAGTGCAGGCGCCGCAGGGTGCTGGGCCGATGTGACCGGTGACGCTTTCCTTTCGTTCGAGCTTTGCCGCCTCGGGGCCGGCCTATATTGCACCACCGTGTGGCTCAATGCTGCTACGCAGGTTACTTTCATATTTTCGGTCCGGTCGAATAAAGGGATTATATAATTATACTTTTAATAATGATTCATGCAAATTTTGCATACAGGAGACGGAGTCCGAATATGCAGGGGTGACTTCGCGGTTACTGAGGATCTACAACGAGGACGGCGCCCACTTGACGTAAGCAGCGTTCCTCGGCCGCAGCAGTATGCGCTCGCCCCACTCAGCCGTCCCCCTCACCCGCAGGCACGCCCTGGTAGTCGACTCGTCGTGCGAGCCGCCCGACGACTACTTGCGCGCCATCGAGTCCGCCGGCACGCAGCGGCCAGCCGCCTGCGCCGTGCGCCTTCTGATAGCGGGCGCGGGCTGCCGGCTCAGCGCGTGGCCGCTGACGACGCCGCGGCCTCCTCCGCTGGTGGCGCTGGCCGGCGGCGGGCTGGCGGAGCGCGTGCGGCGCCGGCGCCTGCGCCGCGCCGAGGCGGAGCAGGCCGCGCCCGAGCCCGACGAGGCCGCCGTGCGCGCCGGCTGCACACCGCCCGCGCACCTGTGCCGGCTGGCCGCGCCTGTTGTCGGACTCGTCCTTCACGAGCGGTGGGTCAATGTGTGGTGGGACATCTGCCGCAGTGCTCGTTAACCATAGCGGTGTTATTTCACAGCGGGGAGTGTATGTGGGCTGTGTGTAGCGACGGGAGCGCCGCGTGCGTGTCGGTCGCTGCGCTGCAGCTACTGATGCACGTGCGTGCGCCGGCGGGAGCGGGCGGCGCTGGCGAGCACTACGTGCAGCCCGCCGCCTGCGCAGCGCTCGTGGCGTGGTAAGTAGACGCGGTACGTGGCCGCGAGCGGCGGCCGGCTCGTGTCCACTGTGCGTGTGCAGGCCGGCAGGCGGGTACTCAGCACGTGTCAACTGTGCGTGTGCAGGCCGGCAGGCGGGTACTCGGCGCGCGTGGAGTGGCTGGCGGCGGCGTCATGCGCGCGCGGCGGCGGCCTGGCGCACGACGCGGCGGCGGTGTGCTGCGTGCTGCCGCGAGCGGGCGAGCTGCTGGTGCTGGCGGGCGACGAGCTCTACGTGAGTGTCGCGCGAAGGGGGCGATGCGTATAGCAGGTCGCTGAAGAGCGCGTGTTGCAGGTGTGGCGCAGCCGCGCGACGCCGCAGTGGGACCCGCGCGACGACGCAGTGGAACCCGCGCGACGATGCAGTGGGACCCGCGCAACGACGCAGCGGGACCCGCGTGACGACGCAGTGGGACCCGCGCGACGACGCAGTGAGACCCGCGCGACGACGCAGTAACACGCAACACCCGCGCGACGGTGCGACGCTGTTCGGACTCGTGCGACGGCGATTACATGTCGCTGACGCTGCGCAACCTCTAGCTTCGTAAATCTATGACGACGACACCAAGCATTATATATTGTTGGTCCAGATTATTATTAGGGTAGTAACGAAAAAAAAAAAACATTTTTCAGTAGAGCGATTTGAAGGTTTTCATTATTAAATGTTTTTTTTTTTTAATCACATAATAAATAGTTTTAACATCTGTTTTTCAGTAGAGCGATTTGAAGGTTTTCATTATTAAATGTTTATTTTTTTTTAATCACATAAAAAATAGTTTTAACATCTGTTTTTAACCAACTTCAAAAAAAGGAGGAGGTTATCAATTCGTATTTAGTTTTTTTTAATGTTTGTTACCTCATAACTTTGGACTGGGTGAACCGATTTTGATGATTCTTTTTGTCTTGAAAACTGGTGCTTCCCGCATGGTCCCATTTTAATTTGGTTCCATTCAGACAGTGGGATCCATATGAAAACCATATAAGTAAGTCTTAAATTTGCAATAAGTATTTGCGAGACAAATGAACGAATAACGCGATTAGATTAGTGCGGGGTATCTACCATAACTAAAAAGTTATAACCAAATTATTGTGAACCTTTATTAAATATTTATCAAATTCAGTATAAATTAAATTCGCATATCATTTACCTGGACCCCATTACGAACACGCACAACAAGTGGTGACACCGAACGTTCACAACAATAGTTTTTATTAGTGTTTTGCGCCGTAAGCGACTCAGTGGCGACGTGGCAAGGGCGCGTCAGAATACCGCGTGGGTGCAAGTACAGGAATAGTCTCGAAACTAGTGAAGCAACTACGGTAGCAACAGCCGGAATAGCCGCGGCTGCCCAGGCAGCTGCCCACGGAGTACCAGCAGTATCAGTGCAGACAAGGATACCAAACTTTTGGACAGATCTGCCGAAATCATGGTTCTGTCAGTTCGAGGCTATTATGGCACCACAGAAGCAGGGTGACGCGCAGTTATTTACGCGACATAGCAATTGCCAGGTTGACACAGACCTCGAGATCAAAAAAAAAGGAGACAGTACGGCAAGTTGCCGATATGATCGAAGCCCCGCCAGTCAGGCAAGTGCGCAGCATTAAAATAGCGTTTATTGGCGATTTATTGATTTAATTAATTGCAGAGTTATTTTCATAACAAATAGCGTAGAGTCATCTCAACACTTCTCTACCTTGAATTTGTATCTGTAGATTTATATATATTATATATATTATAAGTATGTATTATAGCAAATATGTATGTGTATAATTAGTTTATAACCTATTTTAGTACTAGTACTAGTTTTTCTCTTATTTATAATTCATTATTATAGATTTTTCACTATTGTTCCTCTCAAACAAAGCACCTGCCATGTAATCTCTTCACCACTCTTGGTTGACTGGTAGAGAATGCCTAAGGCATTAAGTCCGCCTTTGTACCTTTTTTTTGTGTGCGAAAAGTTTAAATAAATAAATAAATTTATGAGAAAAGCGCGGACAAACAATTACAGAGGCTGATTGGAGAGATGGCCCTGGGAACACAGAAACCACCACAGCTATATGTATAGGGCGATGGCGGCCCTAGCCAAGAATTGCAACGTGACGGACGAGCCACTAAAGAGGTTGTGGTTGAATCTTTTACCCCCGGGTGTGCGGGCGGTCCTGACGGTGACCGGAGACACGAAATTGGAGTAATGGAGAACATACGAGTAGGTACCGGGGAGGTCGCCTCGATAGTACCGAGCACATCGGATTTGACATGCGACACGAAGACGGATTTGGTCAAGCATCTCAGCGCACTATCTGTTGAATTGAAAGAGTTGCGCGGAGAAATAAATAACATCAGGAAGCGAGACGGGAACCCAGGACAAGACCGCAGAGGGCGGCGTTGGCAGCGGGGCGCTACAGGGCCAGAAGCTAGTTAAGGCCGCGCCGCACACCGAGTGCCCCGGACTGGCTATGCAGACACCATTTCCGTTACCGGGAAAACGCGCGAGCGTGCGAGGCGCCGTGTAATTGGTCCAAAAAGCAGCAGGGCGCGGGAAACTAGAGGCGGTACAGTCATCATCGGTGGGAGAGTGTACCGCGGGAAACCACCGGCTCTGCGTGCGAGATTATAGAAGTGGTATCGTGTATCTAGTGGACACACGAGCTAATGTATCAGTAATACCAGTGTGTAAAGTGAGAGGTACCAAAGTTAAACGTGAGTGTTCATATAAGCTGTTCGCGGCGAATAACACTGAAATAAAAACTTATGGTGTAATTAACATAAATCTCAATTTAGGTTTAAGAAGGAGCTTTAAATGGACATTCATTATTTGTGATGTGAAACAGCCCATTTTAGGAGCAGATTTCCTAGGGGCACACCAACTGATAGTAGATTTGCATAAAAAGCGGTTGATTGACGGTTATACTAAAATAAGTAAGGAAGCATCTGTCGTAAAGTATACGGAACCATCTGTTTCGAGCATACATGTGAGGTTTATAGGCCTCACATTTATTTGTATGCTGGATTGAAGGAATTACTATTTGGTTCACTTATTAAAACTCACTTTAAAACTTGAAGATGTATTTTTTATTTCTTTAATCAGTCGTCCATGGCGTGGATTTTACAACTAAACTAAAAATTTAACATACATTATAATAGGTTGGGGAAAAAGTTTCTTCGCATTTTTTAAGAAAATTCAAAACATTTTTTAATAAAGTTTAACTTTCAACGATACCAAAACCAGCCAGATACAAATAGTATAGCCAAAGAGATTTTATTACAAGTTCATACATACTATAATTTTTTCCCAACCTAATATTTATAGTAAAAACACATAGGTGCAAGTTGCGCCGGCTGCGCCGAGTTATCAAATTTTCAGTTATCCAATGACATAACTAATTATGATTTGGGTTTTTGCGATCGACTCCCGAGTCCACCAATCAGAGGCACGCAAGGGCGTCTCGATGTTGGACAGGTTTTGGACACGTCCTGGGTGCTTACTCTCGAATATAATTCCAATAGATCGACATTGGAATTGTCAGTCAAACGTCAGTGATTGGCTGGACTCACTGAGTCTAGCCAATCCCTGACGTTTAACTCAACCAACTGACGTTTGACCAATGTCGATCTATTGGAATTATATTCGAGAGTAAGCACCCTGATCTGACCAAACCTGACTCCGGAATAGATCGCTATTACAAAGTTTCTTAGTTCCTAATTTGAATAGAACGAAACTTTATCTAAACTATCTTATAGGTGCTATTATTTACATTGATCATACATAATATAGTTATTATTACATAATCGTTCTATGGGCGTCCTGCTCATTCCTCCCGCCGTGCGTCGTCCGCTGCTGGCGTCGCAGTTGTAGCCTCCGGTGCAGGATCGCCGTGGTCTATTGATAGCACCACTATCTTCTTTTAAAGTTTGAAATCTTTGTGCTGTTGTCAATGCTAATATTATTAATATTTTTTTAGATAATATATTTAAATCTAAGGTTGTATTTGGGTAGAAATTGCTAATATAATCTAGTATTATACTTGGGTCCCATGTTTCACCATATTTAGGTTTATTTGGTCTTAGTTTAAATACACCTCTAAAAAATCTGTTTATATCTTGGTTTGTACTCAATTCACAGTCTAAGAGTAAGGATAAAGCTGATCTTATACTATTTAATGTGCCATAAGTGGCACCATTGTGGAATTTCTCAGTAAGAAATTGTAAAACAGTGTGAAATGTGTCAGCTGTAGTAGGATCAACTTTATTAGTTTTACAAAATTTCCACCATTGTTTATAACATGAACTATTATGTTGTAAAGTATTTTTAGATAATGAACTCAATATAACATTAACACAGCCTAAAGAGTATCCTTTTTAGGGTTCCGTTGCCAAATGGCAAAAAACGGAACCCTTATAGATTCGTCATGTATGTCTGTCTGTCTGTCTGTCCGAGTATGTCACAGCCACTTTTTTCCGAAACTATAAGAGCTATGCTGTTGAAACTTGGTTAGTAGATGTATTCTGTAATAGGTCTTCAAAAATGATATTGAGGTTTCTAATATCACTTTTTTCTAAACTGAATGGTTTGCGCGAGAGACACTTTCAAAGTGGTAAAATGTGTCCCCCCCCCCCTGTAACTTCTAATATAAGAGCATGATAAAACTAAAAAAAAAATATGATGTACATTACCATGTAAACTTCCACCGAAAATTGGTTTGAACGAGATCTAGTAAGAAGTTTTTTTTTAAACGTTATAAATCGTAAACCGCAATTTACCTTTCATTCAATCAACTCAAATATAAAAATTAAAAAAAAAAACATGAACATAAACCTTATGCATAAACCGTGAATACCTACAGGTTTGTGCGGAACCCTCGGTGCGCGAGTCCGACTCGCACTTGGCCGGTTTTTTTAAATAGATTTTGCTGACAACATCCCTGCTATCAGTGTAAGATTCTTGTGAAGAGGATGACAAGTCCTGAAAGAGGATGAAAGTAAATATGAACTGGGTTTTAAATAAACAAGATTTGAGCACAGCAAGGATATGAAGAGGGGGTACAATGCCTGTCTAGGCCAGTTAGGAACAACCATTATTTAAGTTAAGTTATTTATTTATTATTCACTTCAGGTTATAGACATTATTGTAGCCCTGGCTCTTGTACTAGGAGTTTCTGTATCACAAGAGCCAGACCTCTCTATTTACAGGGAATAAGATTTGGAAGCGAGATAGACGAAATTAGACACTAAGGTTAACGTTATGACATGCATTAAAGGAAGGTTTACAAATATAAAAGAGAAATAATAATAATAAAAGAACAGAATAATAACAATAAAAAGACAGTAATTATTAATCACTGCGTACTAAGGAGGGTGAGGCTAAGTAGGTGTGGAATGTGTGTACGTATGAATGTGAGATGTGAGGGGGTGTGTGTGTGTGCGTGGAATGTATGTGTGCGTGTGAGGTGTGTGTGAGGAATGTGGGTGTGAATCATGTAACACTACCGATTAGATCTTCTGTTTCTTCATAGTCGTAATTTTCTAGCCAGCGAATAACAGTTATTTTTAAATTGGTGGTTGTTGAGTTTTTTTAGAAGTCTGATCCCCTTTTCTTGGCCGATTTTGTTGTATAGACGTGGGGCAACGTAGTGGTAGTGTTTGCTGGCGAAAACGCTCCTGGTACCTACAACTGGGCATCTGTCAATCCTCTTGGATGAGATAGGCTGACTCGGGATAGCGTAACGGTGGAATCTTAGCAGGCATTCGTAGACAAAGATCTTACGGACGCTAAGCACCTTGGCTTTTCCGTATACTTCAGTCGTAGGCATCCGGTATCTTAGGGACAAGAGGACTTTTAGCACCGCACGTTGAGCCCGCTCCAGTTCGATCATGTGGGTCTTGCTTGTCCCTCCCCAAGCGCAAATAGCGTATCTCAAGATACAATGGCATAGGGCTTTGTAGGTTTGCAACAACAGTTTTAGACTAGCAGCATGCCTCAGGGTTTTAAAGATATGGATCAACTTACGCAATCTATTGGCGGTAACCGGGATATGTTGTGACCAGTTGAGGTTGTCGTCAACGATAACTCCTAGATATTTAATGGAGTTCACTCTGTCTAGCTTGGGGCACGTGCAGGAGCTAAAGTTGTTGCTATTCCTATTGCAAGGAAACGTGTGGCTGCTAATTTTAAAGTTTTTGGGACTACCTCCCTCTAGTCTTACTAAAACATAGGTATTAAGTTTTAGAAATATTTAGTGATAGTAGACTATCTTCTAGCCAAGCTGTTACTTGGGCAAGACCCGCTCCGCATATAGATTCTAGTCCTGCCCATGATCTTTCATCGAAAAGAAGAACTGTATCGTCAGCAAACATCATGACATCGGCGTTATTGATTATGATATCGCACAGCTCATTGATGTATACCAGGAATAGGGTCGGAGCAATCGTACTTCCCTGGGGAACACCGTATGTGCAGGAAGCTTCATGGCTAGTTATATTATCCAGGCGAACGCATTGACTTCTTCCTGATAAATAACTTAATAACCATTCCTGTGGCACTCCTCTGATTCCGATGTTTTCTAGTCTGCTTATTAGAATAGGGATTGAGACAGTATCGAATGCTTTTTGAAGGTCGAGGAAGAGCCCGACACATTTTTCTCCCTTGTCAATATACTTGGCTATATTTCCGGTAAGATTTAGCATAGCCTCATTAGTAGATAATGTTAAGCTTCCCAACTAGACACAAACCTCAAAAATCAGCAATATACTACATTTATAAAAGAGACTATAACTTAGACAACATCCGAAAATTTAGGGAATGCCTACAAAATCTTTCTTGGTCCGATATTTATCTTAAAACGGACACAAACTGCGCATTCAATGATTTTCATGAACTGGTGTGTCTATTTTATGATCTGTGTTTTCCCAAAGTAAGAGTTAAAGTCAACAGGAGTAATATAAACACGCAAAAGTGGATAAGCAAAGGTTTGAGACTAAGTTGCAAAACTAAGCGGAAGCTACGATATGGGTACTATAAAAATAAAAATGTATTTAATAAAACTAATTATCATAATTACTCAAATCTATTAAGAAAATGTATTTATAATTCTAAAAAGAATGCCAACATAAAATATATCAATAATCATAATAATAAATGTAAAGCCACATGGACTGTCGTTAAAAACGAAATCAATAATAATATTCAAAAAGACGATATAGAATTTATAAAATTAAATGATAAATTAGTGACAGACCCAGTGCAAATAGCTACTATTTTTAATAAACATTTTGTTAACTCAACGTGCATTCCAGAGGAAAAAACCACTAAGCAAGTCCTTGACAAAAGTACAGCTGTCAACTCAATGTTTCTCAGACCAATGCTGGTACATGAGGTACGACATGAAATAATGTCTCTGTCCAACAGCAGGTCGGAGGGCTATGATGAAATGAATACAAAAATCATAAAGGCATGCTGTAATGAACTAACTGTTATTCTCACTCATCTAATAAATATGTCCTTTTCAAATGGAACCTTCCCAGAAAAATTAAAACAGTCCTTAATAAAGCCTTTATTCAAGAAGGGAGATAAATTTGATATTAATAATTACAGGCCGATAGCTTTAATACCAATCTTGTCTAAAATTTATGAAAAATGTATGTATAAAAGATTAACTGATTTCTGCAATAAATTTCAAATTATAAGTGAAGAGCAGTTTGGATTTCAAAAGAACAAATCCACATCGTTGGCTATCTTTTCTCTTATGCAAGCCGTACTTTCAAACATTAATAATAATTATTTAACTACTGGCCTTTTCTTTGATCTATCGAAAGCCTTCGATTTGGTGTCACACAGCATATTGCTAAAAAAGTTAGAAGCTATTGGCATTAGAGGACCAGTACTGCAGTGGTTATCGTCCTATTTAAGTAATAGAAAACAGCGTGTCGTTATCGGTAAAAAAAATGAAAATAATGAGATTATATCTTACTCATCAGAGTTTATACATAATAAATATGGCGTTCCGCAAGGTAGCATACTGGGCCCAATACTATTCCTCATTTATATAAATGACATTACAAAAATAACTAACCATAAATGCATTTTATATGCCGACGATATTTCCATCATAGTGGCATCTAACAAAAAATATAATACTGTTCTAGACCATGAGCTCGACATTAATAATACAATTAACAAATTACTGCATTGGCTTGACAATAACCATTTAAAGATAAATTTTGACAAATCCGTGTACATTCAATTCAATCAATCAAATAATTATAAAAATGACATTAAACTCAATATTAATAAAATAAAAGAAGTAACGAAGACAACATTTTTGGGCGTAATAATAGATAAAGACATAAATTGGAAAGAACACGTAGGCAATGTTAGCACTAAAATTAATAAATTTGTATACGCACTAAAACAAGTTAAAAATGTAACTAACATTAAAACTGCTGTAATGTCATACCACGCGTACATCGAATCATTACTACGATATGGCCTTATAATGTGGGGTAATAGCACCGATGTCTGTAGAGCATTCATCGCTCAAAAAAAGTGCATGAGGTCAATTTGTGGTCTTAAACCTGACGAATCATGTCGACCAATATTTAAGAAACTTGGTTTGTTACCGTTACCGTCACTGTATATTTACGAAATATGTGTATTTGTAATTAAAAATAAACAATTGTTCCAGACAGCAAATGATGTTAATCCTAGGAACAGACGAGATCCTCATAAACTAGTGTTACATGATTTACCTAGATTAGCTAAATATAATAAGAACTGCCTAGCCATGTGTGTGCGCATTTATAACAAACTACCACAACATTTCAAAACATTAAATACGAGATCATTCAAAATTAAGTTTTCTAAATGGATACTTGAATGCAGTTTTTATAGTTTAAAAGATTTTTTTGATAAAAAATGTTGATGATTGTTGCCTTCCTCACCTAACTTTATAATTTTGCATGCTATGTTATATCCTAGCTGAACATGATTGTGCCATATTTTTATTTAACACCATTATATACCATGTTTTTAGCAAATAAATATATTATTATTATTATTTTCATATATATATTTATATATCTCGGGATCCTAGGATCCCGGTCTTTTAGAAGGCGTACGAGGGGCCGAAGCCAACTCACAGAGGCCCCTTAGAAAATTTTAATGAAGTGAGGCACTAACCAACGGTTATCCCCGTATGCACTGTGCAAGTGCACCCAAGGACAACCTCCGGTTGTTGTTGGACTATTGCAGGATATGGAAACCAAGATGTTGGACTATGTATTTGACTGGCTAAAATGGACTGGTTACCAAGAACTATGGAAGGTCTATGGCCCCTGCCGCATCAATGTTTGTATTTACACGGATTAAATGGCAGGGGGTGACTTGCACACTCAATAATGGGCCCCTGGAAACCGTCGCTGGCACATAGTGACGCAGCGACAAGGGGGCAACACTTCCTGAGGTGCTTGAGAAGTGGAGAGGTATTCCACGGCTTTCAGAACAATCCCAGAGCCCGGAAGATGGTCAATATCCCTACGAGCACTTACTGGAATACTTCCTTTCCCCGAGCACGTTTGCTCTTGCGAATCTCCACTCAAGCCGGCCAATAAAGGCAAGAATGAGGTGGGAGCTCTGAACCTCTTCATTGTTCACTCCAGCCGGCCAATAAAGGCAAGCCAGAGATAAGGAACAAGAATTCTCCCGGGAGATAGGGTCCGTGGGGTCGCTACTGCCCAACAGCACGCCACATGCTGCCCTGCGGGTTTATTATTATTATTATTATTAGATCGATTGGCTCTAAAACCGAATTGATTTGACAAAAGTAAATTATTTGTCTCTAAATATCTTTTACTAGTCTCTTGTTAGCAAGTTTTTCTAATATTTATAATTGGACAGCGTGCCAAATACAGAGATGGGTCTGTAGTTGCCAACAAAACCCTTGTCTCCAATCTTAAAAATGGGAGTGACGGCAGCTTTTTTAAATATGGCAGGAAAAGTGCCGCTAGAGAAGCTGATATTGCAGAGATGTGTAATTGGAGATGATAATTTAAATTTATATTTTTTAAGGATGTTAGCGGAAATATCATCTAAACCATGAGCACTGCCGCTTTTAAGACCGGAGATCACTTGGATAACTTCGTATTCGTCTGTGGGAGAAAATGCCATCGAATGGGGAATACCCATTGACTTACGCGCTTGTCTTGCTAAAGTTTCTTCATCCTTCTTGAGTTTATTTAGAGTTGTAGATGCCAGGTCTTTAACTCTTTACCAATAGATGTAAAGTATCTATTTACTTCATTAAGAGAGTCAGCGGGGTTAGATTTGATCTGAAATAACTCCGTCGATCTGCTAGGGCCTTTTTTATGTTACACATGTCCTTAATTACATGCCAGGTTTTTTTCAGGTTGTTTTTATTCTTGCATCGTTCAGTCTCGTAGTAAGACCGTTTTAATCACGGCATCTTCGTCAACTTGTCTTGATAATATATTTAGTTATTGTGATGCCAAAAATAAATTAGTGTTAACTGATTTAACGTCCGACCACTGTGGTTTGCTATCCAGTTTCCCTATGCCATTGTTTAAAAAGGCGTGTAAACTTGAATGCAGGCCTTATACAGCTAGTCGTTGCACCAAGTTTAAAAATAATATAGCTCGCAGAATTGCACCATCTATAGTAGAACACGATAATCCTAATGCAATTTATGAAGCCTTCTTTGATGTAGTGCAAAAAGAGTACAAATCTACTTTCAAGACCAAAACCATTGACATTAATGGCACCTCCGTTGGCTTTAACCAATGGGCTACTCCAGGTATTTACAAAAGTAGAGTGAGACTTTACGAGTTATATGGTTTAAAAAAATACAGGTTTGATACTCCTTTCCTAGAATATGTAAAAAAAATACCTATTCAAAATTATTTAAACAGATTAGTACTTTTGCTAAATCCAAATTTTTAAGCGATCAAATTAAAAATTCAAATAATAAAATAAAAACTACTTGGAAAATCATTAACAATGAGACGGGTAAATCGGTTAAACAAGAAAAACAACTTGAAATTATGGTCGACAACAAATTAGTTAATACGGCAGCTGACGTAGCACAGGCATTTAATGAGTTTTTTGCCAACATACCTGTAACTACGACTCGCTCCTTAAATTCGTCCCCGTCTAAAGGTGATAATCTTTTGCATAGTAGTGTGCCAAAAAGTAGTTGCCTATTCAATTTTGAACATGTAACGCCTCGTGATGTAGTTAATGTTTTTAACACACTTAAGTCTAAAAACACTGGTGATTTCTGGGGCATTTCCATCAAACTATTAAATAATATAATAGACATCGTAGCCCCCTATTTAGCTGTTACTTTTAATAAATGTGTTGATGTCGGAACTTTTCCTGACCTCATGAAGAGTAGCAAAGTCATACCATTATTTAAATCAGGTAATAAAAATGAAGTTTCTAATTTTAAGCCTATTTCTATCTTACCTGCATTTAGCAAAATATTTGAAAAGTTAATCCTCAAGCAGTTGCTAAGACATTTTAATTTAAATAGCCTCCTTCATAATGAGCAATATGGCTTTACAAAAGGTCATTTAACTACAGATGCGGGTGTTGCTCTCTTGAAACACATTTTTAACGCATGGGAGAACTCGCAAAATGCTATCGGAGTATTCTGTGATCTCTCCAAAGCCATTGATTGCGTGCACCATGACACGCTTTTGCGTAAACTACGTCATTACGGTGTCCATAACGAAGCTATAAACGTAATAAATTCTTATTTACATAATAGGCACCAATGTGTAGATATTAATGGTGTAAAATCTGCCGGGCTACTGGTTCAGTTAGGTGTGCCTCAAGGCTCTATACTCGGCCCATTCTTGTTCTTAGTGTATATCAATGACTTACCATTCTTTTTAAAGGGTATTTGTGACGTTCTACTGTTTGCAGATGATACATCTCTTATTTTTAAAGTAGACAGGAACAGACCAGATTTTGACGACGTGACAGTGCACTCTCAATGGTTACCGATTGGTTTACGGCAAATAACCTAGATCTCAATGCCAAGAAAACCAAATGTGTAAAGTTCGCCTTACCGAATGTTAGAAATCTAGGTCCCAACATCGTCTTAGATAAAGAGGTGCTTAAAACTGTAGACTCGGCAGTTTTTCTGGGCATAACAGTGGATGGCAAACTTCAGTGGGGCCCTCATATTTCAAGCCTAGCGGGAAGGCTCAGTTCAGCTGCCTACGCCGTCAGAAAAGTAAGACAATATACTGACGTTGATACAGCTCGGTTAGTCTATTTTAGTTATTTCCACAGCGTTATGTCTTACGGTATTCTACTGTGGGGTACAACAGCTGATATTCAAAATATTTTTGTCCTTCAGAAACGAGCTGTTCGAGCAATTTACCAGCTAGGTGCCAGAGTTTCCCTAAGGGACTTTTTTAAAGATATTGGTATTCTTATGGTGTCATCACAATTCATTTTCGCCAACATCTTATATATTAGGCAAAATATGCACTTATACGCTAAAAACAGTGATATTCACACTGTTAACACTAGAAGTAAGGACAAACTACGTGTTCCCTTTCACCGGCTTCATAAGGTGCATAACTCATTTGTTGGGCTTGGTATAACATTTTACAACAAGCTACCACCTTCTTTACTAGAATGACCTTTTAATGCGTTTAAAGCTCAAGTAAAATCCAACCTTTGTCAAAAGGCGTACTATTCCATCAACGATTATTTAAATGATAAGAATAGTTGGTCGCTGTGATTAACTCAAGACAATGTTTATGTTCTTTCTCCAGTATTATCGTACCTAGTGATAGGTTCAATATAATTGTTTCCATATTTTTTTTCCTGTTTATGCCAATTTTATTTTATTAGTATTGCGTAATGTGGTTAGCTAGCGACCTCGACAAGTAATCATTCAATTCTTACCCCCTTCCCTCAAATATGGCGAGGGGGGCAATGGCTGATCTTCGCGTTATGCTCGTGAACGGGTGCTGCTTGTGGTGACTGGTCGTCTTGCTGACTTTGATGTTGATATTATTATTACTTACCTGTTTAATTTATTTTACTTCGATGGTCCTAGTTTATCATTTGTGGCCTCGAGTTGTAACTCAGGTCGTAACAGCTATGTGAACATTCAGCATTGCATATGTAAAATGTCACGCCCTTTATGCCAGGCTTTTATTTTTGCAGCCATGTTTACATTATACATATTTTTTTGCTTATGCTTGAGTATAGTTTTCATTTTATTTCTTGGCATATTGGGTTGGCTAGCTGGCATATAGCAAATCATTTAATTTAATTTGTGTCTCTTAATGTTTTACTATATACCATTTGTTGATGTGATTAAGGTTCAATATTGATTGTAGGACTTCGTAGAAAAATAAACACGTCTTTAACGTATGCTGATTTATTCCGAACTACTTTAATGAGCAAGACATACAACTATATATTTGGGCCGAACATACCGCCCACCAAAAGGGAATTTTAATTCTTTTTACAATAAATTTTAGAAGTTATATGTACAACTAAATCAGTTGACAAACAAATCATGCATTATGACACTAAACAATAACAATAGGTTCACCAAATCATTTTAGTTAATGTATAACTAACAGATAAACAAAATGACGTTCCAGATAGACTATACATAAGTTTTATATTACAAAACAAATTGGGAGTCTTGAAAACAACTGTTATTATAGTTTGCATTGATCAAATAGATTAGACAGTAAACTTAACGAAAGTTAAAAGAAAACTTTAACATAATTATTGTAACAGAAATTATACTCAAGTGCTGTTGTCGCTAATATTATTGATAGGTAGAAAACAGAGTTTGGAGATGGATCTTCTTACAGTATTTGTACCCATCTTTACGCTATAAACCCTCGCGATACCATCAGGTCCTGGGTGTTTATCCACAATTCGTCCTAAAGGCCACTTGCCAGGTGGTAACCCTTCTGTTTTGATAAGAACAATCTGACCAATGTCATACTCTACTTGCCTTTTCTGCCACTTCGGTCTTTGTTGAAGTCTGGATTGCCAGCGATGCCAGAAGTTAGACAGTACCCTTTGACAGTGTTGCCATCGCGATAAGCTTGATTGGGAGATATCTTTCAGGCTTGGGGAGGGTATAGTTATCGGAGACTCCCCAATGAGGAAGTGGCCAGGTGTAAGTACATCCAAATTGTTTAAATCTGACTCAATAACTGGGCAAAGAGGACGGGAATTTAGACATGCTTCAATTTGACATAATACGGTGGTCATTTCTTCATATGTCAGATGTGTATTCATTATGCGTTTGAGATGGAACTTCATCGATTTTACTCCGGCTTCCCAGAGGCCTCCAAAATTTGGGCTATATGCAGGTAGGAAGTGCCACTGAGTGCCATCCGCTGCCAGTAAATTGGACACGTGTTCACCAAATTCAAAGTTTGCTTCCTTGAACGCCTCTGCCAGTAATTTGTTCGCTCCCACGAAATTTCTTCCTTGGTCACTCCACAAATCACTACATCTTCCACGACGTGATACAAAGCGTCGAAAAGCTGCGATAAATGCTTCCGACGTCAAATCTCCCACAAGCTCTAAATGAATCGCCTTTGTTGATATGCATATGAAGATGGCGATGTAGGATTTGTTAGTTTTGCCACCTCTGCCTTTAGACATAAGGACATCATAAGGGCCAGCAAAATCAACGCCACTGTGAAGGAATGGTCGTGCGGGGGTTACTCGCACCTTCGGTAACTCGTCCATTAATTGTGTGCGAGATCTGGCATTCAACCTTGCGCAAACAAAACATTTATGAATGTATGGTTTTACTGAACCCTTGACTTTCAAAATCCAGTATCTTGACCTTAGATAATTTAGCATTAGTTGCACTCCTCCATGCAGCGTCTGTTTGTGAGCATCAGCAATAAGTAAGGCGGTGAGTGGATTTTTGTGATCTAAGACTACAGGATGCAGACGATCGTGTTCTAAATAAAAAGCATTTTGTAGTCTTCCGCCCACCCTGAGTATCTGCTTAGCATCCAGGTATGGATTAAGGGTCTTCAAACGGCTTGTATTTTTTACTTGATTCCTGTCTATTAAGTCTCTAATTTCTTCTTGAAATATAACATTTTGGATGATTTTTATGCAGGTCTGCAATGAGTCTTCCAGTTCATCAGTAGTGATAGGTGAATTTACAGGTTGATTTTGCCTTAACCTCAGGAATCGTTTACTATACGTGATAGTCTTCAGTAATTCTGGTAAGTCTTCGAAAGTTTCCATTTTGCTGTACAAGGATTTTTCTTCGCTTTCCATTGTAAGGTAAGTATTCATGGTTTTTCTTCTTTCTAGATCAGTTTCTTTATTCATTAATGTTTCCATGTGTATATTTTTCTGTTTCAGGTGTTCCGGACCGTGCCACCAGAGTGTTTATTTTCTCAATTCAGGAGCCAACATTCCTCTCGAGGTGACATCAGCTGGATTTTGTTGTGACTGTATGTGGTACCATTTGTTTCCAATATTGTCAAGTATGGTTATCACTCTATTTCTTACAAATGTTTGCCATCTGTTGGGATATCCATGCAGCCATGACAACACTATCGTAGAATCAGTCCAACAAACTATCTGACTATTTGGGATGCGCATTGCCTCACAGATATGCTTCAGTAACCTTGACAGGAGAACTGCACCGCACAATTCCAGCCGTGGAAGAGATAATGCCTTGACTGGAGCAACCCTTGTCTTAGCAGCGATAATCCCCGTCTGATAGTCTCCGTTGACTCCTCGAACTCTCAGGTAAGCAACCGCTCCATACGCCTTAGGTGAAGCGTCACAATAACCATGAATAGTAACATCTTTCAACGTTTCTTTAGTGGTTAACAGCCATCTCTTTAATTTCACGAATTTAATATCTTCAAAACTGTGTCTAATATTTATCCATTCGGTTTTTGTTTCAGGTGAAAGTTCTTCATCCCAGTGGACCCCGCGAAGCCATAATTTCTGGATCATTATCTTTGCAGGTACCAGTGCTGGAGCTAACCACCCCAGAGGATCAAAAAGTTTTTGAACCTCGGCCAATATTTTCCTCTTGGTGACTGTTTCTGATAAGAGTGGTAGCTTAAGGTTGTATTTAAGTACATCTTCTCCCATATTCCAGGTTAAGCCCAGTGTTTTTATCAAGCCGTCTAACTTGATATCGATGTTAACATGAGAGCTGAGCTCAGCTGGATGAAATTCCTTAAGGAAGTCTGAATTGTTTGAGGCCCATTTTTGTAGGATAAAACCTCCTCTCTCCAGAATTGCCTTCACGTCCTTAGCTACACCAACTGCCTCGGGTACCGTATCTTGACCAGACATTAAGTCATCCATGTAGAAGTCTTGTCTAATAGTATCTGCTGCTTCAGGATGATTCTCGCCTTCATCGTTCGCCACCTGGTGCAAAGTCTTGACTGCGAGGTATGGTGCACATGCCGTGTCAAAGGTGACTCGCAGAAGTCGGTATTCCTTTACAGGTACATTAGGGTTGTTACGCCAGACAATTCTTTGATAATCTGCGTCTTCTTTAGAAACGAGTATTTGACGATACATCTTCTGAATATCGGCTACATATGCTACCCTTTTCAGGCGCCATCTCATGACGAGTGACCTCATATCTTCCTGAAGTTGTGGCCCAACAAGTAACTCATCGTTGAGTGATATGTTTTTTGAGCCTCTGTGAGACGCGTCAAACACTGGCCTGACCTTTGTAGTCTCGCTTTCTTCTTTCACCACTGCATGGTGGGGCAGATAAACAGCTGGCTTATCACTTTCATCACTTAGGACTTCCTCCATGTGTTTCATTTCGTTGTATTCATTAATGGCTTTTGTGTATTCTTTTTTCAGATCATCATTCTTCATAAAACGTCTTTCTAAGTGAAATAATCTATTTATAGCTCCTTCTTATTTCGTCTTACTATGTGGTGATTGTGGGTTGTCTGTTTTAAAAGGCAGCTTGACTATATAACGCCCTTCACTATTTCGTTTGTAGGTCTCTTTATATATTCTCTCGCACTCTTCTTCTTCTTTGGTGAGTTTTCCCTTTGTATCTGTTTCAATCTCCCACATAGATTTCAACATTTCATCTAGATCAAGCTTATGATGCATTACTAGTATTTGTTGTTCTGAAGTTTGTACTTGTATCTTTCCAAATAAGATCCAACCCAAGCTTGTATTTTGGGCACATGGAGAGCCGGGTGGACCTTTGATAATCTCAGCCTTTAAAATTTGAGCACAAACTTCTACGCCTAACAGCATGTCTACTCGCCCTGGTGAATGGAAGTTCGGATCTGCCAGGGTGAGTCCTTTTAAGTGCGGCCAGGCGTGCATTGTACCAGTAATTGTTCTAGATGGCAAGTGTGAAGTTAATCGCGTTAGCATCACATATGCATTGATAGTAATCTTGACATCCTTAGTATAATTATCTTGAATGAAGCTCAACTTGTATCACGTGATTAACTGTAGTCTGTGTGGTCCCAACACCAGTGATCGTTCCCTTTATATGCGATCTCTTGACTTTCAACAGTTGTGCTGCTCGCTCGCTGATAAAGTTTGCTTGCGAGCCCTGGTCTATAGCGCTCGCAATATTGTTGTACGTCCATCTTCATCTCTCACATGCACTAATGCTGTGGCGAGCAACGCTGTTGACTTCTCCGACACAAAGTGCGTAGATATCGCTAACTCAGGGTTGTCATTGTGTTCCGCGTTCGGTTGTTCTTCCTCTATTTGACTATGATGTTTTTTCATATTGTCTGACTGACCGCTGCTGGGTTGATGTAACAATGTATGATGGCGGCGGTTGCATCTTCTGCGGGACATTCGATTGCGGCATCTCTTGACAGAATGTCCTGACGTCAGACAATTGAAACATAAATTGTTTTTCTTTATAAACTCATTGCGTTCATTTACATTTACTTTCATAACTTACTGAACTCCCGAAACAAGGGGTGCTCAGCTTTACACATACTGCATAACTTGGTTGGTGATGTAACTGATTTTTCTTCCGGTGACATGGAATGGAATGATTTCGCCTTAACATTCGCCTGCTCCTTTTTAGCTGTAGGGTTCACCATCTCCAGTGTCCGGTATTTTGTTTCCAGGAAAGTCTTTAATTCTTTCCAAGATGGTAATTTATCGGTATTTTCCTTGTAAGAATCTTGTTCCCAGGCCGTGTGTGTATCGACATCTAACTTCTGTACAACTATGTATATAATCAGCTGATCCCAAGACTCGACGGGTATTTCCTGATTTTTCAAGTTATTTCAGCACTGAGAAGTTGTATCTAATAAATTCTTAATTTGGACAGCTGATGGAGTGGTAATTTTCTTTTGATTAAACAACTTCTGGAGTAAAGTATAAACTATTAAACGTTTGTTTCCATACCGTTGTGCAAGTGTGTCCCATGCCTGTTCATAGTTAATATCAGTGATGTTAATATGCTTTAACAACTCTTTAGGTTCACCAACCAGGCTCAACTTCAGGTAATGTAACCTTTCGACGTTACATAAAGACGTGTTGTTGTGTACCAACGACGTAAACATATCTCGAAACATAGGCCAGTCATCATAACTCCCGTTGAAGGTAGGTAACTCGATGCGTGGAAAGTTAACACGAGGCGGCGACGCGACTTCATGAGCTTGTATCTGATTGTCTGTAGATTTAGAAGGCGTCGACAACATATACTTCAAATCACCCAACAAACATAAGTCTTCTACCAGAAAGTAATCTTCGTTCAGGAAATACGGAACCTCATTTCGGTTACACTTAGGCGTACACTTCACCAAAGCTTGATGTGTAGCATTAAAACGTTTGCCAATATCCTTCGATACTTTGTAACTTCGTTTCAATATAACCTCTTGATAATCTTTGCTTCGGACATTTTTTAAAATTAATTTGTGTTTTTTGTAATAGCAAAAAGGTATCTTCTAATGAGTTCACTAGCTGCTGCTGTTCACTAGTTAACGTAACACTCATTGTTTGTATAGTTATTACGATATTCTTCCACTTATTACTGTTCAAAACACTCACAATTCACTATTTTAAGTCAATCATTAACTTGTTTATAAGTTATATCGCACGTAGCACTAATGACTTGCAAAAAAATATGTGCAAAAAATGGCTCAGGAATGCGGCCTTTTGTTCTCCGATCGCCGGGTCGTCCTTATCTATTTCTTCTAATTATTCGGCTCGTTTGGACCATATGTTGATGTGATTAAGGTTATGATTATATTGATTGTAGGACTTCGTAGAAAAATAAACACGTCTTTACTGTATGCTGATTTATTCCGAACTACTTTAATGAGCAAGACAGACAACTAATAGGTTGGGGAAAAAGTTTCTTCGCATTTTTTAAGAAAATTCAAAACATTTTTTAATAAAGTTTATTTACATTTAACTAAAGTATGTAGGTATCATTTTGTTCGATAACTTTTTGCCATCTTGTAGGTAGGGACATGATCCCATTGCTATAGAAATTTTGGGACTTCTGGTCAAAATACCGCGACAAGTGGTTTTGGCAGTCCTCTCGTGATGTTAACCTGACACTGCCTAAAGAATTCTCAAGAGACCGAAACAGGTGGAAATCTGAAGGTGCAAGGTCAGGACTATACGGCGGATGCATTAACACCTCCCAGCCAAACTCTCTTAATTTTTGTTGAGTGGCTAAAGATGTGTGAGGTCTAGCGTTATCATGATGAAAAACCACACCCCTTCTGTTGATTAATTCCGGCCTTTTTCTCTCAACTTCTTGCTTTAATCTCATCAGTTGTTCGCAGTAGAGTTCAGAATCGATGGTCCTGCCTGGTGGTAACAGCTCATAATGAATAATGCCCTTCCAATCCCACCACACACACAGCATCACCTTGTTGCGAGTTAACCCGGGTTTCGCCACAGTCTGTGAAGCCTGACCGGCCTTTGACCACGACCTTTTTCGCACGTTCTTGTCATACGTGATCCACTTTTCATCACCAGTTATCAGCTTCTTCAAAAATGGTTCGGTTTCATTACGTCGTAATAAAGAATCACAAATGAGTACACGGTTCATTAGGTTTCTTTCAGTGAGCTCGTGAGGTACCCAAATGTCGAGCTTTTTTGTGTACCCAGTTTTTTTCAAATGCGCCAAAACTGTTTTGTGGTCAATTTCCAGTTCTTCGGCTACGTCGTAACTACTGGTATGCCGATCTTGCACTTTTTAAAAAATGGCATCCATTTTATCCGTAATAGGGCGACCAGAGCGACATGCATCTTTGACATCAAAATTTCCGGATTGAAAACGCTTAAACCAAATTTGTGTTACTCTCACAGACACTACACTAGGTCCATAAACATCGCAAAATTTTTTCGCGGCTTGCGTTGCATTTTTATCTTTTTTGTAGTAAAATTTTAAAATGTATCGAATTTCTTCATTAGATTCACTCATCTTGACGGTACGAAAAACAAATGAAAATCACACATTTTCCTAATTTGAATTTGGAATTATGTTCTTTAAAATTTAAACTTTCAATGATACCAAAACCAGCCAGATACAAATAGATTTTATTACAAGTTCATACATACTATAATGCGAAAAGACTTTTTCCCCAACCTAATATATATTTGGGCCGAACACCATTGTATAGAATCAAGTTCTTCTAACTGGACAGACAGCTGTGCTGCTGGGAGAGTTTGTTGGCCACTTCTTCTTCCCAGCTAAAGCACTAGGAAGTGCGCGACGGGTGGGCGTTTTGGGGGGACTGTCTTTTGTAATTTTGACGAAAAGTGCTGATCCTCAGCCTAATTTGAATAAATGACTTTTGATTTGATTTGAATGTTTCTGTTAGTCTATTGCAGGTATTTCTGTATTTATTGTACCGTTGTCGTAGTTCCCCGTCATTAGGACTTTTTTAAACTTTTTGATGCATCTTATCACGCTTTCGAATACATTTCATTATACCTACTTTAATCCACGGTTTTAGGGTTTTCTTTTTCTGCGGTATTTTTATTTTCATTGTATTTTTTTATGATGATTTCTCGTAGCGTATTTACTAGAAACTCTG
Organism: Aporophyla nigra; assembly: GCA_947507805.1. Classification (NCBI taxonomy): domain Eukaryota; kingdom Metazoa; phylum Arthropoda; class Insecta; order Lepidoptera; family Noctuidae; genus Aporophyla; species Aporophyla nigra. Next base: position 25,710,329 of record OX382302.1, on the reverse strand, counting down.
AGGTTACATTAACACTTTGCGAGTTGTAGTAGCTGTCCCAAACAATGTTGTCTAAATCCTTTTGTAATTCTTCGTAATTAATAGTGGTTCTAAAGTGCTCAGTCTTTTTTATGGACAAGTGAATGTCTTTAATGTGCAACAGTTTAGGACAATGATCTGTAAGTGGGTCAAATATGAAGGTTTTTACATGCTTATGTGTCTTGACCATAAAATGATCCAGGCCCTGTCTGGTAGGCTTGTCAACGCCTTGTCTTAGATCGTGGGCAGCTAGCATAGATGTATTCCGCAGCGTGGCCTGTGATCTTCTCCGGAAGGATGTTTATATTAATATCACCAGCGAAAATTATATTTTCTGAGTGAGTGTTAGTGAGCAGTTCGTTTATAGAGTAAATGGAATTTGGTGTCGGATTGGTGTAACATGGCGGTCTGTATGAGGCAATGAGCGTAAATTTGTCCATGTTTATTACGAGACAGCTACCATCAGTCACATTAGGCTCTTGGGCTTTCACATTGCTAAAGCTTTCCCTGACGTAGACTATGACACCATCATTTTGATTGTGGCTGCGTGTGGTATGAAACGGAGTATAATTGTCAATGTGATTGATAGTCGACCCACGATCTATCCGGCATTCTGTCAACACTATGCAGTCTACAGTAATGTTGATGTTGGACAGAAAAAGCATTAAGGCATCAAAATTTTTTTTGACACTACGAATGTTTACAGCAAGAATTGTCAGTGATATTTTGGAGAGAGTGGGCTTAAAAAGCATTTCACAGGTAGATGGGTCGTCTACTAGAATGCACTCAATTTCACCGCTAGCTTCTATTTCTTCGCTTATATTGATATTATCAGAGTTGAATTCTGAAAATAGGAACTCGAGTGACAAACTCTTTGGTGGCAGCTGCAAGCCTTTTATAAGCCAGATATGCAGAGAGACACATCATCATTTGAGTTACAATATTGCATGAGCTTTTACGGCAACTTATCTTACCAGTAGGACGATAAGTAGGTTTATAGATTCCGGCTATTTTTTTTGAACAGGGGAGTGGAAGTGTCATAATATGGATTGTGTGGTGAGTTCTGTAGTATGGGTGTTGGTAGGGTGTGTGAGTTATCATTATAAAGTATTTGACATTTATGTAAAGAACGCCTTGATAGGGCTCTCTTGAAGAGGCATCAGAACATACAAAATGGAGTAGACATACAAATAGGTACTTATTACTAGGAGTAGAAGACATAGCCGCGGTCAGTCATGTCTGTTTCATTAAAAGTGTAAGACTTTCCTCATTGTTTATGCGGACGGCAGTGTCACCATCTTTTTTTCGAATGTTGATACTTCCGTGGGCAGTCCAACAGTACTTGTACTCGTTGGATTTGGCGAAGTCACGTGCAAGCGCGTACAGGCGCTTTCCCTTGGTTGTTAGGTTTTCGGAGATATAGATGGGTTGAGAAGGTCCGTCAAAATTAGTTTGAGTAGTCGTTGGTACCTAGTTGTTTGTGCTCTTTTTTGTACGATTTAACTGAGTGTATGATATCCTCCTTTTTAAGCACGGAGGTTAGTTCAGTAATAATGGTGTTGTTAGACGGTCCTTTTGAATGAATACGAAAGATGTCTTATATCCGACGGTAGAATAGGCGACTTCAGGCAATTTCCTATGTTTCCCACAAGATATTTTTTCGATTCTGATGGGTTTTTGGGAATATTGCGCACTTCTAGACTACCAGAGCGAGCATTTTTTTCGAGGGTTTCAACCTTTATTTCCAGCTGATTGATATAGTTAATTGTTGTTTTCTTTACGTTTTATTTCTAAAGATACTAATTTGTCCCTCATTTCATCATACTTCTGAGACATAAATTGAACATTCTTGTTGAGTTCGACATTTTGTTTTTTTACACGCTTTATATTAGCTTCACTTGTATGTTTGTATGTTTGTATGTTTGTTTGTAACCGACTCCTTATAGCGCGATTTTGACCCACTTTAAACGAACAGATTTCATTCAAACTTTGCACACCTGTCAAGGACCGATGACAGTGCAATAATTTTTTTACACGCTTTATATTAGCTTCACTTGTATGTTTGTATGTTTGTTTGTAACCGACTCCTTATAGCGCGATTTTGACCCACTTTAAACGAACAGATTTCATTCAAACTTTGCACACCTGTCAAGGACCGATGACAATGCAATAATTTCATAAATTTGTGCCATTATCCTGACCAGGATTACCAGGACAGGCTTAACTTGCCTGAGCGTCTTTTGTATGCTGTCCGCTAGAGGGCGCTAGTTAGTTGACGTACCGTACATCTGTGACGCGTTCGAGCGCTAACTGCTCGCGCTTAAAGTAAAAATCTAGCTAATAAGTGAGTTTGTCAAGACTTTTTTTGTGTTAAACTTGTTTTTCTTGAACAATAAACTGTTATTATAATAAGTGAGTCCTAATTTGCTCCCCACCGATGCTATAAGGGGCTGCCCAACGTGTGTAGATATTTCGTGTAGTGTATTACGGAGTGCAGAACGCGAAATAACTTGCAACGATCACAAAAAATAACCGTAGGGGACTGGCCTGTTAGTCTAGTGGTTAGTGACCCTGACTGCAAAGACTGAGGTTGTGGGTTCGATTCCCACCCAGGACAAATATTTGTGTGATGAGCACAATTATTTGTTCTGTGTCTGGGTGTAATTTATCTACCTAATATGTATGTATTTAGAAATATATAAGTATATTTATCAGTTGTCTGGTTACCATAGTACAGGCTCTGCCTAGTTTGGGATCAGAAAACAGTGTGTTGGTTGTCCTAAGATAATTATTAATTATAATTAATTAATTATTATTATTATTATCAAACCTAGGAGTGTGTTCTTCTTGTTTATCCTGTGTCTTCAGTGACCAAAATGCCAAGAACACGGTCAGAAGAAAACTCGGACTCGAATGGCGCCGCGGACGCGGCCGCCGTTAACATTACAATGTCTCAAGAAACTCTCGCTAGCTTTATAGCATCGAATGCTCTCCGCAGTTTTCGATGTTAAGTACTTACTTGAAGGACCTGCTGCAGTTTGGTGGCAAGGTGTGAAGCAGTCAACCAGCACGTGGTCGGAAGCCGTCACCAGAATAAAATGCGCCTTCGGTGAACATGACCCGCCACATCGCCTTTACCGTAAACTCTTTAATATTAATCATCAAGAAGATGAAAACACTGACTTGTTTATTGCTAAGGTACAATATTAGCCAAGTTCCCAAAGGATGACCTCTCAGAGAAGGTTCAATTGGATATGGCATACGGTCTATTTAACACGCGCATTAGAAAACGCGTGACGAGAGAATGCGTTAATAACTTCGACGAGCTGCTCTACAAGTCTCGACAGGTCGAAGATTTGGTAAAAGAAGTTGCCTAGTTTTTACGATTGTCATGGTTACAATAGTTAAAAGATCAGCTACATGTTCTCAATAAAATGTTATTTAATGGCAACAACATAGTTATTCCTAGCACTATGCATGATTACATTTTAAAATTGGTCCATGAAGGACATCAAGGTATAAACAGTTGCATACGCCATGCAAAGACAACTGTGTACTGGCCTAGCATAGATGATGACATCACTAAATTCATATCACAGTGTCCTACATGTCTTACTTACCGTCATAACAATGCTAAACAGCCAATAATACACCATGAGTACAAGATGCTACCATGGTCGAAAGTTGGTGTTGATATCTTTGAATTTAACAAAAGTAAATATCTTATTGTTATAGATTATTATTCAAAATATGTAGAGATAGCTTATTTAAAATCAGATTCAACAGCTAAAACTTTAAGAACGGAGTTCTTTATAATAAAGGATAAAAAAAAAAAAACAGCTAAAACTTTAATAATACATTTAAAAACTAATTTGCACGTCATGGCATACCAGAAACCATGAATTCAGATAATGGTCCACCTTTCAATAGTAAAGAATTTAAAGATTTTACTACTGAATGGGGTATCCACCACACTACTTCAAGCCCTTACATGAGTCGATCAAATGGAATGGTGGAACGAGAGGTTGGTTCAATTTAATCCATGTTTTCAAAATGTAAAGCTGACAACTCAGACCCATACATTGCTCTACTGATGTATAGGAACACTCCTAAACACACAGGTTATTCACCTGCACAACTGTGCATGTCACGCAACTACGCACTAAATTACCTACCTCGGACACCACATTAACACCAAATACAGTTGACACCAGTAAGGTAGAGAAGAAAATTATAAAAACAACAGTTAAAAACAGCATTTTATTACAATAGAAACACTTCCAACACTAGACATAGGTGACAAAATCTATTTTAAACACAAACCACTTGGGTTCCTGGTATAATATCAGAAAAGGATAGTCTTCCTCATAGCTATATTATCACTTCTCAAGGATCTTTCCATAGAAATCGCGAACACATATTGAAACCAACTTCAACCACTCCTCCGTTGACTGTAGCAGTACCTGAAAAAGAAAACGAAATTAGGACAGAGAATAATATCCCCAACCAGTCAGCACCATATGTGACACTATCAGGGCGTACAGTTAAGAAACCAATTAGATATGATGATGAATATAATTAAGTTTCTATGTACAATGATAAATAACAGACTTGTATTTATTTTGTACCTTGAATTGTCAAACGTCACAAGTGTCAACGTCAACCATCAGTTGCGTTCCGTTTCAAACTTTTGTAAAAGTTTTCATGGTTTGACTACTTGCGATTGTACTAAAAAAAAAAAGAACGATTGAATACTTACTTTGTTTTATAAACCAGTTGCTGGCCATGGAATCTTGTCAGGATAATTTCCTAAAACTTAAGTAGTGTTAACACTTTGAACGCCGCGCGTTTTTGAACTAGTCTAATACCGTACGCCGGCGATTTTTGCATTAATATTTTGAAAATTTGTAAATAATAGTCTATTACAGATACCTACATATTTTTTTATACATTGTTAGGTTTATATTTGTTATTTATGAAATAAAATTATTAAATATATATAATGAAATGTATTTATTCGACAGTTTTGAATAGTGCACTGAACAACTCGAAACGAAGCGGGACGGTGGCGTACTGAGCGACAGGAACGTACGCACTCCGCGTTCGTTCCTGTCGACTTGACACACACATAAAAAGAGCTACGTGTCTATAATTTTGAACATGTGTGCATTATGGATGTAGCTAATGACAAATAACAGCCAACAGTTACTTATAGTTATCATGGAATTGAAAGTAGATTAATAAGTTAAAAAAACACGGTTTTATAAATAAACCAAACTAAAAAGTAGAAAATAAATAATAGTTTAAAAAAAAACTAAAAACTCGCTTTATACAGGGTTATTTGTAAAACACCGGCAACCTCTCAGGTCTATGTTACTAACATCATAATCAACAACTTTTGTTCTGTGACTTTTAAAAATTCATCATATTTTAGTTCATCAGATTTTCAAACAAAAATAAAAATATTTAAATTGAACGCTCTAAATGTTACGGAGTCTATGCGAAGCAAAAGAAAGCGATAGTATATTAGCAAGGGGAGCGGGGTTAGGGTGGCGGGGGCGCTTGAACTTGACCTATTTACAGGCAGCCGATTTTTGTATGAAAATCTGATGCACTAAAATTTGATGAATTTTTAAAAGTCATAGAACAAAAGTTGTTGATTATGATGTTAGTAACATAGACCTGAGAGGTTGCCGGTGTTTTACAAATAACCCTGTATAGAAAACCAAACTAAAAAGTAAAAAATAAATTTTAATAAATTTGAAGTAAGAATAGTATAAAAAATCGAATAAATAAATGTAAATGAATAATAGTGTAAGAAAGAAAAAAATGTTTTATTTAAAAAAAAGCGTGGGGTGCATGGTGTCAATAGTTAATAATATTTCATTGACAGATATGACCAGAAGGATTATCTTTTCGATAATATCTTAAAAAGCACCCCACGCTTTTTTTGAAATAAAACATTTTTTTCTTTCTTACACTATTATTCATTTACATTTATTCGATTTTTTATACTATTCTTACTTCAAATTTATTAAAATTTATTTTTTACTTTTTAGTTTGGTTTTCTATATAAAGCGTGTTTTTAGTTTTTTTTAAACTATTATTTTATATCTGTAATTATGTCTTGCAGGGAGACTAACTTGTGGTTGTGTTCGGCTATGGATTTCGATAAAGACGCTTTCATTTCGTTCATTACATCCAGTAATTCTTGATGGCCGTCGTCAGTCCATTTTCGTTTGTAACGGCATGTCACATTCGTATCAGAGTCGTCTAGTTCCGACAGATTAGGTGCCGAGCTAGCCGGTACCGGTGACTTTTTATTTAGTGACGCCATGTTTGATGACAAATATTCGTCAAAGATATTTTAAAACTTACGAAAAGTTTTGTAGGTACTCGGGTTCGAACGTCCGCTGCGATGCGCCGGAGTGTACGGCAACCAAATAAAACATAAAAACAATAAAAAAAAAAAAACAAAAAACACATTATTAGAAAGTACGCTGCCATGTATGCCACATCTAGTAGTATATCAACTTTTAATCTATATCCGTGTTTACTCGGTTGGTGATTAGTTGTTTACTTGAATTTTATATCACTACCTTCATATTTTACTTTTACGTCGTTTTTGTACGCTCAAAACCATTTTATGTTAATTTAGTTTCTCAGTAAGTGAATTATTGTTAATTCTTAATGAGGAATAATAAAGTTCTTAAACCACCACAAGCCACCGAGCCACGGCTCATTTAAGACCCTACCTTGAGAATAAATGATAGAACTGGATTGTTTCCCCCGCACGCGGGGAGTGGCAGATCTATTTTCAGTGGTCGGTCGCACGTCATCGCCACAAACTTTAATGACTTATTTTACCAGTGGCCAAAGTGGAACGAAGGAATTATCACTGAACGAAATTAAAAAACGTTACTTAGCATGGCCTTTCGCTACGCATTATTCTTGACGCCGTCGCACAACCCTTAAAATAAAAGTGGCAAGATAAAGACGGCAACATATTTAAGAAAAATGTGCATGCCAAGTTACATTAATTTGTCTCGTTCTTTGAAATTTTTGCGCATAGTAAACTATGGAGTAGACAACTAATACAAAATATTTAAAAACCTTAAACTAAAATTTTGATTAATGGTATGCATGGGTAAAATTAATTGAAATCGAATAATGGTTTCTTCGACCTATTCTGTGCTTCTCGCATCCAACGTATTCCTGCGGCCTTCACCAGGTCATCGGTCCATCTTGTGGGAGGCCTTCCAACGCTCCGTCTTCCAGTACGCGGTCGCCACTCCAGAACCTTCCGACCCCATCGGCCATCCGTTCTGCGAGCAATGTGCCCTGCCCACTGCCACTTAAGTTTGGCAATTCTTCGGGCTATATCGGTTACCTTGGTTTTCCTACGGATCTCTTCATTTCTGATTCGATCGCGTACGGTGCTTGGGGGAGGCCTATGTTCAGCAGTGGACGTCTTTCGGCTGAAATGATGATGATGATGATGAATGGTTTCTTATAGAATTTGAGATCCTGAGAACTTCATCCATGAACCTCTGGAAAGTCTGTGCAGCGTTTCTTAGACCAAAGGTCATGACAGGAAACTCGAACAAACCAAATGGTGTTGTTATCGCTGTCTTAGGTATGTCCTGTTCAAAGACTGGAATCTGGTTGTATGCTTTGATTAAATCGATGGGGGAGAAGATGGTGCTACCCGCCAACACGTGAGTGAAGTCCTGCAGGTGCCTGATTGGGTAAACATCCGGTATGGTTCGAGCATTCAGGGATCGGTAGTCCCCACACGGACGCCACCCGTCGTTCTTCTTGGGCGCTAAGTGCAGCGGCGAGGACCAAGCACTTTCCGATGGGCGAGCTGTTCCATTTTTAACCGACTTCAAAAAGGAGGAGGTTCTCAATTCGGATGTTTATGTTTTTTTTTTTTTTATGTATGTTCGGCCATAACTCCGTCATATATAGACGGATTTGCAAAATTCTTTTTTTGTTCGAAAGGGGTTTATTCCGAAATGGTCCCATATAAGTTAAGTTCGGGAGACAGACACCGGAACTCTTTAAAAAATGACAGGAAATCAACCGCGATTTCTGCTATCGCATAAATATTATCGTTTGTTTGGAATAAGTGCAGGGTGAATACCACAACTAAAAATTTAAAAATAAAAACTTTTTACAAAAAAAAACAACCGACTTCCTTAAAACACTACAAAGTGAAAAATAACTTTAATTTCGGAAGTCGGTGGCAAAAAAACCATAAATACAGATCCTAAGACACCGACTACCGAAATTAAAGTTATTTTTCACTTTGTAGTGTTTTAAGGAAGTCGTTTGTTTTTTTTTTTGTAAAAAAGTTTTTATTCAGCATCTCTTCAAACTCCTGCTTTGCTATCTTCAGGCGTTGTGGGTCCAATCGACGTGGACGGTTGGAGACTGGAGGTCCTGGCGTGGTGCGTATATGGTGCACCGTCTTGTGCTTTGTTACACTCGGTTTACCAGCGGGACGAGTGAGGTCAGGATACTCCTTCAAGATGCGGTGGTAGTCGCTATCTTCAGTTGTGCGGACAGACGATATAACCTCAGCTGATTTGTATCGTGGTGCCTGGATTGCTAGTGACGTCAGGTTATCCCAGAGGCGCTGGTTTTGGCAGTCGACGATCAGATTGTAGTAAGCTAAAAAGTCGACTCCGATTATAGGCTTGGTGACGTCAGCAACTATGAATCTCCACGTAAATGTGCGGCGAAGTCCCAGGTCTAGCGTGAGTGGATGAAAGCCATATGTGCTGATGACTGACCCGTTAGCCGCAAACAACTCGTATTTTGTCTTCGTGCGTGGCTCCCGAACAGCGGATCGTGGAAAGACACACAGGTCTGAACCCGTATCTATGAGATATTGTATCTTGGTGCGTTGATCCGTAATGAACAGGCGGCTCGATATCGCATGGCAGTCGTAATCCGCCCTTACTGGCTGTCTTGGCTGTTTAACGCCTTCTTTGGGTAAGCACACGGTTGTGTGCATCTGCGGGCGTTATCTCCAAATCGGTGGTGGTAGAAACAGTACCGGTTGTCTCTGTTGCGGGATTGCGATCGGCGACGGTTCTGGTTGTACCTGCCCCTAGACCGGGAACGTGACGACTGATGACGCAGCCGCGCGTCCATAACCTCCAGCTTGCGTGTCAGCTCAGCCACAGTCTAGGTCAATGCCTCAATAGAGCTGCCCGGTTGTATCTCTGCTGGCTGTGAGCTAGGTACTTGCTCGAGCACTGGCATGCCAGTAGCAGCAACTTGTGTAGTTACTGGAACGAGGTCGTTTATTCGGTCCGCCAATTCTGCTACCTCTTCTAATGTGGAACTTGCTTGCATTGCGACTATGGTTTGGAGGTTCGCCGGTAGTCTACTTGACCAGATGGTTCTGATGAATTCGGTCGGGACGGTGGTTCCAGCTAGCTGTTGCAGGTGCCGGAGGAATTGTGTTGGCTTCCTGTCCCCCAACTCCTCATGCATGAGAAGTTGTTTGAGCTTGCGTTCCTGCGAGGCGGACAACCGCTTGATTAGCTCTGTCTTCAGCTTTTCGAACTTGCCGGTGGTGGGGGGATCTATTATGAGATCGCGTACTTGTGCTGCATGCTGGGGTTCCAGCTGTGCCAGTACGTGGTAAAACTTCGTGCCGTCCGCGGTAAGCTGCGCGAACCATAATTGCGGATCATCGGCGTTGAAAACTGGAGCCTTAATGCCCACCCGGTACGTCCCAAGGGATTCGCTGTCCTCTTTCCTCCTGTCCGTCATGACTTGATGCTAGCAGGTTTCGGGTTTCCGATCTACAATCCGGTACGAATGTCGGTGGTCACCAGTGAAGTGGTATAGTACTCCGTTTATTAGATTAATTATACCACTTGCATTATTATATAAATGTAGTGGAAGCCCGTCAGCAAGAGGCGATGAAATAAAATTCCAAGCGGATAGCAACAGCGTTGTATTCAAAGTATGAAGCAGTAATGAATGAACATACAAAAATGGACAGGTATTTATACTAATTAATTAAAACTAAATAACAATAATAACGGTTCGCGCTTGACCGTTTTGCGCAGGAGTTGTCACGCCCTCGTTGTCGAAGACAATAGACAGGTGCGCCGCCATCTTGCCTCATTAGCGCGCGCACAAAGGATGCGCGGGCGCCATGTTCCGGAAGGCGGGGCTAAGTCCTACCGCTGGCTTGATATGGGTGGAGCGTTAGAACCTGTTTTGCACACGGCACGCTGTGACGTAGAATGGCGTGATTCTGGTGCTGCGTTGAGTCGAGCGAGTGAACTTGCCTACTCGCTCGCTACAGCGGCAGCTTTTTCGTGAAGCGAGAACAAAAGCACAGGCGAAAGGATTTAAATTTTGTTGGATCCGAAACGGACAGATTCTCCTTCGCAAAGAAGAGGGAATGCGAGCCACGCGAATGCAGAACAAAGCCAATATCTACGCGTTTCTCGGTCCTGACATACCAGATAATAGCACCGATCCCGGATGTGTCCCTAAAATACCCCCTGATTCCGATAATTAAAAGACCTTTATCACCCTTTTGTTCCGTTAGGCAGAGAATATTTATAATTTTTCTATTAAATATGTTAACTTTTCATAAAACATTCTATACCGAAATAATAAACGCTAAAACACACACTTATCCTAACACGATACTTGAAATCAATAATAAATACACTCTACTTCACACACATCGTAACTCGAATTTCACACAAAACACACATATAGAGACACAGATACAATTTTAATTAAATTCTTTCAAAGGAGAACAACTACATCGCAGTTATACAAAATAAGTGACAATATTAACTATACACCAACCCATATTAAGTTACTTTCTTTATCGTGGATGACTTAGAAGTTTTTGAAAGTATTGATGAAACCCTTAGTATAGATTGTCACTTACTCGATAACCTCGAATTATGTGGAAAATATCTTAACTGCGAGTACAACTTCAAAATAATAACATTTAATATAAGAAGTGCACAGAGTAACTTTGACAGTTTTTTGGTGGCGCTAAAACGTTTAAAGATTGAGTACGATGTTATTGTACTAACTGAATGCTGGCTGCATAAGAGCTCTGTTATCAGACAAATGGAAGGTTACAACGTATTTAACACTACTCACCATAAAAACAAGGCAAGTGGAGTAATAATTTATGTGCGGGACTCTCTCACGGTTTCGGTATCGGAACCAGACCTAAATGATGCTGACTGCCTGCTGGTAAGTATAAAGGGTTTTATACAAATTCTCGGGATATATCGCTCTCCTTCTGTTGCTAATCTGGATAACTTTCTGGTATCTCTCGACGCTAATTTGGGTAAATTTAAGGGAAATTCCAGATTGATACTATTAGGAGATCTAAATATAGACTTACTTACGGCAAATCCAAGCGCTGATAACGTAGCGTATCAATGTTTGATGCCGCAACATGGCTTACTTCCCGCCATTACAAATATGTGATCCAAGCAGCTGTGTCCCCTTCACAGCTGCTTGGATCACATATTTGTTAAGAGTAAAGATTCATTGGTGGGTGTGGTTAGTAAATGTGCGGTTACAGATCATGACGTTGCTATGGTCGGCCTCAACGCATTAAACGATAAACCAAATAGGGAAAACAGGATAATTTTGAAGACAAGTTTTGAGGCTGTATCTGCTGATCTACAAATGGTTGTTTGGACCAGCGTTACCAGCAAGTGCGATGTAAATGAGGCGTTGGAATGCTTAAATAATATTATTAGTACTGCAGTAAACACCCACACTCATTTCATCAAAAGTAGCCGCCGAAGTACAACCTTAAGCCATGGATCACTCCCGGTTTGATGAGATGTAAGCGTCATAGAGACAGTTTACACCGTCAAGCAAATACAGACCCCAAGAATGACACTCTTAAACTTTTGTATAATAGATACAGAAACTTCTTTATAGACATTCTACGAAAAGCCAAGAAAGATTACGAGAGTGTAGAATGGTCGGGTTGCCTATTCTACTCGAGTCGGGAATCGAACCCGGTATCTAATTTATTATATGATAGATTGAATGAAGTGTAGCGGAAGGATGTGACAGTAAGAATGAGTAAAGCCGAGAGAAGAAATGAAGAATATTATTATGATTATTAAATTATATTATTGAAATTAAACTACAAGCGGAACACAGCGATTCTATACAAGCAGAACGATATAATAAGCGCGTCGCGGACCGAGTGGTTTGGTAGCTAGCCGAGACTGAACTGGTGGTCGTCTCTCGGCGCGCGCGCAGGTAGCTTCGTGTGCACGCCATCGCCCGGAGCTCAAGGACGTTTCCGCCTCGCCCGGTACAAATATCACGCGCTCGCTGGGTGCGCCCGGCACGTGTAACCTTGCGGCCGTCGAACCCGAGGCGAACAAAGGATCACCTGATTCCGGGGTATGGCGTCACTTCATAAGCGGTAGCGGTTTTCGCATACTATTCAAATGGCGGTTTAAATTAATAATGTTTCCGCCACATATTCCCCCTGGGCAGACCGTGACTACGGTCGATAAAAATCGGGAAATTTGACACGCCGCCCGCTTCGCGTCCTCTGCTCTGCGCCGCCACTGGTTGCGGTTGAAGTCGGTGGTTTTGGGGCCGTTGGTATATCAGCTGGAACCCCTGTCTCCTCTCGTGTCATGTAGGCGGGTTTCAGTCTGTCCACCGAGATGTTATTGGTTTTCCCGTTTGCCTCTATCACAAAGTACTTCGGATGTCTTTGTATGACTTTGTAGGGTCCAGCGTAAGGCGGTTCTAGTGATCTTCGAACATGATCTCGGCGGACGAAGACGTGTGTGGAAGAGTGTAAGTCTCGGGGAACGTAGAAAGGAGTAGTGGTACTAGTGTGCCACGAAGTTGGTTTTGGTGCAAGTTTGGCCATGTGGACTCGCAGGCTCGCTGCGTACTCCGTGACATCTGTGGTGGTGAAGTCATCTTTAGGGGACAGGAACTGAGCGGGTAAGTGCAGTGCTTCACCGTAGACCAGCTCTGCAGGCGTGGCTTGGATATCTTCCTTCCAAGAATTACGCATGCCGAGAAGTACCAGTGGAAGGGCTTCTGTCCACTGTGAGGACGTGTGGCACATGATGGCAGCCTTCAGCTGCCGATGTAGACGTTCAACGATGCCATTCGCTGCCGGATGGTAGGCCGTGGTGCGGTAGTGATGTGCACCCACCAAAGTAGTGAGAGCCTTGAAGAGATGACTCTCGAACTGGCGTCCGCGGTCTGTAGTGACCCGTGCGGGACAGCCGAACCTGGCTATCCAGCCAGACACCAGGGCAGCTGCGCAGGTCTCCGCCGTGATGTCTTTCAAGGGGTACGCCTCAGGCCATCGCGTAAATCGGTCAATGACTGTGAGGCAGTATCTGAAATCAGACGAAGGGGTTAAGGGTCCTACTATGTCGAGGTGAATGTGGGAAAATCGGGACGAAGGAGTAAGGTAGGTGGAAAGTGGAGCTTTAGTGTGACGTGCAGTTTTGCACGTCTGGCATTGTAGACATTGCCTCGCCCACTCTCTACAATCTTTGCGGATCCCTGGCCAAACAAAGTGTTGTGTCGCCAGTCGCACTGTAGCTGCATTTCCAGGATGATGTAGGTTGTGCAGTGAATCGAATGCCTGTCTTCGCAAGGTAGGCGTTATGTAGGGGCGTGGTGTCGGCGTGGAGGTGTCACAATAGACTGGTCGGTCGTTGCTGTAAGTGGAGGCTACCTTTCGAAGTTTCAGCATGGAGCCATGTTGAATCAGGTCTTGCAGTTCTAGGTCTGTATCCTGGAGTCTTGCAAGTTCCTCGAAGTCGACAGCTGCTGATATTTCCTCCACGCGCGACAATGCATCGGCGACCACGTTCTCACTGCCTGGTAAATACCTCAGGTCTGTCGTAAATTGCCCAATGAAGTCCAGGTACCGGAACTGCCTGGGTGAGCAACTGTCCCTATTCATCCTGAAAGCAAAGGTAAGTGGCTTATGGTCTGTGTAGATGGCGAAGGTTCTTGCCTCGACCATGTGCCGGAAGTACTTAATTGCCTCGTAAATCGCAAGTAGCTCCCGGTCGTATGGGCTGTACTTCCTTTGTGCCTCACTTAGCTTGTGCGAGTAGAAGGCTAGTGGTTGCCAGTTGTCACCCTTCCGCTGCTGAAGAACGGCGCCGATTGCCGTGTCGGAGGCATCTGTCACGATGCTTAACTCTGCAGATGAATCAGGGTGAGCCAGAAGTGTTGCTTTAGACAGCGAAGATTTGCAGTCTTCGAAAGCCTTCAGCAATTCTGGAGTCATGTGCACTGGATGTGAGCCTTTTACCTTGGGTCCGGCAAGTAAAGCGTTCAACGGTCCCTGAAGTTTGGCTGCGTACGGGACGAATCGGCGATAAAAGTTGACCATGTCAAGGAATCGACGCAGCTCCTTGACGGTCTTGGGAACCGGGAACTCCTGTATTGCTTGGACCTTGGATTGAACAGGCATCGTCCCTTCCGCTGACACGCGATAGCCCAGAAAAACAACCTCAGTCTGTCCGATGTTGCACTTAGCTGTGTTGACCACGATGCCGTACTGCTTCAGGCGGTTGAATAATTGACGTAGATGGGCCTCGTGCTCTTCAGGAGACGTCGAGAAGACTAGGATGTCATCTACGTACCCATAGCAGAAATCGAGGCCAAGTAGGACCTCGTCGATGAACCTTTGGAAGGTTTGTGCCGCGTTCCTCAAACCAAACGTCATGAAAGGGAACTCGTAAAGACCGAATGGTGTAGTAATCGCCGTCTTTGGGACATCTTCTGGATTGATGGCCAATTGATTGTAGGCCTTTACGAGATCGATAGTCGAGAAGACGGTGCAGCCTGAGATCTGGTGAGAGAAGTCGTGAATGTGACGAATGGGGTACCTGTCAGGTACTGTTCTGGCGTTAAGTGCCCTGTAGTCGCCACATGGTCTCCATCCGTCGTCCTTCTTCTTCACTAGGTGCAGTGGTGCTGACCAAGCACTCTCAGAACGCCTCGCTACCCCGCTTGCCAACATCTCCTCGAACTCCTTCTTGGCAACCTGAAGTCGAGCTGGGTCAAGGCGTCTGGGTTTGCATGCTACCGGCGGGCCTGGTGTCGTCCTTATGTAGTGCATCGTGTTGTGTGTACCTGGTAGCTGTTTGCCTGGTGGCCGTGTTATTTCTGGGTACTCACGTAGTATGTGGTGGTAGCCGGTATCACCAACGACGGCCTTCACGGATGCAATGTCGATGGTGCTGCAGTGTGTGGCGGAGACCGACAGGGACGTCAAGCTGTCGATCAGGCGTTGGTTCCTACAATCTACCAGCAGATTGTAGTGGCTGAGAAAGTCAACTCCAATGATGGGCTTCCCAACGTCAGCTATGGTGAAGCTCCAGCTGTAGTTCCTCCTGAGGCCTAAATCTAACTGGAGTTGTGTTGGCCCGTATGTGTGTATTACCGTACCGTTAGCAGCTACCAAATCATACCTTGACTGGATGCAGGGCGTCTTGACAGCAGTGCGGGGAAAAACGCACAAGTCGGAACCCGTGTCCACAAGAAATTGTACCTTTGACGTCTGGTCGGTTACGAATATACGGCCTGAAGACGTGGGGCAGTCGCTGGCCGCTACTTGCGACCGCCCTTCCTGTTTTCCGATGGGAAGGTGCAGGGCGACCTGCAGTTCTTCGCCTTATTCCCGTAAGTGAAGTGGTAATAGCAGTGTGGGTGGTCAGGAGGCGGTTGCCGTGGTCTACTATTGGAGCGATCATACCTTCGGTTGCGATTGCGGGATCTCGAGCGTGAGCGGTTCCTTCCTCGGTCGTTCATGCGAGAAGTGAGCGCAGCTACCTGCCTCGTCAGCTCGCTCACTTGTTTTGCCAGGTCCGACGAAGCAGTGTCAGTGGTAGCAGAGGCGCTAGCAACTTGTGGGGTCATCGGGGCTATCTCGAACACCTTATCTGCAATGTCAGCTAACTTCTCGACCTGTAAATCGTCAATCTGTGAGGCAATGACAGTTTGTATATTCGGTGGCAACCTGTTCGTCCATATACTCTTCACGAACTCAGAACAAAAGAAAAAGAAAAGAAAAGAAAGAATACCATTTATTTGCCACAGTTCGTAAAACACAAAATAACGTAACATGAAAAAAAAATAAGTTTAAAAAAAAAACAACAAGTGTGTGTCTCACGGCTGCGCCAAAAAGGTTCATTTCAGCATTAAGCACCCGTTGGACCAGCTAGGTTCTGAAGGTGCCGCAGGAAATGAGATGGCTTGCGATCACCTAGCTCTTCGTGGCAGAGGAGTTGTTTAATGCGTTTCTCCTGAGACGCTGACAATCGCTTTATGAGCTCTGTTTTTAATGTTTCGTACTTGTTGTTCTCTGGCGGCTTGGTGATAATGTCCTTTATTTGCAAGGCGTGCTTGGATTCCAGCTGCGAGGACACATAATAAAACTTCGTACTATCACTCGTAATCCTGGACATAATGAATTGGCCCTCTAGTTGCGCGAACCATAAAGCCGGTTCTTCCGGACAAAATGGTGGACAACGCAATGGCATTCCAACCTTCGCTACCTCTCCAGATATAACGGGAGCGTCCTTGCAATCAACAAAACCATCAGCTTCCGCCATTGCAAAATATAAAAAATAAAATCGCTCACCGCTTAAAACTGAGACCCCACCTCAACAGATATTACGTCAGCAACGGAAATAAACACGCACAAAATGGTTGCAGGCTTCGTTCTTCTCGTTCCACTGGTGTTCTGGATTGACTGGCGTCTTGGAGTCTTCAGTCTTGAAGGCGTAATCACGTCGGGGTCACCAATGTAGAATGGTCGGGTTGCCTATTCTACTCGAGTCGGGAATCGAACCCGGTATCTAATTTATTATATGATAGATTGAATGAAGTGTAGCGGAAGGATGTGACAGTAAGAATGAGTAAAGCCGAGAGAAGAAATGAAGAATATTATTATGATTATTAAATTATATTATTGAAATTAAACTACAAGCGGAACACAGCGATTCTATACAAGCAGAACGATATAATAAGCGCGTCGCGGACCGAGTGGTTTGGTAGCTAGCCGAGACTGAACTGGTGGTCGTCTCTCGGCGCGCGCGCAGGTAGCTTCGTGTGCACGCCATCGCCCGGAGCTCAAGGACGTTTCCGCCTCGCCCGGTACAAATATCACGCGCTCGCTGGGTGCGCCCGGCACGTGTAACCTTGCGGCCGTCGAACCCGAGGCGAACAAAGGATCACCTGATTCCGGGGTATGACGTCACTTCATAAGCGGTAGCGGTTTTCGCATACTATTCAAATGGCGGTTTAAATTAATAATGTTTCCGCCACAAGAGTAATGTACACACACGCCACAATAGTAAATTGGAAGACAACAGACGAAACCCAAAGAAATTGTGGACCACAATAAAAGATATATGTGAGATACGACAGCAAAGAAATGACTCTGCTGATCTACTAAAGGTGAAAGGTACCGCACAGGAATCGCTTAACTACTGTAATAACTACTACTATTTCAAAACAGTAGGCAAAATCTTTTCTGAGCGGATACTTAAGCGACTATCTACTTCCGAAGAAGCACTATCTGCTAACATCCTGAAACCTCAAACCGGATAGTGCACCAGGTCTAGATGGAATTAAACCGTCACTAATCAAAGTTATCAGAGCCATTATTCTAGAACCATTCACTTACATTTGTAATCTGAGTATATCGTCCGGAGTTTTCCCAGAACATTGGAAAATAGCTATAGTATCTCCGATTCATAAAGCCGGACCTAAGAGCTCCCCGGATAATTACAGACCTATATCTCTGCTTTGCGTTTTCTCAAAAGTCCTGGAGAAATTAATGAATAATCGAATAGTTAACTATCTAGAAAGCAACTCATTTCTCTCAGAAAGGCAATCTGGGTTTAGGAAAGGAAAATCGACCTCTGACGCGATCGAACTGCTGACGACCATAACATCAAAACATACCGATGGTGGCGAACGTTGTCTTGGAATATTCTTGGATCTTGCTAAGGCGTTCGACACCATTTCTATTCCTATCCTTCTTAAAAAACTTGAAAGGCTAGGAATAAGAGGAACTGCATTTGACTAGCTTTGTAGTTACCTGCACAACAGGCGGCAATGTGTCAGGATTAATAATCTAGTCAGCGATGAACAAGAAATTAGCTTTGGCATCCCACAGGGGAATATACTAGGTCCAACACTATTTACTATCTACATGAACAATATACTCAACCTTACCATCCCAAACGCTGACCTCATTTGTTACGCAGACGACACTGCGATATTATTTCATGGAACCGATTGGGATGACTTATACAATAAAGCAGAAGCAGGAATGGTCAGGGTCGCTAAATGGCTTAACTTGAACTTGCTTACACTAAATGTAAAAAAGACCAAATACATAACCTTCAGAAAAACTCGGGCTACCAAAATACCATCATGGAACTTAAAGATTCACGGAGAAGATTGCCATAAAATAATAGTTAACACTGATACTCACTGTTCCTGCAATAACATCGACAGAGTGGATGAGATAAAATACTTAGGAATTATTAAAGACCAGCACCTTTCATTTAACCCACAGATTTTTGAACTTGTTAAAAGAGTTCGTAAGCAAATCTACATAATGAAAATGATTCGGGACAGTGCATCACTGGATGTAAAAAAACTGGTTTATATAGCTTTATGTCAATCGCTGATACAATATTGCATTGTACCTAATCTGGGGAGGTGCGTCAAAAACTCATTTGATAATCCTCGAAAGAGCACAACGCGCAGTCCTCAAACTCTGCTACATAAACCGTACCGTTTTCCTACAGAAGTCCTGTTCGCAGAAGTTTCCCTGCTGAGCGTAAGAAAATTGTACATACTGAACGTTACAACGATGACCCAAATTAAAACATCAAAACGGAGTGATTTGAGTATTTTACAGGCCAAACGCATATTCAGAGTTCCAACTCCACCAGTAAAATCTGCATATGCTCAAAGACTCCCATATTTTCTGCATGTACACGTGTATAACGCAGTGATCAAACAGTGCAATATGAGAAACTGCACTCGAAAACAAATAAAAAACAGGCTAACATCCTGGTTATTAAACTTATCATATAACGAAGCAGAAAAGTTAATTACAGTGGTCAAATAATCTGTGCACATGAACGTTTGCGTCACTCTCACATTTTCGTCTCACACACCATTAAACACACCATCACACGCACTCACACTAATTTAATTAATAGCGATTTTTTTTCCTAGTTTGTAATTTTATTATTATTATTTTTTTAAATCTCGCAATGTTTTTGTTTTGTGTAATTTTAATTTTTATCTTTAGTTTCTTAGTACATATTTAGCTTTTATATCAAACATGATTTTAAAATAAATGTTTAAATGGCTAACCGTCCAGATTGGTACCCAAGATACAGGCTTGCCTAGTTTGGGGCCAATGCAAAATCTATGTAGATTTGTTTAGCAATAAAGTTTATTATTATTATTGTTTTAATAAAAAATCTAGCTGTCGCTAACTAAACGGATGAGTAGGTTAGCTACTTGTTCCGTTTCATAATAAAAATGCGCCATTTTTTGTATTGGGAACTTTATACATACTAAAGCTCTTAATACAAAAACTGACTGTTTTACAATGAAATGTATTTATTTGGCTCTCAAATATGTAGTGTTGATGATAATTATCTAGACGATGCGGTTTAATAGACCGGGTAGATTGCGTGCGGGGCGTGCGAGCGAGCGGTATGCGCTAGAGCGTGGCGAGCTCCTTTTTGGCGACCTGCATGAACTCAAGCGTGGCGTCGGCAAGGTCTTTGTCGCCAATGGTGGCGTCCATCTCGGAGGCGGAGTGCGTGGGGCTGCCCTCTTCGGCCTGGCGCTGCTTCAGCTTAATCTCGCGCAAGCGGGCCTCTAGGATGCGCTCGCGCTTGGCCTCGCGCTCCAGGACCTGCGCATACGAGCATGTCAATGGGTGCAAGGTGAAAGTCACTCGCATGCTACCTCGCGCCGCAACCGACACCGCTACGCAACTAACCAATGCCAGCAGAGCTTTGTCGTTTTTATCCGAAGCGGCCAGACTTGCTGACAGCTCCTGCATGTAAATGTCCCCTCTAGCGTTTCCACATATCAGTAATGTACCCTGTAAGACAACACACTATTAGTGAAAAAATATAGGCAGTGTTCAACTTCACTAATGGGTTCCAAAGCCAAAGAAATAATTTTGCGGGCTATAATGAAGGAATCACCTAGCTAAATATGCCAAGCAGTGCTTAACAAGTTCTCATCTTCAAGTTATTATAAACCATACCGATATCGCGATAGTCTATGAACATGTGTGCAATGTCGCGAGGAAGTTTCCGCTTGTCTCGGCAGCTGAGTTTATTGTCTAAGCACTATAGTCATGACAAAATAGCGGCACTAATGAGTCGACGTCATATTCGTTTGCAAAACGTGCGTCGTTCTGAGCGATTCCGTTGTTGCTACAATTAACAAATGCTTCTTCATCCATGTCCCGCTCCGGCAAGCGAGGCGGGTGCTAAATGTGGCAGCGCGGGAACCTGGCACTCTGGTTTTCGTGGGTGTCGGCTCGTGTGCTACCCAGATGAGTGGGGGTGGTATTATCCAAATCAACAAATTATATATATGTAGGAGATGGCATGCCTATCTCGCTCTCATCAGCCATATTTTTGATTTACTGTAGGCGTACTATGGGAACTGTTGGTTGATGCGCAATAGAAAAACCGTTATACTTCAAATCAAATTATAATTTAAACGAACAAAGTAATTGCACTAGCTAATAGCTATTCATACACTATAGGTACACTTCACAACTACACGGAACGCCCGACAGTTTCTAAACTTGTTCACTGCTTGACCGCTACCGAGAGACTGAACTTAACTCTGGTCGAGCGTTAGGTAGTAGACTCTGTCGAGCGCCGCTTGGTGGCACTGGCGTCCCGATTATTCAATTAAGCGACTAACATATTGCCGACACGGCCATCCTGCATGCACACGTCCTCGTGTGTTAATCTGCAACCAAAAATCAACAACAATGCATGTCCGACTCGGCCAATTCTGACTTTTATCAAAAACAAAACAGTACTTCTAAATTAACTAAACGAAATTTCATTAATCACAGTAAATATCATCTACCAGAGCCGTGTACCATCGTTATTCACATCAACATCTTTACTAAGAGCCATAATTAGACACCGAGAAAGCCACACACGAGTAAATCACTCTAACGCCTCGGCTCTCCAGCCGACCACCAATCTCATTGCTTTCACACATCCAGCGCATGGATCAAAACTTCTGTACGCATATCCATCTAGTGTATCGTCCGTGTGCATCACCCAGACTACACACTACGGTCTCTTCAGACTCCGACCTCCGCCAGAGTTAAACGCGCATCGCGCACCCACAGACTACTTGAGCTGCCTCAAGAGACACCGATTTCTATCGGGCTACGACTACGTAATAACCACTGGTACGGTCGACTTTACGACGGCCGATAGAGAACCCTACTCGCGTGCTTCCCATGACTTAAACTTGCTCATCACCACTGTGATCACTATCTACTCCGACTGGTTCATGACTTACTGGCATCTTTCTTAAGGGTTCCCTCTATCTGGCAGAAACTTGATGCTCCGAATTTTATTTGGCATAACACACTTGGCATAATCTTCTTAAAACGAATATTTGTAAGGCATAAAAAATGTTTGGCATAATCATTGTTTGGCCGAATATTTATATGTCCGACTTCACGGTGGCATAATTTTAAAATGGCAGAATTTCACTAAGCATTTTCCTTTGGCAAACATTTACCTTTGGCAGACTTAACATTCCGCAGAATTTCGTTTAGCATAACATTTATTTAGAGCGACGATTATTTGGTACAATTTCACTTGGCATACTATGAAGATGGCAGAATTTCATTTAGAATAATTTTTAACCCCCGACGGAAAAAGAGGGGTGTTATAAGTTTGACGTGTCTGTCTGTCTGTCTGTCTGTCTGTGTGTCGGTCTGTCTGTGTGTCAGTCTGTCTGTGGCATCATAGCTCCCGAACGGATGAAGCGATTTCAATTATTATTTTTTTGTATTAAAGGTGACTTATGTGCGAGTGTTCTTAGACATGTTTGATGAAAATCGGTTGAGCCGTTTAAGAGTTGTGGGGGGTGAAAGTGGGGAAGAATAACCGAATGTCTACAAATATACTCGAGTGGGGTCTCAAATGAAAGCGCACTGAAAGAGAATATTGATGACTTAATCGAGAATGTTCAAGCTTCGCTTGATGAGAAAATGGGTGGTGGGAAAATTGGGACATGGAAATCCGATTGTCACGTGAGAGTATCAATGACTACATCTCAGTCTTTGCAATTCTGCTAAAGATGATTTGTCATGTGGGTTATTAAATAGTTTTCTTTGGTCGAGCTCACAAACTGCTACACCATCCAAGGAAAAGGCCAAGCCTATGTAGCCTGAAACAGAGTAAAAATACTCTAATTAAGGCTACATAGGCTTGGCCTTTTGCGAAAGTACTTTTACCTAAGTAAAACACAGCTTTTTCAACTGTCGTGCCTTGCAACTTATATGCCGTAATCGCCCAACATAAAATGATAGGAAACATTGTTCTCTCAATATTTCCATATCCTCTAAGACCTTGAAAAGTTACATTATGTGGCCTTATCAGAATCCATCCATTCTCGTCAACACAACTCCGGCCGATAGTGGCATCATCAAATTGAATTGATATTGTTTTTGGAAGCTTCCCATCTTCCTGTTGGCCACGGCGAAGTTCTATGTATTTACAACTTAACAAAATCTACATTATAATAAGTGTACCTATAAAAAGTATAAAATAAAAAATTAAATTAAAAATTTAAAAAACCCCCGACACAAAAACCTAAAATCCCTTTAAAAAGTAAAAAATAATAAAAAAACTCAATCTTGAAGTACCTAAGTATGTATTAATAATTCAAAAAAAAAAAAAATACGTCGCGTTGGGGGACCGCTCTGCGAGGGCAGACGTCGTTGACGGTCGTATCCTAAATGCAATATTTAGAAGTCATTTTATAAAAGTTTTCTTCAGTTAGGTAATAGACTATTTGTAAGTAAATTGTTAGGTTTGAAGCGGTCCCCCAACGCGAAGTATTTTTTTTTTTTTGAATTATTAATACATACTTAGGTACTTCAAGATTGAGTTTTTTTATTATTTTTTACTTTTTAAAGGGATTTTAGGTTTTTGTGTCGGGGGTTTTTTAAATTTTTAATTTAATTTTTTGTTAGGCATATTGTCATTCCTATAAAATTGCAATTTAACCTTAAATTAAAATTAAAATAATGTCTCAAAAACTCAATATATGTTGTGCTACAAAAGTTATTGACGGAAACGAATCGCTGCAGAGCCGACTCCACGTAGTCTTGTTTGCCCTACCCCTAGAGTGTAATTTAAGTAGTAGGCGCGGAGGGGTGAGGCGGCCCGCGAGCTGAGGAGCAGGTGATTTTGATGCTCGCCACCGTGGCTGAGGCTGGCCGGCGGAGCCGGCCAGCAAGCCGAAGCTGCGGTGGTGAGCGTAAAACCATCTGCGACGATGAGCTCGCGTGGGACCGCCGCGCCGGAGCCACTCAGCGCCGGAGCCGTGACAGAAAGCATGCCTGCTGCATGTTGCATGCTCGCCTGGATGCTGTGAGCTTGCTTGCATGCTGCATGCTTGCTTGCATGCTTACTTGCATGCTGCATGCTTGCTTGCATGCTTACTTGCATGCTGCATGCTTGCTTGCATGCTGCATGCATGGTGTATGCTTGTTTGCATGTCTGCATGCAGCGTGCTGAATATGATTTTTCTGTAATGTAATAGATGAGCGTTTCAATTATTATGGATATGAAATGTATGCCAAAAGATGATTCTAACTGTAAAGTTTCTGAGATATGATAGTTCTGCCTTTTAAGGACTATCGATATGAAATAATGCCAAGAGACGATTCTGACTGCGAACTTTCTGCGATATGATGGTTCTCCTTTTTCATTATTATGGATATAAAATTTATGCCTAAAGATGATACTGACTTATAAAATTATGCGTTGTGAATGTATGATAAATGAGTGTATGCCAAACGATTTTCTGCGAAATGAAGTTTATGCTATCCGCTGTTATGCAAAATAACATTATGACGAAAAAAATTCTGCCATAAAGGGTGGACCCCTTTCTTAACCTATCGTGAGCGTATTTGTAAGAACGGTTAGAATTTAAAGTTTTTAACGTATAGCGATCACTATCCAAAACTTCCACTCCCTTAAACGGAACTCTGAACTTCCGATCTAACTTAGTCTGATTTCGCTCTTCATTTTCTAACAGCACGAATTCGCCAACTGAAAACTTTGTTACAGCTGCCTTTGTCCTATCGAATCTAGCTTTGTCATATTCCGCACTACGTTTAATATTCTCTGACGCAATCTCGCGGACTTCATCAATGTTGACTTTGGTATCTATTGTACATCACTACACATCAACGACAACGGTCTCGTAATTTTGCCGATTAAAAGCTCTAGAGGTGAAGCTTTTGTGACGCGGTTTATGGTACAATTTATCGCTAGATGTACTTCTCCTATTGCGTCTTGCCATGATTTATTATCGTTAATCTCTACAGCAGTTAAAATTGCATTGAAGACACTCATTATACGCTCTACTTGCCCATTCGCACGAGCTGAACCGGTCACTATTAAGAGCAAAATAATTAACGTAACGAAATTCTTTACTCGCAAAAAATCTGCCTTGGTCAGCTATAATACGAGTCGGAGCTCCATAAAGCGCTAGACTCTGATTAACTACCCGAATACTGTTCTTAGAGTCAATGTTGTTACTATTTTCTAAGGAACTGATTATTTTAGAAATTTCTTCATCGCGTTGTTGCTCAGCTCGGAGCCAGTTGGTCAAGAGTTCTGTGACGTTTAGGCGCATTTGCTCTGCATGGGGGGAAACTAATTTCTTAGGGTTTAACGTTAGTGGGTTTCGGGAAAAGAAATCCACATGAGACATCCGCTTAGCCTCTCTGTACACCACATTAAAATCAAAGGACTGTAGAAAATCCCACCATCTGTGCGCTCGAGGAGTCAAGTCGTGTTTAGTTTGCGATGATTTCAGTGAGTTAGGTACAATCCGTAACGACAGTAAACTTCCTAGCGTGCAGGTAATGTCTGAAATGCTTGATAGAGTTTGCAAGGGTCTTCAGCTCATAAGAGTGATATTTACTTTCTGCTGGGGACGTTCGCTTGCTAAAGTAAGCTATGACGTGGCGCCGGCTATCTACGACTTGAAATAAGATCGTTCCGTGTGTAGCTCTGCTGGATATTGAGAGTCAAAAATCATTAAAATAGGGTTATTGATCAAAATAGATAATACCCTTCGGCGTATCTCTTCATATTCGGGCTTCCAAGTCAAATTACCTTTAAGGGAAGTCAATCGATACAATGGAGACAACATTGTAGAGAAACCATGCACAAATTGCCTAAAGTATGAAGAGAGTCCAATAAATTGCCTTAACTGTGTAACGATCTGTGGAGGTAGAAGATCAGTTAGTGCCTCTACCTTTCGCTGATTGGGTCTTATCTGGCCAGCCTCTACCTCAAAACCCAAGAACTCTACATTCATCTTGAGGAAGGAGCACTTCTTGAGGTTTAAAGAGAAACCAGCTCTAGTCAGAAATTCCAAAACTACAGTTAGTCTTTTTAGACCTGTTTTTACATCGGGTGAAACGATAAGAACGTCTTCTACGTGTATGATCACGTAGTCATGAGCAAGGTCACCTAAAGCACTCATGATGGCTCTTTGAAAAGCAGAGATAGCATTTTTTTTTAGGCCAAATGGCATTTTCATAAATTCATTTTGGCCTTCAGGTATTATGCATGCTGTACTCTCAATCGACTTTGCGTGTACAGGAATTAAATGGAATCCACTAGCGCAGTCTAATTGAGAAAATAATTTGCTCCGCTGAGACGCGCTACCTGGTCAGAAATAAGGGGGAGTGGATACAGGTCAGGGACCGTATTACTGTTGAGTTCACGGTAATCAATACACATACGGTCGGAACCATCGCGCTTCTTCACGAGGAGAGCGGGGCTTACGAACGGAGAACAACTAGGCCTCATAATATTTGCATCTAATAGCTCCTTCACACGTTCAAGAATCACTCTTCGTTCATCCGCGGATAACCTATACGGTCGCCGCTGCACAGTTGGTTCAATGAATCTTATTTTAAGCTCACCCGTTTTAACTCGCGTAGTAGGCATACCGGAAGTAAAAAAATGAGAAAATCGATTTAAAATTTGCAATAGCTCAGATTTCTCTTCTCCTATAATGTTTGTATCAATTGCGTTAAAATCAGCTTGTGGTTGATTACCGTTCAAACCGAATTTACTACAAGTATTTTATGTAACGAAATCTCTGTTGCAGACATGGTAATAGAAAAGCCTAGATTCAATATCTCACGTCCTATCATAATACTACTCTGCAAGTAACTGTCGGGAAGCATATGTAACAAAATCTCAAGCTGGAGCTTGCTAATCACTACGCTACATAACATTTGTTCTGTGCTGAATACACGTGTTTGACCAATACCAGTTAACGCAACAACGATGTTAACTCGTTTGCCACTTAATTTGGCTGCAAAACTCTCCTTTATTAACGAACATTCAGCACCAGAATCGTAGAATAGAATAGAATAGGTCTTTATTTGCTTAGAATGTAGGTACATACATATAAGTTGTTACATTAAATAATAGGATCCATGTACATTCTGCCTTAATCTAGCATGCAAATGTCATACAAAGTAGAGAATCAAAAATATTACAAAAAATTGACATTTAAAAAGTCCTGCACGGAATAATAACATTTGTCTACAAGTAATTCTGTGAAACGTTTTTTAAATTTTTGCAACGGTAAATTTTTAATTTGGTCAGGTATTTTATTAAAGATTATGGGAGCCATACAAATCACATTTCTTTTAAGTAAGCTAGTTTTATATGCGCCCGTGCTTAATAGGTTCAGATATTGAGATCTCATAGCTGTACTTCGTTTTATAGTTTCTATTAAAGTTGCAAATAGACATCGATTTGTTTTTACAAATATTGCTATCTCTAGAATATAGAGGCATGGGAAGGTTAGTAATTTATGAGACTTAAACATAGGTACGCAACTGTCTGTTACTCTTAAACCTAATATAGCTCTTAAGCAGCGCTTTTGAGCTTTGAAAATGCTTTCTCGTTCACTACAATGACCCCAAAATATTATACCAAATCTTAAGATGGAAATTACTAAACCATGGTAGGCGACTAATACTGTCGGTAAATTTACTTTTTTTGATAAGTTATGCAACATAAACGCGACTGTGCTTAAACGTTTACATATATCTTCTGCTTGCGGCTTCCAAGTTAACTGGCTGTCAATTATGATTCCTAAAAATTTTGTAATGTTAGTTTTTTCTAAAGTTTGACCATTGTAGTTTACATCCATATCTCCCATAAAAATTCGTTGGTAAAATTGCATGATTTTAGTTTTTTGGAGATTAATTATTAAATTATTACTGTCGAGCCACTTTATTAAACTACTAATTGTATTGTTAATGTCATTTACATATGATTCTTTATTATTACATGAAACAATTGTTGTGCTGTCATCTGCAAATAATACCATAGGATAAAGTATATGACGCGGCAAATCATTTATATATAATAAAAATAATAAAGGTCCAAGGACGCTGCCCTGCGGGACACCATATTTTATTTCTCTAAGAGACGATTTATATTTTAACTCCTTTCTAGATTCTAGACACAAGTTTGAAATTTCTGTACATTGTCTTCGACCTCTTAGGTACGTTTTTATTAAGTTAAGCGCATTGCCTCGAATACCGTATGCTTCAAGTTTTGTTAGAAGGGTATCGTGGTCCACACAGTCAAAAGCCTTCGACATATATATTGCGCATACAGGTGTTTTAGAGTCGACTTTTGGCATTATTTTATGGAGAAAGTCGAAAATAGCCATGTTTATGTTTTTATTTTTTCTAAAACCCTTTTGTTCGTCACATAGTATGTGGTATTTAGTTAGAAAATTGTATAGAGACTCATAAATAAGTTTTTCTATGACCTTTGAGAAGATGGGCATTAGAGCAATTAGTCTATAGTTTGCCAGTGTTTGTTTGAACGTGAGACTTGGCACCGTTGATACTCTACTCACCCGCTTCAAGATACAAGATATTTATTTTGCTAAAACATGAGTATACACATAAATGCAAGATGTTACATAAAAGTTCGTTTGAATCACTGTCATGTTTTGCCTTGATGGCGTACAAAATATTACTAATCAAGAAGATCTGAATCATCACAGTTACACATGCATTACTAAACAACAATAATGAACGGTACAAAAAGTTCTGAACTGCAAATGTCAAATGGCCAAAAAATGCCATTATTATGATTACATGAATAATCATAATAATGGTCAAAATAATAAATTAATGTTATGATCAAAAATAATAATAATTCAAATATGTTAAAGTTCATTCCTTAAATAATAATGAAAATAATCCATGTTTCATAAACAAGTCAGGGTTATGTTATTTTATCAGTCAAAAACTCGTTAGTGCTGTAATAGGCTTTCTCTAACAAAACCTTTTTTAACCTATTTCTTAATTTTGCGGCTGTATCTTCCCTCCAAGATTTTGGTAATCTATTATATAAGATTGGCGCCATACAGAATACACTTTTACGTAGTAACGCTGTTCGAGATCTTGGGATGCAAAGTTTGCTGTTGTCGCGTCTATTTCGAATGACTTTATCTGATAACAAAGGAAATAGATGTGGGTTCATTTTGACAAACATTATGGTTTCAAAAATGTACATAGACTGAAGCGTCAGAATCTTATATTTTTTAAACACTGGTTTACAACTTTCAGTGTAATGGAGTCCGAACATAGTTCTTAGACACCTCTTCTGGGTTTTAAAGATAACATCTTTGTTTGTGGAGTTTCCCCAAAAAATAACTCCGTATCTTAAATTAGACGATACTAAGCCGTGATAAGCTGTTAGCAGTGCGTCAACATTTAGCATTGGGGCTAATTTAAAAAGTGCATATGTGGAATTACTAATTTTTTTGGTTTAAGGCTTCTGTATGTGCTTTCCAATCTAATTTACTGTCTATAGTTACACCTAAAAATTTGGCTGTGTCGACTTTGTTTATATATTAATCACAATAGTTGGCATTTAAATTAGGAATGGTTGATCTTTGGGCGAAATGCATAATATTTGTTTTATCGATATTTAATCTAAGATTGTTGTTATTCAACCATTTTATCATTGACTCTATTGAATTGTTAATGTCAGTTTCGTATGTATCTCTATTATTACATGAAACTGTGATGGTACTATCATCGGCAAATAATGTCATTGGGTGGTCAACACTTTTGGGAATGTCATTAATATAAAGTATAAATAATAGTGGACCAACAACGGTACCTTGAGGTGCGCCAAGTTTCACAATACGTTCTGTTGATTTGTGGATTATTTCATGTCTAGTTCTATTATGTATTGCAGGTATTTCTGTGAACTGTTTCAACGACTGCTTCAACGAGTTCATTTGTGAAGTGGATCTGGAAGTGCTGGACCAGGCAGCACGTGATAAGGTCCTTGCTGACTACGACCAGATCTTGGACCTGGGGGATGTCATTGGTCAACGCGCTCGGGAAATATTAGAGAGCCGGACACCTGTCCACGTCAAGCCGGAGACCTCAGTTGTTTCAGGTCTCGGACTATTGAGTAGACTGCCTACTTTGGAACTGCCACACTATGACGGTCGCTTGGACCATTGGTTGGGTTTCCAGAACCTTTTTGAAAGTTTGGTTGATGCACGCTCGGACCTCAGACCCGCCCAAAAATTGGCCTATTTGTTGTCTGTCCTCGAAGGTGAGGCCCGAGCCTTGGTACAGCATTTGTCGGTGACTGACTCAGCCTACCCTACCGCTTTGGAACTACTCACCCGGCGGTACCAAAACAAACGTTGTTTGGCTGACGTTCATATTAAACAGATTTTGGGGTTACCGGTCATTACTGGATTGTCAGCATTGCGTACTGACCTGTTGAACCTGTTGGTGGCAGCGACCAACGCTTTAAAGCGATTGGAGTTGCCGGTGGACCATTGGTCTTACCTTTTGGTGCATGTTGTGCTGCAGCGGCTTCCTGCCGATTTGAGGGCTCGATTCGAGCAAAAGTATGGTGGGGATAGCGTCACACATCTCCCCCCATTTGGTGACCTCGTCAAATATTTGGAGGATGAGTGTTGGTTTGTGGATAACTCTAGCGTTGCCACGGAGTCATGCCAACCGTCTTCCCGGCCACGAGACCAGGGACGGACTAGGGCTCGCGGGCCTGTTGATAGTCGCCCCGCCACCCGTTTTGCTGGCACCCAGAGTCGTCCTGTTTGTGAATTTTGTAGGGACACCGGGCATGGCATGGCAACTTGCGCGGCCTTTTTGAAATTGCACGTGAGTACCCGCCGCCGAATTGCCAATGCACGCCGTCTGTGTTTCTCATGTTTGGGGGCTCACTTCCATCGGGACTCCCCCAACCCCCGCCCTTGTAGAATTTGTAGGGGGTCCCATTTGGATATTTTGTGCGCTAACGCGAACCACGCTGGCAGACCAGCCTCTGATGGAGGTTCGCGCACGGGGGGTTACCATGGAGTTGGTCACCGGGCTTCTGGCTCGCCGGTTCAGAACCGGGGAGAGGCCCGCAATTTTGAGCGCCGCACTCCACCCCCCGCGCAAGTTGATCGGGAGCCGCGCGACCGCCATTTGGTCTCCCCTTGTAAAGGCGATTGCGCAGCTGTTGCTAGGCAGCGCTGGCCAGACCAGCACCGCCTTCCCTCCCCTCCATTGGCTGAACGTCTCCAGTTGGAGTCACGCCCCCCGCCATTCGGGCATCCGGTGGGATGTGCCCTTCCAGCGATGGCGCGTGGCTCGGGACACCGCGCGGACGAGGAGTTTGACCTCCATCCTCGTCGCGGGATACTTGAGCCTGGGTGCGGCGATCGGTCGCCGCCCAGGCATTGTTAGGAACTTGGCGCCTGCCCCGCTAAGGTACCCCCTCAGGTCGATACGGTTTTGTTGCCAACGGCATCGGTCAGGGTCTGGGGGCCCACGGGGGACTTTGTTGTGGTCCGTGCCATTTTTTATTTTATTGTATGCACGGTATTGTTTTGGTCGAAATGTTTTCTTCAGCGCCTTTGGACTGCGGAACTTGGTTGGGACGAGCCACTTCGGGAAACCCTGTTGGAAGATTGGCTCCAATTTGTATCCGCACTCCCTGCAGTCAACGAGGTCGTGTTACCCCGAGCTATTCTCCCCCCTGGGAGCTACACTGCTACCCTTCATGGGTTTTGTGATGCGTCTTCGCACGGTTATGCAGCTGTTGTTTATCTGCGCACCGTCAGCGCCACAGACCAGGTGAAGTTGTTACTGGTCATGGCCAAGAGCAAGGTGGCCTCCCTCCGGACGGCACTGACCATCCCTAAGTTAGAGTTGTCAGGGGCGGCGCTTCTTGTGCGTCTATTGAACCACGTTGCTCACACTTTGGGTGGAACTGTGGACATTCGGGCTTCTTACGCCTGGACGGACAGTCAAATTGTTTGTGTTGGTTGAAGACGTCCGTCCTCTCTTTGGAGGTCTTTGTTGCGAACCGAGTGTCCAAGATTCAACATTCTGAAACGCCTTTGATTTGGAGGCATGTGCCTGGAGATCTGAACCCAGGCGACGTGGCCTCACGTGGGTGCATGGCACCCCGCCTGATTGCTCACCCCCTATGGTGGGGACCAGACTGGCTGACTCACCCCGAGGATGATTGGCCTCGAACGCCAGTCTTGATGTCGGGTCCTTTGCCCGGGCTCAAGGTGCCCGCTGTTGGAACGAAGGACTCTTCCATTTGACCCTGATTTTTTGTTGAATCGATACAGCTCCCTCGACAAATTGTTGAACGTTACCTCGTGGATCAGGCGTTTTGGTCATAATTCTAGGAATCCCGGGAACACACGCCTGTCACCGGTTCTCTCTCCTCACGAGCGACAGGAATCACTCCTCCTTTGGGTCCGCTCCGTGCAGGCTGCACACTTTGAGAAGGAGATTGAAACTTTGAAGTCTGGTAAGGCTAAATTGTCGGGAGCTGTTAGTAAGTTGAACTCCTTTTTGGACAATACGGGTCTTTTGCGTGTTGAGGGACGGTTGAGGCACTCTAGCCTTCCTTATGGGGCCCGTCACCCCCTTTTGTTGCCTAAAGAGGGCCATTTGGTTAAGTTGTTGGTGACTGATCGTCACATTAAGAACTCGCATGCCAGTTGCAATGCGCTGTTGGCCATTCTGCAGCGAGAGTTTTGGATATTGTCGGCCCATCGTACTATTCGTAGCATCGGCTTCCGTTGTTTGCCGTGCTACCGGACTAAGGCCTCTACTATGCAGCCTATGATTTTGATTTGATTTTATTTTGATTTTGATTTGATTTGATTTGATTTTGATATTGCAGGCGTCGGAACAGGCTTTGCTGGTCCCTTTTTGGTGAAGACGTCTACTCTTCGCAGTTGTAAAATTGTTAAGGCTTATTTGTGTGTGTTTGTCTGCCTGTCAATTAAGGCAGTGCAGTTGGAGTTGGTAACCTCCCTCTCGACGGAGGCTTTTGTGGCGACCTTGGATAGATTTGTGTCTCGCCGTGGGTTACCTACTTTGATCAGGTTTGATTGCGGTATTAACTACAAGGGTACAAGTAACTATTTGAAAGAGGTATACGCCTTCCTTGCTGAGAACCAGGCTGACATTGGTAACAAATTAGCTCGCCGAAAGGTCACTTGGTTGTTTGACACGCCAGCCTGCCCCCATTGCGGGGGTATTTTTGAGGCCGCGGTGAAAGTGGCAAAGGGACACTGTCGCAGATTGTTGGGAGACACCGTTCTCACCTTTGAAGAGTTAGCTACGGTATTTTGCCGCATTGAAGCTGTATTGAACTCGCGTCCATTGTGCCCGCTGTCTTCGGACCCGAACGACTTGGAGGCCCTAACCCCGGGCCATTTTTTGATTGGACAGTCTCTTGTCGCCCTGCCGGAGTACCCTTTTGTCGATGTGAGCCAAAATCGGCTATCGCGGTTTCAGTTGTTGCAGCAGCTCGCTCAGAGTTTTTGGAAGCGTTGGAGCTTGGAGTATTTGCATATCCTCCAGCAGCGCGTCAAGTGGACTGATAAAACCCATCCGTCCAAAATTGGAGACATCATCCTGATTAAGGATGCCAACCTTGAGCCTTTGTATTGGCGCCGGGGGCGCATTCTCAATTTGGTGGCTGGCACCGACGGGGTTCCTCGTTTTGCAGAGGTTTTGGTGGAGGGATCGGTCGTGAAGAGAGCGGTCGCAACCTTGTCAAGATTGCCAATTGATTAGCGGACGGGAAGGCCCGTCCGGGGGGGGGGGGGGTAGATGTTCCGTCCTGTGACCACAGACAGCCGACAGTTTTTTGTTTAGTCTGTGCGCCTGCGCATCTTGACGTGTAGCGGAGTGACGTCTGTCACTTGTCAGTTTGATTTTGTCTCTTGAATTTTGATCTTGAATAATGGTAGGAGGTTGGCTTGGTTTTGTTTGGAGATATTAATGATTAATCTTGTTGAATCTATAGTTTTGTGGACAATTTGTTGTGATCCAATTTGTTTGTGTATAAGCAACCCCATTTGACGATTGAACGGGTTTTATTTTGGAATTTGATTGAAATAGTTTGAGGTTATAGTGTGACCGTAAGAACGCCGCATGCTGTGAGGATCTCTAGCGTCTTGAGCGGCCTGAATCCTGGAATACTTACAGATTCACTACACAATACAATATACACTCATTTACATACATAAATCCGGGTAGGCTCGGAATCGAGACCCCTGAATTCCTCATCCAGGTGAGTGTTTGAATATTTGTTAATCAGCTCCGCGTACGGTGGACAGTTCGACCCACGCTTACCCAAGACCCGCCCAGATGTGGCCCTTTTGTTTGCTGTCTATCCTGGAACGGTAGGTCTGGCGTCGAACAGCCATCCCACAGGACGAATTTCTCGCGAGTGAAACAATCGTATGCAATTGTAAAAAAGTGAATACGGTGTATCTACACAGTGATGAACTAAACCTACGACGCAATAATAAACTTCATGAACGGCCGATAAAAGGTGTAACAAACTCAACGAGTACAAGTTTACCAAATAAACAATGTAAACAGGCCGAAGTAACAACAAGCGTCGGAGTACCGGCAATTACCACCTCAAACCGGTTTGAACCACTTCGTTGCACGTCAAATGAGCCCGCATTTGCGCGCTCGCTGTCAACTGCATCATCGTTGCGATCAAACTCAGCAAACTCGCGCAGTTTGTCACGCAAGCGTACACTGCCCGAGGGTGGGGATACCAATGCCCCTAATGCAAAGAGACCAGCCGCGCGAAAGAACAGTCCCCTACTGACGCGCATGGAAGACACAATAGCAAACAAGAATGGATACGATCCCCCGATACTTATCAATGATTCGCGGTACAAATTCAGCAACGCGAAGGACAATAAGAAAATTATGTCAGAAAAACTTATCAGTGACCTATCGCGCATCCTTGTAAAGCATAAAGCAAGAGTCAGCCGTAACGAGAAAAGTAAGAACATTCTCATCACAGTAACGGACCTCGATAAACGTAGCCTGTGTATCGAGGAAATAAAGAAATTTAAACTAGACCTGGCTTTCATAGCTCCCAAACCTCGTTCAGAACAAGTACGAACGACCAAAGTGATAATCAGAAATATGACACATGACTACACCCACGACGAACAACTAGACGAAATGGAGAGGTGCATCGGCATTCGCCCACTTAGTATCAAACACATCACGTCAGATGTGCAACTATGTATTTTCGACGGCTCTTTCTCATATGTGGAGCTGGCGGAAAAAATGAAGAATGCCTCTGAGGCCTTTTTCTGCGCTCACAGAATTTAACCAGAGCGCTACATTACGAGTAGCGACAGGATACTGCAATGCAAGAACTGTCTCCTCTTTAACCACGCAACAAGTGCCTGCCACGCTCAAAAGCGCAACCCAACGGTCGATATCGTAAACAGTCACGGTGAAACGATCAAAGTGTGCGCGAACTATAGAGACGTGAAGCCCGAACAACATACGGCGACACAGCGCAAATGCCCGCGCTTTCAGCGGGAGATGAACAAGCAAAAAACAAAACGTGAAGAGGCAATCCTCCGTGAGGAGGAGAAACATTGTAACAAGCAACAACAGCAGCCTCCTAAACAGGAGACATCACGCAAACATCAATCCCGCCCACGCGAGAGACAAATTAGAGGTGAATGTAACTATGCTAACGTCACCGCCAACACCCAACATCAAGAAACTACACACCCGAGTCATAAACTCCCAAAACAGGACTTCCTCGATATACTCGAGCGTTGCTTCAGAGAACTGCGCGATACCATCCTTAACTGCAACTGGAACTAAGAAACAAGTGCGAATAATGCACATCAACGTGCAAGGCCTCCGTGGCAAATTCATGGAAGTCAAGCATACCGTGAACAATATAACGTTGACTTTCTAATACTCAACGAGATAAAAATTAATCTGGACGAACAAAGATACAATATACCCGGCTACGACAAAATTTACGAAAGAAAAGAGCAACATCTAGGCACCGTAATGTACATCAAACAAGGCCTAAGATGGGCTCAAACTCAGCTGATAGACAGTATCGACGACGCGGATAGACGCATCGAGGGATGCAGTATCAATCTTTACACCAAACACACAACCAATGACAAGATCACAATCAAGGGCATCTACATACCGATACCGAGACAGGCAGATCTCGTCGACGAGTTCGAGACGCTGATACTAGGAGAAAGCGCCATCATCATAGGTGACTCGAACCTACGCATGAGACAACTTAATCACACCAGAGACGTCGGCCTGGGAATCGTACTCCGTGACGCAATCCAACGCGGTTACGTAAGACTCGTAAACACAGGTCAACCATCTCGGCCCACGAGCCAAGGAAACAGCATACTAGACACAGCAATTGTGAATCACGATCACTCACCATTAGAATTTAAGTGCCAGCAGAGGGAGTGTATTTCCTCAGATCACCTCCCGTGGACAATGGATCTAATAATTGATAGCGACTACGAACAACCAATGAGTCGCGATTTGATACAAATAAAAGGTACCCAAGCAGGTAGACAAGCCTTCGAAGAGCTGCTTGCTAACAACATGAACTCAGAACTACAGATCGCCTCTCATGACGACTGTGAAATGTATATCGTAGAAATGGAAAAGGCCGTCGTCAAAACACTCGACGAATTGGCCCCGCTGAGAATCGTTGACTCCAAAGACAGACTTCCAACATACATAAGACAAAGAATATCCGAGCGCAATGACAAGAAGCAGCGTGCCTGGCGACTTAGACACTTATCTCAGGACAGTGGCAAGAAGGCAATACAATGCCTGTAAACACCAATTGGCTAAAGAAATTACCCAACATAAAGATACCGAGTGGACCAAGCTACTCGAAGACACTAAAGATAATAGGAAACGCATGTGAGCTGTGCAAAAAGCAATGAAAAAGCCCATCATGAAATTGCCGCACTTCAGTGATTGCACCAATGAATTAGAAATCATCGATAGAATGGTCGATACAGCCATAGTTAAGGAAGCTACTATCGACGTAAGTGACGAATGTACAGAAATCACTACACCATTCGCACCTCTCGATCGAAAATCAAAACACGAGCTCAAATTAGCTCTAAGACGCTTCAAGAACAGTAAAGCCCCCGGACCTGACGGCATCAAAGCCGACATACTTAAACTAGGCGGCGACACCATGATCGCAATATTCAAGCGTGTTATGGACTATATACTCGAGACGGATTACTTCCCTAAACGATGGAAAACCAGTACATATATTTTTCTGCATAAGGTGGGTAAGGATCACAGTGATCCCAAATCGTATAGACCCATCAGCTTACTCAACATCCTGGGCAAATGGGCCGAGAGAATAATACTCAACCGCATCGAGACAGAGTTAAGCGACTTAATACCCAGCCATCAGCATGGGTTCACGAGAAACAGAGGCACCGCCACCCAAATCCTTCGAACAGGCAAATACATCGCGGATGCGCTGGATAAGGGCCATAGCGTCGCCATGATATCGACTGATCTCAGTAAAGCCTTCGATTCAATCAATCATAAAGGACTCTGTCGAAAACTTATCGACGCTGGAGCACGCAACAACATCGTAAAGATGATCGAGAACTATCTGAGTAACAGAACAATACGAGGTAGCTTCAGAACCACTTTGGGAACGGAGCACCGTGTGCCACATGGGGTGCCCCAGGGATCGATACTCGGTCCGGCGATCTTCAATCTCTATGTGGCTGACCTACCAAACGAAAGAATAGCAGGTCAGATGCTGTCACAGTACGCCGACGACCTGTGTATACTCAACGCAGCTGAAAGACCGGACCATGCTACGCTCCGAGCAGAGTGGGCTGCCATCGACATAATCGACTACTACAAAAAATGGGGCCTCAAATGCAATATCGATAAGACAGAATGCATAATGTTTTCCCACAAGAAACCAAGACTCAACAATTTGAACACAGGGTATCGCAATTACGTTCAATTACGTGGCGAACGCATTGCATTCAAACCGGAAATAAAATACCTCGGAGTCTGGCTGGACAAAAGACTTTCGATGAATAAGCATGCCAAGGAAAATATTGAAAAGGCCAAGAGAGTCAGAGGAGCGCTGCATCCAATCATCGGCTATCGCTCCAAGCTAAGTGTCGACGTTAAGCTACTTGTCATTCAAGCATGCTTACTGCCAGTGATAGACTACGGAGTAATACAACTGCTGCCGAGGTACAGCAAAACAAATCTGCTCAAGCTTGAGAGGCAGTATAAAATGGCATTGAAGAGCACCGCACGATTACCCAGACGCACTGACACCGATCTACTCTGGGCGATCTTACAACAAGACCCGTGGCACATTCGTGCGCATGATCTCCACGGCGACATGATAGAACGTCTTAAATCTCTGTCGATCGAGGGGCTACAAGAACAAGGCCCGGCATACACGCGCTATGGACAACACAATCCCTTTCTCTTCGCAACTAGAGTTGGAGAAATTGAGTACATTAATAAAAAAGATAGGAAAAAGCCGCTCTTCAAACGACTGGCTCCCTTCCGACAGCGTAGGCTCTGACTGTAGAGTCACTCTATAAAATAATAAGCGGCTTGCCGCTGGGGCTAATCCCCACTGCTTAATCGTTATCCTCACGTTAAATTATATAATCACTAGTAATAGAGGAAATCGACTAGGAAAGGTTTCAAAAGCTCCTACTGTACGGACAAAATGAAATACGCAATTCAAAATGAGATTTATAAGTGATATGTGAATAAAACTAGAGAAATGAATAAATTCTGATTCTGATTCTGATTCTTGTACTGGCAACACTGAGATGTGTGTCAACTGACGTTTTGTCACTATTGACACAATTATTTATTTATTTATTTATTAAAACTTTATGCACAAGTAAAAATACTGTACAAAGGCGGACTTAATGCCTGAGGCATTTTCTACCAGTCAACCTTAGGGTGATGCAGAGAATAACATGGCAGGTGCAACATAAGGGATAGATAACTCGAAAAACAATGAATATTAAATACATACATAGATACATACATACATCCATATAACGAAAATGAACTTTGTCTGGAGACATCACGATCGGTAGAGGAGAAAACGAACCCAGCAAATCAGCGCTGTGCTGCTTCTGCCAACTTCTTCCGAATATGCTCGCGTACTTTCACCTTAAATGATAACTGACTGGTTGCCATCCTGATGTTCAGAGGAAGCGCATTCCAGAGAAAGACCGCCTGAACAAAGAAAGAAGAGTAAATGAAACCAGAGCGGTGAGAAGGACATCGTAGAAGGCGATTGTTGGTGGAACGAAACGAATAACCTCGAATTATAACCTCTATTCTGTAGTCTGGTGCGGCGTCTTGCTTTAAAGTTATAATCCAATGTCCAGAATTACGTGAAATCAACACTTCCACAATATTCACAGCATTTTATCTTATGTTTCGTGATGTTGTTCGATCAATATGTGAGCGTAAATGTTTTTAAACACGATATTATCAGGAGCCGCACAGCTGTAATGTTAACAATCTGACGTCCAGAAAAGGAAAACAAGAAATCTTAAAGATATATACATTGCAGAAGATTATACTAAAGACGTTCTAGAGAAAAGGAAAATGCTGCAGCCGCAACTGGTAGAGGAGAGAAAGAAAGGCAATATCGCATATCTGAAATTCGACAAAATAATAATAAAAGGAAAAAGTAATATAAATAATGAAAAACGTAAAAGAGAAATATCAACATCCCCCCAGACGAATACCCAACCAAGAAAACAACAAACCTTAATGCCGTCGAACATCAATAGGGTTAATGCTTATGATTTAATGAGGATTAGAAGCAGTTCTCTTCCCTCCAACACAACAGACGATAAACAATAGCAATTAAATGTCGGTAAACGAAAACACAACAATATTTGAATACAAACAACAATATAAAAACAAAACATACGAGTCCCCCAAGCCAACTGGTCCTCGTGGGGGAAAATGACCACGACCCTCTAAAGGTTAAAAATAGCGCCAAAAATCAGTGAAAAGAAAACAAACGATATCCATATAGTAACTTTAAACTACCGATCTCTTAGAACCCCCGAAAAACTTCAAGAACTAGAAATAGCAACAGAAGAAATAAAATGGGATATTATGGGAATCAGTGAGATGAGAAGGTTTGGAGAACATATAGAAGATCATGAAAAGTGTTCGACGCCAGTCCAGGCCTTGACCATGCCTCAAAGAGATGTCAGCCACACTGAAGGGGTCTGCTAGGACCGATGCCTGCCGGGGTCGCGTGATTGTTCAAAAGAGATACCGTGACCCTGGCACATGGGCAACTGAAGGACCACGGGTGGGTTTTAGTCAGTAAAAGTCTGACACGCCCTCCCGCTCCGCCCAGAGCGGGAGAAGACATTTGATGATTTCCCATCCAAAAAAAAAGGCCTTGACCATAGGATTTAAACAAGTACGTGGAAGCGTGCATGGTGGGTCCTGGGCAAGCGTGGGTCGAACTGTCCACCGTGCGCGGAGCTGATCAATACAAATATGCAATCACTCACCTGATTGAGGAAAACTCGCTCTCGGTTCTGAGCCTACTTGGATTTATGTATGTAAATGAGTGTATATTGTACTGTGTAGTGAATCTGTAAGTATTCCAAGATTTCAAGCCGCGCAAGACGCTAGAGATTTTCACAGCATGCGGTTCCAAAATGACTCATTATCACCTTAAACTATTTCAATCAAATTCCAAAATAAAACCCGTTCAATATCGTCAAAAGGGGTTGCTTACACACAAAACAATCGGATCACAACAAATTGTCCGCAAAACTATAGATTTAACAAGATTAATCTCAAGACAAATTCCCAACCAACCTCCATTTTTCAAGACCAAAACTCAAGTGTCAAAATCAAAACTGACAAGTGACAGTTTTCACTCTGTTACACGTCACGATGCGTAGGCGCATAGAGTAAAAAGTCAAACGGTCGTATGGTCGGTTTTCTGTGGTCACGGGACGAAACATCTGCCCCTCCCGGACGAGTCTTCCCGTCCGCTAATCAATTGGCAATCTTGACAAGGTTGCGACCGCTCTGTTCACGACCGATCCGTCCACCAAAACCTCTGCAAAACGAGGAACCCCGTTGGTGCCAGCCACCAAATTGAGAATGCGCCCCCGGCGCCAATACAAAGGCTTAAGGTTGGCATCCTTAATCAGGAAGAGGTCTCCAATTTTGGGCGGATACGTTTTATCATTCCACTTGACGCGCTGCTGGAGGATGTGCAAATACTCCAAGCTCCAACGCTTCCAAAAACTCTGAGCGAGCTGCTGCACCAACTGAAACCGCGATAGCCGATTTTGGCTCACATCGACAAAGGGGTACTCCGGCAGGGCGACAAGTGGCTGTCCAATCAAAAAATGGCCCGGGGTTAGGGCCTCCAAGTTGTTCGGGTCCGAAGACAGCGGCCACAATGGACGCGAGTTCAATACAGCTTCAATGCGGCAAAATACCGTAGCTAACTCCTCAAAGGTGAGAACGGTGTCTCCCAACAATCTGCGACAGTGTCCCTTTGCCGCTTTCACCGCGGCCTCAAAAATACCCCCCCAATGGGGGCAGGCTGGCGGGTCAAACAACCAAGTGACCCCTCGGCGAGATAATTTGTTACCAATGTCAGCCTGGTTCTCAGCAAGGAAGGCGTAAACCTCTTTCAAATAGTTACTTGTACCCTTGTAGTTAGTACCGCAATCAGACCTGATCAAAGTAGGTAACCCACGGCGAGACACAAATCTATCCAAGGTCGCCACAAAAGCCTCCTTAGGCAACAAAAGGGGGTGACGGGCCCCATAAGGAAGGCTAGAGTGCCTCAACCGTCCCCCAACACGCAAAAGACCCTTATCGTCCAAAAAGGGGTTCAACTTACTAACAGCTCCCGACAATTTAGCCTTACCAGACTTCAAAGTTTCAATCTCCTTTTCAAAGTGTGCAGCCTGAACCGAGCGGACCCAAAGGAGGAGTGATTCCTGCCGCTCTTGAGGAGAGAGAACTGGTGACAGGCGTTTGTTCCCAGGATTCCTAGAATTATGACCAAAACGCCTGATCCACGAGGTAACGTATTTAACAAAAAATCAGGGTCAAACGGAGAGTCCTTCGTTCCAACAGCGAGCACCTTGAGCCCGAGCAAAGGACCCGACATCAAGACTGGCGTTCGAGGCCAATCATCCTCGGGGTGAGTCAGCCAGTCCGGTCCTCACCATAGGGGGTGAGCAATCAGGCGGGGTGCCATGCACCCACGTGAGGCCAC
Organism: Aporophyla nigra; assembly: GCA_947507805.1. Lineage (NCBI taxonomy): Eukaryota > Metazoa > Arthropoda > Insecta > Lepidoptera > Noctuidae > Aporophyla > Aporophyla nigra. Next base: position 25,668,252 of record OX382302.1, on the reverse strand, counting down.
GTCGCTTGGGTTCAGATCTCCAGGCACGTGCCTTCAAGTCAAAGGCGTTTCAAAATTTTGAATCTGGGACACTGGGTTCGCAACAAAGACCTCCAAAGAGTGGACGGACGTCTTCAACCAACATAAAACAATTTGACTGTCCGTCCAGGCCGCACCGCCCCTGACAACTCTTAACTTAGGGATGGTCAGTGCCGTCCGGAGGGGGGCCACCTTGCTCTTGGCCATGACCAGTGACAACATCACCTGGCCTGTGGCGCTGACGGTGCGCAGATAAACAACAGCTGCATAACCGTGCGAAGACGCATCACAAAACCCATGAAGGGTAGCAGTGTAGCTCCCAGGGGGGAGGACAGCGCGGGGTAACACGACCTCGTTGACTACAGGGAGTGCGGATACAAATTGGAGCCAAATTTCCAACAGGGTTTCCCGAAGTGGCTCGTCCCAACCAAGTTCCGCAGTCCAAAGGCGCTGAAGAAAACATTTCGCCCAAAACAATACCGGGCATATCCAACCATTCGGGTCAAAGGTCCCCGCTAAAGAAGACAACAAAAGGGAACCCTGAGCTCCCGTGTCCAAAATGGCACGGACCACAACAAAGTCCTCCGTGGGCCTCCAGACCCTGACCGATGCCGTTGGCAACAAAACCGTATCGATCTGAGGGGTACCTTAGCGGGGCAGGCGCCAAGTTCCTACCAATGCCTGGGCGGCGACCAATCGCCGCACCCAGGCTCAAGTCTTTCGCGACGAGGATGGAGGTCAAACTCCTCGTCCGCGCGGTGTCCCGAGCCACGCGCCATCGCTGGAAGGGCATATCCCACCGGATGCCTGAATGGCGGGGGGCGTGACTCCAACCGGGGACGTTCCGCCAATGGAGGGGAGGGAAGGCGGCGCCGGTCTGGCCAGCGCTGCCTAGCAACGGCTACGTAATCGCCTTTACGAGGGGAGACCAAATGGCGGTCGCGCGGCTCCCGATCAACTTGCGCGGGGGGTGGAGTGCGGTGCTCAAAATTGCGGGCCTCTCCCCGGTTCTGAACCGGCGAGCCAGATGCCCGGTGACCAACTCCATGGTAACCCCCCGTGCGCGAACTTCCATCAGAGGCTAGTCTGCCAGCGTGGTTCGCGTTAGCGCACAAAATATCCAAATGGGACCCCCTACAAATTCTACAAGGGCGGGAGTTGGGGCAGTCCCGATGGAAGTGAGCCCCCAAACATGAGAAGCACAGACGGCGTGCATTGGCAATTCGGCGGCGGGTACTCACGTGCAATTTCAAAAAGGCCGCGCAAGTTGCCATGCCATGCCCGGTGTCCCTACAAAATTCACAAGCAGGTCGACTCTGGGTGCCAGCAAAACGGGTGGCGGGGCAACTATCAACAGGCCCGCGAGCCCTAATCCGTCCCTGGTCTCGTGGCCGGGAAGACGGTTGGCGTGACTCGGTGGCAACGCTAGAGTTATCCACAAACCGACACTCATCCTCCAAAAATTTGACGAGGTCACCAAATGGGGGGAGATGTGTGACACTATCCCCTCCATACAATTTGGGCAATTTGGGACTCCAGGGCGAACATAAAATCTACGTCAATGACCACCTGACACTAGATAATAAATCTATATTAAACAAAGCCAAGATTTTGGCGAAAGAAAAAGGATATGAGTATGTTTGGGTAACAGGCTGCAAAAATTTTATTCGTAAAAATCATCAGTCACCGAAGTACCACATCCGGACTGAACAAGATTTGAAAAAGTTTTTTTAGCCAACCATGCTAGTCGATCTGCTGACACACTATTATTGATCCACGAGTCGTTATGTATAAGTTTGATGAACACTAATATTCGTTTTTTGCACGCATTCCATTCTCGCCTGCCTTTTGTTCGCTTATCGCTCGATGTCACCGACTCATTAAGCCTTGTTTTTTGCGATTTTTAACCTTACTTGTGCGCTAATGAGAGCGTGATCTGCTTACAACTAAATCATTTTTTTTATGTTTACACCTTCAAAACCAACTATTTCTTGAGTGAGGTATATAAGTTATTTCGCTTGTTTTGATGAATCCGTTTTAGTAAATACAACTGCCGCGTTAATTTGCCTACATCAACTACACTTTTTATTTACTACTACTTCTATTTACTATAGTTGTTTCTTAGGAGATATTATTGTTATGATTATTATTCTAGTGTTATAATCTAATTTACTATGGCACTTATTAGTTTGTTTTATCAAAACGTTCGTGGGCTACGGACGAAAACATCTGTTTTCTATAGGAATGTTTGTATTCATTCGTTTGACGTCATTTGCCTTACAGAGACATGGCTAATAGATGGTATATCTGATAGTGAATTGTTCGATGACAGATATTTTATATGGAGACGTGATCGAAACTACTCTCTCACTAAACAAACTATGGGAGGAGGTGTTTTGATAGCCATACGTCGTGAACTTGTTGCTGACGTTCGCAATGAATGGTGCTCGTCCACAGAGGATTTGTGGGTCACCTTAACATTACACCAATCGAAACCTAAAGTTACTTATAAAATGCATATTTGTGTGGTTTATATATGTAATCAGCAGTCTGGAAACTCTTTGATGGTTCAAATACACAACTTCGCTAATAATTTAGCTGACATTGTCCTTAAAAATCCAGCAGATAAGTTCGTGATTCTTGGTGATTTTAATCAGCCGAATATTGAGTGGAACGCAGCGATTGATGGTGATTATCTTTGCCCTAGTAATCTGCAAGGACCCATCCAGACCTCCTTCTGTGATACTCTTACCGCATGCAATTTGTCACAATAAAATCCCCATCGTAATGTGAAAGACAGGATTGGGAAAAACGAAGTTACTGTCACTTGCTGCCTGGATCCTTTGGTAGAGGAGGACTTACACCATAAGGCACTTTGTGTCACTGCTGATTTCGTTCAACTGCATCAGCTGCATTCTCGCCCCAGGGTCAAATTCTTGTATGCCCTTGCGAATTATGATGCCATAATTGAAGAAATGGTGGCTAGAGACTGGTCATTAGAACTGAACTGTAGGACTCTTGAAGAAGCTGTCAATTTCTTCTACGAGACTATCAACTTCCTTCACAATAAGTTTATACCTACTAAAATGATTGCACCTCGGGGCAGGTATCCTCCTTGGTATAAAAGCTCTCTTGTTAAAATAGTTAGGGAAAAAGCTAAATATCACTCAAAATTTAAAAGGTATGGAAATCTATCTGATCATCATTCTTTTGTAACTTTACGTCAGCGAGCTAAAGAACTTGAGAAGGAAATGTTTGATAATTATATTGCAAATATTGAATTAGCCATTTACAAAAATCCAAGGGCTTTCTGGCGATATGTAAAATCTAAACAACAAACCAATTGTTACCCGTCTGTTTTTAACTTTGGTCAAATCTCATCTAGCACTGGGGAGGAAATTTGTGATATGTTCGGAGACTATTTCTTCTCTAATTTCCAACAATGGGGTGTCGTCAATTTGTCCACAGTGGTATTGGATGAACCTGGTAGTCAGACTTCTGGTTGCGTATCGGATATAAGCTCTATTGATGTACGGGAGGAGGAAGTGTTTCGGTTGCTTAAACAAGTGGACCTTAATAAAACCGCGGGCCCTGACAACATTTCACCAATTTTTATATCTAAATGTGCAAGGTGCCTATCCCGTCCGTTAACTATATTATTTCAGCGGTCATTTGAATTAGGGGTAGTGCCTACCATTTGGAAGTCGGCGTTTATAACGCCTATTCATAAAAAAGGAGATAAGGCCAATATAGAAAACTACAGACCAATTTCCAAACTATGTGTGTTCGCTAAAATAATGGAAAAATTGTGCACAGACAACTCTCCTCTTCACTTAAATCTAACATCTGTGAACATCAGCATGGGTTCCTTAAAGGTCGCTCGACCACATCCAATCTAATAGTCTTTAGTGATTATCTTACAGAGCACATGTCCAAACGGTCTCAGGTCGACGTGATATTATACACTGACTACAGCAAGTGTTTCGACAGAATTGACCATGCGCTTCTTTTGCGTAAACTCTTGTTGGTTGGTGTGAGGGGTAATTTATTTAGATGGTTCTCGTCATATGTGGAGAATAGGTGCCAGACAGTGGTTCTCAATGGATATACGTCGAGAGCGTTTTACATTCCGTCCGGAGTTCCCCAAGGATCCTTGTTAGGACCTCTTTTATTTAATATTTTTATAAATGACGTTGCATCTTGTTTCCTCAACTCTCAAGTCTTATTGTATGCGGATGATATGAAGATTTTTGGTCAAGTAGCAACTGTTGAGGACGCTCGCCTACTACAGGATGATCTGGACCGGTTCCACGAATACTGCGCTAGAAATAGGTTGGATTTAAATGTATCCAAATGCTATGTATGTACATTCACGCGTAAGCCAAACCCTGTTAAATTTGATTATGTGCTTTCGAATTCCTTGGTAGCCAGAGTGAGTGTCATCAGAGATCTCGGAGTTATTTTTGACTCGAAGCTTCTGTTTGATGCACATATTAATAACGTAGTCAATAAGGCTTCTAAAGCCTTGGGTTTTATTTTCAGGGTTTGTTCAGATTTTAGGAATGTGAAAACAACGAAAATTCTTTACTGTTCGTTTGTCCGTAGCCATCTTGAATATGCTTCTCAGGTTTGGAATCCAAATTATAATGTTTACATTAATCGACTTGAAGGTATACAAAGGCGTTTTTTGAGGTACACTCAATATCGTTCAAATACCTATCTCCCGAACTATATAAGTCGGTGTAAAAAAAATCATATTCTGCCTCTACACGAGCGCAGGAAAATAGCAGATCTTGCTTTCTTATTTAGTGTTATGAACGGGTCTAATGACGTCCATGTGCTGGTGAACAATATCGGGCTTCGCGTACCGGGTGCACTTTTTCGGAAACCACGTCTTCTCCATGTGCCTCATGTCAGAACTATTTACAGACAGAACTCGTATATGATAAGAGCTTGTCGTACTTTTAATATGGTGTGTCAGGATGTCGAGTTGGATTTATTTACTAATAGTATTAAGGAAGTAAGGAGGTTTTGAATAGTTGTTTTTTCGATGTATAATCTTTTTTTTTGTTGTTTTGTTTCACTCTTTATTTTGTATTCTTGAGCGTCATTTAACTCATTAGCGTATTTCTTACGTCGCTGTTTTAACTTTTTTGAAGTGAAAACTTCTTTAGCGGCGTTGAGCACTTTTTCTGTAATGGGTATAAAATCTTAAACTCGCGTCAGGACACGTGACCTGATCGAAAAAGCGTAGGACGGATGGAGAGTAGACAGCTATCCCCTCTCTACGGCGCGGCGAAAATGTATGCCTGGGCCTACTGTTTCGTTTAGGCGGCGCAGGGCGCTTGCGCGAATGTTCGTCTATGTTACAGCGTGCCACGCGCATCCATGGATGGTGACAGCTGATGGCTCGACCGTCTGTGTAGTGATCACATTGTTGTGTATTCGTAAAATTCGTGAATATAAAGTGCTTAAAATATGGAAATTGAACAACAAATTATTCCCTAACCATTCCAAAATATCAAACATGCTCAACGTTAATAATCAAGTTTTCACTTCTGCCGGCACTCCCGGAGTGCAATTTTTTTTTTTTTAATATTACTCACATTAATCGTTAGTGGAAGCTTGTAATTGGCCATCGTTTACACGTTGTACTAGATATTGTAATGTATTAGCTGTAAGCTTTCCTAAAATTAATAAAATAAAATAAAAATAAAATACTTTTGCTCGAAACGAGCCCTCAAATCGGCAGGAAGCCGTTGCAGCACAACATGTACCAAAAGGTAAGACCAATGGTCCACCGGCAACTCCAATCGCTTTAAAGCGTTGGTCGCTGCCACCAACGGGTTCAACAGGTCAGTACGCAATGCTGACAATCTAGTAATGACCGGTAACCCCAAAATCTGTTTAATATGAACGTCAGCCAAACAACGTTTGTTTTGGTACCGCCGGGTGAGTAGTTCCAAAGCGGTAGGGTAGGCTGAGTCAGTAACCGACAAATGCTGTACCAAGGCTCGGGCCTCACCTTCCAGGACAAACAACAAATAGGCCAACTTTTGGGCAGGTCTGAGGTCCGAGCGTGCATCAACCAAACTTTCAAAAAGGTTTTGGAAACCCAACCAATGGTCCAAGCGACCGTCAAAGTATGGCAGTTCCAAAGTAGGCAGTCTACTCAATAGTCCGGGACCTGAAAAAAAAAAAAAAAAATATAAAATCTTTATTACTAAAATAAGAGGTACAGTAAATCTCCTTAAAAATAGATTTTTTTTTCTTCTGTAATTTGCACTTAAGTGTCAAAGGAGTGCTTTGGCATTCGTACTAGGATGACCCTGTATCACGAATGCCATCACCTTCCGAAAATGAAACAACCGAGGTCTCCGGCTTGACCTGGACAGGTGTCCGGCTCTCCAATATTTCCCGAGCACGTTGACCAATGACATCCCCCAGGTACAAGATCTGGTCGTAGTCAGCAAGGACCTTATCGCGTGCTGCCTGGTCCAGCTCTTCCAGATCTACTTCACAAATGAACTCGTTGAAGCGGGTGAGAAGAGTATCAACATTGCCGAGTCTCCCGTTCAACTGCTCGAACCGAGCAAGCGTAACCCTTTCAAGATCCGGGCGCTCAGTGGTCGCTGCAGCTGAAGTGAACCACCGTAGCTGTGTGGTCAATCCACTGATTACCTCTCTTACCGCTTTGTATGCCATTGCACAACAAAACAATTCAAATTAAATAACAAAGTTCAAACAATAAATAACAAAGGAAATCCAAAGCAAACAATCAAACGGCTAAACTGTTAGTCAACAACAAAACATTGGTTCCAATCTAATGAACAACAATAAACTTTTATTTCAATTTAAAACAATGCCAATGTTCAAAAATGCCAATTTCAAATGTTAACTTTCACAAACAACTGTGTCAATGGTACAACAATCCTATATTTTAATGTCTTCCAGACATCCCATACAACAGGTACCTACAACACAACAAGGGGCTGGTAACATAGTCTAATCCAATCAACTTTATTAGAATATGTAACCCGGCTGGCTGGTAACATAAGTTTACTTGTCTCAACAATTTAACAAATTATTTCAATAAACAATAATTACAGTTAACAAATATTTACAGTGAATTACTATTTCCCTCAAGAGACTACCCAGTTTTAGTTTAAATTAGCTTACTGTAAATTACTATTTTTGTTGGTTGTATATCTTACAACCACGCTCTGCTACCAGAATCTTCGACGCCAGTCCATGCCTTGACCATAGGATTTAAACAAGTACGTGGAAGCGTGCTTGGTGGGTCCTGGGCAAGCGTGGGTCGAACTGTCCGCCGTGCGCGGAGCTGATTAATACAAATATTCAATCACTCACTGTTTGAGGAAAACTCGCTCTCGGTTCTGAGCCTACTTGGATTTATGTATGTAAATGAGTGTATATTGTACTGTCTTTTGTAATTTTGACGTTCGAAAAGTGCTGATCCTCAGCCTAATTTGAATAAATAACTTTTGATTTTGATTTTGACTGTGTAGTGAATCTGTAAGTATTCCAAGATTTCAAGCCGCGCAAGACGCTAGAGATTTTCACAGCATGCGGTTCCAAAATGACTCACTAACACCTCAAACTATTTCAATCAAATTCCAAAATAAAACCCGTTCAATATCGTCAAAAGGGGTTGCTTACACACAAAACAATCGGATCACAACAAATTGTCCGCAAAACTATAGATTTAACAAGATTAATCTCAAGACAAATTCCCAACCAACCTCCATTTTTCAAGACCAAAACTCAAGTGTCAAAATCAAAACTGACAAGTGACAGTTTTCACTTTGTTACACGTCACGATGCGTAGGCGCATAGGAGTAAAAAGTCAAACGGTCGTAAGGTCGGTTGTCTGTGGTCACGGGACGAAACAGAAAGTATATACTACATTATAATGGGGAGACGCCATGACTATATGGAGTGGGATTCATGGTCAAAAGGAAATTTGTAAACAACATAAAAGAAATAAGAGGAATCTCTGAACGTATGGCAATCCTTAACATAAACCTAAATGGTGAAGAAGAAGAAGAAAAATGGGGTGTAAGGGGGGGCACACAACATCCGGACTCCCCAAATGTCAACCTCACCTGCACGCGGTACACCCTGCCACTGACAGACGAGGCGCTGGCGACCGACTGATGGCGGTATAACCATCCAAGAAGCCAACCTAAATCCTCCAGAGCGATGGCGGGCAGCAGCGTCATCGCTGCAAAAGGATTGGCTCTGCGGTCACCAACCCGCATGCCCAGCGTGGTGACTACGGGCATTAATCCTCCCAAATGAGAAAGGTGCAAAATCAACGGCCCCCAGTTCCCGGTGGTCCCGCTATTCCTGGTCAAGGTAGCGGTCACGGTAACGGCGGGACGGGGGGTGCGAAGAATCTCCGGGTTACGGCAGGCTACCAACGACGACTACATCTGGCTACGTATAATGGACGTTCGATGAGGCTGGACCATCACCTTGCCGAACTTGAAGTAGAGTTAGGGCGCATTAACTGGCATATACTAGGGTTATCCGAAGTCCGAAGACAGGGGGAGGATACGATAACTCTGGAGTCAGGCCACCTACTCTACTTCCGCGAAGGTGATCAGCTCTCCCAAGGCGGTGTCGGCTTCCTGGTCAACAAGGAACTCACTAGCAGCGTTGTAGAAATCAGTAGTGTGTCGACACGGGTAGCGTACCTTGTACTAAAACTCACGGACAGGTACTACCTGAAAGTAATACAGGTATATGCGCCGACTTCGACATGCTCTGACGACATAGCTGAGGCCATGTACGAGGATGTTGCCAAGGCAATGCATATTACGACTAAGGCCCACTACAACGTTGTTATGGGGGACTTCAATGCCAAAGTGGGATTACGGGAACGCGGCGAATCGAAAATCGGACCGTTCGGTGTGGGGCGCCGAAATCACAGGGGGCAAATGCTGGTCAACTTTTTAGAGTCACAGGGGCTCTTTTTGATGAATTCGTTCTTCGAAAAGAAACCCCAAAGGAAGTGGACCTGGCAGAGCCCCGATAACGTGACAAGGAACGAGATAGACTTCATCACGACGGATAAAAAGCACATATTTAGAGATGTCTCTGTGATCAGTAGGTTTAGTACCGGAAGCGATCACAGACTTGTCCGAGGCACTCTAAATATCAATTTCCGAGCTGAGAGAATCCGCATGATGAGGCCTACCCTCCGACCTACGCAGCTCCAAGCCGTGCTAGGGTCCAAAATCGATTCGCCCTACTGGAAACCACTGGCACTGTTGACGAGAAGGCCGACGAGGTGGTCAAAGCACTGCGCGACGTGTCCCGCAAACTTTTCCCGTCGCAGCGGAAAAGTAAGGTGTCCAAACTGTCCTCGGAGACTCTCGGACTTATGAGGGAAAGACGAGAGTTGCCATCCACGCAGCCGTCTTCGTCAGATAAGAGGGCCTTAAGCTTAAAGATCAGGAAGCTGACGCGACGCGACCTTCGGTGCTCCAACACCCGCGACATTGAAGTCGCGATTGAGCAAAATCGAGGGTCGAAAGTGTTCGCTCAGCAACTAGGGAGGTCCCATCTGACGAAACTTAAAACTGAGGATGGCAAAATCGTGACTTTAAAGTCCGAGATACTTGAGGAAGTCGAGAATTTTTATGGGCACCTATACTCCGCGCGGACGGCGAGACCAGCGGGACATAGTGCAAATGACCATCGAGCCGAATTAACGCGCCACTACACGGAGGACATCCCAGATGTCGACCAGGGCGAGATTGGGGCGGCTCTCGAGCAGCTTAAGAACAACAAGGCACCAGGGGATGACGGAATCACGACAGAGCTCCTTAAAGCGGGCGGGGCTCCAGTCTTGAGAGAGCTCGCGAGTCTCTTCAACTCCGTCATCCAAGAGGGTACAACGCCCGAAGCGTGGAGCAGAGCTGCGGTGGTTCTGTTCTTCAAAAAAGGTGATAAAACCTTGCTGAAGAACTATAGACCCATCTCACTTCTGAGCCACGTATACAAGCTGTTCTCGAGAGTCGTCACGAACCGTCTCGCCAGGAGACTTGATGAGTTCCAGCCACCAGAACAAGCCGGTTTTCGAAAAGGTTTCAGTACCGTAGACCACATCCATACTGTTCGGCAAATTGTACAGAAGACCGAGGAGTACAACCAGCCGCTGTGTATGGCATTTGTGGACTACGAGAAAGCCTTCGACTCTATCGAAATATGGGCAGTTCTGGCCTCTCTGCAACGATGTCGCATTGACTGGCGCTACATCGAAGTGCTGAGATGCTTGTATGACGCTGCCACGATGGCTGTTCAGATCCAGGATACGAAAACCAGCCCAATCCAACTGCTTAGGGGGGTGAGACAGGGGGATGTGATATCCCCGAAACTGTTTACCAACGCGTTGGAGGACGTATTCAAGACGCTGGACTGGACTGGACAGGGTATCAATGTGAATGGCGAGTACATCTCACATCTTCGCTTTGCCGATGACATCGTCGTAATGACAGAGACGCTGGAACAGTTGGACCAGATGCTGCATAGCCTGAATGAAGCCTCCCGGCGGGTTGGCCTCGGCATGAATTTGGATAAGACGAAAGTCATGTTCAACTCGCACGTCTTGCCGAGTCCAATCCACATCGAGGGTTCGCTTCTCGAAGTTGTGACGGAGTATGTCTACTTAGGGCAAGTCATCCAGTGCGGTAGACACAGCTTTGAGAAGGAAGCCGACAGGAGGATCCAGTTGGGTTGGGCAGCGTTTGGGAAACTTCGTCAAGTCTTCTCGTCGCCAATCCCGCAATGTCTGAAGACTAAGGTCTTCAATCAGTGCGTCCTGCCCGTAATGACATACGGTGCCGAAACATGGAGACTGACAGTTGGGCTGGTTCACAAATTCAAGGTCGCTCAGCGTGCTATGGAGCGGGCTATGCTCGGAGTTTCTTTGAAGGATAAAATCAGAAATGAAATTATCCGGAAAAGAACTGGAGTTACCGACATAGCTCGCAGAGTAAGCAAACTGAAGTGGCAGTGGGCTGGCCATGTCTGTCGAAGGACCGATGGCCGATGGAGCAGACGAGTCCTGGAGTGAAGACCGCGTATCGGCAAGCGTAGCGTGGGACGCCCCCCAGCTAGGTGGACCGACGACTTAAAGAAAGTGGCTGGGGCAAACTGGATGCGGAAGGCGGAGGACAGGGTGTTGTGGCGCAATATGGGAGAGGCCTATGTCCAGCAGTGGAATGCGATAGGCTGAGTTGATTGATTGATTCAAGCATATGCACCAACAGAATCCGACAAAAAGGAAGACTTAATAAAAATTGAAAAATTCTACGAAGACCTGCAAAACACAATCCAAGCCGCACATAAAACCGTCATAGTGATGGGAGATTTTAATGGCCAAATCGGAACACAAAATAACGAAGAAGAACAGACCATAGGAAGGCACGGGTTTGGCAGTAGAAGCAAAAATAGCACAAGGTTGGTAAATTTTTCATTAGAGAACAGATTAAGTTTTCTAAACAGCTTTTACAAAAAGAAAATAACAAATAAATGGTCATGGATCTCACCTAACGGACTTCATAAGAACGAAATAGACTTTATTCTGTCCAATAATAGAAAAGTTTTCAAGGATGTGTCGGTCATACATAATTTAAATTTTAACACAGACCACAGAATGGTTCGGGCTACAATGGCAGGAATACGCCCTAAGAAAACAATAAAATTTCATAATAAATACGCAGTTGTCCAATACACCGGCGATCCTGAATTACTACTCAACAATCTCCAAACATCATTAGACAGCAGAGAACCTCTACCAATACAAGAAACATGCACCAAATTATTACTCAAACTAAAAACTGTAACTAGAAAAACAAACACAAACAACAAGAAAGAAATCTCACTTAAAAGTAAAGAACTGCTTCAGAAACGTAAGGAACTACTACAAGAATAGAAAACTAAAGACAACCGTCGAAAAATAACAGAAATAAGTAAAATGATTAGCGAACAACTGCGGAGAGAAAGAAAACTAAAACGCTCTAATACAATGAAGAACTATATAGAAAAAAACAGGAGGAATAAAAAAGGAACTGAAAAAACTAAATTGCAAAAAGGATTGGATACTAAGTATGAAAAAGCAAAATGGTGAAAATACAGCAAAGAGAGCAGAAATACTCAAAGCTGCTACAGATTTTTATCGAAATCTATATCAAAACCAAAAAATTGAACAAGCTCTAAAGGAATATGACACATCGAGTGATGAAGAGGACATACCTGAAATACTAAAAGAAGAAACCATAAAAACAATAAGTACACAAAAGCACGATAAAGCTCCTGGATCAGATCTCGTTACAAATGAATTACTGAAAATAACATTACCAGTGATTGCTCCGAAGCTCACAGATATATTTAACGAAATTATCAAAACAGAAATAATTTCTGAGGATTGGACTAAATCGACCATTATACTACTACATAAAAAAGGCGACAAAGGTGACATAGCAAATTACAGGCCCATTAGTTTAACGTCTAATGTTTATAAGGTATTTTCAAAAATTATGCTATCGAGAATTACTAACACCCTTGAAGAAAATCAGCCCAAAGAACAAGCTGGATTCCGTCGACATTATTCTACCATAATATTCGTATTCACGCCTTTAGACAAGTACTACAAAAATACAAAGAATATAACAAAACTTACTATCTAGGGTTTGTTGATTTTAACAAAGCATTCGACACACTAGAACATGGATTTATTTAGGATGCACTAAAAACACAGGGGGTACAAACAAATAACATACAAATACTCCAAAATGTATACACGAAAAGTACAGCGCAAGTAAAGTTAGAAGCTATAGGCGAAGAATTTCCTATCAAGAGAGGTGTACGCCAAGGGGACCCTATATCACCTTAACTATTCTCAGCCATCTTAGAAATGATACTCAGGAACCTAGATTGGACGAATCAAGGACTAATTATAAACGGTGAAAATCTAAGCCACTTATGTTTTGTAGACGACTTGATAATTTTCTCGGAAAGCCCAAAAACGCTACAAATAATGCTGCAACAACTAGCCGATGAAAGTGACAAGGCCGGGCTAACGATGAACTTATCTAACAAGGGGAGGGCACGTTGTGGGAAATTCACTTCGGGACGAGACTCCGTGTGGTAGTAGTGTCCCATAAGCGTATGCGAACCCTAAAATATTATTTCAGAATGGCCAGTAGTTTCGAAGATTTTTTTTGTTGTTTTTAATTAACTATTTTAATAATTAAATGAATTCAATCGAGAAAAATGTTGTTAAGTATTACATTAATTTTAGTTTACATTAACTATATAATAGGTTGGGGAAAAAGTTTCTTCGCATTTTTAAGAAAATTCAAAACATTTTTTAATAAAGTTTATTTACATTTACCTAAAGTATGTAGGTATCATTTTGTTCGATAACTTTTTGCCATCTTGTAGGTAGGGACATGATCTCATTGCTGTAGAAATTTTGGGACTTCTGGTCAAAATACCGCGACAAGTGGTTTTGGCAGTCCTCTCGTGATGTTAACCTGACACTGCCTAAAGAATTCTGAAGAGACCGAAACAGGTGGAAATCTGAAGGTGCAAGGTCAGGACTATACGGCGGATGCATTAACACCTCCCAGCCAAACTCTCTTAATTTTTGTTGGGTGGCTAAAGATGTGTGAGGTCTAGCGTTATCATGATGAAAAACCAAACCCCTTCTGTTGATTAATTCCGGCCGCTTTCTCTCAACTTCTTGCTTTAATCTCATCAGTTGTTCGCAGTAGAGTTCAGAATCGATGGTCCTGCCTGGTGGTAACAGCTCATAATGAATAATGCCCTTCCAATCCCACCACACACACAGCATCACCTTGTTGCGAGTTAACCCGGGTTTCGCCACAGTCTGTGAAGCCTGACCGGCCTTTGACCACGACCTTTTTCGCACGTTCTTGTCATACGTGATCCACTTTTCATCACCAGTTATCAGCTTCTTCAAAAATGGTTCGGTTTCATTACGTCGTAATAAAGAATCACAAATGAGTACACGGTTCATTAGGGTTCTTTCAGTGAGCTCGTGAGGTACCCAAATGTCGAGCTTTTTTGTGTACCCAGTTTTTTTCAAATGCGCCAAAACTGTTTTGTGGTCAATTTCCAGTTCTTCAGCTACGTCGTAACTACTGGTATGCCGATCTTGCTCCACTTTTTCAAAAATGGCATCCATTTTATCCGTAATAGGGCGACCAGAGCGACGTGCATCTTTGACATCAAAATTTCCGGATTGAAAACGCTTAAACCAAATTTGTGCTACTCTCACAGACACTACACTAGGTCCATAAACATCGCAAATTTTTTTCGCGGCTTGTGTTGCATTTTTACCTTTTTTGTAGTAAAATTTTAAAATGTATCGAATTTCTTCATTAGATTCACTCATCTTGACGGTACGAAAAACAAATGAAAATCACACATTTTCCTAATTTGAATTTGGAATTATGTTCTTTAAAATTTAAACTTTCAATGATACCAAAACCAGCCAGATACAAATAGTAAAGCCAAAGAGATTTTATTACAAGTTCATACATACTATAATGCGAAAAGACTTTTTCCCCAACCTAATATAACTATACTTTTTAAATTGTAAAAAGCACGAAAACTCAATAAAATAAACAATAAAAGCTAAAAAAAATCTTCAATAACTCGAAAAACATTCAATACCTTTTTTTAGGATAATTCAAAATAAGAAAAATAATTACGATACAAATATATACAAAAATAATTTTCAGTTCGTTTCATACATTTTTAACCGATACAAAATTCCCTGTGTATACCAAACTTTATCGGTGGGCGGCCATTTTGCTTTGTTACATTTTTTATGTTTGCGACCACACTTGAACAAAAATTGTAATTGTTATAAAATTGGGTAGGGAAAATAACACGTAACACATTGTATCATTTAAAGGTACACCACACACCTCATTTATTTCAAATAGGCACACCTTTAAATAGAATTGACTCTAGTTGTCCGTTCCAAAGAGTAATCACACGGTTGGAGAAGAAGGACAAGAAACTCCATCGCTACTCTTTATTAAATGTTTTACAATGTTATAGGTACTTAAGATTTAAGAATATTACAGTAACAAAACTTACGTCCGTCTTCGATGCTGGCCCCGAGCGAATAGGCCGAGTGCCACCCCGTGTTCCCAACCGTTGTCTCAAAACCGCGCCATTTCAAAACTGGTGTTGCCAGTATTATAAATTAAAAGTCTCAATAATCGACTAAGACAATATTATAATTTAGTATATTATTTTAAAACCTAACATAATCTTATCTCAAATTTAGTACCTTCTGAATATTTTATTGTTGAAAACTAAAAAAAAATAAATGGCGATGATAATTGATGATGTACGATACAACATCAATTATCATCGCCAAATTTTTGTGAATTGATACGATATGCTTGGTATGCTGCAAAACTCTGTGAAATGCTTTCCAAATGAACTACTTAAAGAACTTTGTTCTTCTAATAATTCTTAGTTCATTAACTGTGCGAGATGTAAAAAAAATATTGTTTCGTATGTTTTTACGATAACTGTCATCCAGGCTCTTGTTTGTGGAAAAAAAAAATTTGTAATAATCAAAAAAATACAATTAAAATTTTTTACTTGTTGTGTTAACTATTTATAAGATCCTACCATAATTATTAGTTGTTTTACAATTTAAAAAGTATGATAGTTAATGTAAATTAAAATTAATTTTATTAAATTAATTTTAATTTACATTCACATCACACACACACATCACATTACAAAAAAAACGTTGATCAGAATACTGAGTTCTGATCAACGTCTTTTTCGATTGAACTCATTTAATTGATATATTTTATCAATTAAATGAGTTCAATCGTATTTAAAATTTAAAAAGTATAGTTATATATAGTTAATGTAAACTAAAATTAATGTAATACTTAACAACATTTTTCTCGATTGAATTCATTCAATTATTAAAATAGTTAATTAAAAACAAAAAAAAATCTTCGAAACTACTGGCCATTCTGAAATAATATTTTAGGGTTTGCATACGCTTATGGGACACTACTACCACACGGAGTCTCGTCCCGAAGTGAATTTCCCACACCGTACCCTCCCCTTGTAAGACAAAAATTATGACTAACTCTTCACAAACAGACATCATAAGAGTAAATAGAGTACGTACAAGAATACATATACTTAGGACAGTTAATATCTATCGAAGACTGCATGAAAAAGGAAATATGTAGAAAGAAGAACTAACACCTGGAAAAGACATTGGTCTCTAAGCGAAGTAATGAAGAACAAAGAAATGCCGATGAAAGACAAAAGGAAGGTATATAACATGTGCATTCTACCATGCTTAGGGTGTCAAACCTGGGCATTGACAGAACAATGGCAAATAAAATAAAAGTTTGTCAAAACGGAATTGAGAGAATTACATTAGGAATCAAAAGATAAGATCGGGAAAAAATTAAAGGACATAAAAAAGTAGAACCAAATTCAAGAATGCATACATAACATACAAAAAACTAAAGTGGAGGTGTGCAGGACACATGACAAGAGAGAAAAAAGAAAAATGGACAAAACAAATAACAGAGTGGTACCACTTGACAGCAAAAGAATCAGAGGGAGACAGACATAGAGATGGGGGATGACCTCAGGAAAATAGCGGGCCCAACATGGACTCGAACAGCAATGAACAGGACAGAATGGCGATCTTTAGAGGAGGCCTTTGTCGGAAGACAAGTTGAAATAGAATAATATTACCATTTGCCTAATTAAAAATAAAGTTTCTTTATATTGTATTAGTTAAGTTTAAAAATGTATATCAGCTAATAGTATAATATAATAGTAGTTAATAGTACAACAGTTAATAATAAGGTTAAATAAGTAACTCTTGTAATTTAAACCAAGTTCAACAATAAAAATGGTGCGGGCGTGTTGCTAACGAACGTTTAAAGTTTAAAAATGTCGAAAGCGGTGAAATGTGTTTCCTGCAATATTGTTATTGACGAAATGTTACCTATCGTATGTGCAAAACAAATTATCGGTTATTGATGAAGATACACTAGTGAGAATATGTTCCTCTGCGTTTACCGGCGAAGTGATTGAGAAATCGAAGGAGTTATTGTTCGAATCGGTTCCAGTGGAAAAGCCAAAATAAAACGCAAAAATAAGAGTATGGAGCGAAGAGATCTGGTGGACATAGTGAGCGTGTTTAAAACTGTGGAACCAGATTTATTTCCTATCTTCGTTGCGAAAAATCTGGAACGGTTACCGCCGATTTTATTTGATCACCTCGATTGCACCAAATTACTTAAAGACCTGCTTAGAGTGCAGACCGAACTTAAAGAAGTGACGGAAACGTATGTCACGCATGCTCAGTTGGAGGAAGTTAAGGCAGATCATTTAAAAATGCAGAATGACTCACTTATACCGTCTGCCTGTAAAGTTAATAATATGAAGCGAGACGGATTGTTAATGGATAGTGGACCTATTGGATTATCACACGATCAAAATTCGTCATTGGATGAGTGCATAACGCAGTCGATGAATCATCGCTAAGTGGGCTTGACAACATATCGTGATTTTGAAACATAAAGAAGGTAGACGGTGAAATTTCTGACAAAAATATAATGGCTACGACGAGGCAGCGAGCGCGAGGTGTGAGCGAGAGTCCCCCACCAGGCGTCACGGCTGTCACCAGCCCGAGCGAATCCGATCGGCCGGCTGCTGTGACGTCTCCAGCGCGACTAGTACCGTGCGCGTTAGAGATGGGCGTTTTCAGTTTTTCTCGCAAACGGATATGTAACCGATATTCAGTTTTCATATCGATATCAAAAACAGTTTTCAGATATCGATATCAGTAGTACGGTTTGCTCACGTAACCGTGATATTTAGATGAGCAAACTCAAGGGGACCGCAAACTGACGAGAAACGCAAACTTACACTTTTACCGTTAGTAAATCGATATAGGTACTTTAGACTCGATAAAGTTTTTGTGATATCGGTTATGTAAATTTAGGTATCGATATGATATGTTACTGTACACATATCCGATATAAGTTACGTTTTGATATAAATAAATAAATAAATAATATTCCACAACTATCACACAACGCCATCTAGTCCCAAGCTAAGCAGAGCTTGTGTTATGGGTACTAGACAACTGATAAACATACTTATATATTTCTAAATACATACATATTATAGATATATATTGAACTCATGCCTAGTGCGCGTCGCCGCTGGTATTACAACAACATAGATCAGCTGTTACGAATAATACTAACTGCGAAAACAAACAGGGGACGGAGTGCACGAGTAATTTTGTGACTGCCTGTGCCTACCAAACCGAGTCGGCTTGCAAGGATGACGGTGAAGGATGGCAACGTGTGTCACATCGTAGAAAACGTATGAATTACTGTTATCACGGTACGGCTGGCAGTGCCAAAGATAATTCAGGGCATTTCAAGGCCGCCGTGAAAAAAGTGCCTATATTAATTACGAAGGTGCACAAAGAAACGACAGAGAAAGATATAGCCGATTACGTCTATCAAAAAACGGAAGAGGTTATATCTCTTGAACGAATATTATTGAAATATCCGAAACCGCATAGGTAACGCATTTAAATTCGTTGTGGCGGTATCTAAATTATCTTTATTTCTGAATAGCGGATTATGGCCTGAAGGAATTATTTTCAGACGATTTGTGAATTTCAAATTAAGAAATTCGAACGCGAACGGTGTAAACATAGGCACCATGACCGGCTCATTGTAACTAGATAATGAATATAAAGTCTAAATACAAACTTATTAGTTACAATTGCAAGAGCGTGAAGTGCTCCGTGGATAGTGTAAGGCAGTTATGTCGCACATCTGTCATAATAGCCTTACAGGAGACATGGTTGCTGCCGGAAAATATTCCGTTCCTGAGCGAGATCGACGCTGAGTACGGCTGCACCGGGACGTCGGCCGTGGACACCGGCGCCGGCATGCTGCGCGGCCGCCCCTACGGCGGCGTAGCGCTCTTGTGTGTTTACCGATGTATCGGTTGTGCAGTGCGATAATCCACGAGTGTGTGCCGTTAAGGTAAACGTGGGTCAAAGGTCATTCTTGGTGTTCATGCCAACGGATATGGATGTGAATTTGACGGAGTTTGGCATACGCAGACGACACGGTCATTCTGAGTTATGGAAATGATTGGGCCACGGCAAATAAGACTGCTGAAAAAGCACTGCACGAGACAATGTTCTGGTTGACTAGTAACAGTCTTACGCTAAACATTAGCAAAACTCACTTTGACACTTTTGGCCTCAGACCATCCCTCCTGCCACCAGTAAACTCAATGGTACTCAAAGCGCATATATGCGCTCTCAGTGATCCACATTGCGCTTGCCCCTCCGTTTCCCGAGCCCCGGTTGATAAATATCTAGGCCTACAGGTTGATGCCTGCCTATCTTGGCACTATCACCTTGAGACTCTGTCCGCGCGGGTTAGAAAACTTATTTATGTCTTCAAAAAACTTACTGTCCGCCCACAGGGAAGCTCTAAATATGGCTTACTGTGCTCTTTGTGAGTCTATCTTAACGTATTGCATTACAACCTGGGGAGGAGCAGCGAAGACTGCGTTTATACAGGTGGAGCGGGCACAAAGAGCGGTAATTAAAGTGCTTCTTGGTAGGCCTTTTAGATTTCCCACGCAACAACTTTATATGGAGTACAAAGTTTTAACAGTCCGACAACTTTTTATCTACCGCGCACTTATCCGCAAACACTCAAACACACCATTAAAAACTAGCCATGCCTCCACGGTAAGAAGAAGACCAGTACCCTCGTGTCCTACAAAAAGTAGGTACGAACACGACTTTTGCTAAACGACACTACTCATTCCTAAGCGCCCTCACTTATAACAAATTGAACCCGATTTTGAATATACATTCCCTTAACAAATATCATTGTAAATCTAAAATTATAGAATATCTTTTAACTCTTGACTACAGTAAAACAGAAGAACTATTGAAATCGCAATATACATGACCAACAACTATATATACACCCACACAAACTCACTCATACTCACACACACAAATTCACTCACTCATACACCCACGAACACACACAAACTCACTCACTCATACCCACACACACACACGCACACTCTCTTCCCACATCTTTTTCACACTAGAATTAAAAAAACTGGTCAAGTGCGAGTCGGACTCGCGCACCGAGGCGAGGGTTCCGTACCTGCAGGTATTCACGGTTTATGCATAAGGTTTATGTTTATGAAATTAAAAGTAAAAAAAAAAAAAATATTTGAGTTGACTGAATAAAAGGTAAATTGTGGTTTACGATTTATGACGTATTAAAAAAAAAACTACTTACTAGATCTCGTTCAAATCAATTTTCGGTGGAAGTTTACATGGTAAAGTACATCATATATTTTTTTTTAGTTTTATCATTCCCTTATTTTAGAAGTTAGGGGGCTACACACATTTTACCACTTTGGAAGTGTCTCTCGCGCAAACTATTCAGTTTAGAAAAAAAATGATATTAGAAACCTCAATATCATTTTTGAAGACCTATCCATAAATACCCCACACGTATGGGTTCGATGAAAAAATTTTTTTTGAGTTTCAATTCTATGTATGGGGAACTCCAAATATATATTTTTTTTCTATTTTTGTGTGAAAATCTTAATGCGGTTCACAGAATACATCTACTTACCAAGTTTCAACAGCACAGCTCTTATAGTTTCGGAAAAAAATGGCTGTGACATACTCGGACAGACAGACAGACATGACGAATCTATAAGGGTTCCGTTTTTTGCCATTTGGCAAAGGAACCCTAAAAATCGATTGTACTACCAAGACGAAATGTTTACGCTACGGAAAAACAACCTCTAAAATTTCACGATGTGTTTATTTGTTTTAATTTTTATTAATCTTGCAGTGTTACTGATATTGACTAGATTTAATAGAATAAATATGTCGGAGACGGTCATTAGTACGGTCGCTAAACGAAGCGCGGCACATGACCGAGTGGTGGCAGCACTGACACTCGGCTAACTTCGTGCTACGACGGAGCCTAGCTAGTGGAGGGGCGCCAGGAAGAAAGCCACTTGCCTTCCGACCATTCTAGAGAACACAATCTCCAGTCTAGGAACTGTCCTACGTTTCGTTTGGCGTTAACTCATTACTGTGCTTATTGTGTTTGGTAATTATTAAAAGTGATTATTTTGCATTAGGTGTTATTCTTTGCTCGATCACCCTAATATTTTTCTTTAACAACAACAAATACATGACACTGAAGTTGTGATTGGAGCCTCCTTTTAAGCTAATAAAGCCTGTAGTAGAAGGCTCCGCCCACATAATGTCTGATGACGGTGCCGATAATGCTGACGTCCCGACATCAGTCGTGGGATCCAATCGAGCAAACGAGAAGACACGTGGTGATAGCCCCGAAACTTCACAATGGCGGATGATGCTCGAAATGCAAAACGAGCAAATGCGAGCTCTTATACAAGCCTTGAACGTGCCGCGACCCAACAACCACGTGGCCTTGCCGGAGTTCAATCTAGAAAATAGAGAAGCAGACCCTCAATCATGGTGCGCGACCGCCGACCTGTGCCTTTCAGAAAAACCATTAGAAGGATGCCAGCTAATCGTCGCACTCAGCAAAGCCTTGAAAGGAGCTGCATCCACGTGGCTGTCACAAGTTACGTACCCCGGAATTACTTGGCTACAATTCAAAGAGCTTTTTTCAACAAGGTTTGTGCCTACAGAGACAATTACTGCTACGCTTATATTCATCTGAGTTCTAGTAAGCCTAACGAGGGAGAAAACTATGCAGCGTACGCCAGCCGATTGATGTCATCCCTGATGAATCGTTGGAAAAATGCAAGTACGGAACAAATTGCTGTGTCCGTTGTGCTAGCTCATTTAGCCCAAATTGATACGCGGCTACAACGACTTGCTTTTACCACTGAGGTTAATTCGCGCCACAACCTGCAACAGGAATTGCAAGCGTATTCCTATCTCAAACGTAAAGCACCACAAGACGTGAACAACTCCAGATAACGCAGAGCAACCTAGGATCTCGACGCCACCGCTTAAATGCTTCATTTGCGGTAAGCCTGGCCACAAACAAGTCGATTGCCGTTTTAAGGGAAAGGAATTCAAGAAAAACCCTGTACCGTCCTCTGCACCTGCACGTGCAAGTCAGCAGCCAACACCGAAAGGAAGTGTCATCTGCTTCAAGTGCGGGCAGGCCGGCCACATTGCCTCGCGCTGCGGCAGCGCCACGCCTGCTGATGCGACAAGCGCCGTGCCCCGTGCGGAGCGCCGTGTCGACTTATGCATGGTCGAGCCCCCTTCAGGATCACTAACGCATAAAGGTCAGTCCATAACATTTCACTTCGATTCAGGAGCCGAGTGCTCATTGGTTAAAGAGAGTTTTGCTAATAAATTGTCCGGTAAACGTTTTAATAATGTTATTTCACTCGTAGGAATAGGCAATAAGAATGTCAATAGCACCGAACAGATTTTATGTAGCGTAGAAATCCACGAATATCCCGCCGAAGTCTTATTCCATGTATTACCCGACGTTTATTTACGCAGTAATGTAATGATTGGTCGCGAGATATTGCTATCCGGTTTTGTTGTAAATATTAGTGCAAACGAGTTTACATTAACAAAGAGAAATGCTATTCTTTCCTGTGCCACAATAAGTTCTCAGAATCTGGATGAGGTAGACACTAACATTTCGTTAGAACGTAAAAAATCACTTATCAATTTATTAAGAACATTCTCGCATTATTTCATTTCCGGTTTCCCAAATACCCGCGTTAGCACTTATAAACTAAACATTCGTTTAATAGATCCAAACAAGACGGTACAAAGACGGCCTTATCGTTGCTCGCCGGTGGAACGAAATGTAATGCGCGAAAGAGTGAATGAATTATTAGATGCCAAAATAATAAGACCTAGCAATTCACCTTTCGCGAGTCCGGCGTTATTTGTTGAGAAATCAGACGGTACGAAACGTATGTGCATCGATTATCGTGAATTAAATAAAAATACTGTCCCGGATAGATACCCGTTACCGTTGATTTCGGATCAGATTTCGCGTCTTAATGGAGCTAATTATTTCACAAAATTAGATTGCGCTAGTGGCTTTCATTTAATACCGGTTAGCGAGGAATCTATTGAGCGAACTGCGTTTGTGACACCCGAGGGACAGTACGAGTTTTTAATTATGCCTTTCGGGCTACGTAATGCTATCTCTGTTTTTTAGCGGGCAATAATAATTGCGTTAGGTGAGTTAGCCTACACATATTATGTGATCGTGTACGTGGACGATTTGTTGATAATATCCGAGACCGAAGAACAGGGCTTAGAAAGGCTAAACGTGGTATTAGAGGTTTTAACTAAGGCAGGCTTTTCGCTCAATCTTAAAAAGTGTTCATTTTTAAAAACGCATGTACAGTTCCTTGGCTATGAAGTAGAGGCAGGTGAAATTCGACCAAATAAAAAGAAAATTGAGGCACTCACTGTTTTACCTCCTCCCGAATCGGTGACTCAACTTAGGCAATTTATTGGTCTTGCTTCTTATTTTAGGCAATTCATACCCCATTTTTCGCGGTTAGTGGCACTTTTACATAGACTGACTTCAGGTAAATGCCCGTTTGTTTGGAAGCCGAATCACGAAGAGATACGTCAACAGGTAATTTCTATGCTGACAACAGAACCAGTATTGATGATCTATGACCCTCGTTACTCGACAGAACTACATACGGACGCGAGCATGGAGGGTTATGGAGCTATTTTGTTGCAGAAAGTAGAAGGTAAGAACCGTGTGGTGGGTTATTACAGCAAGCGCACAACAGCAGCGGCTGAATCGAGGTATCACTCATATGAGCTGGAGACGTAGGCCGTAGTGAATGGAGTAAAACACTTTCGTTCATATTTACATGGAAGGAAGTTTATTGTGGTAACCGACTGCAATTCTTTAAAGTCTTCCCGAGACAAGGTAGACCTAACGCCGAGAGTACACCGTTGGTGGGCTTACCTGCAATTGTTTGATTTCGACGTTGTCTACAGGGCAGGTAAGAATATGACACACGTTGACTTTTTCTCCCGCAATCATTTACCCCGTCACCAAGCAAAAGAAGTTACTAAAGTGGATCAGAAGCGTGTTGACCTAACAGAGCTTTCCGGCAACTGGCTGTTAGCTGAACAACACCGGGACGAGGAGATACAAAAAGTCATGGCTCAATTAAACAATGGGGAGTTGAGTGATGAAATTGCACGGACATATGAGGTACGTTCTTATAATAATTAATCTAGTTGAGTACATAATAAAAGCGAAAACTTGTAAGAATTTAATAGTAATAATGTAATCTCGTGCAAATATATATAATAACAACTGATATGCACAAACATATTAATAATATGTATAATACAATATAATTATATACCAAATGAAAGACAGTAAATGAGAATATTGATTTAATTAAATTGTAACTCAGCCCTCTTCCTCTCTCCTAATTTTTTGCGTGCCCGACAGGGTCCATATTATGATCTTGTACTATTTTTATTTTTTACCATCTATGTAACATATGGAATGCAATAAAGAATTGAGTATTGAGTATTACTTTACCGTAAAAGCCAACGTAACCGGAAGACCAAATGTCTACCTGTGCTGCCTCGTAACATAAGATGGTCAGTCGTTCACAACATACACGATTCCATTGTACATCTAGGCTGGGAGAAGACTCTTGAGAAGCTTTACGACTATTACTGGTTTGAAGGTATGTGTCGCTATGTTCGTAAGTTCGTGGATACTTGCGTTACATGTAAAGTAGCAAAGTGTCATTCAGGCAAGGTACAGGCAGAGTTGCACCCAATTCCAAAAGGTAAGCTCAGCGGAAAACGCGATAACAAGGAGTATGTGTTCGTACTCATTGATGCGTTTACTAAGTTTGTCCTTTTACATCATACGATGCACATTGACTCAGCCAGTAGTATAAAAGCTGTGAGAAGGAGCGTATCATTATTTGGAGCACCAGTTCGGATTATTGCTGATCAGGGTCGTTGTTTCGCAAGTCACGAGTTTAGGGAATTTTGTGAGAGTAAAAATATTAAGCTTCATTTAATAGCTACGGGATCATCGCGAGCTAACGGTCAAGTTGAGCGCACAATGAGCACGTTAAAATCTATGCTTACTGCGGTTGAAGCGAACGAAGATAGGTCGTGGCAGGATGCGTTAGGAGATGTGCAACTGGCACTAAACTGTACTGTCAATAGGGTAACAAAGGCAAGTCCACTCGAATTACTTGTCGGTAAAGTTACGCGCCCCCTAAGTTAAATAGCTTACGACGATAATACTGAGGCAGATCTCGAACAAGTTAGGGAAAACTCAGCCCGGTTAATTGAAAATTCAGCTCTATATGACAAAAAACGGTTTGATGGCACTAAGGCGCGACTGGATAGGTTTTCGGTGGGTGACTTTGTGTTGCTTCAAAATGAAGAACGCAACCAGACCAAGTTAGATCCCAAATATAAGGGACCATTCAGAGTTGTAGAATTGTTAGAGGGAGATCGCTACACATTGAGAGCATTGAGTTCTAAGCGTACTTACAAGTACGCACATGATAGATTAAGGAGAATGCCCGAGGGCCAAGTACCGTTTGAAGTAGAGGATTTGGAATTGAGAGATAGTGTGGAAACTTAGTTCGGATGGTCGGACTATACCAGTAGCCATTTCGTAGCCGTAGTCCGGTAGAAGTCGGTGTCTGCTTGTAGCAGTCCGTGGATGCGCGGTGCGCGGGTGGCTCTGGCGGAGGTCGGGTCTAGTAGAGACCATAGAGTCATGTGGGACTCGGCGTTCTTGAGGAACGTAGTAAAACAAACAGGGGTTTGTTGGAGGGCCATGTTGGCCATAGGCCACGAATGAGTTTTCTGCTTTGAGTAATGATTAAATGGATGAAGAGGTACTTGGTTGCTCCAGCATTTTAATTGACCTAATTGTATGTCTGATCTAGTTTTTATTTTTTTAGTTTGTTTGATTTAGAACTTTAGACATAGAGAATTATTTGTAAAGAAATAAAGGAAGGTCATTGGGATGAAGTTCATTTCAATTTTCAAGTTGTTAATTAAGCTTTCGTCAGGAGTGACCGAACGACGTATACTTCGTTATGTTTTCCTTATTGCAGGATTACCACACGAGGACGTGTGTTAACGCAGGATGGCCGTGTCGGAGACGGTCATTAGTACGGTCGCTAAACGAAGCGCGGCACATGACCGAGTGGTGGCAGCACTGACACTCGGCTAACTTCGTGCTACGACGGAGCCTAGCTAGTGGAGGGGCGCCAGGAAGTCAGCCACTTGCCTTCCGACTGTTCTAGACAACACAACCTCACCTCCAGTCTAGGAACTGTCCTACGTTTCGTTTGGCTTTAACTCATTATTGTGCTTATTGTGTTTGGTAATTATTAAAAGTGATTATTGTGCATTAAGTGTTATTCTTTGCTCGATCACCCTAATATCCGCCCACATAATGTCTGACGACGGTGCCGATAATGCTGACGTCCCGACAAATAAATATACTTATGCATATAAACGATACCGTCTATTTGATTGCGTCAAACAACTACGAGAGCAAGATTTAAGTAATATTGTAGATAGATACTGACAGCCTCATGGCCGAGCACGGAGACGAGCGGGTCGTCGCACACCTGCACGGTGAGTATGGGCTTGTGATGGCTCCGCAGCAGGTCCCACAGGCACAGCCGCCCGTCGTACTGCGCCAGCATCAACAGGGACAACCTGCCGGCGCAACAGAGGTTAGTGTAGAGCGGGACACGCGCTGGGAGCAGTGGGTGGCAGGGGGTGGCACCTCATGGGGCTCCAGGTACCATCGCAGATGCGGTGGCGAGCGGGCGGCGTCCACAAGATGGATGAATCGCGGCAGTCTTCGCTCCACACGCGCGCCGTCCAGTCACCAACCGTCAGGAAGTTCTTCAGGAAGCCAGGGTTGCGCTCCACGCGACAGACAGTACCCAGGTGAGCGATGTACTGCAAGTTATAATCAAATAATTTAGGAAGCACGCATTTCAAAGGACGATAGTCGAAACGTATGTCAGCGTAGTTTGTGACGTATGTCAGCGTAGTTTGTGTCGTATGTCAGCGTAGTTTGTGACGTATGTCAGCGTAGTTTTCGAAGACAGTTTTTTGCTGTCCTGGTAACCCTGGCAAGTATAATGGCACAAATTTATGAAATTATGATTAAAACGCATTAATTAATTAATTTTTTTTAAACATTTGTTACAAGATATTTTTTTTTTTTAATGACAATGTCCAAGTAAAAATTCACGAAAATCACAATGCCATACCATTACAACGGTTCTAAAGGGCCGCCATACCGTTGTAAAGTCGTCGATTTTTTTAACAATGCAAAATGATTTGTTACAACCTGTAACTCGGTTCACCAATTATTTATCTAATTCGATGTGTGAATTTGATTATGCCATACCCGTGGGTTGGGTCAAATACGTTGTGTGCTCCTGGAAAATTGTCACATTTTTTGCGGAGTTCAAACAATTTGTAACAGTATGGCATAATTTTTTTATGAAAGTATAAAGTGCAAACAACGTAAGTATAAAATTTCTAACACGTAGGCAAGGACATTCTTATTTTATAACAAGATTTAAATACGTATAATATTCAACGTCGGAGCGTCCTTCGCTCCGCAGGTATACGGTAGCTGCTGGTCAGGCGCTCCACTGTTAAATATGTGTGTGTGTATCTGTGAATCTTTTGGGTCTATGAATTTGTGCTACTCCGTTTCGGAGGGAAAACCTAAATCGACAGCTGTGTTGCGAACATTTCAGTCTACATTTGAACCTCGAGTTAAGCAGAAGTTCGAAATGGAAGGCAGTGATCCAAACAACGATAAAAAATGTTTTGTTTGTCTTAAATGTGACGAACCAGTGATCTTATATAGACAAGACACCTTAAAAAATTGTCAATATTCTTTGGCGGTCCGCATCCACAACGGGATGAAGGACAATGATAAAATCTTGCCAAATGAAATAACGACCGATTAATAATTAGTATTAGTAAATATTGTAAATAATAACCAGTATCATACTTCGTCTGATACTTATTATTATAATATTATATAGCCCGCAAGAGGCTGCTGAAGGTAAGTTTTCCCGGTATGGCATGATCGTCGCACTGCAACATAAGTATGGCATTATTTTTTTGAAACACCATCCCCCATAAACTTTCGAAAAATTCTAATACCATACTGTAACAAATCGTTTGAATATTTTTCATTTTTTCACATCGTACCTTAAGTGTGACAGTTCTCGGACCCATAGTAAAAATATGGGGTAATTTTGTTTAGATTCACTTGTTCTGTAACTATACAAATAAGATAATGCAATACTGTAATAAATAATTTCACATTTGATAAATTTCTACATCTAAAACGAAAAAACGTCGAAAATTACCGTTTTTCAAGTATGGCACCATTTTCGCACTTCGCTAAAAGTATGGCAAGGGCATAAATAGTTTTGCTCTATTATAAACTATTCAGGATTCAAGTGCCATACTGTAACAAATCATTTTGCATTGTAAAAAAAATCGACGACTTTACAACGGTATGGCGGCCCTTTAGAACCGTTGTAATGGTATGGCATTGTGATTTTCGTGAATGTTTACTTGGACATTGTCATTTAAAAAAAAAATATCTTGTAACAAATGTAAAAAAAAATAAAAAAAAATAATGCGTTTTAATCAAGATGGCGGGCCATAAAACCCGCTAAAAAAGTATGGCATTGCGCTAGCGCCAAGTTAATTTTTCATGGACTATTAAAAAACGCAAGAGTTTTTGTGTAACAAATCGTTTGAATACCATACTTTTTCCGACAAGTCTAATTAATTAGCCTGTAATTACGCCCCGCGGGCCAACTCTGAAACTATTATTTTCGGTTCTCCAATCACCTAATTCGACCATCTAAGGGTCGCCATACTTGTAACAAATGACTTGAACTTTTCTGTCATCATCTCCCGGTCTATCAGTGCAAGTGTCTAGTATCAAATCTGCAGTCCACTGCTAGGAACGGGTGTACTATGCCAAATCGAATGCCAAATAATCGAATATCAATTGATCGAACCCTATAAATCGAATGTCTAAATACTCGAACGTTAGTAATATCGAATGGTTACTAAATCAAACATTTAATATATCGCACACTCAATACATCGAGTGTTCAAAATATCGAATGTTTGTTTGATCGAGCGGTCAACGAATCGTATATATTCATTATATCGAAATATCAATATACTCAATACTTTAATATAAAGTAGGTGCAAGGAAACGTTACGATATGTAACAACAGCAAATGTTTTGATAGGCTAGATCATCGTGTGCTTCAACAGAAGTTATTGTCAGTCGGAGTACATGAATCAGTGAGGAGAAGAGAGAGTGACGGAAAATAAAACAGGCTGTCGTGTGACGGGGCATAGAACTTACTGCGAAAGTTTAATGTCTTGAAGTTCGTTGTTGCGAAAGTTCTTTACTGCGATGTACGTTACTGCGAAAGTTTACCACTGCGACGTGCGCTGTCGCGAAAGTTCTTTACTGCGATGATTGCAGTATCAATAAAACACTATTGCGACTTAGGTCATGTAGAACAGGTCATGTAGAAGTGTTGCTGATTCTGGTGTTAGTGAAAATATAACATTGTTGGACAGGACTAATAAATAGACAAAAAATGTAAGCAAAAATAATAATTGTACCCAAAGTAAATCATAATAAAATCTACATAAACTCAATTCACATACCTATCTAAAAATACTCGTAATTGGAATAAAAATGACAGTAAAATCAAAATTCATGTTATTACCTACTTATTTGTATCGCATACCAGGTACTTCATCATCATCATTCATCATGTCAGCCGAAAGACGTCCACAGCTGGACATAGGCCTCCGCCAAGAACCGCCCCGAAAAATGAACTGGTCAAAGTCAGTTCATTTTTCGGGGTTTTGCCATAATCGCCACGCTTGGCAGGTGGGTTGGTGATCGCAGTATAGTGGGAAAATGCATAGAGAACATTGCTGCCTATTTTTAAGTACCAGTACCCAGGGTTGTACTGCAGGTCCAGCAGCGGGCACGGTGGCATTATAGTCCTGTCAGGCGCGTTTGCGTTTTCTACGTCCCAAATGTATGCCGCAAGACGAGCTCGCGTTTCACGGTTGTAGTCGACGTCCACGTACGTGGCGACGAACTGGGCCCCTCCTTCAGGCCGCCAGCTCAGAGAGCTCACGGGACGGGTCGCCCCGGGGTCGCGGTACACGTTCACCGTGCGACAGCTGTTGTGCTCCACGGCAGGCATGTTTACTAATTCTGCATAATACGTCTGGTACATTTCAATGTACGGAAAAAGAGGGGTGTTATAAGTTTGACGTGTCTGTCTGTCTGTCTGTGTGTCTGTTTGTCTGTGTGTCTGTCTGTCTGTGGCATCATAGCTCCCGAACGGATGAAGCGATTTCAATTATTATTTTTTTGTATTAAAGGTGACTAATGTGCGAGTGTTCTTAGACATGTTTGATGAAAATCGGTTGAGTCGTTAAAAGTTGTGGGGGGTGAAAGTGGGGAAGAATAACCGAATGTCTACAAAAATACTCGAGTGGGGTCACAAATGAAAGCGCACTGAAAGAGAATATTGATGACTTAATCGAGAATGTTCTTAGCTTCGCTTGATAAGAAAATTGGTGGTCGGAAAATTGGGACATGGAAATCCGATTGTCACGTGGGAGTATCAATGACTACATCTCAGTCTTTGCAATTCTGCTAAAGATGATTTGTCATGTGGGTTATTAAATAGTTTTCTTTGGTCGAGCTCACAAATTGCTACACCATCCAAGGAAAAGGCCAAACCTATGTAGCCTTAAGCAGAGTAAAAATACTCTACTTAAGGCTACATAGGCTTGGCCTTTTGCGAAAGTTCTTTTACCTAATATTTAGATATCTGTCTATTTTGCACGAGTGAGTTAAGAATTAGGAAAATGAGTAAAAAATACTTTGAATCTAATTCAATATGAGTGTTAACGGATTAATACGGCATACCAACCCTTTTCCATACCTTTTATTCCTTTCTTTTTGATAATTTTTTTTCTTCCTATTGTATCTCATAATCTTAAATAACTAGGTAACTAAAATTGAAAGCTTGTAATTAGCAACTGTCATCGATTCTAAAATTTTGTTAACAAATAAATGCCAGCTTCAGATGGCTGGCTAACCAGACGTTCATTACACCTGGACAAAAACGGCAAGTCCTGACCCCCTGCATCCCTCGGGGCACCCAGATTTTACACAGAGGTTCTTAATAGACCATGGGAACAGGGTATACAATCAACTGCTGGTGGGAGAGGGGATGGTTGGAATAACTATCGATAAGCGCCATGGCCTGAGCACAATGGTCCACCAGAAAGATTGAGTGCGGAAATCAAACACTCTAACATAGAAAATAGAATATTCCCGTCCCTGACGGAACAATCAGTCCGGTTTTCCGCGGAGCCCAGCTGGCCTTTAGTGATATGTGTGGAAAGTTCTATGTTAGTGGATTTGATTTTAACTTAGTCCTTAAAGTGACCCATTGTGTATGGAAAGATCGTAGTCTAAGTAAAAATAAGTAACAATACCGTTGCAGGCAACTTATCCACTGGCGTTTTTCCCTTTCTATTGCCGTTAATGACGAATCCATTTTCTGTACCGACCATGAAGCGTGTCGGAAGAGTAGACTCGTACTCCATCGCGCTGATGCCGTTGGCTGTCACCATGCTCTGCACTTCGCTGCTCGACTTCACCACGTCAATGATCATTTCATCGGAAGGCTTGTCGAACATACGCATGTCCCACCACTTGACGACGCCATCGGGCCCGCCCGAGAAGAACTCTTGGCCAGTCTTGGAATTAATAAAGAGGACGTTCCGGACTAAGTCACGGTGCGCCACGTGAGGCGGACTGGTGAGACTGGGCTCGCTGCCCGCCAGGCGCGTGTCCCACGTGGCCACGCTACCGTTGATGAGCCCACCCGCCATCACGTGCTTGTCCTTCGGGTTGTACTGCAAGTCCAGCAGCGGGCACGGTGGCATTATAGTCCTGTCAGGCGCGTTTGCGTTTTCTACGTCCCAAATGTATGCCGCAAGAGGAGCTCGCGTTTCACGGTTGTAGTCGACGTCCACGTACGTGGCGACGAACTGGGCCCCTCCTTCAGGCCTCCAGCTCAGAGAGCTCACGGGACGGGTCGCCCCGGGGTCGCGGTACACGTTCACCGTGCGACAGCTGTTGTGCTCCACGGCAGGCATGTTTACTAATTCTGCATAATATGTCTGGTACATTTCAATTGCGTTATTTTGTAATATGAGGCGTTCCAATCCCTGCAAACGTCAAGTCATATTGAGCTACAGAGGACAGCTGGCGTTGTGTGTATCAACATAACGCTTCTGACCGCGGACGTCGACATGATGCACTGGATGTAGCCGTCATCCTTTTCGATCTTCCGGCGGTACCTCTGCGTGGCTTCAGGGTCGTTCACGTTCACACCTTCCGGCCAGCCGCCTTCCGCGTGGTTGACGCCGCTGTTGGCGTACTCGGCCCTACAATAGTCGGTGGTGTTAGATGAGCGAGGCGGGCGCGGGGGGTTCTGACGTCGCCGATTGGTACCTACCGAATGGTGTTGATTTCACAGTGCGAGAAGTTGGGCGTGTGCTGCGTGATGGTGTGTACGGGGTTGCGCAGGACGTATTTACGTTGCTCCGCGAGGTCGGTCGGGATGCTGTCGCACATGTCCACCCGCGTCATGCTGAACATTGGCTGCCGACCGAACTGGCTACGTGGTTTAGTGTATTCATGACTTAACGCCATTTTAGGTAGTATTTATAATAATTAATCAATAACGAATTATCGTAAAATCCTTAATATGGGAAATAAGGAAAAAAATACGAAAAACTAAGTACTGATGACAATTATTTAAACAACGAGCATAAATTGATGAGCATAGACACAACATGGAATTGCTGTGTATTATATGAGCATGGAAATTAGTATGTACTTTACGCGTTTGACTATTAGTGCACTGTACGTTATGTGCACTATATAATATAATAGTCATAGGCATTTTTCTTATTTTTAACCGATTTCAAAAAAAGGAGGTTTCTCAATTCGACCGTATGTTATATATATTTTTTTTTAATGTGTGTTCGCGGATAACTTCGTCGTTTATGAACTGATTTTGATGATTCTTTTTTGTTGGAAAGGACATATCCCCAGGGAGATACCATGATAAGGAAACCAGGATCTGATGATGGCATCCTAGAGAAGTCGATGGGAGCCTTCGAAAATCGTAGTGGTGACTAGTGCGTATTTTTTTTTTCTTTTATTATATTAAAGCACTACTATTTAAAGAAGGCCTAAAGTTGCTCTGATGATGAAGCCGAAAGACAGTCGAGGGAACTCCTCAACGACTTACAGCAATTACCCGGTGTTTGGACTTAATTCATTTCTGTTGATGAGAACTTTGCACCCATATGGGTTATAAGTGCCATTACAGGTCTGATGATGGAGACCATAGACAATCGAGGGAATTTCTCAACGATTTATAGCAGTAGTAAAGTATTAAATTTCACCTGGCGAGTAGTGGTATAGGAATTAGTGCGGGGTAGATACCATAACTAAAAAGTAAAAAATAAAAACATATTTACAAAAAAAGCCGACTTCCTCAAAAACACTACAAAGTGAAAAATTACTTTAAATTCGGAAGTCGGTTGTGAGTACTGGCCATCATTCAGTACCGATTGACACTGCATGTCGTTTGTTTTATATCAAAAAAAGAATAGTTGTGTCAAATAAAAAACAATGTCTATGAATATACCTACGTATATTTTAATAAATAATTCCCTCACAAATTGGTAGCAGAGCGTGGTTGTTTGCAAATAAGAAAAAAAAATGGCAACAACTACGAGTTATAGAAATATAGAACCTTTGACCAAGTCAAACTATGATACTTGGTGTTTGCAAGCACAGGCGGTCCTGATCAAAAATGACTTTTGGGATATCGTAAGCGGCGAGAAAACTTTACCACCAGTTGCGGATGCGGCGGCGAGATTGGCGTTCAACAAAGAGGACTTGAAGGCAAGGGCTGAAATCCTACTTTTGTTATCACTGTCGGAATTAAAACAAATTAAAGTCTGCGCGACATCTAAAGCTGTATGGGACAAGTTAAAGGCTACTTATCAAAGCACTGGGCCTGCGAGGAAAGCTACCTTATTAAAACAATTGGTTCTAAAGCGAATGACCACAGGAGAAGATATACGTGACCACATAAATAACTTTATGGACATCGTGGACAAACTCGCAGATATGGATATAAAGGTACCTCCAGAACTGCTTAGCATAATGCTCCTCTACAGTTTGCCGACAACTTTTGAGAACTTTAGAATAGCCATCGAATCTCGAGACACCCTGCCTAATCCTGAAGATCTAAAAGTAAAGATTCTGGAAGAATACCAAGCAAGGAGTGGCAATGGGCAGCCTGAAAGCTCAGAAGCCTATCACGTTAAGAAAAATAGGCAAAGGTTGTACTGTAAGAGCTGTAAAAAGAAAGGTCACACCATCGAGACATGTTGGGGCAAGAAGAAAAACCCGAATGAAAAGGACAACGGAAGCAAATACAATTTTAACGTTTGTCTGAGCACCGTAAATACAGACGCTGATGAAAATGCCTGGTGTCTAGACAGCGGCTGCTCATCGCACATGTGCGGTGATGAATCAAAGTTTTCTACTATGACCCCTGAAATTGGCACCCTAAAGTTGGCATCAAACAAATATACCAGTAGAATTCAAGGCAAAGGGAAAGTTACAATCAGCACCGCTAAACACGGCTACAATTTCCATGACACACTGTATGTTCCGGATATTTCTGTAAACCTATTATCCGTCGCTAAAATAACGGACAGAGGAAATAAGGTTGTTTTTGAAAAAGAGAAAGCCTACGTCGTACACAAAACCGGTGAAATAACACTGACTGCTCGAAAGAGAGATGGGCTTTACTACTTTGAATCTGGACGAAAAGAGACTGCAAATTACAAAACAAAAAAATGACAGTGACATAATGGAATGGCATCGCAAACTCGGCCACATAAATGAAAGAGACTTAAAGAAGATGTCTAAGGACAACCTAATGCATGGCTTAAACTTAAGTGATGAAGACATGGAAACATGTGAGACCTGCATCAAAGGCAAATTGTCCAGGTTACCTTTTCTAAGACACAATGATCTGTACACAACTGATAACCTGGAAATAATCCATAGTGACGTTTGTGGACCGTTCGAATGCGATACGCTAGCAGGATCAAAGTACTATGTTACTTTCATAGACGACTTTAGTCGCTATTGTCACGTCTATTTTATAAAAAGGAAGAGTGACGTTTTCAACGTTTTCAAAGAATATAAAAATGAAGTTGAGACGTTCCACAACAAGAAAATAAAGAACCTGCAGACAGACAATGGCACGGAATACCGCAACAAGGAATTCGATGTTTTTCTCAAATCGCATGGCATCCAAAGAAGGTTGACCACAATTTATACCCCTCAACAAAATGGGATTAGCGAGAGAAAGAATAGATCATTATTAGATAAAGCCAGATGTCTGTTAATCGAGGCCAAGGCACCTAAAAAGCTCTGGGCGGAGGCGATAGCAACCGCAAACTACCTTATAAATCGTAGCCCTTCCAAAGCACTGGATGGCAAAACACCATTCATGAAATGGCTTGGCCGAATACCATGTGGGCATCATCTTTACGTGTACGGCAGGAAGACCTTTGTTTTGAAAAAGAACAAACGAGGCAAACTGACCCAAAATGCCAAAGAAGGCGTATTCATGGGTTACTCACTGACCTCAAAGGCTTACAGAGTGTACATACCCGAAGAAGATGATGTAGTGATAAGCAGGGACATAAAAGTCATAGACAAGATGTACTTCGAAGAAGAAAGTCAGAACTATGATAAACTTATTAACGAAAGAGAACACTCTCGGATACCTGAAAAAGAAAACAATATTAAAGGTAATGATAAGAAAAATGAAAGAGTACAACCCATAGAAATTGAAATAACCGAGAATGAAAAGGAAAATACCTTACAAAATTTCAATGAGCAAGAAGATGAAGTTTCTTCGGTAGAAGACATAGAGTCTTACGATGATGCATCAGAGGTTATAGAAATACCTGAAAATGGGAGGCCGCAAAGAGAGAGGCGTCCACCCGCGTGGACCAGAGATTTTATATTGGACCAGACTGAAGAAAGTCAACTACTTTCAGAGATATCCAACACATGCGATGAGAATGAAGATTCTGAATACTGGCATGATGCTATAAAAGCTGAAATTAGAGCACATGTTAAAAATGGAACCTGGAAAATAGAAAAGAAGAACAAAGACATGAAAGAAGTGGACTAAAAAATGGTTCTTAAAAACAAAATAGGACCTGACAACAGTATTACAAAGAAAGCCAGACTAGTAGCACGGGGTTTCACGCAGCGACCAGGCGTTGACTTCAATGAGACATACGCTCCTGTAGCTAAACTGAGTTCGATAAGATCTGTTGTTGGAATAGCCATGGAAGAAGGCTTGAAATTGAACCAGATGGATGTTACAACGGCATACCTGAATGGTGAACTAGAAGAAAAAATAGTAATGAAGTATCCTGACTATTTAGAAGAATATCTGACTGAAATCATGGTTGAAGAAAGTAAACAGGAAAATTTAACTTTGTACAACAAAACAATGAGTATGCTAAAAGACATAAAAAACAACCCTAAAGGAAAAGTTTGTCATCTCATAAAAGCTTTATATGGACTCAAACAGGCAGGGAGGCAATGGTACAAGAAACTCGACACAGAATTAAAGAACATAGGTTTCAAAGCATCGGAAGCTGACCCATGTCTATACATACAAGAGAAAAGAGGAGTTAAAGTTATAATAATAATATATGTCGACGATTTGTTAATTGCCTATTCATGTCCCAAAAAGCTTCAAGAAATAAAAGACATGTTAAATGCCAAATTTGAATTAAAAGACTTAGGAACACCTAAACGGATAATAGGAATAGATGTTACCTATAAGGGAGATGAAATCAAACTGAACCAAGAGAAGTTCATAGAAGACACTCTTAAAAAATTTAAAATGGAAGATTGCAAGGCTACATCGACGCCCATAGAACCAGGTCTTAAGCTAGAAAAAGGAGAAAGAGGTGATAAGAACCATCTGCCTTACAAAAATTTGATTGGCACGCTCATGTATCTGGCTGTTGCTACTCGACCTGATATAATGTATGCCATTAGCTATCTCTCTCAGTTTAATGACTGTTACGGCGAAGAGCATTTCAAGTGCGCAAAAAGAGTGCTGCGTTATTTAAAAGGAACCAAAGGCGTTGGTCTTATATTCAGGAAAACTCGCCAAGAATTACATGGCATGGCTGACGCAGACTGGGGCTCATGCAAGCTGGACCGGAAGTCTTTTTCCGGCTGTTGTTTTAAATATGCTGGAACGGCTATAAGCTGGATATCGAAGAAACAAAAGTCCGTTGCACTATCTACTGCCGAAGCGGAATATGTAGCATTGACTGAAGCTGCGAAAGAGGCCATTCATCTAAAAAGTGTATTCAGAGATCTTGGGGCCAACTATGAAAGCATAGTAATATTTAACGATAACCAAGCTGCCATCAAGTTAAGTCAAAATACTATGGTAAATTCCAAGTCCAAACACATTGACTTAAAAATGCACTTCATCAGAAATTGCATAATGGAGGGAATGATACAGGTCAGGTATCTGCGAACCGAAGACATGGAGGCAGATATACTAACAAAAGCTATAGCTGGACCGCGGCTGTTGAAATTGCGGAACAGCTTAGGAGTTTCGTGAACTCCTGATGTCCACGATCATGCCGTGAAGAGGAGTGTGAGTACTGGCCATCATTCAGTACCGATTGACACTGCATGTCGTTTGTTTTATATCAAAAAAAGAATAGTTGTGTCAAATAAAAAACAATGTCTATGAATATACCTACGTATATTTTAATAAATAATTCCCTCACATCGGTGGTAAAAAAAAATACAGATCCTAAGACACAAACTTCCAAAATTAAAGTTATTTTTCACTTTGTAGTGTTTTTGAGTCGTTTTTTTTTTTTGTAAAAAAGTTTTTAGTTAAAATAACACACTAACATAGCTCTTAAGTTTTATTTTTCTACAGCTTACCAAAAAAGAATCTGACGTGGTGACAATTCGAACTAAAATATATTTTTGTGGCAACACTGCTTTGTTTATCAACTACAGGTGCAGCTTCTCTGTCATTGTGTTATGTTCCCAGTTGTATTTCACTTAATTCTAATTAACTATCAATTATTATTGCTTTTGCATACACAAAATGAATAAAACAATAAGGAGTAGTGGTATCAGCTGTGACATACCAAGTTTTCGTAAGATATTGGGCGGAATCGGAAGCGGAACAAATTGTGTCTCCGACTGACAATGTTTACGAAAGAACTGCCGACATGAGAGGTATTTATCCAAGAAATTTATCTTTGAGTCAATGTCAGTCATTGTTTTCCCTTTCTAGTACTTAGTTATAACGATATTATAAGTTTTAAGCCATTTTATTGGGTTGGCAACTAATAAACCCGCCATCTCACAGTACAAGATTGTTTTATTTTTTAGAGAACTAAATACAATTTCTCAATAATGTAAGCACCATCGTTTTTATATCACCTGTCGCAAACGCGTTGGTAAAGACATAATACCTTCCCTGTAGAAGTCTTTCGGTTTTTGATTGAAGAAATCAGTGAGTTCTGTGTTCAGATGATTCTCATCCATGAATTTTTTGTCTTTTAAATAATGAGATAGCGAACGAAACAAGTGGACATCAGAAGGGATAAGGTCTGGTGAATACGGTAGGTGGGGAAGGACAGTCCATCCGAGTGAATTTTTTTTCATGAGTCACTTTAGCTATATGGGGTCGGGCGTTGTCATGTAAGAAGTACACTTTACTTTGATTTTTTTGGTAAACTAGTCGCAATACGACCAAGTTGGTCACAGTAAATCTCAGCTGTAATTTTATTGTTAGTTGGCAAGATCTCCCAGTAAATAATTCCATTTATTCCCCACCACACACTAAAAAGAACATTTTTGCTACTGTCAGGTTTTGGTGTCGGTACGCCCGTTTCCCCAGCTCAAAGCCACTGGTGGTTGCGGCTATAGTTGACATGCAGGAGCCACTTTTCATCCCCTGTGATAACATCACACAGCCACTCAGTGGTACGATGAAAACTTAGCAACTCCATACATGTGTCAGCTCTCTTCTGAAGTTGTAATCTCATCAGTTTATGTGGCAATCAAGTAGAATATTTCCAAGTGAATCCCAAGGCGTGGAGATGATTTTCTATTGCAGTGTGTGGGCAGTGAAGTTGTTCTGCCAAACAGCGCGAACTTAATCTAGGATCGGTTTCTATAAGTCTTTCTAATTCCTATACATTTATTGCAGGCAGTCGTCCTGGATGAGATTCATCAGTAAGTTCGCAATTTCCTTCTCTGAACCTCCGAAACCAATGCTTAGCGTGATCATAAGAGAACACACCCTCACCCATCGTTGCACATATATTTGAAGTTGCTTCGGTCGCTTTTCGACCAAAACGAAATTCATGAAGTAGGAGCAGTCGAAGTTCCCTATGAAAAATCTCCACATTTCTTCTAAACTTTAGTCCTTGAACTTCAGCTGTGCAATGATCGAGTATTTTTTTTTTTTTTTTTTTGTGGGACATCTCGTTGTTAATCTGAAATAAGATTCTTACAACTTAAACGGATTTTTGATCGAGTGATTGATTCACGCTCTATTTATATACTGTGGTTAAATGCTCTAGAAGCTTCTACATCGTTCTAGCAATCGATCGAAAAAAGTGGCGGGTTTATTAGTTGCCAACCTAATATTGTTTTATTTACTAACTAGCTTTTGCCCGCGGCTTCGCCCGCGTGGATGTCGGAAATTAATGCAAGAGAAAGTACTACCGCGATAAGAATGTGTTATTCCAGAGGGGTAATTGCGGAACTTTTTATCGGTAGGAATTGGTTTAATACTCATAGTTAAACAACTTTCATTGCGTTATTTACGTTGCTGAGCCACAATTTATTCGAACAAATGACGCAATGGTTTAGAAATAATCTTCAATCCCATTCAGATTCTGATAAATTGTGCGTTTCGCAATTAGGGTGCCGGTTATATAGGTAATATAGACTCTATGTGCTATTTTTGATCAGATCCATTCAGCCATTTTTGCGTGATTGAGAAACAAACACCCAATCATACATATTTTCACATTTATAATATTAGTAGTAGTAGGATTATAATTCATATTACTTAGGATTCATAGTTTATGAGAACATCATGTGGGTTTGTGTTTTGAAATAAGAGTAATAAAATAAATAAAATAAAAAAATATTTTAGGACAACCAACACACTGTTATCTGATCCCAAACTAGGCAGAGCCTGTACTATGGTAACCAGACAACTGATAAATATACTTATATATTTCTAAATACATACATATTATAGATAAATTACACCCAGACACAGAACAAATGATTGCGCTCATCACACAAACATTTGTCCTGGGTGGGAATCGAACCCACGACCTCAGTCTTTGCAGTCAGGGTCACTAACCACTAGACTAACAGGCCAGTCAAAATAGTATTCAGAGTAAGAAGACTGCGACATAGGGCTTGGTTTAGTTGAATATAAGTCTTCCTGGTTTTTCTTAACGCTCCTATTTTACCTATACAGACACTCAATAATTTACTAGACATCGAACATAATTATATGTCGGATCGTCAGGATTTACCCCGTTAGATTCAGACATTATGTGGGCAGCAGATGGGTTTCGTGCAATGAAAACTCACGGGGTGCGATACACTGGCTTTATTTAAAATAACAAATCACTATAATCACTGAGTACAACGAATCGAGTACAGTTCCGCGACGTCTTAACTCCACTGCGATCAGACTCTGAATGTCCTCCTCGCCGTCGGCTTAAAACATCACGACTCTGTAGAAGCACGCTGTAGGTGTGGGTAGAGCACTTGATATCACCAATGGCGCGCTTGCGATTCGTTTCATGTCTGTACTAATGACCGGATACGACACGGCCATTCTGCGATGCACACGTCCTCGTGTGTTGTTAATCTGGAAAACACAAAATTCCAGCACAGTTTCTGCTCGTCCACACCTGACTCTCATGAAGACTGAAGAGACAGTTAAAAGAACTACTCTTAAATCTGTTTTATTTCACACGCAATTTACAAATAGCATTCAAATTGAAAATTAACTAGGCTAATCAACGAATCATAACTTTCGAGATTACCGAGACCAAGCACATCGATTCCACATTACATTAATCAAAGTAAACAAAACTCAGGTTTCTCATTCATGGTCAATAACACACACACTATTCCCCACGGGAATACCGAGTCAACCCTTGACTCTATGGTCTTCGCTACTAGGCAAAACCCGACTATACCACCCAGAGCTACCGCCTACCGCGTACCCACGGACTACTCATTGAGCAGATACCGATTTCCAACGGGCTACGGCTACGATACTCTGGTATAGTCTCCGACCCACTGAACCGAGAACCTGTTTACACACATTAAGGTGATGCCAATTCACCATCCATTTCGTTTAAAATCTCAAGTTGTACTTGGCCCTCGGGCATCTTCCGAACACGGTCATGAGCGTATTTGTAAGTACGCTTGTTTACAAGAAATTTTAAAACATATCGATCGCCATCTAACACTTCAACAATTTGAAATGGCCCTCTATACTTCACGTCTAGCTTAGTTTGATTACGCTCCTCGTTCTCAATGAGCACGAATTCACCGACAGAGAACCTATTCACGCTTGCCTTTGTACTATCAAAACGACTTTTATCATAACGCGCAGACTTCTCAATGCCTTCCGATGCTAATCTCCTTATGTCATCAAGGTCTATAATTTCGTCATTGTCATTAGCCATTAAATTAAGTGGACGTGCTACCTTACCTATCAAAAGTTCTAATGGACTAGCTTTTGTGACACGATTAACCGTACAATTAAGAGCTAACTGTACTTCTCCCAGCGAGTCTTGCCAAGACCGGTCTTTATCAGTCTCTATCGCGGTTAAAATTGACTTGAGTACACTCATTATCCTCTCTACCTGACCATTTGCACGAGATGAACCAGTCGCAATAAGGTGAATATTGATATTTTTACCTTGGCAGAAGTCGCGAAACTCTTTGCTCGAAAAACACCGTCCCTGATCAGCGATTATTCGCACAGGAGAGCCAAAGAGTGCAGCGCTCTCCGACACTGCTCTGATGCTGCTCTTAGTGTCAATGTTTTTACTGTGAAATAGCAATACGTACTTGGTAAAAGCGTCAATCATTACGAACACGTACTCCTTGTTGTCACTTTTGCCACTCAGCTTTCCTGTAGCGTCTATGTGCACAGTACGCCATGGAATCGCTGCCTTGGGTATAGGGTGAAGTTCCGCCTGTACTTTACTTGAATGTGACTTTGCGATCTTGCATGTGATACAGTTGTCTACAAACCTTTTTACGTAGCGACTCATACCCTCGAACCAATAATGGTTGTACAGCTTCTCCAGTGTCTTCTCCCATCCTAGATGAATAATGGATTCGTGGATATTATTGATGACAGACCAACGCATAGCACGAGGAACGATAGGTAAACATTTCGTACGACCATTACGTTGAACTTTACGGTAAAGTATAGCTGACCTAACCTCATATGTTTTAGCCACGTCGTCGTTGAGCTGACTTTGCTCCATATCAGAAATAATTTTCTTGATCTCGTCATCTCGCTGTTGCTCTGCCAGAAGCCAGTTGTCAGACAGTTCTGTAAGGTTTACTTGCTTCTGTTCAACTCTACAACCTTGTTGTTTTGGTGATAGAGGCAACAAGTTTCGAGAGAAGAAATCAGCGTGCGCCATTTGCTTACCTACGCGGTATTTTACGTCGAAATCGAACGACTGCAAGAATGCCCACCACCTGTGTACCCTCGGTGTCAGGTCGATTTTGTTTCGTGACGATTTCAGAGAATTACAGTCCGTTACTACTGTAAACTTTCGGCCATGCAGGTATTGTCTGAAATGTTTCACCGCGTTGACGACCGCCAGTGTCTCCAGCTCGTAGGAGTGGTATCGAGACTCTGCTGGTGTCGTTCGCTTGCTAAAATAGGCAATAGGATGTTGCTTACCGTTTACACCTTGGAACAAAATCGCGCCATAACCCTCTGAACTGGCATCAGTATGAAGCTCCACTGGATGCTGCGGGTCAAAGATCATGAGCACTGGATCACTGATTAGTATCTTGATTACCTTCTGTCTAACTTCTTCACAGCAGGGTGTCCACTCGAACGGTGACTTTCCAGAGGTCAATTTGTAGATCGGACCCATGAGGCGGGAAAAATTCGGTACAAACTGACGAAAGTATGAAGCCAAACCTACAAATTGTCTTACCTGCGTAAGTGTTTGTGGTGAAGGTAAACATGATAAAGCCTCAATCTTTCGCTTGTTTGGTTTAATCTTACCTTTTTTTTTTTTTTTTTTTTTTTTTTTTTTTTTGATCACGAGGTGGAAATCCTCATGGATGTCCTCCGCCCTGGGGTGGGCGGAGGGGTCTGTCAGACTCTTACTGACTAAAACCACCCCGGTGTTCCGTCCCACACCTACGTCAGGGACCACGGGAACCAATATGTCTTCCGCGATCCCCGACTGGTGCCGGCCCGCCTTCGCGGGCCTCCTCACGTTGGGGGGGAGTGAGGTGTTAAACTCCCCCCCATACATCACAGAGAGGCGCGCGTGGAACACTACGCGCCACCATCTCGGGTCCGTACAATAGGGGGCGACGGATGTCCCCAGATCCGTCGCCCCTGGACCCATTTAGGGGGGCTGGAAGAGGGCGTTATCCGCCCTCCGCCGACGCCCGGTGCGCCTG
Source organism: Aporophyla nigra (assembly GCA_947507805.1). Classification (NCBI taxonomy): domain Eukaryota; kingdom Metazoa; phylum Arthropoda; class Insecta; order Lepidoptera; family Noctuidae; genus Aporophyla; species Aporophyla nigra. The sequence continues at coordinate 25,624,078 of OX382302.1, read as the reverse complement.
CTGCGGGCAGGGTGCGCGGAAGATATCTCCCGCTCCCTTTCCGCAGCCTCCTTCTGCGACATGACTGTTTCGCAGAAGGATACCACCGCGTCCCAGGACCCCTCGCTGCCGACCATCGACTCGACCACGGCCGGCAGCGATAGGTCACTGCCTACTTCTGAGACGAGGACACGACGCGGCTCCTCCCAAGCGGCACATTCTGCCAGCGTATGCCGCGCCGTGTCCTCCCGGCAGTCGACGCAGTGGTGACACCGGGCGTCCGGCTCCCTGTTTATGCGACACAGGTACTTCCCGAAGCAACCATGCCCCGAGAGCACCTGCGTCGCCCGAAACGACAGGGAGCCGTGCCTCCTCCCGAGCCAGGGCCCGAGTACCGGCCGGACCGCCTCGACGGTGGCGAGGCCGGCGGTAGGGCGTGAAAGCCTGTCCTGCCAGCTCGCCACCAGGGCTGCGCGGAGCTGCGACCGACGAAGCTCCATGTGTCGCTCCGTCAGTCGCTCGCCTCGCTCCCGCGCTTCCTCGCGCCACCGATACAGTGACGCGAGTACTTTCGCCTCGAGGTCCCACGGTGGGGATCCAGCCAGTACACAGGCCGCCTCGTAGGAGACCGTGCGATATCCCCTGATGACTCTGACGGCCATCGCTCGCTGCGGTCTTCGCAGAACAGCGATGCTGCCGGCCGTCAGGTCAGCCGCCCAGATTGGGGCCCCATACAGGGCCATGGATCGCACGATCCCCACGTAAAGCCGCCTACAGGCGGCGCTCGGGCCCCCCAGATTGGGAAGCAGCGTTGTTTAATCTTACCTGCCTCAACCTCATAACCCAGGAACTCTATACGCGTTTTAAGAAAGGAGCATTTCTTTAGGTTCAGCGAGAACCCCGCTTTTGTTAACACCTCTAACACAGTGTGCAGTCTCTCTAGGCCCTGCTCTATAGAGTCGGAGATAATGGAGATGTCATCGACGTACACAACTACATACTGGTATGCAAGGTCACTTAGTGCATTGATGATTGCTCGTTGGAAAACAGATATGGCGTTACGTAAACCGAAAGGCATGGTTAAAAAAAAAATTCAAATAGTCCATCAGGTGTAATGAACGCAGTGCGTTCAATAGATTGTTCTTGGACAGGAATTAAATGGAAACCACTTGCACAATCTAACTTTGTAAAGTAATTAGCACCATGGAGTCGTGAAATTTGGTCAGTAATCAATGGTAACGGATAGCGATCTGGCACTGTATTATTATTAAGCTCTCTATAATCTATGCACATACGGTCTGAACCGTCACATTTTTTAACCAAGAGGGCTGGACTAGCAAACGGCGAACTACTTGGTCTAATTATTTTAGCTTGTAACAATTCGTTTACCCTATCTCGCATGATTCGACGTTCGTCCGGAGACAGTCTGCAAGGGCGCCTTTGCACTGTACGGTAAGGGTCGATCAATCGTATCTCCAATGAACCAGTGCTAACACGTGTTGTTGGAAAACCGTTAATAAAAAAGTCGGAGAATGATTCTAAGATTTTTATAAGGTCACGTCTTTCATCTAACAGTAAATCAGTTTCAATGTTATCAAAATTATTATTTATTGCCGTAGTCTGAATGGCGTTACACACGTTTATAGTTCTATCTGTAGTCAAAATTAATTCAGTTGCAGTCATGTTCACACAAAGTCCGTTATTCAAAATCTCTCGCCCTAATAGAATGTTAATAGGTAATAGGTAGATCGGGCTGGTGTCCGCAACTCCACGTCTGAGCGCGTATTTTGCGTACGGGTGGGAAATCGGTCATTCGATCCACCCCAGCTCCTCGAGGAAGGCCAGCAACGCTTTGACGTTGCTGACTATCTCGCGTAGGGTACCTGGGTTACCGAAGTACTTGGCCCTGTATGTGGCGATCGCCGGGCAGTTTAGAAGCACGTGCGCTGCTGTCTCGTCGTCCTCAATGCAGGCCCTGCACAGCGGACTGTCTGTAACTCCTATGACAAATAGATGTTTATTAAACGACCCATGGCCAGTTATTGCTGCTGTAACCATACGCAGCTGTCGTTTGTCTAGCCGGAGGACCTGTTTTGTGAGGCGAGCATCGATGGCAGGAAGCGCCTCCTTGGCCTGCCTGCACTCACTTTGGTCCACCCATAGCTTAAAGTGTAGATCCCTGGTACGTTTCCTTACCAGAGAGCGTAGGAACCCAAAGGGGAGCGGCGCGATGGGTTCTGGTCCCACCGGTGTCATGCTCGACCCCCTTCTGGCAAGTTCATCGGCGGCATCGTTACCTAGCGAACCGCTGTGTCCTTTTATCCACTGAATGGTTATATTATTGAGGCTACCCACCTGGTTGAGGCGCTGGTGGCACTCGTATATTAGCCCAGAGTCAATCGAGTGACTGTCCAGCGCTTGCAGAACAGCCATACTATCTGAAAGTATGCGGATCGAGTGGTCTTTAACCGCCCTGGCCATAATGGCTGAAGCGGCAAGAGTGATCCCAATGCATTCCGCCTGGAACACTGTGTTGTGGACTCCCAACGGTGTGGCTATATGTATGTTGAAGTCCTGCGAGAAGACTCCAGCACCTGTGCCACTGTCTGTTTTTGATCCGTCCGTGAAGATGCGCAGCTCAGTGGGGCGCAGACCCTCACACCGGCGATCTTCGTGAAGCTGGATTCTGTATTTTTTATCAAAAATAAATTGTTTGGGTACCCGGTCATTTATAGCCTTAGTGATGGGGAACTCATTGTTGAGTTCCTTAAGCAGCGCGGTGTGTTGTGTGTCTCTCTTTCTCCAGAGGTTAGTTGCGTCCAGACGCGCTGCCGCCAATGTGGCTTCCTGCTGTATGAACAGGTGGAGCGGTGGTAGTCCCAGCATGGCGTCCATGGCTGCAGTCGGAGTCGTCCTCATGCAGCCCGTGATCGCCATGCAGGCTAGTCTTTGCATGCGTTGCAGTTTGTTGCAGGCTGTAATAAGCTTGGTGCGGGGCCACCAGACCACGGCCCCGTAGGTGATCATGGGTCGGATCACTGCGGTGTACAGCCAAAGTATGATTTTGGGGGATAGGCCCCACTTCTTACCTATCATTTTCCTGCATTGCCAGAATGTGATGCAAGCCCTGTTTAGTTTGCTGTCTAAATGACTACTCCAGTTTAGCTTACTGTCAAGAATGACCCCGAGGTACTTGACTTCGTTGGCCAGCTGAAGTTCTGTATTGAACAATTTCGGTAGGCAGAAGGGGCCTAAAGCTCGTTTATGGGTGAACATGACTAGCTCAGTTTTAGTGGGGTTCACTGAGAGGTCATATTCTCTGCACCATCTCTCTACGATACGTAGTGCTTGTTGGGTGAGGTTGAAGATCGTGCTCGTCACCTTCCCTGAGACAAGGATGGCGAGGTCGTCCGCATAACCTATTGTGTAGTAGTGACTGGCATTGAGTCTGGCGATTAACTCGTTAATCACCAAATTCCATAGGAGGGGTGACAGCACCCCTCCCTGGGGGCAGCCTCTGGCAATCATGGCCAGTTGCTGCTCATCCTCTAGGCGAACCACGCGCTTGCTTAGCATGTTTGTGATCCAGTCTATGAGTACCTGTTCAACTCCATGTCTGGAGAGGGCGCTGCTGATGCTGGAGAAATTTGTTTTGTAATAGAATGTTACTACACAAGTACGTATCTGGCAAAATGTGGAATAGAATCTCCGTCGCAAACTCGTTGATTTCTACTTGACACAGCAATTGCAAAGTACTTTTAACATTTTTATTTCCTATACCCACTAAAGATACTACATCATTTACTCTCTTTCCTTTGGACATTGCCCGCCAATGGGCCCCTTATTTTTGGTGCCGGGCAGAGACTATTTACTTCTCAAAAATTAAGTCGTAATTTTATAAGTCCAATTTTATTTTATCAACATTTCTTTCACCCTAGCATTAGAAACCGTAATTAATCATTATTTTATTGAATCAAAGGAAGTTCTGCCATTAAAACTTAACCTGAATGTTGCCAAGATAGACGAAATGGTAATCGATTGAAAATATCGATATAATACTATTCAGCCGACTAAAAGTATTGGAGATGTTTACAATAACTTTTCTCCGGTCATAATCTAGGTCTCATGTAACTGATTAGACGTATATACAAATCGCGTTTTAAAATAGGCAGCGGGCGCGCTAAATTATAATGAAAAATAGAAATCGGTATTAAATAAACTAAAACACGAAATAGAATTGATCACTTTATAATGTGACTTTCATGAATTAGTTGTATTTCATGATATGGCCAACAAAAACTGACTAGATCGTTTAAAAATTAACGTTTGATGATATAATCGATAATCGACGTTTGGCCATTTAAATTAATGTACACTTTCTATTTTCTATGATAATAAAAGGTCTAAATAAAGTAGGAACTTACGCATTGCTCTGTAAGAACAAACATTAGCTAACAGTTAAAACTCAAATAAAAAAAACTAAAACTCTTCATTCAAATCAAAAGCTAATTGCAATTAAAAGAGATATTTTAAACTGTGCATCAAACTAAAAATTCTAATTGTGTATCAAATAATAGACTTTTACAATTATTGAGGGAGTTGGGGCATCCCGACTCGGATAGGTTACGTTAGAAGGGGATGATGGGGTCTAGCAAAGGCATGTTTTGTAGTAGAAACAGTAATAAATTGAGGAACAGTTAAATAGTACTCCAACTCAAATCGTATTTACTGATGTCGGTGGCAAAACTGCACCATATCTGCATTAAGTTATTTACATCAAACATCGCAGCTTTGTGTCGTAATTATATTTCACTACACTTCTATCTTCGATTTGAAATTATTCACTTTTAGTAAAGAATATAAATCAATTGCAAAAGTATCTCTTTAATTATGTAAATAGAAAGCATTAAAAAAGAAAGAGAAACTGTTTACAACTGTTGCACAAACAAAACGGTTACACCACAATTCTTAAATGATATTACCTACTTTTATCAAATCGATTTGGTAAATCGATCAACAAATTATTTTACATGGCCACACCTACCCCGCGTTCCGAATCACAATAAATAACATCGCTGTTAGCGCGTCAAGAAATCGCCACGCTTTGCGGAAGGATTGTTTGGCGCGCTGGACTCTTGTTTTAGTGATAAGTGAGCAAATTGACTCGTTTTTAGTTAATCCTAATTCTTGCTTTACTCCTGAAAAATGTCTGCACCTGGTAGAGATCGGGTAAATTAAACTTTATCTCGCCGGTGCAGCGGTGTGTCATTGCTCTTTACGTCTTGCGCCTAATCTTCGTAGACGTCAAATCGAAGAATTAGATGAACCAATGCTTATCCTTCTGAGATCCTGGGTAACATCTACATTGGTAAGTTTATATGTCATTTACAATATATATATGAATACATATGATGCCTACCTGGTCAATCAAGGAGTCATCGTCTGACAAAACAGGTAAATATTCAGGCAGCTAACTTCCAATTCGTTTTAAGCAATGTTAGAAGTGTGATTTCTATGAAAAGACAGCAGCTTTCTGTGTCCTAAGGTTATTAAGCCATTGTGCACACAATAGTAATAGTTAGAGTGTAAAAAGTAAGATTTATGTCTGCATACTTGAACTTTTTATGTTATCATACATTTATTTTCATTATAAACAAAATGTCATTAATACGGCTTAACTATTCCCTTGTTATAATTAAAGATTTACAATAAAATCTATCATTTGTGGTAAAACTATTTTGTAATTAATTTTAAGCACATGAATTTATATACTTAGGAATTCACAGATTTTTTTTTTTGTTATCTTTTCAGATATATTCTGATGACATCCTGTGTGCAGAAGGTTTTGTATTATTAGTAAACCGGACATCATCTAATACAATTCTATCCCTTGTATACCCTGCTCTTGGACACCTAAACATATGTTTTGCATGTGGCTTGTCAATTGCAAGTCGCAGAACTCACAGTTAGTCAAGATTGTCCTCTAAGGAATGTTATACTAAGATGGACACGTAAGTGTTTAATCTTATTTATTTATATAAACTTAATGTACATAGTAATTGAATAACAATTTATAGTATAAATATAATATTTTTGTTTTTAGGTCTTGCATTTGGAATGAGTTTGTCATCCTTGTTGGGAAGCTGCATCAAGAGTAGCACAGAGGCCACCCATTGCTGGCAGTAAGCAACCCACTTTGGAGTCTGCAGAAGTGTCTGATAACATAGACATTAACATCATTGCAGATGTTGTGATTCCTATACCAATTATAGCCCCTGCGCAATTTCTAGATGATACATTCCTTGAAGAATAAATGTCTATTGTTGTTATTGATTATTTTACTAATTAAACAGCTGTATAGCAGCATACTGTATTTTAACCTCCTCTATAATTAAACAGCTGTATAGCAGCATACTGCATCTTAACCTCCTCTATAATTAAACAGCTGTATAGCAGCATACTGTATATTAACCTCCTCTATTATTAAACAGTTGTATAGCAGCTTACTGTATTTTAACCTCTTCTATAATTAAGCCCCTCCTACATAAACTACAGTTAATCATGGATGGCGCAGTGAACTCAATAGGAAGCGGGATAGTGATTTTACTATGTTGCTATCGCTCACAGAAGATGCTGTTTAGCTGTAGTCATCATCAACCTAGCATTTTTCAACTATGTTGGGGTCGGCTTCTAGTCTAACCAATGCAGCTGAATACAGTATTTTTCAAAGAATGACTGCACATCTGACCTCCACAGCTGATACACAAGTTTATAACATATTACTGCTTGGTAAGAGATTATCACACTTGCAGGATTGGCTACTCATAACGAGTATCTAAGGTTTAAATATAGCACGCAGAACCAATAGCTTGAATGTATTAACAGCCACTCAGGAGGAATTTATATGTAATGGATGGTCACCCATTCGATGAGATAGATCTGTGCGGTTATTGTAACAGTTAGTAAATATTTATTTTTAATAAGTGGTTAAGGCACAGCCCAGTTAATGCTGACTGCCGGGTGGTCAGTCCAACATAATGTCTAGCAACAGAAGATGCTATTAAAATCAAAAGTCATTTATTCGAGATAGGCTATGTAGGTAATAGGTAGAACGGGCTGGCGCACACTGGTCCTAAATTAAAAAAAAGTGGACATTGATAGTAGACCACTGATATTTTTTTTTATTGTTGATATAATGATAACAGATAAGGCAAAAAAATATTATTGTCCTACTTCAAATACTTTTCTCTATAAAAAATATTTCTTTTTTTTTTGTATGGGAGTAATTACATTTTACTCAATTTCTCAAAAACCTTAAGCGATGTCGAGATGTCATTCACATATGTTAGAAAACTAATAATTTTGAGTATTTGGCTCGAAGAAACTTATTGCTTATCTCTGCGTACTTTCGAGATAATAGTGACAGAAAATAACAATTTTTTTTAATGTTAATTGTTCGCTTTTTTTTAATCATAGCCTTACTCATATCGCAATAGGTCCGCTGGCCAGCAAAATGGAGCTTCGACGTGAGTTTGCCGGGATAACAAGATGGCCGCCTCTCATGATGTAACGTAATACGGTCACGAATCGCGCGCGTACACCTCACTCAGTGTACAACTAAATGTGGTTGCGATAAGACGTGTCCTTATTTTTTCTGTGCGCTTGAAGAAATGCTTGTTGTTTGTTTGTTTTGTTATTGTTGTATTTTGAATCTTTGGATTTTAAAATCAAATAATTTTTGTTTGTCTTTCTTGCGTCGAATTTGTTTTCGTAATTTTTTTTTGTTAAAATCAAAGTCACTTTGTCTTTGATCTTTGATTCTAATTTGTTTTCAATTTTCCTTAAAATTATAATATGTCCGCATTTATCACCAACTTAGACTTATACGTTGTTCTTAAATCAGGAGGTGGTTTTAAAAATGTCGAATTTTTATTTAATGGGCTTATTGAACGTAGGTATTGGTGTTGAATTGTCTTCCGAAGATTTGAGTAATATTAAATTATTTTGTCGTAATTTTTCAAGTAATATCTCAAAAAGATGGTCTGCTTCCAGTAGAGCTCAAAAGACCTTTCTTAACAAAAATTCAGACTGGTTACAATCCCAAATAGTTTGGCCAAAATGTCAAAATATCGATTTAAGCAGCATTTTTAAAGTTGCCGAGGAAGTAATTCCAAATTTCGAAACGCAAGTGGATACTCATCAATTAAGTTATGGTACAAGTAAAAAACCATTTGTTGATATATCTGATAAACAGAAGAAAAGGCGTTCTCTAACACTTCTAGATCACACAGAGGAGGAATTAGTTTATGCTTTATGTGCCAAATTAAAAGAGTCTAAAAAAACAAAATTAGCAGCTATATTAAATGAACGCAGCCAAAAAACTTTTTTACAAAAAAAAAAACAACCGACTTCCTTAAAAACACTACAAAGTGAAAAATAACTTTAATTTCGGAAGTCGGTGTCTTAGGATCTGTATTTATGGTTTTTTTGCCACCGACTTCCGAAATTAAAGTTATTTTTCACTTTGTAGTGTTTTTAAGGAAGTCGGTTGTTTTTTTTTTTGTAAAAAAGTTTTTATTTTTAAATTTTTAGTTGTGGTATTCACCCTGCACTAATTCCAAACAAACAATGCATATTTATGCGATAGCAGAAATCGCGGTTGATTTGCTGTCATTTTTTAAAGAGTTCCGGTGTCTGTCTCCCGAACTCATCATCAGATCTATATGAAAATTATATGGGACCATTTCGGAATAAACCCCTTTCGAACAAAAAAAGAATTTTGCAAATCCGTTTATATATGACGGAGTTATGGCCGAACATACATTAAAAAAAAAACCACCCACTCTAGTGTCTGCTGAGGAATCAATTCTCGATGTCAACGAGTATGTCTATCTAGGACAAGATATCTTCTAACTCCTGATCGATAAGGAGTTGTACCTTCCATCATCAGCTCAACGGAATATAAGAATACAAGTAACGGTCTAAACGTGCCTATAATATTCAAAGAATTATCCCCTAACGTTCTAACCTTTCACTGTAAGTTCCTATATGTACTGTTCACCGATGAGGAGTTCCATGCGGTATCTTCGAAGACTATAATTAGTTCACCACGGATGGATAGATAGAACCAGCAATTATTTTTGATCTTTAGTACAATATCCAAATCACATTACGTGTACTGTTTGTTTTTGAGGAGTTCCTTCGTTTATCTCCCAAAGTATACATCAAATCTTCACAAAATTAATATGGGACCACCTCAGGAGTATACCCTTACGAATAAAAAAATAATTTTCAAAATCGGTTGACAATTGGCGGAGAAATCGGTGAACATACATAAAAATAAAAAAAATAAAAAACATACAGTCGAACATATAACCTCCTCCTTTTTTTAAAGTCGGTTAAAAACAAGGAAAAATGTGAGATGGTACATGATGTAGGTACTATTCGCTAAAAAGACTGACAAACCGTGTTTATCAGATGATAAAACGTTAGCGCTTTACACCTCAACAAATTTGTCAAAATGGCAATATTGAAATTTAAGAACTATTCTTGCTTCAGAGAAAATGTATGGTCTTCCATCCTATCAAAAGCTCCTGGAAGCTAAAAAAACTTGTTATCCTCCAGAGTCAGACATAACTGTAACTGAATCTGATGCTAAGATAAGACTTCAATCGCTTCTAGATTTGACAACTAATAGGATATTAAAAACAATTCAGCACAACTCTGCCGACAAAAAATCGCTAAAACTAATAAGCAAATGGGGTTTTGACGGGTCATCTTCTCAAAGTAATTATAAACAAAAGTCACACTCCGACACTAAAATTGACGATTCTTCAGTTTTCATGATTAGTTTGGTTCCGCTTCGTTTGGAAGAAGAGAGTGGTACTATCTTGTGGCAAAATCCTGCTCCCTCTTCAACAAACTATTGTCGTCCAATTGGCTTTATATTTGCAAAAGAAACAAATGAATTGAGAAAGAAGGAAAGTGCATCCTTAGAGGAAGAAATTCGTAATCTTGTTCCCACAATTGTAGATAATTTTGATATTAAACATGATTTGTACATGACTATGATTGATGGGAAAATTTCTACTGTGATTTCCAATACTTTTTCTGCAGCTGTTTGTAATATTTGCAATACCTTACCTAGCAAAATGAATGACTTGGACTTTGTATCCAAAAGACTCTTATGAGAAGATATGTATAAATATGGTCTGTCTTCGCTTCATATGTGGATAAGATGTATGGAATGTATTTTACACATTTCGTACAACTTAGACTTCAAAAAGTGGGCTGCACGAAAAGAAGATAAATTGTTAAAAGAAATTAAAAAGAATTTGACACAAGAAGAATTCCGGGAAAGAACTGGTTTGTTAATTGACATAGTAAAACAGGGATTTGGTACAACCAATGACGGTAACACGGCAAGAAGGTTTTTTGAAAATTATGAAGTATCTGCTGAAATAACGGGTATCCACCCTGATTTAATCAAGAGATTTGCAGTCATTTTACAAACAATTTCATCTGGTCAACTTATTAATACCAACTTGTTCCGCTCGATCGCTTCTCGCAACCACAGTTGCAAAGAAAAAGTTGTCAATTTTGCTTCGTGCAACCGTGGTTGCAAGGCGACGAAGTTTTTTTAATTCAAATTAGTCTCTATACCGAACGCATAGAGTCGTTGTAGTATGTTATGTATTTAAACCATAGACATTTTTTTTTTGGTTCTTTTCGTCCCTCTTTGGGACAGGCAAAGGGAGCTGAGCCCATACAGCCAAGCTGATTTTTAAACCATAGACAGATATGTTTCTCATAGACGTGTGCCCAAATTACCAACATCACGGTAGAAAAATAAAGAAATATCGTCAGTTGTGTTTATGTGAGTGAGGAGACGCCGTAGTGTTTTCAAGGAGGTGATAAAATATGTCGTAAGTTTATTATTTTACTGATTTCTGCTGATGTTTATATACTAAATTAATCTCTAACGTGTGTGTTTTTATATTAAAGTAATATTTTTAGGTACCAACATTTAAAAAATCGTCATTTAAAAACATACTCGCAGTGTCGTAGTCCTAAACTTAATTTTGGACTGCTATATTATCGTAAATACGATGTTTTTCTTAAACATACAATATTATTAATGATATTTGACTATATTTATTCAATTTAAGGTATTAAGTTGTGTAAATTGTTCTTCAGATTGTAACAGATTGCGAAAATTAAACCGCCCGGTAAGTTTTTACTCAATTTGATATTGCCGCTTTGGTTGCGCGAAGCAATACGAGTATAAACACGATACGTGTTTTGGCTTAGGGTTGGCGGTCGGTGTTTTTTGTTGGCTTATTTTTATTTTATTTATTGGTGAAAGGTGACGAGTATTTTTTTCAAATCTAAGTCAATTATGTTTTATTTTTTAAAATAATTTTTAAATAGTGCTAAGATGTAAAAATTAATTATTTGTCCTGCATAAAATTGATAGTTTAAAATTAGGTGATGGTGATTTTTGTTTTGTTTTTTCACTTTTGGTTCAATAATGTTTTTGTTGTGTTTATTTTTACGTTTTTTTTAATAGTGGAAAAGGTAAAAGTAATAATGAAAGAGGTCGAGGTACGAGCCGTGCTAGAGGACGCGGTAAAGAAAAAGGCTGTGAAAGTAAAGATTTCGCAGTCGCAGGTCCAAGTTCAAGGTATTTTAATTATTTCATCAGCTGTTATTCTTTTCAATGAAAAATACATATAATTGATTCTATTAAAATTTTTATTTATATTTTGTAGAAGTTTTGAAGAGGAGCATGCAGCGTTAAAAAAATCTTTACTTATGACGAAGAAAACATTTAAAAAAATGCATCCGTCGGTAAAAGAGGAGCTGATAGCCCGCAAGCGGCTCAAGGAAATTTCGCGGACCCTCCTTCCAGATGCACTACCACGTAAAAGGGCGCGGTAAGGATATCGATGTCAATACAATGTTGATGAGGGTTGTGTTGTCTTTTTATATGTATTTTAATTAATATATTTTGTTTTAGGAAACAGCCATCCCCGGAGCGAACTGAGTGTCACTTGGTTCCAGGCACACCTACTGTCCCACCATCGCCCAAGTTGCAGCCGTGGCAGATGCGGTAAAATCTTATTGTGCATTTTTTATATTTTTGTGCGTTATTAAACGATGTGAGTACGTTACAGATAAAAGACATCTAGTTACTTTTTTTTAGAATGCAATCTCCAATTCAGATACAAGATCAGATGCAAGAGATACAAGATCGCTTAACACCTGTAAGGTAAAAACTACATTACGACTTGTTTATTAATGTACTCAAAATGACCTATTCTATACTATTCTACTGTATACTATTCTTTCACTAATTCGTTGTTTTTTTAGCTCTGTAGTGGATCTGCAAGTTGATTGGACGACGGGACTTTTGAGTAAGATAATTATAATTTATAATTATGTAACTTAACAACAGCTGCTAATTTATATTGTGATATACAATTATTCTTTTTCATATATTTAGAAGACCTTGAAGGGAATACAGCTTCAGCTTTGCTGCTACGTCACCAAATCATCAGATGACCGATGTTCCGGTCGCTGTGTTGCCCACCATAAAGCCAATGGTTAAACTTATAAATGAGGCAGTAAAAGGAAAAGGTTTGTATAGCTATTTTTTCTATAGTGATCATTCATTTTGCAAGTAATGATTATTTTAGTAAAAACTTAATCATAATTGTTTTAGACTCCAACAAACTTGACGAGAACTTAGCCAAGTGGCTGGAAGTGCAGTCTGACGAAGAAGAGGACGTGGATTTGGACGTACAATCGGAGTTCGACGATAAATTAACTCCAGCTCATATTTTGGACGAGTGTGATGCGGAGACACGGGCATTCATGTCAGCCGAGGATAAAAGCTCTGACCAACTAATGGCGGGGTTACTACCAAAGGACCATTTGACGTTTGACTGGAGCCACGACCGACAGACTTTTACCGGTACCCGAGAGACGTTTACAGGAGAAACAGAACCAACTTTTACGGTAACTGCCGAAACAAAACCTGTAGATGTATTTTTAAAATTTTTGATGACGAACTTTTGGACTTAATTACTAGACAGACTAACAAATATGCCTCAGTACTGATTGACAGACACTTGACTGAACATTCACGATTGAATTTTTTCAAAAATGTTGACAGGGAAGAGATGTACATTTTCCTTGCCATATTAATTTTACAGGGCTTGGCACCTATGCCAGTTGAAAAAAATTATTGGGAGTTTGTCTCTACACCACCCAAAGGTTGACTGGTAGAAAATGCCTATGGCATTAAGTCCGCCTCTGTACATTTGTGTGCGTGAAGTATTAAATAAATAAATAAATAAATGACATACAATAGGTTCATTTTACTCAAAAGAGTTTTACATTTCACCGACTCCTTTGATTCTACAGGAAAAACACAAGACGAAATTAAGCTCAGAAAGATACAGCCAGTGCTTGATTTCTTGAAAAATAAATTTAGCACATTATATCTTCCTGGGCAAAATATCGCTATAGACGAATCCCTTCTGAAGTGGAAGGGACGGTTGTCATTTGCACAAAAAATTGCTTCTAAAGCCGCCAAAGTAGGTGTAAAATCGTATGAGTTGTGCGAATCGACAACCGGTTACTTGTGGATTTTTTTTTGTCTATACCGGAAAACAGACTGACGACACTGACGAGACTGACAAGCTTGATGAAGATGACGATATTGATAAGGCTGACAATCCTGACAGGGATGATGATAGGATTGACAAAACTGACCAGGCAGGTACGACTCCGCCAATACCTGACAATGCCACTGCAAAAATTGTCCAGGTCCTGGCAAGACCCTTATTTAATAAGGGCCATACTATTATCATGGACAATTTTTACAATTCTCCGTTACTGGCACGATATTTGAAGTCGCAAGGCACAGATTGCTATGGGACTCCGAATAAATCGTGAATTTGTCCCTGAAGCTGTGAAATCAGTGTCAAAGACTGAGTTGAGGCAAGGGGAAATGGTGCAGAGCTTTTGTTCTGACTTGCACGTAATGATGTGGCGTGATGCCAATGTTGTGTCCATGCTGTCTACGTACCACAAAGGTACTGTGGGCGGTAAAGAAAAATATGGGATTTTTAAATATAAGCCTCAAATGGTCCTTGATTACAATCTTGCCATGGGAGGTGTCGATAAGAAAGACCAACTACTTTCGGCATTTCCCATGGAAAGATCACGTAATCAAATATGGTATAAAAAGTATTCAGACGTCTCCTTAATATAACACTTTTAAACGCTTATATTATTTATAAATCAAAATACAAACATGTGACACATCGTTGGACAAAAAAAACCCACATGACAAATCATCTTTAGCAGAATTGCAAAGACTGAGATGTAGTCATTGATACTCTCACGTGACAATCGGATTTCCATGTCCCAATTTTCCCACCACCAATTTTCTCATCAAGCGAAGCTTGAACATTCTCGATTAAGTCATCAATTTTCTCTTTCAGTGCGCTTTCATTTGAGACCCCACTCGAGTATATTTGTAGACATTCGGTTATTCTTCCCCACTTTCACCCCCCACAACTTTTAAACGGCTCAACCGATTTTCATCAAACATGTCTAAGAACACTCGCACATAAGTCACCTTTAAAACAAAAAAAATAATAATTGAAATCGCTTCATCCGTTCGGGAGCTATGATGCCACAGACAGACAGACACACAGACAGACCGACACACAGACAGACCGACAGACAGACACGTCAAACTTATAACACCCCTCTTTTTCCGTCGGGGGTTAAAAACATTGTAAGAATTTGGTAAGAAAATGTTATTTCGCATTATTTTCAGCAAACCCTTTCATTTTATACCTAAATCATAGGGCTGCATTTCAAATAGCCGATCCGCCACCTAGGGACGGCCGCCATGTTGGATTTAGATCACGTGATAATTTTTTTCGTATCCCATTCAGCAAACCCTTTCATTTGATACCCATATCATGGGGGTGAATTTCAAATAGACTGTCCACCATCTTGGACGTCTGCCATATTGGATTTAAGTCACGTGACTATTTTACACGCTTTATATTAGCTTCACTTGTATGTTTGTATATTTGTATGTTTGTATATTTGTATGTTTGTTTGTAACCGACTCCTTATAGTGCGATTTTGACCCACTTTAAACGACCAGATTCCATTCAAACTTTGCACACCTGTCAAGGACTGATGACAATGCAATAATTTCATAAATTTGTGCCATTATCCTTGCCAGGGTTACCAGGACAGCAAAAAAACTGTCACAAACTACGCTGACATACGTCTCAAAATTCGGAATACCCTAAAAAATAGAAAATAAATAATAGTTTAAAAAAACTAAAAAACACGCTTCCATGGAAAACCAAACTAAAAAGGAACAAAATACGTCCTTATAAATATGCAAAGGTTCAGGCGCTGCTGCCTCGTGATAAGCCGATTAGAGAGTTTTACTGCCGCTGGGTACTTGAAAAAATCTCTCAAGACCAAAATTTTTTATCAGATGTGTTTTGGACAGATGAAAGCACGTTTACTCGGAACGGCATGTGGAACCGACAAAAAAATGGAAAAAGTACAAAATAATGAATAAAAAGCGTGAGGTGCTTTTAAGGTATTTTTTTATTGATATCAGGCACTCCACGCTTTTTTTCCATTATTTTGTACTTTTTAGTTTGGTTTTCCATGGAAGCGTGTTTTTTAGTTTTTTTAAACTATTTTTTTTTTCGTATTTTTGACAGCAAACCCTTTCATTTGATACCCATATCATGGGGGTTAATTTCAAACAGCCAGTCCGCCATCTTGGTGAGGCCGCCATATTGGATTTGTAATGACGTTTCTTAGCTAGTCATGTATTGTCATTAGAACTCAGAGCGTGTGCAAAATTTCATCCTAATCGAAGACCGGAAAGTGGGTCAAATTAAGATTCCAAGATTTTCTTACATGCTAGCTTTACATACGCCTTAAGAGAACTAAAAAAAGCAACCGACTTCAAAACAGCTCTTTCAGCCTACTACGCATACGCATATTCGTGGCTAAACTATGGAATTATATTGTGGGGAAATAGTGTAGATATAGAGCGACTATTTATTTTACAAAAAAATGCGTTCGAATCCTAGTAAATATAGAACGTACGGAAAATTGCAAACAATACTTTATAGAACATAAAATTCTTACGCTAACAGGTATTTATATCCTAGAAGCTAGTAAATTTGTGAGAAAATACCCATCGCTTTTTCCGCTAGCAAAACAGCAACGCAGTCTTAGAAACCGATATCTAAACGAATTAGCGGTACCAACTTCAAGACTAGCTATGTTTCGTTCTGGGCCTCTGGCCATGTGCGTTAAAATCTATAATAAACTCCCGAATTCAGTTAAGGATACAGAGTACGACAACAAATTCAAAAATGACCTACAAAACTACTTAAACTTAAAATCATATTATAGCCTAAAAGAATTTTTAACTGAGAAATAAATAAATTACTATCGACTCGAACACATTACATAACATACATAACTAGGTACTCTATAAGACATCAGTCAGAAAATGTTAATTTTATTTATTTAGTTTGTAAGAATGACATAATGTATAATAATAATTAATAATTTTTAAATTAATCTATATCAACAAATTGTATTAATAATGAATAATGATAGCATGTTAAATTAATTAAAACCTGTCGCCTATACATTGCTGTGCCCTAGCAGGGTTCATTGTTTGGAACTATCATAATGTAACAACCTGTAAACAACATGAAATGCAATAAATGAATATGAATATGAATACATACATAGTTAGTTACAAGTGAAGCTAATGAAAGCGTGTTAATAAACACAACTCATACACAACGTGTAACAGATTAAACGCAACACCTTAAAATTTTACTAATCATTTTGAGAATTTTATTTTTTCTATAAATTCATAACCTTCATTTTTCGAAGTCGGTTAAAAACTATTTAAAATGTATGCAAAAATGAATAACATAAATAAAATTTGATTTTAGGGAAAAAATGATTTATTTACACAATGTTGTTGTCTTAATTTAAGCAGTAAGTCGTAGTAGTTGACAACCCTAGCTAAGAATGGCCGCCATCTTTGCGGTTCGGGCGTCAAGTGCATGATCTCAAGTCCCAGTCAGCTTACGTTTGTAGCCGTTTTTTTTTAATTTTTTTATTAATGTTTATAATACTTTATTTTTGAGATTTATGACATTTTCAAAACGTCAGGATTTGGCCTATTAATTGTATGAGTAAATATGATTGCTTAGCTGTCTATATTTACAAATTGAAAGATTTAGGTAGGCAATGCAAATTGGCAAAAATATGTGCCGCTTATTTTAATTTATAAATTTGACAAATATTTAAGAATAACCCATTTAAACTATTATATTCATCTAAGAGTGAAGAAAATGACCTTTATAGAGGTGGTAATATTTTTGTTCTATGATCTTTAGTTTTAATGTAAAGTGGCCTAAATTATACCTATAAAAGTAACGATCTTTTACGCATCCGCGAATTCTGCACCTGGTTTTACATAATATTTTTACTACATTCTTATATGTAAATTGTTTTCAAATACTGTTAAATATGTATAGTAATAAACCTAGTATAAGAATAAAATAAATAACTATATACTTATCGATCTGATTTTTTTTTAAACCCCTATGTTTTACAAAATGTCGCTAAAATGGGTGGTACTCTTAATTTAAACACTTGTAAAATATTATTGTAAGCATATTTTTAAAATAAAGCGATCACACATTATTTCTTATCTTATGGACTACTCATAACAGTAAAAACATGTGAAGTACTCCACTCGAGCAACTCATAAATTAAGTTTTAGTAACAGCGGGCAGAACGCGCAGTAAGCGGTCCAAAGTAACTGGCAAAGTAAGGTACCCATTTTTTTTCGCGCAAGCGATCGAGCGGTTATGGAATATTGTAAAGAAACAGCAATGCTGTATGTAAACTTATATCCATGGTATTACATGCCTTCTAGTGTCCATAAATTGTTGATACACGGTGCTGATATTTGTGAAAATTTCTCCTTTATTCCGATAGGCATGCTTTCCGAAGAAGCTTCCGAAGCGAGGAATAAAGATTTCCGGAATGTTAGAATGGCACATACAAGAAAAATCGGTAGAGTTCAGACTAATTTAGACATTATCCACAGCTTTCTAATTAGCTCAGATCCTTACATCAGCCATATCAAACCAAAGTTTGCTCGTTTACATAAACAGTTGTTTCCAGAGGCTAGTGCTTTGATCTTGAACAATGAATTGCTTTCGTTGGAAAACGAGGAAAATAATAGAGATTTCTCAAGAGAATATAGACCCAAATATTAATCTTTCACCATAATATTTTTTCAGAATATTCAACTTTATGTTTGCAGCTTTATTTGTCTTCATTTTGATTGTTTTTTAGAACTGATGAAAGTACTCCTTCAGAAAGGTCATAGCTTTTCAGTCATTAGTGAGCCCCCATAACCTCTTTTACAGAGAAGTCTCTTTTTACTTATTTGACATTACGCATACATTATAATTATGTGCTAAAGTAAGGCTATGATTAAAAAAAAGCAAACAATTAACATTAAAAAAAAATGTTTTTTCTGTCACTATTATCTCGAAAGTACGCAGAGGTAAGCAATAAGTTTCTTCGAGCCAAATACTCAGAATTATTAGTTTTCTAACATATGTGATTGCCATCTCGACATCGCTTAAAGTTTTTGAGAAATTGAGTAAAATGTAATCGCTCCCATACAAAAAAAAAAGAAATATTTTTTTTACAGAAAAGTATTTGAAGTAGGACAATAATATTTTTTTGCCTTATCTGTTATCATTGTATCAACAATAAAAAAAAATATCAGCGGTCTACTATCAATGTCCACTTTTTTTTAATTTGGGACCAGTGTGTGGCGTCTGCAACTCCACGACTGAGCGCGTATTTTGCGTACGGAAGATGCTATGTAATGTTTTTATTTAATTTTGGAATCAATATTAATACATAAACAATATTATTATTTTAATTTCAAATATTTTTATAAAAAATATTGTTTTATAACCTCAATTTCATCATCTTTAAAAAAATGAATTTCTCTGAAACTAGGGTGAAAATCTGAAAATTGTTTTCAGGATCTGAAAAGGTTATTGTTGTTCTTCAAAACCAAGTTTAAACCACCGTTGCCCGCGTTTTTTTTCTAGGGGCCCAAATCTCCTAACAAAATGGGCAATGTCCTTTAAGTTCAGTGCATCTTTTTCTTTTTATTTCATTAAGGAAAGGACAGAAGATAAATTTTAGTTTACTCCTGTCAAATTAATCAGCGCTTGACGTAAATTGACGTAATTTTAGTAGGCAAGTTTTTAATCACGTCTAAACTTGTATGGAGTAGTGACAGGCGCTGATTAATTTGACAGGACTAAACTAAAATTTTTCTTTTGTCCTCATCTTAATGAAATACAAAGAAAAAGACGCACTGAACTTAAATTTAGTTTAGTTTGTGAACAAGGGAATCGGTACCAATGGTGCCGATTCTGTTGTACAAAATTATCTAAACTAAATTAAAAATCACTAAAATTTGGTTTATTCCTGTCAAACGACGATTTCCTATTCTGAAATAGACTAAAGTGACACAACTTAACTATATTTTAGTTTGACAGCACTAAGATTGCACTGAGTTATTAGTTTAGTGAAAATGACAATTTTGCTATTCTGAGTTTGCCGGTTTTCACCAAAAATTTTGACTATAATTATTTATTTCGACTAAATCTGACTATTTTTAATCGCGATTAAAAAGGTGTGGAATATGAACAAAAATTCACACCAACGCCTCGCCTTCACGTGCAAAAACAGTGCTGTATTTTTTATTTTTTCTTTTGCTTATATCTCGAAAATGGCGTGTTCTATCGCAAAAATAGTGAAATTTTCGACCCCCTTTATTTTAAACCCCGGAACATTTAAATATCAACACGTGGGTAATTTTTTTTTTTCCAACAAAAAGTGAAAAATTCCATATAAAACACGTTCAGGCTGCCCCCTTGCGCGCGCTTTCGTCTCTAAAAAATTAATTGCGTAGCGCACACAAGTAGGTACCACGTTGCGAAGCCAAAAAAAAAACCACGTTGATTGTCAAATTCGTTTTTAGTCGTGTCAAAATAATTTTTAAATTAAGAGATTTTTTCTTGCAGAATAGCGTTAAAATTCTCATAGCCAAAAGTAAGGAATTTTAGAGATAGTTTAGTTAGTTTAGTTCGGTGTACAACAGAATCGGCACCAATGTAGGTTGATATCGTACCTTATTAATCACTTTAACAATTACAAAATGCCGATATTGACAATAATTTCACTCAATCATGAATTCAATTCGTCAATAATTGTCAAAGTTCGATAAAATTATACATTTGGACATTTTTTTTCACATGCATACATGAACTCACCTTTCAACCATGGGGGTAGGCAGAAACTATTTAAGTAACGCTTAAATCATTGTAATAATTTTAAAAAAAACTACCTCGTGAAAGATAAAGAAATCAAGTATCCTGACTTGGCTTGCAAGATTGTCGACATGTGGGATGTGAATTCAGCGATCAATGTAAAGTTTTGAGAGCAGTGCGAACCCACGACCTACAAGTCATAAATCACGGCTGATACCACCGGACCACCATTGCTATCGCCAATATAAAAGCGTGTCAGACTTTTACTGACTAAAAACCACCCGTGTTTCTTCAGTTGCCTGTGCCAGAGCCACAGTACCTCTTTCAAACAGATCCGCAACTCTGGCAGGCATCGGTGCTCGCGGACCCCTTCAATATGTGCTGACATCTCTTTGAGGCACGTGTGGAATCGATGAACATTGATGAACGTTGGCTGCACGCACGAAAAAGCATGACTCATTGTCACGTTCTGCCTGCACCGAGAGTGCAAGCGAGAGCGCGAAACAAGCAATAGAGAGGCACGATCGGCCTAAGCTTGTGCCGCATCTATCTCTCTTCCACTCTATCGGCCGATGCGTCGGAGTAGAAGAGACTTAGATGCTACCACGTAAAATTATCGTCCGTAAACCGACTTTACAGACAACCAATTGTTTTTTATATATTTTATCATATCTGTATAGTTTATGAATTTTTGAAACTACCGCATTTCAGGACACCATGAGCCAGCAAATTAATAATGTGTGCTGCGCAGTTTAAAGGCTCAACACCTTTTAACTAATTGAAAAGCCCTTTGCATATTTATAGCGTTGGCAAACAACAACAATAAACTTGTCTTCGCCGCATTTTTCTTGACTTTTGGAAGCTCTTCACAGAGATTTTCAATTATGTAGCAATTCTCTACACTCTACAAAGAACGATTCTAAAATTGTGTCTAAAGAGCATGCTCTATTAGAGACGTTTGGCCTCCTGACACAATTACAGCCCTGGCAATTGACATTACAACTAAAATGTAATAACGTAGTATTTTGGAAAGCCTAAATAACAATAAAAGCCATTAACATTTTAAAATAATCATCCGATGCGCAAAAAAGATATTTATCCATCATTTTGAGTATTTATCCTCTGAGTATTTATCCACTGCCCATCTCTAGATGTGTTGTGTGATGAGGTGTGTGTGTTGGGGTGGTGTTTTATGGTATGTGGTGTGATGACGTGTGTGGGATGTGATGTGTTAGATTATAGCAGATTGTGTGACATGTGCGGGATGGTTTTAGGCTACTTGTTCCAATAGTGCTTCGGTTTCCTCATAGGTAAGTGGCTTTAACCAGTCTATTATACTTTTCTTACAATCACGGCAATTTTTGTTGTAAACATATACATGTTTATTAATTTTGTTGTAGAGTTGAGCTGAGCGTTTACTACATTGTCTGTCTGCAAATTTTGTTTTCGTTTGGGGAATTTGGGCCAGTAGATCTTTTCTTCTCTTAGTTTTATTAATGTTATTATAATTATGGTAAGGCTTTGTGTGTTTTTAGAGCTATTTGGGTGACATACAATTTTCTGACCGAGAGTAAATCACTTATATGGTATAAGTCTATAGTGGAAAATCTTTTATTATTAAAATACATTATTTTTATTAATGCACGTTGTGCTCGTTCTAGAGCTAAAAATTTTGTTTTAGCTGCACCGCCCCATATCGGAATACAGTATAATAGTACAGACTGGGCCAATGCTACATACATTTCATTAAGGAGATTTCTTGGACGGTTCTTATTACTCACCATTTTAGTTGGAACAATATGTCTGAGGGTTTTAAAGATCCAGCAGAGTTTCCTTATTCTTCCAGACGTTTGCTCAAGTTGTGGGTACCAGGACAGTGCCTGATCTACCACAATTCCCAGATATTTTATCTCAGTGACCTTCTCAATGCATGGGCAGTCACATCTTATAGTAGGCACGGCTCCTCATGTATGCAGCTTCAACTCTAGATCCTTCATAGGATGAGTTCGGTTACTGATACTGAAGCAAATGTATTTAATTTTGTTTGTGTTCAGTGAAAGTAAGTTGATATTTAACCATTCAGCCACCCGAGCCATTCCTGCCTCCGCACTTATTTTAACCTCGTGCCAAGAAGAACCCGAAAACACAATAGATGTATCATCGGCGTAAGAGAATACTTTTGCATTTTTTATTTCCATGCTACAGAGATCGTTAATATATAGGAGAAAGAGAGTAGGCCCTAAAATACTACCCTGGGGGACGCCGTATGATACATCCATATCGTCACTTGTGTGCTGTCCTATTTTAACTCTTTGCTTTCTGTTTGAGAGGTAGTCTTTGAATAGGTGGAGTGCAGTTTCTCGTATTCCGGCTTTTTCCAGCTTGTTTACAAGAATTGGGACAGAAACGGTGTCAAATGCTTTTTTGAGGTCTAAGAACACAGTCAGGCATTTCATTCCTTTATCCAGGTGCTCAGATACATGAGAACTCAAGGCTGTTACCGCATCCTCAGTACTTACACCCTGTCTAAAGCCAAATTGTGAATTTTATAAAAGATTAAATTTTTGAATATATTTAGTTAGTCGGTTATTTATAATTTTTTCGAGCACTTTTGAAATCGACGGTAAAACAGAAATGGGCCGGTAGTTGCTGACATCGTTTGTGTCCCCTCCCTTGTAAACTGGGGTAATAACAGACTGTTTCAGTGGAGCCGGGAAGACTTCCTTTTGAAAACAAAGATTGGCAAGGTGAGTTAAAACAGGAACAACCTCCTTTCTTATGAATTTCAAGAATTTGGTTGAGACGTTGTCCCAACCCGGGGCACTGTGCGATTTTAAGTTCATAAGTATTCCGTCTACTTCAGTATCATTCGTATCTAGTAGTACGAAAGTATTAGATTGTGATGTATTTTTTTTGGTATTCGGAGCATTATGTAACAAGGGATTAATGTTTAAAGCAATCTGTTTTCCAATATTCGCAAAATAGTCATTGATATGGTTCATTGATTCTATGGGGGTGGTTTTTAAGTTTAATATTTGAGTATATGATGGCTTTTATATTTTTCCAGAGTAATTTGTTATTAGTTACTGATTGAGCAAGTAGATTAGTTTCATATTTTCGTTTTAGTTTTTTTATTAGACTATTGCAGTAGTTCCTGTATCTAGTATAAGTAATTTTAATAATTTTATTAGGAGGGTCTTTTCGATTTTGATTTTGCAATTTATTTCGGTTTCTTATGCAACGTAAGATGCCCGCAGTAATCCACGGCTTTATGATGCGTTTATTACTTGAAATATTTTTAATTTCAGTGTTTTCATTTATAACGTTAGTTAGCATATTAATAAGAGTCTCGATTAATATATTTGGGTCATTACAAAATAATAAGTCAGACATTTTTTTTCCTTTAAATCTTTTAAAGCTTGTTCAAAATTTAGTGTAGCGGTGGTTTTGTTTATAATTTAAATATTTTTTAACTTTTTATAGACATAAATGTTGTATAATGGTCAGTCACCGTTGTATGCAGGATAGCGATGGATGCTGAGATTTTTTTTTGTGTATTTTAAGAATAAAATGGTCAAGACAACTTTGTTCCCTAGTGGGCAAAGTATGTCCCGGAAGTATACCAAAATATGACAACATATTTAGGTAATTTTCTCGACTTTTGTGCTCTTGGGACGACTCGGTTTCTTTGTGCTTGATATTGATGTTTATGTCACCAGCTATAATAATGTTCTTTTGTGATGTTATTGTGTTTAATTGCGTGCTGAGGGAGTCAATAAAGCTGTCAGGATTTGAATTAGAGGGAGAACGGTAGATACAGTAGACAACGTTACCCAATATGTCCAATCGTAGGCACGACGCGTGAACTATGGGTATCTCTTCAACTTTATGCTTTAAGGAACCTTTAACATATACAACCACGCCGTCATTCTGGTTCATCTGCCGAGTCGTACTATACGAGTGATAGTTGTGTATTTGCGGAATCGCTTTATTAGCATTCAATCTACACTCTGTCAGGATTAATATGCCTGGTTCGAATTTAAGGGTAGATAGAGTGTGTAGTTATCAAAATTACAGTAAATACTCCTTATATTTTGAGATACAATGGTGAGATCATTTTTCTTTACATAAATATGTTTATGGAGTTCTGTAGAGTCGCATTCCACGGTACGGGCAGTTTCAATGTTATCTATTTCAGACACTGAGTGTAGTGTATTATCCATTTGTGCTTAGTATTAATAGAATAATCGTCAGAATGAGGTAAGTATTTATTTCAATGTATTTAGAATGTAGGTAGCCATGTACTAAAACAATTCGTGTCTTTTGGGTGGCATGTAATTTTATTTTAGTTGATGTTAGAATGAGTGTGTAAAGAAGTTTATGTGTGCTATGTATGTGTGTGTTATATTTTTGTGTAGATACGTCGCGTATCGTTGTGATAGAGGTGTATAGTGTAAGATTCTGTATAGTGTTTAAGTTTTTAACAAAATAGCTTAGCATGCCGCCTGGTAGAACATAAAAACAAATAAAGTAAAGTGTTGAACAATATCTCGTGGGAAATACTTTTAGATAATACATTAAAAATAACAATTTTACTGTTACAAGGGGGTGAATTAAAAGGTAAGGGGGTAATAGTCATTTGTCTAGCAACAAATTATGTGCCTGTTCTTCACTTCTTACGATTATAGTTGGCGAATTTTCATCCTTTTTTATATATACCTTGCCATAGGCAGTCCAGCAGAACTTGTAGCTTCCAGATCTATTAAGGTCACGTGCAAGGAAGTGGAGGCGGGAACCTTTAGCGGTTAGATGTTCCGATATATAGACTGGGGTGTCTTCTTGATTTTTGAGCCCCAAGTGTTTGCAGCTTAATTTATTTTGATGTTTTATGTTGAATGCCTTGGCCATTTTTAGGGTCTCGGTCTTCAGGAGTGTGGAACCAATTTCCACGACAATAGGTGTATTTTGCTTTTCCGCTGTTTTCCCGCGAACCCTATATATGTCCTTAATGTCATATTTTTTTATGCTGTAGCATTCTTTTCCAAAATATACAGTGTACTGTATATTTTGGAAAAGACACAAAGCCATTTCCAGAAGATCTTCCTTCGTCTCGCCTTTTTGCCTCGGCACATTTTTTATCACTAAGTTACTTTTTCGACTTTCGGTTTGCATGTCCTCGATCTTATTTTCTAAAACGGAGATATATTTTTTGTCTTCCTTAGACTGCGATTCGAGTCGAGTAATCTTATCTTCAAGATCCTTGTTTTGTACGGTTAAGAACGCAATGGATTTTTCTGTGTGCATTTGATAGTTGAATTTCTTGTAGTTTGGTGTTAATTTGTTGTGTCTCTTTTCCCAGGTTTTCGTGAAAGGACGATAGCATTTTTTTTAATTTCCTCCTTGAATTCCAATAATTGCTTACAAAGTGAATCATCCATATCATCTCTGGGTCTTTTGAAGCGTTTGCATTTTGTGTTTACAAAATTAGGGGGAGTTTTGTGCGTGCCCGCAGTGTATATTTCTGTGTCCGACACAGATACTTCCGTTGAATGATCCATTAGTACCAGGCAACCAGATTATGAACAGAGGTTAATTGCTAATAGTAAGCTAATGAGTTGGGACGTCCTTTACTAATTAGCTTAAGATGTCGTCGATTTGAGCGAACGTAATTGGGCACTCGCGAAACACCTTTCACTTTTTGGGCGGCGCCAACGCACTAGTTATCCAGTTGCGCAAGAGGTGCGTTCAGTCCAATTAGCTCCCGCCCTCTTTGAGGTGGTGGCGTACACGCAGAATAATGATAGTGTGGGTATTCTTACGTATTGTTAGGATAGGTCCGCGGCCATGTCGGGTCTCCGGTACCAGGAAATTAACACCTCCTCACTTTTATGCACTCCTATTTTTATCTACTGATTTAATTTACTATTTGTATTAAAAAAAAAAATAGAATAATTATCCACGGTACTGAGAGCACGTCAACACCGTACGGTGGTCCGGGAGGAAGGATAACATAACATTATGTAACTTAAACGATTTTTCAATCGCAACAATTTTCATGCAAATGATTTATTATAATAGGTTGGGGAAAAAGTTTCTTCGCATTTTTTAAGAAAATTCAAAACATTTTTTAATAAAGTTTATTTACATTTAACTAAAGTATGTAGGTACCATTTTGTTCGATAACTTTTTGCCATCTTGTAGGTAGGGACATGATCCCATTGCTATATAAATTTTGGGACTTCTGGTCAAAATACCGCGACAAGTGGTTTTGGCAGTCCTCTCGTGATGTTAACCTGACACTGCCTAAAGAATTCTCAAGAGACCGAAACAGGTGGAAATCTGAAGGTGCAAGGTCAGGACTATACGGCGGATGCATTAACACCTCCCAGCCAAACTCTCTTAATTTTTGTTGGGTGGCTAAAGATGTGTGAGGTCTAGCGTTATCATGATGAAAAACCACACCCCTTCTGTTGATTAATTCCGGCCGCTTTCTCTCAACTTCTTGCTTTAATCTCATGAGTTGTTCGCAGTAGAGTTCAGAATCGATGGTCCTGCCTGGTGGTAACAGCTCATAATGAATAATGCCCTTCCAATCCCACCACACACACAGCATCACCTTGTTGCGAGTTAACCCGGGTTTCACCACAGTCTGTGAAGCCTGACCGGCCTTTGACCACGAACTTTTTCGCACGTTTTTGTCATACGTGATCCACTTTTCATCACCAGTTATCAGCTTCTTCAAAAATGGTTCGGTTTCATTACGTCGTAATAAAGAATCACAAATGAGTACACGGTTCATTAGGTTTCTTTCAGTGAGCTCGTGAGGTACCCAAATGTCGAGCTTTTTTGTGTACCCAGTTTTTTTCAAATGCGCCAAAACTGTTTTGTGGTCAATTTCCAGTTCTTCAGCTACGTCGTAACTACTGGTATGCCGATCTTGCTCCACTTTTTAAAAAATGGCATCCATTTTATCCGTAATAGGGCGACCAGAGCGACGTGCATCTTTGACATCAAAATTTCCGGATTGAAAACGCTTAAACCATATTTGTGCTACTCTCACAGACACTACACTAGGTCCATAAACATAGCAATTTTTTTTCGCAGCTTGCGTTGCATTTTTACCTTTTTTGTAGTAAAATTTTAAAATGTATCGAATTTCTTCATTAGATTCACTCATCTTGACGGTACGAAAAACAAATGAAAATCACACATTTTCCTAATTTGAATTTGGAATTATGTTCTTTAAAATTTAAACTTTCAATGATACCAAAACCAGCCAGATACAAATAGTATAGCCAAAGAGATTTTATTACAAGTCCATACATACTATAATGCGAAAAGACTTTTTCCCCAACCTAATACATAACATTATGTAAATTAAAGGATTTTTCGATCGCGAGATAACTTTTATCTAAAGAATATATATTAGATGTTTTGACAGTTTTTGGATAAAAAAATATGTCAAACTTCTATTATGAGAAATAAATATGGCGGTTATTCCTCAGATAGAAGTTAACTGATTGAAACAGTGGTCCTTAATTATGTATAATTATTTATTTTAGGTGTATATTTTTAGCAATTGCTTTTAAATATGCTAGTTTAGAAGTATACTCGATCTTTTTTACTAATAATTTTTTCAATTCTTTTGGTTTTGTACGTGTATTTTTTCTTTTTTTTTGGTATAAGTGATGTTCCGACTTCCAGTTTATCTATTTCAATGGTTTGATGTTTTATTTCTTGAACAATCTTTTTTGCCAAAAAATAAAATCTAGGATGGTGTTTTCCCACAAAATGTGCAAATCTATTGTGCCATGCCTCTGCATGATTTTGTGTCCTAGGTATATTTTCTTTTTCTAGTAGATACGTACTCCAGACTTTGGGTGGAAATGGTGGTGGTGAAATTGTAGTGCCCCATACATAATTCTGATCAAACCAATTTGGTATAGTTTGTGTAACAAATTATATTGTTGGTTAAAAATTTAATATGCTGTGCAACAAAAGTTAGTGACAGAACCGAATTGCTGCAAAACCGACTCCACGTAGTCTTGTTTGTCCTACCCCTAGAGTGTAATTTAAAATCGCGTAGGCGCGTACGGGCGAGGCGGCCCGCGGGCCGAGGAGCAGGCGGCTGCGAGCGAGTTACCACCGCAGCTTCGGCTTGTTGGCCGGCTTTGCCGGCCAGCCTCAGCCGCGGCGGTGACCGAAAGCCGTCTGCGACGATTAGCATGCGCGGGGCCGCCGGAGGCCCGCAGCGCCGGAGCCGTGACAGAAACCCTGCCTGCTGCATGTTGCATGCTCGCTTGAATGCTGCATGCTGCATGCTTGATTGCATGCTGCATGCTTGCTTGCATGCTGCATGCTTGTTTGTTTGCTGCATGCTTGCTTGCATGCTTTATTGCATGCTGCATGCTTGCTTGCATGTTGCATGCTTGTTTGTTTGCTGCATGCTTGCTTGCATGCTTGTTTGCATGCTGTATGCTTGCTTGCTTCATGCTTCCTACAGCGAAAAAAAAAACTCACAAAATAATAAATAAATTAAAAATAATAATAAATTTATGCTTTAGGTTATTATGCTTAAAAAAGTTATGCTTTAGAACTTTATGATTAATAAATTTATGCTTTAGAATATTATGCTTAATCATTATTATGGTTAGAGAAATTATGTTTAAAAAAAATATGCATAAGCTGTTATGCGTAATTATAGTATGCGAAAATATAATTATGCCAAACAAAATTATGCTAAGTTATATTAGGTCTTAAAATTTTATGCAAATGGATAGGGAACCATGTTCGACCTGTAGTAAAACTCTGCGTTTTACCCTCTCAATAATAGTTTAATAAGTAGTTATTACATAAGCCATCTTGGCTCCCCTTAGTTATATGCCTTAGTTTAATCATTATTTTTCCGTTTTCTTATAAAAGTCATCCATTTAAGCTAATTGGATGTACTTCCACTTTATCCCGCTCTCGCTTCGCTATAGCTCTCCCTGACTCTTTGGTTCAGGACTTC
Organism: Aporophyla nigra; assembly: GCA_947507805.1. NCBI lineage: Eukaryota > Metazoa > Arthropoda > Insecta > Lepidoptera > Noctuidae > Aporophyla > Aporophyla nigra. Next base: position 25,594,627 of record OX382302.1, on the reverse strand, counting down.
TTCAAACTCCTGAAGGCCAGGGGGATGGTTCTTTTTTTGTAAATTGGTATTTGTATATCGATGTACACGCGACGCGCTGGCGACCGCTCCTGCGACGCTGCGTGCTCCGCTAGTTTTACGCCGCGCATGGTGGACAATGGACGCACGTTCTTCACCTTCACAATTATTCGCAAAATAAATCTAATTATTGCGCGCACGCACCCTATAAGAGTAGGGGATAGACCTCTGAACGTTGTGTGCTTGTGTGATTTGGTGATACCTGGACCACGGAAAGTTGTGACCCGCCATCCCGAGGTCGCACCAGATTGTGGGAGTCCCGCTGATGGCGTTACGTTGGTATGTACAACCAATTTGCATGAAACTGAATAATAATAATAATATAATAAATAATAATAATATAATAATAATAATATTCCACAACTATCACATAACGCCATCTAGTCCCAAGCTAAGCAGAGCTTGTGTTATGGGTACTAGACAACTGATAAACATACTTATATATTTCTAAATACATACATATTATAGATAAATTACACCCAGACACAGAACAAATGATCGTGTTCATCACACAAACATTTTTGTCCTGTGTGGGAATCGAACCCACGACCTCCGGCATAGCAGTCAGGGCCACTAACCACTAGACCAACAGGCCTGTCACTAAATTACACTGAATTATTTCTCCTGGCCTCCTACTTGTGAACCTCCCTTCGCTCTCCGCAGAAAATTTGAGAATATATCAGATCCAGTACCCGAAGGTGAAAAATAGTTTATTTGAATTTTTTAATTTAAAGGAATTATTTCCACCGTAGGCGGTTTGACTGTGTTTGTTATCAATCAAATGTTATCAAACTTGGTAGGTTTATTACAACATTTTTTTTAATCTGAGGCGATACGAAGTTCGCTGGGTCAGCTAGGTGTTTCGGAATATTTAGCTGCTGGTTACATTGAGTTAACAAAACCAATTAATTGTGAGGTTTATAGGTCTCACATCTATTTATTTGCTGGATTGGAGGAACTGCTATTCGGTTCACTTATTAAAACTCGCTTTAAAACTTGAAGACGTATTTATTCCTTTAATCAGTCGCCCATGGCGTGGTTCTTACAACTAAACTTAAAAATCGAACATGCCTATACTTATAGATAAAACACATGGGTGCAAGTTGCGCCGACTGCGCCGAGTTATCAAATTTTCAAGTATCCAATAATATAACTAATTAAGTTTTAGGTTTTGCGATCGACTCCGAGTCCACCAATCAGAGGCAGGCAAGGGCGTCTCGAGGTTTGGACAGGTTTCGACACGTTCTGATTTGACCAAACTTGACTCCGGAATAGATCGCAATTACAATGATTCTTAGTTCTAAATATAATAGAAAAACTATAACTATACATAATTACGTATTATTACAGTACATAGAATGTATATTATTACATAAGCGATCAATGCTATGGGTGTCCTGTACAATACACATTATTACTTAATCAATCTATGGGCGTCCTGCACATTCCTCCCGCCGTGCGTCGTCCGCTGCTGGCGTCGCAGTCGTAGCTTCCGGTGCAGGATCGTCGTGGTCTATTGATAGCACCACTATCTTCTTCACTGGATGTCGCAGGATACCTCCTTTCGTCGATACGTCCACTGTGCGCACCACTCCATCAGGGCCGGGGAATGTAGCACAGATGCGTCCTCTGATCCACATGTTTCTTGGGAGATTGCCATCTACGATGAACACTAGGTCGCCAACCTTGGGGATTATGCCTTTAGTGTGTGGCTCTCTGCGATTCCTTAGTTCTGGGAGATATTCTTTCAGCCATCTGGCCCAGAATATATCGGCGAGCCTTTGAGCTGCACGCCAACTGGCTCGTAGACGTAAGTCGCTGTCGTCGAATTCCCCTGGAGTCGCGATGCGACCTGGACCGCCCAAAATGAAGTGATTGGGCGTCAATGCTTCAGGATCTTCGGGATTCACTGACACGTGTGTAAGTGGTCGGCTGTTCACTGTGTGTTCGGCTTCGATGAGGAGTGTGTTGAGCACTACTTCGCTCGGGAACCGTTCGTTCATTGTGGTGACAAGTGCTGTCTTCACCGACCTCACCATACGTTCCCAGGCGCCCCCCATGAATGGTGCCCCAGGTGGGATGAATCGCCAGTCGATCATCTTCTTCGACGATTCCTCTGCTGTAGCCGCGAAGATGGCTGCTCGCAGTTCCTTTTCGGCGCCGTGAAAGTTCGTCCCGTTGTCGGACCACAGCTGTGCTAGACATCCTCGACGTGCCATCATACGTCGTAAAGCCATGATCGCTGAATCTGTGTTGAGCGATACCACAAGTTCAAGGTGTATGGCGCGCGTTGTCAGGCACGTGAATAAGGCAACGTACCTCTTCTGATGACTTCGTCCCACTGTGATTGTTAATGGTCCGAAGTAGTCCAAGCCGGTGTAAGTGAATGGCCTCTGATGATGTGCTAATCGACAGGAAGGAAGGTCCCCCTGTCATTGGTTGAGGGGGAGAGGCTGCCTATAAACGACATCGCAGACACTTGCTTATAATGTTCTTCACGGTTGGTCGTAGACGTAGCACCCAATGTTGCTGACGACACTCGTTGACTATGGTCTCTGTACCGGCGTGATGTAGTTTACGGTGGACGTGTTCGATCCATAATCGTGTCGTGGCGTGGTTTCCATCTAGGATCATGGGTTTCTTCAGGCGCTCTGTGATGTCCGTCATGGCGGTTATTCTGCTTTTCAGACGAATCTCTCCTTCGATGAATTCTGTGCACCATGGGTGTAGGCGACTGCTTCGTGAGATGGGCTTCTTGTTCTTCAGGGCTTCTATTTCTTCCTGGAAGGATTGTTGTTGTGAAGCTCTCAGGATCAGACTTTCGGCGCGGTGTAAGAGTTCAGCAGTGAGAGGTAGGTGATTATTTGTGACCTGTAGTCTCTCTTTCGGTTTGACCCGCACCATCTGCTTACCCCTTCTCCAATCAGGGTCGTTGCTATTGTTCATCTTGGTTCTCTTGTAGTTAATATTCTCCCCTGATTGGCCGCAGAGTTGCAGGAACTGTAGAACTCGTGCTGTGGCTCGTAGGTACCTCTCCCAGCGCGAGAATCTATTGACTTTTGGTATAGCCTCGCTGAGCTGCACTTTCTTGTGTACGACGCTGCAGGTTCTTTCTTCGCCTGCGATTATGACAGGGTTCTTCTCATCAGCTGGCCATGTATCTGGGGGTGCTCGGAGGAATTCGGGACCGTGGAACCAGCGGTGATCTGCATCATAGTGTTCGGGTACATCTCTCGTAGCGTCATCTGCTGGGTTCAATTTGGTCGGGATCTAGCGCCATTCGTTGGTGGAGCTATGTTCTTCGATGGCTGCAATGCGGTGAGCGACATATGGTTTGTAAGACCTGGTTCCAGTCCTGATCCATGACAGTGTAGTTCTGCTGTCGCTCCAGAACGTGGTTGATTCTGGTACTCTTTCATGTTCTTCCTTAACCGCTGTCGCCATTCTTGCACCAAGCACTGCTGCTTGCAGCTCTAATCTTGGAATTGACATTAGCTTCAGTGGTGCCACCTTGGCTTTGGCTGTTATCAGGCAGACGTAGGTTCTTTCGTCGCTGGTGACCGTTCGCCAATATAATGCTGCTGAGTATGCAGATTCGCTTGCGTCGGTGAATATGTGCAGCTGTAGTGATTCCGTAGCGCTGAAGCCTGGATAAGTTCGGGGAATGGAGACAAGTTCAAGTTCTCTGAGATGAGCGAGCCATTTCCTCCAGCTTGCGGCTAGGTCACTGTCTAGGGCGTCGTCCCATGCTGTTCCACGACGCCAAACTTCTTGCAGTATTTGCTTGGGTCTGATGGTCACCGGCGATACAAGTCCCAATGGGTCGAATAAGGACATGACTATTCGGAGGGCTTCCCTTTTAGTAGGCGTGTCGTTCTGTAGGACGTTCTGAGGTATGCGTGTTAGGTTTAGATTGAAGGTAAGTGAGTCTACTATTGGTCTCCATATCAGACCGAGAACTCGTTCTGTCTGGATGTCGTCTTCCAGCTTGATGGTGTTTTCAGTCTCGGCTATCTCCCCTAGTGCTTCAAGAAGGGCGGTAGAGTTTGATGACCATTTCTTGAGTTCGAAATGTGCTTCGCTGTGAATGCTACGCACTGCTTGTGAGACTTTTACTGCTTCTTATAACGTGTCGAAGCTGTTCAAATAGTCATCCATGTAATGTTTCCTTTTGATGGCTTCGACTGCCTCTGGTTGGTCATGTTGGAATCTCTCGGCGTTTGTGTTCTTCACATATATCGCTGTAGCTGGCGAGCAAGAGGCTCCGAAGATCAGCGACTTCATACGGTATTTTTCAGGTGGCTGGTTGTCTCTTCGGTCTCCTCGCCATAAGTAGCGGAGAGCGTCCCGGTCTTCTAGTCGAAGTTCTATTTGTAAGAACATTGTCAGCGGTCACGGCGATTGAGTGCTGACGGAAGCGCATTATAACGCCTGGTAATGATTGCAGAAGATCTGGACCAGTGAGCAGTTGATCATTTAGCGATATTCCTCTGGTCTTGGCTGCAGCGTCACAGACAATTCTTAACTTGTCCGGTTTCATTGGATTGAAAACCGCGAAGTGAGGTAGGTACCAGGTCCTATGTTCTGACGTGGTCGATGGAGCTGGTGCGGCGTATCCCTTTGACACTAGTGCTTCCATTTGTTCAGAGTACCTCTTCTTTAGTTCTGGATCTCTATCGATTTTCTTTTCCACGCTGATGAGTCTGTTCATAGCGCTATCGTAGTTGTCTGGCATTTTTATGTTCTCCTCTCGCCATAATAGAGCGGTTTGGTACCGTCCTTCTGTGGTCCTCCTCGTATGGTGCTGTAGAATACGAAGTGCTTTTTCATCTGGATCATTGATGGGTTTCCTTGGATTGACTTGCATGTTATCCATTGTGATGTATTCCTTCACAAGTTCATGAAGATCGTCGTCTGTGTAAGCATGTCTGATGAAGTTCACTCTGTGGCCAAGCGCTCGTGTGTGGCTGCCGTGCAGGACCCAACCGAGTGGCGTTAGTGATGCCACTGGTTGGTTCTTCTTTCCCGTTTTGATTTCTATTGTGATGAGAAGATCCCAGTTCTCTTGGCCGATCAGGAGTCTGGGTCTTGCATCTTCAGTCACTATATCTTTGGCTATGCCTCGAAGATGTTCACAATCCCTGACTGCTTCTCCAGGTATCCTCTGTGCAGCCAACTCTAGCTGCTTCACCGTTCTTGCCTGTAACTTGCGTTCAACTGTGTGACGTCCCTTGATGCAGAAGTTCACTCGACGAGATGTCACGTCGATTGTGGGTTCGCCGTCGAAGGATGATATACGTAGTGGTTCATATGATCCTTCTGCTCCTATCTGATTGGCCAGGCTATCGTCGATAAGTGTTACCGTGGAGCCATCATCCAGGAGCGCGTAGGTATCCACAGCTCCCGCCGGTCCAGAAAGGTGTACTGGTATTATTTTCAGGAATGACACCTTAGGGGTCCACGCTGAATGTACCTTCTCTTGTTCTTCCTTGGGGCACTTGGGTTCTTCTTTCTTCCTGTCGGCGTGTAACATCTTGTGATGTAGGTGGACACAGTCGTTTATTTCGCATTTCTTTGGTTTACAGCTGTGTTGCTTTGTCCTGTATTTGAGGCAACGAAAACACAACCGATTCTTCTTAGCTATGTCCCATCTAATATCGACAGTTGTTTTCTTGAACTGTTCACATTCCACGATGCTGTGCCCCTGTCGTTCACATAAGCCACACTTCGGTTTGTTAGTTTCTTGCGTGGCATGTACCCGTTGCTGGCGTCGCTGCGTGTTCTGTTGAGTAGGTTGTACGGTCGCAGCGATGTTTTCAGGCAGGGCGTACGGGCTGCATATTTCAGCTTCGATCTTGATGAAACGGGTGAACTTCAGTAGATCAGGTTCAGTTTTGGAGTTCATCGCTGAAAACTGGTACCACTTTCTCTTCAAGGTAGGTGTGAGCTTCTCAACAATAGCTTTAGTTACTTCGGGATTGTAGATAATGTCCACAGTTCAGTGCTTGCAGAGTTCCAACTATACTTTCAACTTTAGTAGCAAAGGTACAAACATCACGCGGAGATTCGGTGAGGCGCGGCAGAGTTCGTAGACGTTCTATCTCAGCCATTGCAATTGAGTCTGAACGTCCGAAGCGTAGCTCGAGTGATTTCATAACTTCACTTGGGTCTGCGTTCACTATTAATAGACCCTGTACAGCTTCCTTGGCTAGACCTCGAAGGCTTCTTCTAAGTCTGGACATGTTCTCCCCTGCTGTTAGTCTATGTGCCGTCTCATAGTAGGCGGCGCGAAACGTGAGCCAGTCTTGATGAGCTCCGTTGAAACAGGGTAGTTCGGTGTATCTCGTGGGCTGCTGGTACTGTGTAGATTGCACAGCGTGCGTGATCGCAGCAGCAAGTTCTTTCAAGTCCGTTCTTGGTTCTTGGACGGCCATTGTTGTAGGCTGACGTGCGGCGTGCGTAGATGGCATAGACTGTGGCACCCGGGTCCCGGCGGCGTAGCCCGTCGGGTAGTCGTTATGTGGTGCCGTAGTATAGATCGGTTGCCATGATGTGTTCGTAGTTACGTACGTCGAGTTCTGTGGCCAGGGTGCGGCAGGTTCCGCCGGCGCTGACGTTGGTTGCGGCTGCGCAGGCACATAGTTCGGTTGCCAGGATGCGGATGTGTACACTGGTTGTAGGTTCGGGTGTGGCTGCGTAGGCGCGGCGTTCTGCTGCCAGGCGGCGATCACTGGCAGCGGGTTCAGGTGCGATTGTTCGATTGCTAGGATCGACTGCCAGGCGGCGATCACTGGCAGCGGGTTCAGGTGCGATTGTTCGATTGCTAGGATCGACTGCCAGGCGGCGATCACTGGCGGTGGGTTCAGGTGCGGCTGTTCAGTCGCAAGGTCCAGCTGCCAGGCGGCGATCACTGGCGGTGGGTTCAGGTGCGGCTGTTCAGTCGCAAGGTTCGGCTGCCAGGCGGCGGCAGTGCTTACTGGCAGCATGATCTCGGGTTCAGTAGTTCTGACTCCCGCCGGTAAAGTCGCCGGGATGTTCCAGGACACGGCGGCGTTCACTGGAACTGCAGGTTCGGTCGACGACTTTACGTTAGATTCATGTGGTCGATCGGCGATGGCGAGTAGCTGACTAGTTTGTAGCCACGTAGTCACTCGTTGATCATTGCCAGTTTCCGAGGCCACTGAGGATAGATCTTCATCGGTAGATTCAGCTTCGACCTCGGCGAGGCGCGCGGTCGCTAGTTCTACTAACCTTTGTGCTAGCTCCGCCTTGGCTTTAGCTACGCGACGCGATTTCGACACTTTTTCACTCGTAGGCTTCATACGGCGACTACTTTCTTTGTTCTTAGGTTCATCGGCGACTCTTTGTTTAGCTGTGCTTTTAACTGTTGACTCGATCACGGCGGGTGCGTCCGATGTATCAGCTGTCGTTATCGTAGGCTCCGTAGTGGTCATCTCAGTCGCAGTCTCAGTAGTGGCTTCCGTAGTGGTTTCAGTCGCTGCTTCATTTGCGTTTTCAGTAGCGGTTTCGGTTCGTTCTGTAGCTGTAGTCGAAGGTTGTCTACCCTTTTTCCCTGTAGACCTCGTAACTGGCATTGTTCTTGATGAGTTGTTATAAATATTCTTCAAATAAGTTCACACTGGAGTCTTGTTTAATAGCGTTTTCACTCGAATCCGGCTCGCGAAGGACCAGACAATGTGAGGTTTATAGGTCTCACATCTATTTATTTGCTGGATTGGAGGAACTGCTATTCGGTTCACTTATTAAAACTCGCTTTAAAACTTGAAGACGTATTTATTCCTTTAATCAGTCGCCCATGGCGTGGTTCTTACAACTAAACTTAAAAATCGAACATGCCTATACTTATAGATAAAACACATGGGTGCAAGTTGCGCCGACTGCGCCGAGTTATCAAATTTTCAAGTATCCAATAATATAACTAATTAAGTTTTAGTTTTTTGCAATCGACTCCGAGTCCACCAATCAGAGGCAGGCAAGGGCGTCTCGAGGTTTGGACAGGTTTCGACACGTTCTGATTTGACCAAACTTGACTCCGGAATAGATCGCAATTACAAAGATTCTTAGTTCTAAATATAATAGAAAAACTATAACTATACATAATTACGTATTATTACAGTACATAGAATGTATATTATCACATAAGCGATCTATGCTATGGGTGTCCTGTACAATACACATTATTACTTAATCAATCTATGGGCGTCCTGCACATTAATATAGCTTCAATTGATGATTGTGCAGACCTTCAATGAAAAATGTTGCAAAAACGGAAAAAACTTATTCCTTTTGAGAGCTTCAATTGCTTGCGCTGCGTAAATGGTTAAAGTAACGCAACAATAATGTACAACGGAATTCTCTCTTTTAAAAAGTCCTAAACAATAGTCCTCAATGGCATATGTCTATCGTTTAAGGTTGGTTCACTATAACTGTTTAAATTGTAAACAAATCTATATGTATATTATAAAGCTGAAAATTTTTTTTGGTTGAACGTACTAATCTCAGGAACTACGTTTAGTGTTGAATAGCCCATTTATCAAGAAAGGTATAGCCTTCCTCGATATATTATATAATTCTAGCTGGCCCTGCGAACTTCGTATCGCCTCAGATCCAATAAATGTTGTAATAAACCTACCAAGTTTGACAACCTGGTACATGGTGGTGATCTGGTAAGCGTGTGGTAAGCGTGTAATTTTGTCTATTCTTCCGTCGACAAAACCCCTTTCTACGGTGGTCATGCTACGCGTGCAGGAACTCTTGTCCCGCGCCACCTCGAACCACCAGCCGTCGCGGTACGCATCTAGGTCGTGTCCCATTGCTATCTGGGGCATACATATTATCCCTAAGTTTTATTATTTATGTCTGAAAACTTATGTCACTTATAGATATTTTAAAAGAAATGTACCAAAGTGTAATGTTTATAAGTTATTAAAAATATTTATAATCAATAAATCGGAACGTCTTAACGTAAATTATAAGGGTGTCTAAAAATTAAATCCTTATAAAATAAAATAAAAACAACTAAAAGTACGATGATGTTCGTCCGGCTCCGTTCAGAAGTAGGTGAGCTCCTTCTTGATGACGGCGTGGTAATCGGCAGCGGCGGCCTCCAGGTCGGCGTCGCCGGCCGCACCGTCCACCGACGTCAGGGACGCGGCCGGGCTGGCCTCCTCCACCTGTCGCTGCTTCAACTTGATCTCGCGCAAGCGCGCCTCCAGGATGCGCTCGCGTTTGGCCTCTCGCTCCAACACCTGCGTCAGATGCAACTTGTCGTTCTTGTCAACGGCGATGAGGTTGGACGACAGCTCCTGCAGGTACACGCAGCCCATGCGGCTGCCGCACGTCAGCAGAGCGCCCTGCACAAGCACGTCATGATGTCATAAGCCAGTCTGCTCAAACAGACTCACAGCTACAGCTCGTAATGTCGATTGCTGTGCCAAGGGATGAAGTTTATAATTTATTTAAGATAATTTTCTTTTTACCCGACCACGGAAAAGCCAAAGGGAAGTTTTACGATTTTACCAGTCTATGTATCTCTTTATGCAAGTATATAATGTATTTACGTGTATTCCACCGTAGCGCCGGAATTTCGGAATCCCACCAAAATATGGCTCGCACTGCCAAAAAGTTATCAGATCTCTGTATAGGCAAGCTTCTAACTCTACAAGCCTAGGCTAGTCAACAAGTTCAAAAACGTGTTAATTCTTGATAAAACTCCTAAAATTGGAATGACGTAATAGAAAAATGTATCGAAAGCATTGTATTAGGACATAATAACACACATAGGATTTATTCTTTCAAGAGTGTGGATGATACCAATTTTTTTTTCATTTTTTAAATTAATATTTATTAGATATTTAGTGTTTGTTTTACACTAATTACTTGTTTGTGTGGTAAATGAAAGCAGGTAGTTTGCTACTCACGGTTATAATGTCCTCACACAAAACACAGTCACATTCACAGCATAAGTTTGACACACAAGGATAGTTTACACACGGAGATGAAAGTCTATTTGTTAATAAGATATACAGTACGAACACAGGTAAATAAACAAGATATAACGCGAATCCTGAAGGATTACGGCGGTTATATAGTGAGCGGTATAGCACAGAGTTGCGTGGCCTTAGCGTCGTGATAGCGGGATTGGATTAAAGGTCGCGCAAGCGGCAAGGTGGCGCGTGGCGGCTCACGCGCAATGCGGCGCAACAGCTACGTCGGCGTGTGACGTAGACGCGGCGCAACTCAACTGTACGGTGTAGCTGTGAACGTTGGTGAAGAACAATATTAATATATAAATGAATAAATATACTGTTTTATTGTATTATGTATACATGTGTCATATTTATGTATGTGAATAGGTGTTTTTTGTGTGTTATGTGGTAAGGATCGCCACATCACTCCCCTCTAGAGACCGTCCTACGGGCGATAATAATCCGGGAAGCGAACCCTCCGACTAGACCTGGTCATTCTGACGGGAGTGTCTAAGGGCTGTTTTTCCTCCTCTTGAGCATCTCGGTCAGCTGGTGGAGTGTCAGCCAATATATAGGCGGGTTTTAGGCGGTCTACCGAAACTTTGACATTTTTGCCTTTATCAACTATGGTGAATATTTTGTCGCCTTTTTGTACCACTTGATGAGGACCGGTGTATGCTGGTTGCAGTGAACCTGCTTCGAGGTTCATCGTCCCTAAGGAATATGTGGCTTGAGGTAGCGAGGTCCTTGTGGACAAATATTTTGTCCTTGGTATGACGTGAAGCTGGAGTGAGTTGCAATTTTGCGGCAAACGAGCGTAAACGAGTGGTGAACTCCGATATGTCGTAGATGCCGCTGTCACCAGGATTGAAAAATACTTCCGGAAGTCGTAATAGCTCACCATATACCAGTTCCGCAGAAAAAGTCTGAAGTTCTTTCTTAAATGCGCTCCGGACACCCAGTAAAACTAAGGGCAGGGATTCTGTCCAGTTATGGTCAGCGTTGCACATTATTGCCGTTTTGAGTTGCCTGTGAAATTGTTCCACTAGGCCGTTGCATGCTGGGTGGTAGGCAGTGGTCTTCCGATGTTTGAATGCGACTATCTTGGCTAGATATTGAAACAGTTCGGATTCAAATTGTCGTCCTTTGTCTGCCACAATATCAAAATCAAAAAATCAAAATCAAAAGTCATTTATTCAAACTAGGCTGAGAGTCAGCACTTTTTGAACGTCAAAGTTACATGAGACAGTCCCCACAAAACGCCCATCCTTCGACACTTCCTAGTGCTTTAGCTGGGAAGAAGAAGTGGCGGAACAAACTCCCCAGCAGCACAGCTGTCTGTTAAGTTAGAAGAACTTGATTCTATACAGTATTATGTAAGTAATTAATATTATAAAACAAAACAAAACATACATCAAATTATGCGTCATATGTCAGCTAGCACACGCCAATATACGAACAAAACATTAAAAAACTAAACTCAAGCTGAAATAATAAAATCGTAAATAGAACTTAAAACCTAAATAAGAGCCTCCAGGTATAAAGAGCGTTCCCGCTTACATACACAACGATGAGGAAAGCTAATTCTGAATCTGGTTGAAAGAACATAAACATTGAGTTAACTACAGCGACCAACTATTCTTATCGTTTAAGAAGTCGTTGATAGGATAGTATGCCTTTGAACAAAGGTTGGATTTTACTTTAGCTTTAAACTCATTAAACTGCAAATCTAGGAAAGCAGAGGGAAGCTTGTTGAAAAAGGTAATACCAAGACCAACAAATGAATTATGAACCTTATGAAGCCGGTGAAAGGGAGCACGTAGCTTGTCCTTATTTCTAGTATTAATATTATGAATATCACTGTTCTTAGTGTACAGATGTATATTTTGCTTAATATATAAGATGTTGGCGAAGATGAATTGTTATGCCACTGTAAGAATACCGATATCTTTAAACAACTCTCTCAGAGAAACTCTAGTACCTAGTTGGTATATAGCTCGAACAGCTCGTTTTTGAAGAACAGAAATATTTTGAATGTCCGCGGCTTTGCCCCACAGCAGAATGCCGTAGGACATAACGCTATGGAAATAACTAAAATAGACTAATCGAGCTGTATCAACGTCCGTGTATTGTCTAACTTTCCTGACGGCGTAGGCAGCCGAACTGAGCCTCCCGGCTAGGCTTGAAATATGTGGGCCCCACTGTAGTTTCGCGTCTACTGTTATGCGTAGAAAAACTGCCGAGTCTACAGTTTCAAGCACCTCATTATCTAAGACGACGTTGGGTCCCAGATGCCTAACATTCGGTAAAGCGAACTTTATACATTTTGTTTTCTTAGCATTAAGAACTAGGTTATTAGTGGTAAACCAATCCGTAGCCATTGAGAGTGCACTGTTCACATCGTTAAAATCTTTTCTATTCCTGTCTACTTTAAAGATCAGTGAGGTATCATCAGCAAATAGTACAATGTTACAAATATCCTTTAAATAAAATGGTAAGTCGTTAATGTACACTAAGAACAAGAATGGACCCAGTATTGAGCCTTGAGGTACACCTAACTGAACTAGTAGCCCGGAAGATTTCATACCATTAATATCTACACATTGGTGTCTATTTTGCTAATAAGAACTTATGACATTGAGAGCTTCGTTTCGAACACCGTAATGACATAGTTTACGCAAGAGCGTGTCATGGTGAACGCAGTCAAAAGCTTTGGAGAGATCACAGAAAACTCCAAAAGCATTTTGCGAGTTCTGCCAAGCATTGAAAATGTGTTTCAGCAGAGCAACACCCGCATCTGTTGTCGAACGACCTTTTGTAAAGCCATATTGCTCATTATGAAGGAGGCTATTTAAATTAAAATGTCTTAGCAATTGCTTCAGTATTAACTTTTCAAATATTTTACTAAATGCAGGTAAGATAGAAATGGGTCTGAAATTGCCAACGTTATTTTTATTACCTGTTTTAAATAATGGTCTGACTTTACTACTCTTCATGAGGTCAGGAAAAGATCCTAAATAACACATTTATTAAAAGTAACAGCTAGATAGGGGGCTACGATGTCTATTATATTACTTAACAGTTTAATGGAGATGCCCCAGTAATCACCAGTGTTTTTTGACTTAAGTGTGTTAAAAATACTAACCACATCACGAGGCGTTACATGTTCGAAACTAAATAAGCGACTACATCCGGGCACACAACTATGCAAAAGGTTTTCAGCTTTAGACGAGGACGAATTTAAGGAGCAAGTCGTAGTTATAGGTATGACTCATTAAATGCCTCAGCTATGACGGCAGCTTTATTAACCAATTTGTTGTTAATCATAATCTCTAGTTGTTTTTCCTGTTTAAGGTGGATGGATGATTATCTCAGATGCCATTTTGTCGCTAGATGGCGCTAGATCCACAATTTGGAACATTTTCAATTTTTACGCCTAACTTAGAAATCTTTAATAGATAACTTTATTATATGCGAAACCTAGGGCATTAACTTGATTTTTTTAGATAGTCACTGTGCTTGTTAACTGGTCTCATACAAAGATTTGTACATTCTAAAGATTTAGCCGCTTGACTTTACTCTTTACACACACATGCAAAGTAAATAGTAGTAACTTTCGACACCACTAGATGTCGTTTTATTCAAACAGTTTAAAATGAAATTAATATAGGTACACTGTCCCTATAAGTTGTAGTAATGTGACTGAACCTAAATTGTAATGTGTAAATAGTCATCATCTCAGCCGCAAGACGTCCACTGCTGGATATAGGCCTCCCCCTATTTGGGGGGCTTTGCCATAATCACCACGCTTGGCAAGCGGGTTGGCGATCGCAGTGTGATGGTAAAATGCATAGAGAACGCTGCTGCCCATTCTCTAGTAAATCCCTTAGTCGCCTTTTACGACACCCACGGGAAGAAATGTAAGGCAGAAGAAGGAATGGAAGTGTAAATAGTGACGTGTACTAAATAAATAAAAGACTATTTATTACATTGTAAAGCTTTTTATTGTACCCTACTATAAATTAATAATATTTATTTAGTAAAAAGGGGTTAATATTTTCATAAAAATAATGTTTTATTTACTCTCACTACATTTACTTAGATAGTTTCCGTTTGGATTCAAACCATCGAGTCATACCACCATACAAAGATAACATACTTTTTTAAATATTTTGATATTTACAATTATGATTTTGAATTTAGTATTAGAAAGAATTATGTATGTAGATTACAATATAAATAACATCATACGTAACTATATATAACGGCACATGTATCTTACATAACAACACAAAGGGGTTGCTAGCTAACCATAACATTTATTAATGTTTCAAGAATACCTACTTATTATACAATTTTGAACTGCAATAAATATTCTTTTACAATTGAATTGTTAGGCTGGTACCTAAATACATGAGTGAAACTTATCTACACAGAAAAATCTTATGAACTAACAAAATAACACAAACTATACATCGCTACGTGCAAAAATAGCTTATTAATTATTCTATAATGTTCCCACTGCTGAGACTCAGGCCTCCTCTGAACTGTGGTGATGAAATAATTTACACTCAGCAAAGTGCCGGCTTGGATTCGAACCATCGACTCGTACCACCATACAAAGATACTTATAAATATTATAATAAAATATCTTCTTTTCTACGCGCTACTTTTTGCAGTCGCCGCCGCCGCCGCGCCGTATCAGTCTTCTGCTTGTCACTTTTTACTTCCATTTATATAATTTCCGTGCGATCTGAATCAAATGCTGGAAGACGCAGTTTTCGCTGCAACAAATGAATTTACACAGTTTTGTTAGACTATTCTTACTGAACCCACACCTCAGAGACCTGCGGAATAAGTTAGGAAATGAGTAAGACTTATATTTTTATACCTTTTAATTCCTTGATGTCTAGACATTTAGCATTTTTCTCAACTCTTCTCAATATAATTTCTGGCAGTACACGTTTTAAAAAATGTTACCAACTTCGGCATCATAGCGTTGATAACTTCCTCATCCCGGTTAACTTCTATGACAGTCAATGGTTGGGTGACAGATATAAAGCAAATGAAGTAACATTTATTCATTTTGGTAATTCGCAATTGACCCTGGACCTAGAATCAAAATAATAATAGCTGTTAAAAAGAAACAATCCAAGAAATACATTATTTTTATACATACATACCAAGAAATAATGATATTTGTTACACTGAACATTGTGTAAAATATGTTGTACTTTGGTATTGTCAAACATAAACTTCATCACAACAAACAAGCAAAAGCGTACTAATGTAATGAACACAAAAATATGGTATCAAGTTGGGACTTACCATTCCAGATGAAGAATCAAAGTTGTGACCATATGACCTTCTTCAAGTCAACAATACGGTACCCTACCAAACCTGATAAGTTGTCACTTGATGTTCTTTCCACAGTTAGTTGATAAGCTTCAGTCTCTGAATCGGGTTGTGGCCAATCAAAATCAACAGTCTCTACTTGCTCTGTAACAGATTCAACTGTATTGGAGCTAGAGCTGCAGGCTATGGCTTCGTATCGAATTTCTGGTATACCACGCGAATAGGTTTAGGGCGTATCTTAAGCTGTCGAAAGGTTGGACAGCTGATGATGATCTTGAGTTGAATGTGGACTGAAATAAAAGATATGTTAAAAAAACAGTGTTGAGAGACAGAAAAATATTGATAGGTCTGTAGGTACCTAAATACAACAGGGCAAACCGCGGTTTCTTCCACTACCTTCTGTTTCTTGTTACGCCATGCTTGCATGCTTGTTGTTCCTTCGCTTGCTTTCGGCTGCAAGGAAAAATGGCTGTAAACGAAGACTACAACACGAACCAACGAGTATCAAATAACCTCCACTCACGTAAATCTGATTCGAAATCTTATGGGAATCTAATTTACTCACTATAGATCACTAAAAGAACTTCCATGATGTCGTTTCAATACAGCTTGCACTTTTTTCCGTGATTTTCGCGGTCCTGAATACACATGTCGTATACATTTATGCAAGTTTATTAGTCGGGTTCATCTTAGGCAGTTCAGTTGCAATTCAATCTGAAATCAAAAAGAATAATTACAAACAACAGCAAATGTATCTTATTTATGAAATGTTTCAAGAAACAGAAATAACACCACCATCAAGCTGTTGTTTTCAGAGAGAATATTTGAAATTTGTAGTATGTCATGTGACGACAATCAACGAGTGTTGCTAACGTTTGATTTTGTATTTCATCTTCTAAATCTTACACTTTTGTAAAGTTTTAAGGGTAATTAATTACCATTATAATAATACTCTATATCACCTTGAAAATCATTCATTGCACATAAAAATAACACTTACCGTCAATAAAACACAAAAACGCTTCACTTTTGAATAAAAACCAGGGCTTTGAATAACGTTAAAAATTTGGTATCGTTACTTTCATCGGACGAAGATAACGTTATTAGTAGAGGTCACGTAATGCTTGGTAACGATACTTGGCATACGTTTTACCGGTAACTGAGTACCGTTAATTTTTTATTTATTTTCTTTCATCTCTTTCTTTCGTCTACATTATTGAAGTTGCATTTGCACCGTTTGATTGGCGATGTTGCCGTAGAGCGCCGCCGCCCATGGCGTGCCGCTTAGGTTGCGCAGGTTGACAACAACGCATTAGGTAACGATGTGATAAGAGAACGGTGTGGTGTAAAAGAAGATGTAGTGACAAAAATTGAAAAAAGTATGCTTAGATGGTTTGGTCATGTTGAGAGGATGAATGAAGGTCGGCTCACAAAAGGTATTTACAAGGCAGATGTGAGTGGAAACACCGGGAGGGGACGCCCTAGGAGGACATATAGGGACCTTATTAGTGATATTCTTCAGAAAGGTCAGGTGCGTAGTACTCGCAACCGGCGTGTGTGTATGACCAATTTTATGAACCTAAACGAGGCAAAAGAAGTGTGTAGAGATCGTAGCAGGTGGCGTTCCGTGGTTTCTGCCTACCCCCATGGGAAAAAGGCGTGATTCTATGTATGTATGTATGTAAAAGTATCGATACTAGTAACGTTAATTGGTAACGTTATTTTATAGATTCGATACCAAAGTATCGTTACCCGTTTTACCGTTAAAATATTAACTTTATGAAAATAACGTTACTTAACGATACTTATAGTGTGAATTTGGTAACGTTAACAAGCCCTGATGAAAACTGTTTCACGGATGGCACTCATTTGAATGGTTCTCAGTAGTAGGTAGCACAGTTTTTTTTAAGTAATAATAAACATGGTAAATATCTCGTTTTAAGTTCTAATGATACTGGTGTTTATTGTTTCGTGTGGATTTCATGACAAAGTCTCTTCCGAGCCCCTTTTCTTTAATAAAAAAACCTCGTCGTAAAGTTTAGTTGCTAAATTGGTGTCCAGATTCTTAAATATTATACCAAAATGTTAAATTTTGCGTTGAAGTTATAGTAACACCCACCACATTTGTTTACCATTTATTTTATTGAAATTTCAATGCGTACTATTTTTATTTTTGAATTCTTAGCAAAGTACGATCTTTTAAAATGTATGGTACGATCTTCTAAAAAATAAAGTTGGCAACCCTGCTTGACGCATTTTGTGTGTGCTAATAATACTAGTAAAATAAGCAATTATGAAAAATCAAAGTGGTTTGTCTGTGTATTCACTAATCTTGCTGGTTTCACATGAATTATAAAAGAATAGAAGAATAAATATGATTCAATCAATAGATGTACGTAGTACCTACGTTTCACCATTGTGTAGGTAGCTTCGCTGATCGCCTGATTTAGTTATAACTTACTTATACATCAAATTCTATTCTCTGATTTTATTCAACCCAAACCAATGGATTAGTACCTAAGCGTATCAGAATGTTATCAGTACCTACTTACATACATTAAAAAGATTTTTAAATCTGGAAAGTCGTGTACTAGTAACTACTTACTACATATTTAAACTAGATAATACAATAATTACATTAGTATTGTATCTGTGTGAACCAAGGGCAGATCGCAGAGATATTTTTTTCACTTTATGTAAAGCATTCTTTCTCATTCCATAATAAAAAACATTTTATCAATCATAAAATGTTAACTCCGCGGGCAAACCCGCGCGCCCGGCGCTAACTTGCTAGAAACACAATATTCTGGAAACGATTCGCAAGTTTTCAAGACTCAAGTAATCACGCATTGACGGTATGGCAACAACGCGGTGTGCGCGCGCTGCCTCTAGAATGGCAACGTCGCATTATCGAATTTAAAAGATAAATTCTTTTAAATGTTCGAATATCGAACAGCGCCATCTATTATGAATGTTTACTAATCGTAAACTCGTAACACAACAGCAACCAACTTTCTCAGTGGTTCTATAAATTTCTGTCAGATGGCGCGATTCAGGTCACTCACACATGTAAAGATTTTTCGTTTTTTATTCGGTCTAATTCTCCTAGAAATACTGTTTTTTTTATAAAATTTGGGCTATACGCGAACATAATACATTATAAAGTCTCATTACAGTTGCTTTTATTCTGCAGAAACTGTTTATTTACCGAGATTTCCACACCTGAAAAATGTATGGCGAGGGCTATCTAGGCATTCACCTTAACCGGTTTACCCGTTTTGTTTATCGGTTGGACAACCAAAGCGGGAGATCCAGTTGGTCAGCAATGCTTCACGGTCTGTGTCAGCGGTAATGTCCACGATCGGCACTACTTCTGGCCACCTAGTGAAACGATCCACGGCGGTCAGGCAGTACCGGTACCCCTGTGATGGAGGTAAGGGACCTATTAGGTCAATATGCACGAAGGCAAACCGACCACGGGGTATTTTGAATAATAAATAATAAAATAAATAAATAAAATGTGTTTATTTCTTACCACAAGCCAAAAAATTCAAACAAAAGGAGATCCGCAAACAGTCCTAATAAATTAGGCCTCAATAAACAAACATGAAATAATTTGGGTTTTGAAAGAGTGATAATAATCTATAGCCCTGTGTAATTAGTTTTTCGATATAACTTGAGATAAGAAAATTTAAAAAAAAACTTTAGAGGTGTCAAGGGACACCCGGATGGAACGAAGTTCCTTTCCAGGATTCATAATAGTTATAATTTTTTAATTATTTATTATGTACAAAACACCTGTATACACTCAACAAAAATATTCTCTCTCTCTCCCTATCTCCTTCTCTCTCCCTCTCTCTCTCTCTCCCTCTCTCTCTACCTCTCTCTCCCTCTCTCTCTACCTCTCTCTCCGTCTCTCTCTCTACCTTGCTTTCTCTCTCTCTCACCACCTCTCCCGCTCCCCGTCCCTCTCTCTTCCCCTCTCCCCCTATCTCGCCCCCTCTCCCGCTCTCCACTCCCTCCCCGCTCTCCCCCTCCCCCGCTCGCCCTCTCCTCCCTCTCCCCCCTCTCCCCCTCACCCCCCCTCCCCCTCTTCCCCTCTCCCTCTCTCCCTCTCTACTCACAACAAAAAAAAAAACAACAGCATACGAAATATATACGGTCGAATTGAGAAACCTCGTCCTTTTTTTGAAGTCGGTTAAAGCGCGACATGTGACAACTTTTCATAAGATTTTTTTCCGTCTAGCCCCCTTTCACAACGCGCGATAAGGACCTTCGTTCCAAAAAACTTTATTTCAGACCGTAGTTAATAAATCCCATTATCATTTGTTCCCGCTCTTTTATTAGGTTATGAGTTTTATTGATTTTAAAGGTCAACAGGTCACAAAGGTAGTTACAATTGTCCAAAAACACAGCAAGGGTCGGTAATGTAGTACACAAAATAAACATGCATATAACGTAAGTCCGCAACACGAGCACAAACGCGAGCACGAAACGTTATGACGCTATCCGCCCTATCCGGCAATCTGTTATTGACAACCGAGTGATTGACAAGTGACAGCCGTATCGAGTCCAGCAGTTCACAAAAAAGCAAATCGATTTTTTAACCGACGAAAAAAAACGGAGGAGGTTATCAATTCGACGCGTATATTTTTTTTTTGTTTGTTTTTTTTTTTATGTATGACCACGCATAACTTTTAACATAGTAGTCCGATTGTAATAATTCTTTTTTTATTGGAAAGGGTATACTCCGAGGGTGGTCCCATATAAATTTGGAAAACAAAATCGAACCCTAAGGGTCGGAAAACAGGGTATGATTGATTGTTCACTCACTGATTGTAATGTATAACCACGCATAACTTTGTACAGAGTAGTCAGATTTTGATAATTCTTTTTTCATTGGATAGGATATACCTTGCCAAGTATTATTAATACATTAAAGCCACAAAAAAAATAAAAAATAAAAACTTTTTAACAAAAACTTAAACCGCCGAAAAAACAGAAAAGCAAAAAATAATAAACCTTAAAATTTTGAGTCGGCGCTGAAAATTCAATGAACAAAGATCACTCAAAGCGCCGAATTATAATTTTAAGGTTTATTATTTTTTGCTTTTCTGTTTTTTCGGTGGTTTAAGTTTTTGTTAAAAAGTTTTTCTAGAAAATCATTAAAATAACATAACAACAACAAAAAAATACTCTATCTTTAATACCTTCTGATATATTGCAATTAAATGAAAGGAGGTTTAAAAGTCATATTAAAAGTACACTTTGTAAACGAGCTTATTACAAACTAGAGGACTACATCCAAGATAAGAACGCTTGGAAACATGCTGGTCTCGCTCCATAGGACAGTCTTAGAGTTTATCAAACTGGTTGCTAACTTAATTGTATAGATAATATTTATTTTTTCTTCTATGACACTGATTTATATTCTGTGATTACTGTAACTCATACACTGACTTGTAACTTGTAAATATATTAGGAAATTCGTATTCTTGCCTTTGCAATGTTTTTGTCTTAGAGTTTAGCAAACTGGTTGCTAACTTAATCGTATACATAATGTTTATTTTTTCTTCTATGACACTGATCTACATTCTGTGATTACTGTAACTCATACACTGACTTGTAACTTGTAAATATATTAGGAAATTCGTATTCTCGCCTTTGCAATGGTTTTCTAAATATGCGAGCACCATGTATCTATCATATAATCAATTTTCTCATTGATTCATTTTCAGTTCTTTTACCTGTTGTGGTATGGTAATTTTTATTGTAAGTGCATCGTCTTCACATATAATTGTATAAATATTGTATAGAAATACTGAAAACTATTTTAAAAGAGTAACGGTGGAGTTTCTTGCCCATTCTTCTCCATACGAATCTACTTTTTGGAAGGGGCAACTAGAATCGATTCTATTTTCATGTAACAGTTGATATTCAAAAATGCCTTTTTTGGGCCTAATTGAGATAAATGCTTTGACTTTGACTTTGGGTTGTTAAACTAGGGTTCAATTTTCTATTTTCAACAATTCGCATAGGAAAAATTGTACCACTTTTCAGGCTGAGGCTATACAGGTTATATATAAGGGTAAAGTCCAAAATTTTGACGCATTTGCCCAATAAAAAGTGTCCCAACCGTTTTTCTTAAAAACTACGTCTGTTAGATTTTTACGACAATTAATACTAAACGAAATGGCTATTTGCCCAGCGCGCCAGATATTCCAAGTTATACAATAATACTCAATAGCAGAGTAAATTAAATAATTTCTCCATAAACAGGAGCAAATTACGTAAAAATGCTATAATAATTTTGGAGCGTGAACTTTGAGCATATTTCTGAATAAGTTTTATGTCACATATAGGCTAAATATTGAATTCTACAGCAAAAGCATATAATTGGTAAACTTTTTCTAATAGATGGTGAAAGCAAATAACGGTTATAATATGCTTATTTTCAGTTTTTTTTCATGATGTGTGATACTAAATAATTGGGCTACTTTTTTTGTGCAACCGCTTTCATTGGCAGTTTCTTTAGACTCGACATAAAGTAGGATTTCGGTTTGGAGAACTCTTAATACTGCGCATAATTGTCTATAGCAGCTAGAGATTAGTAGCCGTCTTGAATCATTTACGATGTCAAAATCAAAGTAATTCAGCGTGGTCAGATATTTTTCGGTAGGTTTTTCGTTGATTTCCCCACGGACCCTATCTCCCGGGAGTATTCTTGTTCCTCATCTCTGGCTTGCCTTTATTGGCCGGCTGGAGTGAACACTGATGAGCTCCCACCTCATTCTTGCCTTTATTGGCTGGCTTAAGTGGAGATTCGCAACAGCAAACGTGCTCGGAGAAAGGAAGTATTCCAGTAAGTGCTCGTAGGGATATTGACCACCTTCCGGGCTCTGGGATTGTTCTGAAAGCCGTGGAATACCTCTTCACTTCTCAAGCACCTCAGAAATTGTTGCCCCCTTGTCGCTACGTCACTATGTGCTAGCGACGTTTCCCGGGGGCCCATTATTGAGTGTGCAAGTCACCCCCTGCCATTTTGTCTGTGTATACAAAACATTGATCAGGCAGGGGCCATAGTTCTTCCATAGTTGCGGTTACTAATCTACTGTAGCCATCCAAACCCATAGTCTAATTTGTTTTGTTTCCATATTCTGTAATAGTCTTGCTCCAACCGGGGATTTTAGTCCTTGGGTGCACTTGCATAGGTGCATACAGAGATAATCGTCGATTGGTGCTCCCTCATCATTTAAAATTGTCTAAGGGGCCTCTGCGAGTTGGCTTCGGCACCTCGTACGCCTTCCAAAGGACTGGGATCCCAGGGTCCCGAGATATGTTAGCAGATATAAAATAATAATAATAATAAGTTTGTAGAGACTCGGCTGTCATTGTGCCGATTGTCGTATCAGCCAATGGGCTGATGGCCGATACCCTCGACCAACACCAGCTGTCGAGGTTAGGCGGTTGGATCAAGAGCCTGATCCAAAAGGCAGTACTCCTTGACACGGCTCGCATCGTGAGGAGATTCCTGTCTCTGGAGCCCTAACCACCGGTAGCTTGGACCCTGCTCCCGCTACCGGAAGTCCACAATTTTTTATATTTTTAAATGTTTTTTTGTTGTAAATTTATATTTCTAAAAATATTTAAAAATGTAATTAATATGTATATTAAGAAATAAACGAAATAATAATAATAATAACGTTTATTGTGTCCAAAAGTTATACACAAACAATATTGGGTTTGGAGTCTTCATTTAAGCAGATAATGCCTGTATTCAAAGACTCCGCTCCTTCACAATAGTAAGAACTTACTTTAAACACAATAAAAATAGTATATGATAAAATAAAACAAAATATAATTATGTGAACGTGTGCGTGCATGTGCATGAATTGGTGTTGGTGTTGATGAGTGTGTGGTTGTATGTGTATGGGAGTGTGAATGTACGTGTAGGTATGGGAGAGTCTCTGAGTGTGTGTGAGAGAGTCGTATACTTATGTTAGGTTACGTTTTGTAGGAGAGCTTCAGTGTTTTCATATGTCAGTGATTTTCCTGTCAATCAACATTTCTTTACATATATGGTAAGATTTTGCATATACGAAAATTTCATTATTTATTTTGTTATACAGGGTTATTTGTAAAACACCGGCAACCTCTCAGGACTGTGTTACTAACATCATAATCAACAACTTTTGTTCTATGACTTTTAAAAATTCGTCATATTTTAGTTCACCAGACATTAATAAAAAAATTTAAATATTTAAATTGAACGGTCTAAATATTACGAAGTCTATGCGAAACAAAAAAAGCACATAGTACATTAGCGAGGCGAGCGGAGTTAGGGTGGCGGGAGCGCTTGAACTTGAACTGTTTACGGGCGGCCGATTTTTGTATGAAAATCTGATGAACTAAAATATGATGAATTTTTAAAAGTCATAGCACAAAAGTTGTTGATTATGATGTTAGTAACATAGTCCTGAGAGGTTACCGGTGTTTTACAAATAACCCTGTATAATTCAGCTGATCGTTTACTAAATTCCATAGATCCGAATTTGGTCTTAGTTTTCGGTATTTGAACTATATCGTGTTTTCTTCGTCTAGAGTGTATATCTGCATTATAAGGCAAGGTTTTGTGCTTTTTTTAAATTATTGAGTAATGTACAATTTTCTAACTGACAATACATCGCTAAGTTTGTAGAGGTTCTCTGTAGAATATCTCCTTTTTTTTAAATACATTATTTTGAGCAGGGCTCGTTGTGCTCGCTCCAATTGGATGAATTTAGATTTTGCTGCCCCACCCCAAACAAGAATACAGTATATCAATATTGATTGCGCAAGAGATAAATATACCGGATGACATTTTTTACCGTCTCGACCTTCATATGGTGTGTTGTGTAACTAGAATAGAAGGCAGGAAGGCCTTCAGATTCATCGTAGGTGACTAAAGGAGCGCGGGACGCGGGTGGACAGGGATGCGTGAGCGGCTCGTGCGCCTACGAAAGATCAATGAGGCCGCCTATCGGCCGGCTTCAAAGGGTAGGACCGCGCTCCAAAATCAATGATACATGCCGCGCATTGAGTAGGATGCGTATGATTTGAGTTTCGATTGATTTTATTTTTATTTTCTTGTTTTTTTTTTCCAAATTTCTGTTTTTGTTGTTCTAGTATGAAAATGTTACTTTAAATGTGTAGTATTTATTACTAGATCAATTTAATTACATGTTGTTCAAAAATAAAAATAATAAAAATTTCTGTGCCAAAAGCTTCTATTCCGTTCTCCTATTACCCCCATTTTTTTTTCAAGACGCTAAAAAAAGTCACCCAGTATTTGTGTGAGCATATTTCTGATAGGCTTACTGCTACTCTGAACAGAACTAGGCACCACGTGACGCAGAGTCTTAAAAATCCAATTGAGCTTACGTACTCTATTGGCAACTTGCTCAAGATGAGGGTACCAGCACAAATTCTGATCCAGCATAACCCCTAAATATTTTGTGCTAGAAACTTTGTCAATACTAGAACAGTTTCAATTATATTATCAACATTAGTATCATCACAAGTGTGTATAATGATTCGAAAATCGTTGGGTGGTTGACTACGATTGCAGATGCTGAAACATATAAAATTTGTTTTGGAGGTATTTAATGTGAGAACATTAGCATTGAGCCAATTCGTAACCTGGGACATTCCTGCTTCAGCACTTAGCTGCACATTGTGCTATGTCTTACCACAGAAGATGACAGCTGTATCATCGGCGTACGACAAGACTTTGGCATTAGGAATTTTCATGTTACACAGGTCGTTTATATATACCAAGAAGAGCGTTGGACCTAATACACTTCCCTGGGGGACGCCGTATGATACATCTATGATATCACTTATATTGTTGTTGCCCGACTTTGACACATTGTTGTTGCCCGACTTTGACACTCTGCTTCCTATTTGAAAGATAGTTCTTAAACAGATCAAGTTTTCCAACTTGTTTACAAGGATAGACGTAGAGACGGTATCAAATGCCTTTTTAAGGTCTAAAAAGATAGTTAGGCACTTATCCCCATTGTCAAGATGATTAGGTACTAATGAAGTTAGTGATGTGACGGCGTCCTCAGTGGAAATACCGTGACGAAAACCAAATTGTGAGTCGGAGATTATATTGAATTTGTTTAAGTAATTAAGAAGCCTGACATTTATTAATTTTTCAATAATTTTGGATATACTAGTACGGACAGAAATTGGTCTATAATTATTAATATCGTCTCTACCCTCACCCTTGCGCACAGGAGTAATAATGGCTATTTTTAACGGAGCAGGGAAGATGCCAGTTTTAAAGCAGAGGTTCGCAAGGTGGGCTATGATAGGGACGACTTCCATACCTATAAACTTTAAAAATTTCGTAGAGATGTTGTCCCAGCCAGGGGCACTGTAAACTTTTAGGTTAATTAATATCCTGTAAACTTCGTTGGCGTCAGTTTCAAGAAGCACAAAAGAATTCACTAAATTAGATTCGTTACTGCTCAAACCGAGGGAGTAATTGTCAGTTGTAGGTGGAATTTGCTGAGCCAGGTTATGACCAATATTAGACAAATAATTGTTAATAAAATTCTCAATCAGACAGGTTTGGCTGAAATTTTAATAATTCTGCATCATAAGTATTTTTATATTCTTCCACAGTAATTTATTGTTATTAACTGATTTACATAGAAGATTCCTTTCATATTGACTTTTTAGTTTTTTAATTAAATTATTGCAGTAGTATTTCTTGACGCGCTAACAGCGATGTTATTGTGATTCGGAACGAGGGGTAGGTGTGGCCATGAAATATTTTGTTGATCGATTTACCAGATCGATTTGATAAAAGTAATATCATCCATATGATTTATGTTCGTTACGAAAAGTGAATAACAATTTCAAATCGAAGATAGAAGTGTAGTGAAATATAATTACGACACAAAGCTGCGATGTTTGATGTAAATAATTTAATGCAGCTATGGTGCAGTTTTGCCACCGACATTAGTAAAAACGATTTGAGTTGGAGTACTGTTTAACTGTTCCTCAATTTATTCCTGTTTTCTACTACAAAATATGCCTTTGATCCATAAAAAAACTGATTGTGCACTAAAATACCTATGCTTTATCGAGTTTTTAAAATAAAATTACCACAAAAGAAATGGCAGGGTCTGTTTTAGCACGCTTTGCTTTTTCACTAGACTCCATCATCTCCTTCTAACGTAACCTATCTGAGTCGGGATGCCCCAACTCTCTCAATAATTGTAAAAAGTTTATTATTTCGTACACAATTAGTATTTTTAGTTTGATGCACAGTTTAAAATATCTCTTTTAATTGCATTAGATTTTGATTTGAATGGAGGGATATAATTTTAGGCTTATGTTTGTTCTTACAAGAGCATTGTGTAAGTTCCTACTTTATGTAGACCTTTTATTATCATAGAAAGCCTACATTAATTATATGGCCAAACGTCAATTGAGATATCATCAAACGTTAATTTTTAAACGATCTAGCCAGTTTCAGTTGGCCATATCATGAAATGCAACTAATTCAAGAAATGGCTAGTCACATCATAAAGTGATAAATTCTACGATCTAAACACGACATATAATTATATCAGACTCGCTTCTGCCCGCGACTTCGTCCGCGTTAAATTTTTTGTTCCCCGAGCCTTCCCGTCGCGGCGAATCGCCTACCCGTGCGATTTTCCCCGTTTTTGCAACATTTTTCATTTCTGCTCCGCTCCTCTTGGTTGAAGCGTGATGTTATATAGCCTTTTTCGATAAATAGGCTACCCAACACAAAAAGATTTTTTTAATTCGGACCAGTGGTTCTTGAGATTAGCGCGTTCAATCAATCAAACAAACAAACTCTTCAGCTTTATAATACATATTAGTATACATTATAATTCCTTTGTATTTTCATTTATTTATTACCTATTTCTTTTTTTAGCCCGCCCGCTGCCTATTTTAATCCGCGATTTGAATATACGTCTAATCAGTTAAATGAGACCTAGATTATGACCGGAGAAAAGCTATTGTAAACATCTCCGGTACTTATAGTCGGCGGAGTACTAATATATCGATATTTTGCTTAAGATTATAATTTTGTTTTAATTTCGTCAAGGGCAATATATTTTTTATAAACTATACGATATACAGTGTCATTGCAAGCGGCAACGCTGTTGCATGTCTAGTGCGACCGAGTGAAATTAAATAAAATATAAACGATGTCGAGTGTTGTAAAGTGCAACAGTTGTAACATTATCATCAGTGAACTCCTTGCATACATCCAAAATAAGATCCAGGTGATGGACGAGGAAGGTCTAGTGCGTGCTTGTGTAACGGCTTTTACGAGTGCTGATATCGACGAAACAAGAACATTGCTATTTGACGCGGTATCCCTGTCTTCCCATTAGAAAACTAGGAAACGCGAGGGTAAGTCCCAGCGAGACATTGATGATATCATTCAATTATTTAATAGCGTGGATCCAGATAAGACACCAATCTTTGTGGCAAGAGAACTGTATAAACTGCCACCGATTAGTTTTGATCACCCGGATGCCACTAAATTATTGAAGGATATCCTAGTTTTAAACGATGATTTGAGGCACATAAAGGATTGCTACGTGAAAAAGGAACAGACAGCTTAAATTTAATCGAAAATTGTTGATAGAAATAAGTTGCCGCTAAGTAACGAAAAATATTCAAACAGTAACGTTTTTACGAAAAAGAGAGGGGCTGGTTTGATGAACAGTTTTGAGTATGATAGTGGCCCAATCGGTTTTTTACAAAATGCTGATTACGATCTTAATCTCCAAAATGAGAAAACAGTTCCCACAATCAGTGAAAATTATCAAATTAATAAAAATCTCACAAATATTCAACCGTTTATCTATGCGCCAGCGCACGATACCAAAACCTGTTTCGCCCGTGGCTGATATAAGTTCGAAGCGGTCAGCTGTTTGCGCCGGCAGCTGCGATGAGTCACACTCACCGACATTACGTAAAACCTCGGTAAACGTAAACAATAACGTGGATGCGGACTGTGTTATGCAAACAAATCATTAGAAAACCCTGGTGTGCAAGTTGACAAATGGACTACAGTGGTGAATAAAAAGACAATAAAGAGGCAAAATAAACCTACAGGTAGGATGGGGCGTGGGTCTGATAGTATCGAGATAAACTTTAAAGCGGCGACGGGTAGTAAAATCCCACTTTTTATAACCAACATCCACAAAGACACCAGTGACCAACATATAACTAACTGATTACAAATGGAGAAAACTTCAGATCACTCAAAGCGCCGACTCATAATTTTAAGGTTTATTATTTTCTGCTTTTCAGTTTTTTGGGCGGTTTAATATTTTGTTAAAAAGTTTTTATTTTATAATTTTTTGTGGCTTCAATGTACTAATAATATTTGGCAAGGTATACCCTATCCAATGAAAAAAGAATTATCAAAATCGGACTACTCTGTATAAAGGTATGCGTGGTTATACATTACAATCTGAGTGAACAATCAATCATCCCCTGTTTTCTGCCCCTTAGGGTTTGATTTTGTTTTCCAAATTTATATGGGACCACCCTTGGAGTATACCCTTTCCAATAAAAAAAAGAATGATCATAATCGGACTACTATGTAAAAAGTTATGCGTGGTCATACATAAAAAAAAACAAAACAAAAAAAAAATAAACGCGTCGAATTGATAACCTCCTCCGTTTTTTTTCGTCGGTTAAAAATCACAGGAGAATGTTTCGTTTATAAAACTAAAGATTAGGAATGAGAAACATAATGCGTACAAACTATTTGTGCCAAAACAAAAATTGAAGATTTATTTATTATTTTATTTATTTATTTTAATGACATTTATAACACCATAACAGCTTACCAAGGTGATGTTATAAGCAAGACAAACAAATTAAATTTCCAAAAACACCAAAAAGTACTAACATATACTGGGTGACTTTTTTTAGCGTCTTGAAAAAAAATGGGGGTAATAGGTGAACGGAATAGAAGCTTTTGGCATAGAAATTTTTATTATTTTTATTTTTGAATAACATGTAATTAAATTGATCTAGCAATAAATACTACACATTTAAAGTAACATTTTCATACTAGAACAACAAAAACAGAAATTTGGAAAAAAAAACAAAAAAAAAAATTTAAAATCTATCGAATCTCAAATCATACGCACCCTACTCAATGCGCGGCATGTATCATTGATTTCGGAGCGCGGTCCTACCCTTTGAAGCCGGTCGATAGGCGGCCTCATTGATCTTTCGTAAACGCACGAGCCGCACACGCATCCCTGTCCACCCGCGTCCCGCTCTCCTTTCGTCACCTGCGATGAAACTGAAGGCCTTCCTGCCTTCTATTCTAGTTACACAACACACCATATGAAGGTCGAGACGGTAAAAAATGTCAACCGGTATAAACACATATATTACTTATACATAAAACTTAATAATTAGGTACTAAGACCGCCCTCAATTAGCATTTGTGCCTTTTGTATGAATTTCAGCAGGTTTTGCCCAAATATATCCTCCGATACCGTTATAACGTTTATCATACGTGCAGCTCGTGACAAAGGGGCAAACTTGAGTAAATTAGTCCTGGCCACAGGTACGTCTAACAGAGCGGGGCGGCGGCGCGCCATGGCGCACCCGTCCGGCGCGCGCAGTCGCAGCGCTGCCAGCACCTCCGGGTGGTGCAGCAACCCTAGCAGTACGCGAGCCACGTACTTAACTAGCGCGACGTCCCTCCTTACTGCCAGCCTGGTGTATCCGACCATGCCCAGGACGAACAGACTCGGGTACATCAGCGGATAAAAGGGATAAACCCCATACTGTTTTCGGTAAAGAAATCTAGTAAACTTGTTCTGTATTTTTTCCAACATGAGGATGTATTTGCCTTCATGCGGATTCCAAATGATTGCACTTGTTTCTAAATAACTCCTCACTAGTGCATTAAACAAGACTTTAACCGCAGACGTATCGGTAAAATCCTTACATTGTCTCAAGATGAAACCGAGATTTCTGAAAGCCCTGCCGCAAATCTCAACAATATGTTTGCGGAACGTCAGCTCAGACACCATCTGTACGCCCAGGTCTCGTACATGAGAGACGCGCGGTATGACTGCGCTGTCCATCTCGTACTGGTTCTGTAACGGCGCCCGCGCGCGGCTGTAGCTCATCACACAACACTTTTCAATATTAAAATGCAGCTTGTTTGATTTGCTCCATTGGACTACATTATCAATGTCAGACTGGAGCCGATTACAGTCTGCCGCGTCCTCTACCTTTAGAAATAGTTTGAGGTCATCTGCAAACAGTAGACACTTCGCCTCTTTCACGACCGTTGGAAGATCATTAATGACTAGAATGAATTCCAGAGGTCCAATATTACTCCCTTGACTTACCCCGGAGAACGTGAAATAAGGTCTGGATTCATGTCCCGCAAACTCAACGTACTGTCGGCGCTCGCCAAGGTAACCAAAGATAGAGGTAAAGATGTTCCTAGATGACCGCTTTTGGCCTGAAGGTGTTAATTACCGTCGTTTTGTCTATGTTCAACAGAACGTGGACGCTCCAGTACGGGTTGAGGTAGTTAGTAAAAACTTAATATAATGGGAATGACAAATGACGCTCTTATGCATAACGCCGTCCTTGCCTCGTTTAATTGAAAATCACTTAAAAGGTCAATGGAGGGAGTTCGGTCTTTATGCAAGGAAGTGGACATATTTACTCTTCAAGAGACGTGGCTGCTGCCACATGACTTATCTTGCTTGTGCCAATTAGATGAGGAGTTTTGGCAGCACTGGCACATCTGCAGTAGACTCATCGACGGGGATGCTAGTGGGTCGGCCTTACGGTGGCGTTGCGTTAATGTGGAGAAAGAGTGCGTAATTCCGTGCGATAATCCACGTATAGTGGCCATAAAAATATCGTTATGTGACTGTTGCGTGTTGATATTCAGTGTGTACCTACCTGTAGACAATGCGAACAATTTAACCGAATATTCTGACTGTTTAGGAACAATAAGTGCAATTATAGAAGAGAGTGGCGTGGAATAGGTGTTTATTCTGGGGGATTTTAATTCACACCCTGGAATATTGTTTTTACCGAGTTACAGAGTTTCTGTTGTGACCAGGAATGGCTATGTGTAGATGTAAATAAAATGAGTTCGGACAGCTATAAGTACAATTATAAGTGAGGCAAACGGAAGTATAAGATGGCTGGATCATTGTATAGTTACCAAAGCACCCTTACCGTTAAGTGTACACATAAAAATATGACATTTATTGGTTCGACCATTTTCCACTATTAATAAAGTGTAATTTGAATTTAATGAAGCAAAAACTTGCTAATCAGTTTACACAAGTCCGACGGTGTCAGGTGGGGGGAAAGATCGTCCGCGCAAATAGCGCAGTTTTCGTGTGGTAATTACCTACGAGAGATAGACTTTCCAATGGAACTGCAATCTTGTAGTGGGAAGTTTTGCACTGACACCAGCCATAAGGGGGTGTTTGATGAGCTGTACAGTAATATAGTATACGGCTTAGGGTTGACAGCTAGTTTCACACACCGGAAAAAATTCAGTTGTGAACTGCGAAATGAAGTCGAGATGCCTATACCTACTGACGCGCAGCACAGTTGTGCTTTCGCTCATGGAAAGCGTAAATTAATGGCTTGTGGTCAGTATAGACGGTGAACTGTCTCGCTTCCAATATGTGGCGGAAGTACTTTATGCCTTCATAGATGGCTAGCAGCTCGCGATCGTATGGCGAGTACGTCTGCTGAGCAGAGCTTAATTTTTGTGAGAAAAAAGCAAGCAGTTGCCACTGCTCATCCCTGAACTTTTGTAAAACAGCACCCATTGCCAGATCTGATACATCTGTAACTAGGGTGATGGTGGATGGTTGGATGGGATGGTTTCGCTTGGTAGTCAAGGTGTGCAAGCAAAATAGCGTTGCAGAGGCTATCTTTGCACATATTAAGGGCGGTGAGCGCCTCACCCGTTATTTCCACGGGATGTTGCCCTTTTACGGAGCCGGTTAGCAGGGTGTTAAGGGGACCTTGAAATTTTGCAGCGTTTGGTATAAACCGCCGGTAAAAGTTCAACATCCCTAGGAAACACCTGAGCTCCCTAACAGTTTTAGGCGTAGGAAAGTCTTTGATGGCTTCAACTTTTGATTCTAAGAGTCGGGTTCCAGCTGCAGAGATGCGGTAACTTAGAAAAGTGACTTCGTCAGCTCCAAATACACACTTCGAGATGTTGATCATCATCATCATCAGCCTATAGCAGTCTACTGCAGAACATAGACCTCTCCAATTGCACGCCATTCAGCTCGATTCTCGGCAACTCTCATCCAGCTGCTACCACCCACCCTGCGAAGATCGTCGCTCCACCTAACCTGAGGCCTACCTTACGTTTGCAGATTTTCGGTTCTCCACTCAAGAACGCGTCTACTCCAACGGTCATCGGTTCTACGGCTAATGTGGCCGGCCCATTGCCACTTCAGCTTGCTAATTCTATGAGCTATGTTGACAACTTTGGTTCTCTGCCGAATCACCTCATTCCGGATTCTGTCCCTCAAAGATACTCCAAGCATAGCTCATTCCATAGCTCGCTGAGCAACTTTGAATTTATGGACCAGTCGTACCATGAGTGTCCACGTTTCGGCTCCGTAGATCATAACAGGCAGGACGCACTGATTGAAGACTTTCGTCTTGAGGCTCTGCGGAATACGCGACGAGAAGTCATTTGATGAATTCCCACCCAAACAAAAAAAAAAAAAACCCAGCTGAATTCTTCTGTTAGCCTTCTCAAGGTTGTTCTTACCAGACTGCAGAGTTTGCCCGAGGTAAACGTATTCTCGAACAACCTTGATGGCACCGCCATTGACAGCAATCGGTCCCGGGGTTACGTGTTCGTTGAACATAACCTGGGTTTTGTCCAAGTAGGTCGTCCAACATCTGCTGCAAGTCTTGCAGTGATTCAGGCAGTATGACGATATCGTGTGCAAGTGTGAGATGTACTCGCCGTTGACGTTGATACCGCGTCCTCTCCAGTTCAGGGTCTTGAACACAACCTCCAATGCGTTAGAGAACAATTTTGGGGAAATTACGTCCCCTTGTCTCACTCCTCGACGCAGGGGGATGTGTTCACTGGTTTTGAGTTTGGACGGTCATTGTCGCGTTTTCATAAAGACATTTAAGCACTTGGATACATCGCCAGTCCACATGGCATCGCTGCAAAGACTCCAAAATAGACCAGGTCTCGATAGAGTCAAAAGCCTTCTCATAGTCCACAAACGCAAGACATAGTGGCCGATTATATTCCTCGAACTTCTGTATAATTTGCCGAACTGTGTGGATGAGGTCTATAGTGCTGTATCCTCCTCGAAACCCGGCCTGCTCCGGTGGCTGAAACTCGTCGAGTCTCCGCGCTTGATGATTCGTGACGACTCTTGAAAAGAACTTATATACGTGACTTAGGAGTGAAATGAGTCTGTAGTTCTTTAGAAGGGTTTTATCCCCCTTTTTAAAGAAAAGTGCGACCACGCTCCCTCACCACGCTTCTGGAGTTGTCCCAGAGAACAGGACCGAGTTGAAGAGCTCCCGAAGCTCTTTCAGTACTGGACTTCCCTCCGCTTTCAGGAGCTCGGTCGTAATTCTGTCCTCACCAGGGGCTTTTCCATTTTTAAGCTGTTTTAAAGCCGCCTCGATTTCGTTTTGGCTGATTTCTGGCAGGTTTTCTGTGAAGTGGCGGGTTAAGGTGGCTCTGGAATCCTCATTTTCGGGATCAGGTCGAGATGCATGCGATGCGTACAATTGGCCGTAGAAGTTTTCGACTTCCGAAAGGATCTCTGGCTTCGAAACGACGATATCTTCACTAGATTTAGTTAACTTCGCAGGTGGCTTCTCCCAAGTGATTGGACGAACACTTTCGACCTCTCGTTTTGCTCAATCGCTTCCTCTATGTAGCGTGTATTGAAGCGTCGGAGGTCGCGTCGTACCAATGTTGTTATGTTATTATTGAGTGCCCGTTGTTCTGACGAAGTGACGGGTGGGTTTTCACGTCGTTCCGTCTTATGCTCGAGAGCCTCTTCCAATAGTTATGACTTCTTGCCCGTACGCCGCATTTTGCAAAATCTCAAGCCTTCTTCCCTGAGCATTCCCATCATTCGGTCGAGGGCCTGGTCGACATCACTTGTGGTTTCCACGGCAGCGAATCGGTTCTCCAGGTCTAACTGGAACGCTTCAGGTCCTATCATGGCTTGGAGCATACTTGGACTTACGAAATGACTTCGCTCAAGCTTGAAATTGATATTCAGAGAGCCTCAAATAAGTCTGTGATCACTGCCATGTTGATCACTGAGACATCTCTGACATCTCTGACATCTCTGACTCCTCTGACATCTCTGACATCTCTGACATCTCTCTTCTTATCCGTTATGATGAAGTCTATGTCATTTTTCGTCATAGTATCGGGGCTTCGCCACGTCCACTTCCTTTGGGGCTGTTTCTTAAAGAAGGAATTCATCAAAAAAAGCCCTTCCTTCTCAAGGAAGTGGACAAGCATTTGCCCCCTATGATTTCTGCTCCCTGTATGGACTGTACGACGGAGATTTGCAGTAAGCGGATTGCATCCTCACAAACTCGCTAATGGTCCCAAATTAACCCTCGCGCATTGCCAAGCGCGTTTCTATTTGCTCGTTCTCACGTCGATTGGACACTCGAACAATGGAATGTCGTGCTGTTCTCGGACGAGTGTAAAATCAGTCTTCATGAAAATAATGGGTGCAGGAAAGTTTACCGAAGAAAGGGAGAACGATTTGCACAGGCTTTTGTTGAAGACCGAGTGACTTTTGGAGGAGGTTCGTGGACTGTTTTTTTTTTGTGGGTGGGGAAGTCATCAATAGACTTTTCCTACTCCAGGGTGGAGCGGAAGGGCGTGTCAGACTTTTACTGACTAAAACCTACCCGTGTTTCTTCAGTTGCCCATATGCCAGGGCCATGGTATCTCTTTCGAACAAATCTCGTGACCCTGGCAGGCATCGGTCGTAGCGGACCCCTTCAGTTGTTGCTGACATCTCTATGAGGCGCGCGTGGAACACTACGCGCCGTCGACACGTGCCTGGTCCTTACCGGGCGGCGAGCTACAGGAGTCCGCGATCGACTCCCGACGCCCGGGGCATCTCCTACTGCGGCGGCTAGGGAAGTGCAGGGACTTGCACTCCCTCACGTGCCCCACCTCCTCCTTCTCGAGCATTACTGCTTCGCAGAAGGAGGTGATGGCTTCCCATACCCTCTCGCTCCGTACCATGGCTCGCAACAGGACCGGACGCGAGAGGTCACCGCCGCCGATCGCCTCCACGAGAACACGCACACCTCTACCTTATGCTCCACCGTGTCCTCCAGACGATCCACGCAATGGAAGCAACCGGGCGTTTCCTCCCTTCGTGGATTGTTTGAGGTGGAATTTCTTTGGAAGGAAAAACGAATCTTCAGTTCGTATCCGGACCAAGTCTAAGCAATGCGACTGCACGATACATCCAGGAGGTGTTAGAACAACATGTAATGCCATACAATGATTTGTAGGTGAGGGTTTCACGCTAATGCAGGACAACGCCCGACCACATACAGCCACGACAGTATTCCAGTACCTACGTCCGGTGGAAATTTCTGTTATGGAGTGGCCAGCAAGAAGCCCTGACCTTAATCCCATTGGGATGAGCTGAAAAGAAGGGTCAGGCCAGAAATCCGCCCTCAGAAACCCTCCAGGAACTAAAGATGGCTATTCAAGAGGTGTACACCCCAAGAATTCATAAAAACATTAATAAGGTAAATGAAAAACAGGATGGAAGCTGCAATAAGAGCATGTGGGAGAATACAAGTTACTGAACAATGTATTTTTAAGAAATTTAATGGTTTTTTTAAAGTTAATTATGGTTTAAGAACTTTATTTCTCAAAAAGTTTCAAAATTATTCATTAATAAATTTAGCATTTTTAACCATCTTTGTTTTTGTCTGTAAAATCAGATCAAAATCATTTATTGGTTTGCAAACAGGGGTAATTCAATAAATAGTTGTTTAAGTTTATGAGTCCTCCATGTTCTACCGACACATGGGCATGCAAATCACATTTTATTTATTATTATTGAATTTACATAAACAAACATTAAGAAAAATAAAATAATCCAAAATATAAATTAAATTGAAATAGGTAAAAATGTCACAATAAAACGAAAAATTTCAAAAGTCAATTATTTTACAATAATTAAAATTACAAAAATGTCTACGGTCATCGAAGATACAGTAATATAAATAATAAAAAACAATGTAAATAGGTATAATATCATTGAACTTGAACTTAAATAATATACCATATACCATGTCATTGAGTACCAACTAAAGTCAAAAAACAGTCAATGCATTTCGTCAGTCAAAAATTCCGAAATGCTGTAATATGCTTTACTAATCAGTAAAGTTTTAAGCTTTTTCATAAAGTAGGTATGTGGTTGTAAATGATTGGTGCCATACATAAAACACTTTTTTGCATCAATGCTGTATTCATGAGACCTTTTTACGCACAAGTTATGGTTCTGTGATCGAGTTCTTTTGTGATAAAATGATATTTTAGTAAAAAGGTCTGAATTGGTCATAACAAATACAGCGATCTCAAAAATATATAGGCAAATCTAAGCTGTGGAGTCTGAACATTGACCTAATGCACCTTTTTTGTGGCAATGGAGAGGACTATGCTTGGAGTATGCGCGATCGAATCAGAAATGAAGAGGTCTGTATGAAAACCAAAGTAACCGACATAGCCCGAAGAATTGCCAAACTGAAGTGGCAGTAGGCTGGGCACATTGCTCGCAGAACAATGGCCGATTGGGTCGGAATATTCTGGAGTGGCGACCGCGTACAGGAAGACGTAGCGTTGAAAGGCCTCCCACAAGATGGACCGATGACCTGGTGAAGGCCGCAGGAATACGTTGGATGTGAGAAGCATAGAACAGGGTGCTAGGGGGAGGCCTATGTCCAGCAGTGGACGTCTTTCTGCTGAAATGATGATAATGATGATGACAGGTGTGAACCCACTTGATACCACCGACGAAGAGGTATTTAATCTAAACACAATCACACATCTTCACAATACAGATACAAGTATGTATTTTATTTCATTATTCAACTTTGTAAAGACTTCTCACAGCTAAAAAGAGTAACGTGGAATTATTCTGAATTCGGACACGGAAAAAGTGCTTCGGTTGGAGTTGGGGCAACTCTGAAAAGGACTGCAGATCGTATGGTAACTATTGGGAAAGATATAAGAGTTTTAAAGACTTTTGAACAATTTTACGATTTTATTAAAACTTAAGATAATTGTGAAAAAAAAAAAAAACTAGAAAGAGAGCATATCTCATTTAGAGAAAGCTTGATTTTCAAAAAATTAAAACCATTTAGGGGCACCTTTTCTGTATACTAAGGTCTTTGGTAGAAATGTACATGGAGAACAGCTGTAGGCAATATGTGTTGTTTTGATACTTATAATTTACGAAATATGAATAAAATAATAAAGTTTATAAAAGTCTTAGAAATTGGTTTTTGTTAGACTTATTTTAAGGTTAATTTATATTAGTTGATTGTGATACTTTAAACCAAATAAAAGTATAATTAAAATACTTAATTCCTTTTATTTTCATTTACCTACCTACATTGTTTACAGAAGTCGATAGTTCGTCGCAAGCGCTTGTGCAAACCGGTTGCTGTCTTACACTTACTCCGCTAATTAGTTATCTACGCGTGTGTGTGTGCGCACTGTACGTGTTATCGCAACTGCGTGAGTCCTCGTTCGTTGCCGTAGAGTAGACTACGAGACAGAGACTACAGTCGTCAGGATGACAACACTAAATAGCACATTTGATCATGAGGCTGATGATGTACCGCAGCATGGCGAAATGAGTGTGGACGGATCACTTATTGATGAAGAATCGCCACCTCCGTGTATCACGTTCCGGAAGGGAGTTTCTCAAGGTCATGCGTCCGAATTCCGGCAAGAATTCAAACTATTTCAAGATAATATGCAGACCATGTTGGAGAAGTGGTTCACAAAGCAAGACGCCAAGTTCTGTAAATTACTGGATGAGTTTGCAGGCGTACAGAAATCTATAGAGTACATAAGCATTAAATATGACGATCTCGATAAGATTACGCAGGAAGTAAATAGCCGCGTTCTAGTAGTCGAGAAAACCTTCCAAACATATGAACCACGCATTACTGACTTGGAAGCGAAAATTGAGTACATGGAACAAAGAGCTCGTAGTTGTAATATTGAAATTAGCAACCTGCCTGAGAGACGTGGGGAGAACCTAATATCAATTATTGAAAATATTGCGAATGTTATAAAGCAGCCTATGTCTGCTCGTGATGTAATTTCAATTCATCGTGTGCCGCAAAGAAACCCCAACAATTCACGACCGAAGAACGTAATAGTCAAATTTGCTACCCAAATTATTAGGGACAATTTCGTATCAGCTGTACGTCTCAACAAGGGAATCACGTCGGAGCAGATAAACATGCAAGGATCACCACGGACAATTTATATAAACGAACACTTAACACTGCAAAACAAGAAATTATTTCGTCAAGCGAAAGAAAAATCCAAAGAAATTGGATACAAGTTTGTATGGATCAAGCACGGCATTATACTTGTTAGGGCTGACATCGCCACTGCTGCCATCGCCATTCGCTCGGAAAAGGACATTTCAAAGCTTGTACCCATTGTTTCAGGAAACTAGTTACGTTTTATTTCGTGTGTATATTGTTTACATAAATATCAGTGAAGTTATCGTAAGTGATGCAAATTTTAATATATTCTGTGAAATACATAAAATGTTCTACCTGCAGGCTCTGAATCCAACACTACTCTGTGAACTAGCAAGGTATGCGACTATTCATCTTTTGTTTATTCTTACGTCCACCGCCAAATTAATTTTAATTTTTGGTTTTGTATTAAATCTTAAATATATGTTTATAAAATTACTAATATACCGTAATGATACATTTAAAAAATATTATATTAGTTATAAACTTAACTTTTGCGCCTCTGGTCATTTAAATCTAAAATTATCATTAATAATTATAAAAACAATCTATAGATTTCGTAATGTGCTGGTTCTGATTGGTCACTTGTTTTCCTTTCTTCTAGTAACTCTTATCAACATATTTACCCGGCACAATGACTAGTGATATTTCAATTTATTACCAAAACTGTCGAGGTTTAAGAACCAAATTAAATACTATATTCAATAATATTCTGGCGGACTCACACGATATCATTGTTCTGTCTGAGACATGGTTGGTACCTGAAATTGGTGATGATGAATTTATCGACCCAAGATACATTGTTTATCGTTGTGACAGAAATCGCGTGTTATCTGGTAAATCTGACGGTGGAGGTGTTCTGATTGCGGTGCGTCGCGGTTTAAATGTAATGCGCTGTGAGTTTACGGCGACGCCTTGTCATGACGGTTGTAATGACAGAATGCCATCGAATATTGATTACGTACTTTTAAAGTTTTACTCTAAGACTGTTAATGAATTTCACATTGTGTGTGGCGTATATGTTCCACCTAATCAAACACTAACAACCTATCAATCGCTATTTAATTTACTTGAGAAAGAAATCTCGTCCCCTTCTATTGGTAACTCGTATATTTTTGGAGACTTTAACTTGCCACAGATTGAATGGCTTGTACATAACGCATCAGCACTTATGCCGTGCGTACGAAATGACAGTACCTCAATGGAAATCTTGCTAATTAATTTCTTATCAACTATAAACTGTAAGCAATACAACTGTTTAAAAAATCACATGGGCCGTACTTTGGATCTATTGATTTCTAGCGACGTATGTGTGTGTGTGCCGGCATCCATTCCCCTTGTACCTGTAGATACGTTTCATCCCCCTTTTGTTACTGTTATCTCATTTAAATTAATGCATAGGCCCATGGCTTGTTGCTCCGCGCCTAGATATCGTTTTGTGGAAGCCGATTACTCTGCCATTAATAACGACATAAAGTTAGTCGACTGGACCTCCGTCCTTGACAATATATCACTAGATACTGTTACCGAAAAATTTTATGAAATTATTTATGAAATTATCAAGACTCATGTACCAATGCGACCAGTTAAATCCAACGAATACCCGATTTGGTTCTCACGTCCACTAATCCATATTTTTAGAAATAAAGAAAAGGCCTGGATTAAATGGAAAAAATTTAAAAACTGTGTGGACTATGAGCAGTTTTCCTTATACAGAAAGAGATTTAAGTTGCTATCTGCTGAATGTTTCAATGGATATATAAATTCAGTAGAAACTGGCTTGCGTAATGATTTAAAGGGTTTTTGGTCGTTTATAAAAAGTAAAAAAGGTAATACAGGCATACCTAATACGATGTTATATAATAATGATGTAGGTAACGGACCTGTCAATGTATGTAAATTATTCTCAAAGTTTTTTAGTTCTGTGTATGAGCCGACAGATAACAATGTTAGCAACGACAATACATATTCTGCGTCTTCGTTAAACAACGAAGTAGGTATATCCAATTTGTCTTTTTCTAAAGACACGATAGCTAAATCACTTAAATGTCTGGACATAACTAAGGGCTTTGGACCTGACTGTATTCCTCCTTTCTTTTTAAAACACACAGCTGAATCAATAAGTGTGCCTTTATTTTATCTATTTAACCGGAGTCTGAGGGAAGGTACCGTGCCACAATCGTGGAAAATCGCAAATATTACGCCTGTGTACAAAGGTGGCGCAAAAAATGATGTTACCAACTATCGTCCAATATCATTATTGTCCACCATGTCAAAAGTCTTGGAGCGATTAGTTCATAATGCAATTTATCCCATCTTGCAAAATAATATCATCCCTGAACAGCATGGCTTTGTTAAAAATCGGTCCACAGTTAGTAATTTAGTTTTGTATTCTAACTTTTTGTTTGAAAATATGGACAATAAACTGCAAGTTGACGCAATCTACACGGATTTCTGCAAGGCTTTTGACAAGGTGGACCATACCATGCTTTTACAAAAAATCGAATTCAATGGTATCCATGGGAGTTTGCTTCGTTGGTTTTCGTCTTATGTAAAAAATAGAACTCAAAAGGTTGTGGTTAATGGATTCTCTTCAGATGTGATCAGCGTGACATCTGGTGTCCCGCAGGGGTCGATATTGGGTCCACTACTTTTTATCCTATTCATAAATGATATAAAAATATGTTTTAAAAATTGTAGTTTCCTCCTATATGCTGACGATCTTAAAGTATTTAGTAAAATAAGAACCGTTGAAGACTGTGTTAAATTACAACAGGACCTTGATCGCTTTTCTGCCTATTGTTTGACCAATAAACTACATCTAAGTTTATCCAAATGTAAGTATATTACTTTTACCAAAAAAATTAATACCGTTCAATTCACATACTCACTCTGTAACACTCTACTGGATAAAGTTTCCCTAATTAAAGACTTGGGTATACTCTTTGACTCTAAGTTACACTTTGATGCACACGTTGATCACATCACAGCCAAGGGTTTTCAACTATTCGGCTTTGTAAGGCGGACCTGCAACTCATTTAAGAAACCATCTACATTCTTATTATTGTACAAAGCACTTGTTAGATCTCAACTGGAATATGCCACTTGTGTTTGGAACCCCATCTACAAGAAATATAGTGACCAATTGGAATCAGTGCAACGTAAATATTTTAGGTATCTTAACTATAAACTATTTAAGAAGTGGTCATCATATGACACTCTTCTAGAAAAATTTTCCCTGTCAACTCTTAAAACAAGGAGATCGTGTCATGACCAATCGTTCCTATTCAAGATTTGTCACAATAAATTTGATTGCAACAGTCTAATAAATCAAATTTACCTTCGCATACCTAGTCGGTCCCAGCGCATTCGTGATAGGGTGATTGCGCCGGTTAGCGACCAGTTAGCTGGGTTGCCCAGTTAAGATGAGGAAAAAAAAATGTTGTTTACACGCAAAATAGTATATGTTAATGTTAATTTGTCCCAAATATAATGTAGTTTGGATACAAAAACATATAATAAAATACATTCATACAAAAATATTTATAAAATGCTGAAAAAGTGAAAATATAGCGAAAACGTCGGTTTACGACCATTTTTATCAGTTTATGACCACCAATGAGCTGGTTTGCGACCGCTATTATAATATGAAAAATATACCAATAAAACAATTATAATCGCTTTAAAAATATTTTAATTTTTGCCTTTTATTAAAAACAAAAGTGGTAATCATTTGGTGTAATGTTTTCTTATAATTAAAAAATAACAATCTTACATTTTGTAGAGACTTAGTCATAGTTGTAATAGAATCAACAATCATTGGTCAAACAATATCTTTAATATGTAGTATAACATTTAAAAATAAGCAACATAAATCAATAT
Source organism: Aporophyla nigra (assembly GCA_947507805.1). Classification (NCBI taxonomy): domain Eukaryota; kingdom Metazoa; phylum Arthropoda; class Insecta; order Lepidoptera; family Noctuidae; genus Aporophyla; species Aporophyla nigra. The sequence continues at coordinate 25,551,725 of OX382302.1, read as the reverse complement.
TAAAAAATAAATAAATTTATATTTTAGGAACCATATTCCGCTTTTCTTATTCATAGTTAAGATAGATTAATATCATCGGAAACTGCAACAGTATCTGAATTTAGTTTTTTTCCTTTTAAATATTCATAGAAAACAAATAAAGGTCTTGCATTTAATAGGAATCATGTTCTGTGTCTTCTTCACTTATAATATTATAATTAAACTGTATAAAATCTACAATAGCATTTTCACTGTGATTTTTCGATTCGTTATCTAAACAAAAACTTTTTTTTTGTTGACTCCAAATTATTTGGGAGCTCCATCTAAAAAAAAAATATATATATAAAAAGTAGTTTGCTTTTTATGACAAAATTTTGTTTAAAACTGAAAAATAGTAATAATATGTAGTTTTCGACAGATTAGGTACCTACAACAAATAATTATGAAACGGACATTTCAATAACCAACGAAATTCAAAAAATCAGACATGGTCGCATACTCAATGAACTTTCATACTTATTTCTGTTGGCGGCCGTTATTTCTCTCATACTAAATTATGGTGGCCGGAAACCAATGTCTTTATTTCGCTTACTTTGGTTTACGACCACCTGTTTAGCGCCCAATTTTGTAGGTAAATTAAACAAACTTCTTACAAAGAAACTGGTGGTCGCTTACCAAAGAACTACAAAGAAAAACTTTTACAATACTACATTCAAAATTGTAACAGTCCTGTATGAAGCATTAGGATCATATTAATCAAAACAAAATAATGCTGATCTCGTCGGTTTGCGACCATGTGGTCGCTATCTAACGTTTTCGATAAATAAGCTTTTCGGTTACCGACCACTTGATTTTATCTTATTAATAAGTTAAAAAAAAACAAAATACAACTAAATTATAACCCACACTTATCAATTGTACAATTTAACATGTAACTGGTGTCTAAAACATGAAATAAGTATTAAAACTTACCTTTGAGTGCCGCGCGCCGTGTTAGTTTTTTTTCAACTCACGGTACGTCCACTCACCACGGAATCAAGACGCGCGTTAAGCAATATTTTTTCGGCTCTAGGTGAACCCATTTGTTTCAAACTTTGCAAATTCTTATTTCATAATTATTTATAAAGCACGTTAGATTTATTTTTTATGTATGTTACCTCTACAAATACTATTTTCTTGATTTAAAGAAACTTAGTCCGTCAAATGGTCGCCTACTGAAGGTGGTCGCGAAACCGGCGAAACAACCCTACCTATTCTCACAGTCTTTTCGCGCCTAAGTGGTGCAGAACCAACGCAGGAGAACGAGCTCCTTTACGTCGTATAATGAAAAGTTACAACGATAATTTTGCTGATATTGACTTATTTGCATTGTCATTCGAACAGTTTAAAAAATGTATTCGTAAAGATCCTTTTTAAATAAAACATAGCTTCAGTTCTTATCTTTTCACATCTAGTTTGTCACAAGTTTATTTCACAAGACACAATAGTTAATCTATAATACACAATTTGTTTGCTAAGTTTGCTTGTACCTTGTTCAAACTATTTTTTTTTTTTAAGTTTAATTATTATGTGGATAACGATGCTGGTTGCGTTATTACTTAAGTGTTTTGACAATATCTGTACCTTAATATTAAGCATTATTGCGCAATTGTTTGTTATCCTTAAGAAATAAAATAAAAATAAAAAATAAAATAAAAGTCCAAAACTAAACTCATGAGCATATTATCATTGTCCTCAACATATCGTCCTTTTCCTAAGCTTGAAAATCATTTTTCTCGCATTACATCATTATCCTCAACAACAGTTTAGAAAAAAACATGATTAACTCGTTAAATTCCTGTTTATCTGGAGTAAAAACAAAGAAAAACTTGTTATCTGAACATGCCTAGTAGGTAATACTTTTAAAAAATCTCGGCGATGCACGCACGTTTTTAAAAATCCACAAAATTTACTCAAAAATAATATTTTCTGAAGATTTACCCTCCCATTCGTGTTCTGATAAGGAATCTATTTTTCTATTCGGAGCAGTAGTTCCTGAGATTACCGCGTTCAGACAAACAAACTCTTCAGCTTTATTTATTTATTTATTAAGCATGGCACACCAACGACATATTTACAAAGATAGTAACATAATTTGATGACGGATTATAGTTCTGTGTAAATACATCACTTATGGGCATGCACAACATTCATATTAAAGGTGATTAAATTGTTCGATGACATTATTAAATTACCAAAGTATTACAAATGAGATTAAAATAAAATAATAGATTTCGTCACATCACATGAAAACAATACAACCACAAAGTAAAATGAAGTATACACACATAGATAATAAAAACGGAATATTGAATTAAAATAACAAAGAAAAGCCAGTAGCTTTATAATATTAGCATAGATAAGTAAAGATAATAAGTATAGATTAATATGTTTTTGAACTTGTTGACTAGCCTACTTCACAAACTCTGCACTATAGTCAAAATATGTGGTTTGGCCATTTCGTTACTACAAGAACAATTGTATAACAGTACAACAACAGAACAGTGTATAAGTTTTTCACCTTACGCTGATGTAACGGTACTGAAACGGCTAAGTCACTTATTTTGAGTAGGGTGTAGAGTTTGTGAAGTTCGGGCTTGTAGAGTTAGAAGGTTGGGTTTCATGAGATCTGATAACATTTTGGTGGTGCGAGGCATATGGTCTCGTCTTGGCAACATTTTACATGAAAATATTGTTGGTGGGATTTCACTTCTTTTTAACCGACTTCAAAAAAAGGAGGAGGTTCTCAATTCGACTGTATTTTTTAAAATAGTTGTAACCTCAGAACTTTTGAATGGGTGAGCCGATTTAATGATTATTTTTTTATTTGAAAGCTGGTGCATGGTGGTTCAGTTCTGACAGTGGCATACATGAGAAAACCATATACCTAAGTCTTAAATTTGCATTAAGTATGTGCGCGATAATTATACGAATAACGCGATTAGATTAGTGAGGGGTACATACCATAACTAAAAAGTTAAAAATTAACTTTTTTCAAAAAAACAAGAAGTCGGTAGTTATTTTTTGAAAAAAGTTTTTTTTTTTACTTATGGTATGTACCCCTTTTTTTCAGGATGGAAAATCATCATATGATTTCTCCCGTTCTAAGCGGAGCGGGAGGGCGTGTTAGACTTTTACTGACCAAAACCCTCCCGTGTTCCTTCAGTTACCCATATGCCAGGGCCACGGTATCTCGTTTGAACAATCTCGCGACCCTGGCAGACATCGGTCCTAGCAGACCCCTTCAGTACTGCTGACATCTTTTTTGCGGCAGCGGAGTTCGCCCCAGTGTTTCGCCTCCTCGCGCCACTCCCACGTGTGGGCGAGGACCTTTGCCTCCTGATCCCATGGCGGCACTCCGGCAAGGAGGCTCGCCGCCTCGCAGGAGACCACACGGTATCCCCGGACTAGCCGGATGGCCATGACCTTCTGGGCCGCACTCAACCGGTGCGCTGGACGCAGCCTTAATGAGGGCGCCCACACCGGTGCCCCGTAAAGGGCCATGCCCCGCACGACCCCCGTTTAGAGTCTCCGGCAGGAGGCGTTTGGATCTCCCAAATTAGGCAGGAGCCGCTTTAAGCCAGCCCCAGCCCGCTCCAGTCTGGGAGCCAAACGTTGGAAATGCTCAACAAAGTTTCACCGGCTGTCGAGGACAAGTCCCAGGTACTTCATCGTCGACTCGACGCCGATGTGAACCCTTCCCACCGTGAGTTGGAAACCCGAAGGTGGCGCGTTCCGAGGACCATGAAAACCCATGGTTTCGGACTTGTGCAGGGCCAATTGCCGGATCCTTTCGACGATTGTCGCAACTAGGGTTGCCAACATTTCTTCGACGAAATATAGTATTTTCCAAACTAAGCCAAAAAAGAATATAGTACGCTTAAGAAAAATATAGTATTTTATGGAAAACTCAAAAAATAGACTTATTCATTTAAGATTTCAAACTTCTCAAAAGAAAGAAGAATATCTAATTGGAAATAATCACCACAATCCCAAAACAAAAATAACAAACATTCGTTTGACATTGACAAGTTTGGAACGCAGTAAGACAGATACGTTAGGTAGGGTACACTATAGTCGAACCGGAGAAAGAGTACGTGGTGATAATCTACAAAGACGACTCTTTCACTGGTTCAACTATACACGCTACCACTTCATCATCAGTCAAAAGTTATTGTAAAGGCACGTTGATGAATTTTTTTAATGTAAGATTGGTTTGTTAGATTTCGGTGTTGAAAATATAGTATTTTTGCGTACTATATATTTCTTCAACAGTATATAGTACGCAGACCTGAAATATAGTACAATACTATATATTATAGTACGGTTGGCAACCCTAGTCGCAACCCTGCATGTCATTAACTCGGCCGCCGCCTCGTATGACCTCCCTGTGTCAGGACCAGCGTGTCATCAGTGTAGCAAACCACGCTGACGCCGTTAGGTAAGCCGGCGCGCAGCTCCCAGACGTATCCGATGTCCGACAGATGCCGCCCCAGGACCGATCCCCGTGGGTCACCGCACGAGTATGTACCCCCTCACTAATCTAATTGCGTTAATCGTCTATTTAAGTTTTTTTTTTGTATTTTTTAAAATTGATTTTATTTTAATCTTATTTATAAGAAGGAGTCCCTTCATCAATTTTCAGACCTCTAGTATCAATGTATGCGGAAGTCTGATACAAACTTCCATTCCCCTAGTGTCCCAGGCACGAGATTTGTTCGAAAGAGTTACCGTGGTCCTACATATAGGCAACTTAAGGAACACGGATGGGCTTTAGTTAGTAAAAGTCTGACACGCCTTTACGGTCCTCCCAGAGCAGGAGACGCCATTTGATGATATCCTACCAACAAAAAAATAACCCCTAGTTTAAGGGGTTGTGGGGGAAAAGTCCAACATTTATTTTATTTTTTAAATATTTTTGTACTAATACTAGCTTACAAACCAAATTTCAGCTTTCTAGGAATCTCAGAAAGTACCCTAAGAATTTTGATGATCATCAGTGGCGAAATCGAGGGTTTTTAGGTTCTTATCAATAAAATCGAAAGTATAAGAGCTATGCTGGCTCCAAACTGTTCTTGTAACACGGCTGCTGCACCAGTTATTTAAAAAAAATTGTATCCACAATCACATATAATTACTGTATTGATGTACTTGTAGAACTTTCTTTCTTATTTAACCGACAAAAATAAATGAGGTTCTCAAGTCGACGCGTAAATATATATATATACTATATATATATTTTAATGTATAACCACGCATAACTTTTTACAGAATGGTCCGATTTTGATCATTCTTTTTTTATTGGAAAGAGTATATCCCGATGGTGGTCCCATGTAAATTTGGAAAAAACCAGCCCTAAGGGTAGGAAAACAGGGGATGATTGATTGTTCACTCATTGATTGTAATGTATGACCACGCATAACTTTTTACAGAATAGTTCGATTTTACAAGCATGTAGTAATTAGTAGATTATAGCCGCAAAAAAATATGAAATAAAAACTTTTTAACAAAAAATTTAACTGCCCAAAAAACTGAAAAGTCGGCGCCAAATAAGCAAATTAATTAACTAATTTGGTTTGATTATTTCTATAATTGTAAGGTAATTTAGTGATCCTTGATCATTGATTATTTGGCGCCGCCGCCGACTCAAAATTACTTAGGCTTCTTATTTTTTGCTATTCAGTTTTTTCGGCAGATTTTTGTTCTTCTCTTTCTTTTGCCGCTTTTTTACTTAACGTAGCCTTATCAATGCCGTGAAACTCTTTAATTGGCTTAAGAGATAATTGTCATCATCTCACTATCAATGTGCAGCGCATGCTAGTAACTTTGACGTAACTGCATTGGGCTGTTCTTTGATTGTGAGGTGAACATTAATATATACCGCATTTTATTTAATAATAAATAATAGTTTAAAAAAACTAAAAAACACGCTTCTATTGAAAACCAAACTAAAAAGTACAAAATAATGGAAAAAAAGCGTGGGGTGCTTTTTAAGGTATTTTTTAAATGATATCAGGCACCCCACGCTTTTTTTCCATTATTTTGTACTTTTTAGTTTGGTTTTCAATAGAAGCGTCTTTTTAGTTTTTTTAAACTATTATTTATTTTCTATTTTTTAGGGTATTTCGAATTTGGGACGTATGTCAGCGTAGTTTGTGACAGTTTTTTTGCTGTCCTGGTAACCCTGGCAAGGATAATGGCACAAATTTATGAAATTATTGCATTGTCATCGGTCCTTGACAGGTGTGCAAAGTTTGAATGAAATCTGGTCGTTTAAAGTGGGTCAAAATCGCGCTATAAGGAGTCGGTTACAAACAAACATACAAATATACAAACATACAAATATACAAACATACAAGTGAAGCTAATATAAAGCGTGTAATAATAAGCTGTTGAGTTTCCAAATAAATAAATAAACTAGTCTTGACACGCTACCACGTGTTTAGAACTGGTATGTAAAGAAGATTTATCGAACTGTATGCCCAAGTCCAGTTCTGATGACTTGTATCTCAGACTATCGACTGTAGAGTGAGACGAGTAGTAATGATAATTATGTACTATCATCATCACTTTTGCTTGGAGACGTTTTGGAGGCGTTCATATCAAAATCTATTTTTTTTTCAGGGTTCCTAAGGTTCCGCGAGGCGAGCGATGTCTAACTGAGTTATTCGCGTCCGAGTAGCCGACGAGTCAGCCTTTCCTGAGCATGCTCTGTGGAGGGAAGAACCACCAGTCGAATATAAGTTTGGATTACATCATAATTACCGCATAATCTGCATAGTGCATGCAAACAAAGTTATAGTTATTACGTAATTATAATCTAAATATTTTACGTTACCTTTACCTAAACATAATTATAATATTATTATTATTTAAAGACTACGAACTTCTTTAAACATCAAAACATGATAACTAGCAGATAGAGAGATAGAAATCGTTTTGAAAATAACTATCTATACTAATATTATAAAGCTAAAGAGTTTGTTTGTTTGTTTGGTTGAACCCGCTAATCTCAAGGACTACTGGTCCGATGTGAAAAAAATATTTTTGTGTTGGGTAGCCTATTTATTAAGGAAGGCAAAAGGCTATATAACATCACGCTATCGAAAGGAGCGGAGCAGCAACGAAAAATGGTCAAAAACTGCCAGGCAATACGTTGCGACAGGAAGGGTCAGGGAAGCATAAATTTGACACGGACGAAGTCGTGGGCAGAAGCTAGTAATTGATATACGTACACCTACCTTAAACATAAGTTTTAAGTGAGCGCATACTAACAGCTTCGTGCACGGCCACCTTGGCGAGCGGCTCCTCGCACACCTGCACGGTGAGCACGGGCTCGTACTGGCACTTCAACAGGTCCCACACCGTTAGCATCCCGTTCGCCTTCGCTAGCAGCATCAGCGACAACCTGCACAAAGTCCTGTTATATTGCGTAGGAGCCGCTGCGCGAGCCGCACGCGTGTACCGTACCGGGTGGGGCTCCAGGAGCCGTCGGTGATGCAGTGCCGGTCCGGGGCAGTCCACCAGATGGCCGACTCGCGGCAGTCCTCGCTCCACACGCGCGCCGTCCAGTCGCCCACCGTCAGGAAGTTCTTCATGAAGTTGGGGTTCCGCTGCAGCGTCCACACCGGCCCCACGTGCGCGTCGAACTGAAGACACAAATATTCATTATTCTGCCACCGCTGACACCTGCGCCACATGATGCACCTCTCGTGACTGAAAGCTAGACGAACCGGCCAGATCATTTTGTGAGCAAGCGTGTTTGTCGATGCAAAAAAATAAAAAATGGCAATTCTGACTTAAAATATGAATTCAGTAGATCTAGAAAATATATTCTGAATGGTTTTATTCACAACAACTGGTACTTTTGCATTTTCAACGATCGTATACTATGTAATGACAAATATCTGATATTTTCAGCATTTTTCCTCTATGATGAGAAAATATGAAATCGATTGGTGATTCTAACTTTAAGTAAAGACTCTATTGATTCAGCGAGACATTTTTTGTATAATTTATGTCATTGCACATTGGAATTTTGCGTTTTTTTTAACAACATAAACCATATACGAAAAACTTAAATTTTCAGCATTATTGCTGATTTGTGAAAAAACGCGAACCAACTTCGCTATTCTGGCACCATATTCGGACTCAGCGATCCCGAAAACATAAAGTTCAGGTGGTCTGGTCTTTCGCGCAGGGTACTTTTTTTTTGTGGGCCTGTGTTATTAATGAGCATATTTCTAAAATTAAATGTGTAAGTAAAAACTTTCCTCCATGATATTCCAAAACCTTAATGAAAGTTGTCAATGAAAAAGAAAAAATAAGACAACGTTTAAAAAAATACGGTAATCCACGTGATGATATTGAGTATAGAATGCTCGACGACAGGGCACGGTCAATTATTAAGAGTTGTCACAGAAAACATGTCTACTCTGTAGAGAATAACATCCAGTCAAACCCCAAAGCGTTCTGCCCAAAAATTCGAAAATCTAGCTCAATACCATCAGAAGTAGCATTGAATTACTCAAGAGCTACGACAGGTGATGACATTTGCAAACTTTTTCCCGCTCATTTCTCATCAACATTCTTTGCTGCTAGCAGCAATACTAGAGCAACAACATATTGTCTATCATTTCCTCAATTTGTACTGACATAAATGACAATATATTGCATAAAACATAGTCAATGTTCCTTATTTGCCGATGACCTCAAAATCTATCGTCAAATAAGAACTCAAGAGGACATTGCGCTGCTTCAGACTGATCTGAACTCAATACAAAGCTGGTGTGTGGTGAATGGGATGGTCCTAAATGCCAACAAATGTTTTCACTTAACATTTACGCGGAAAAAGCATCCCATACCATCAACATACTCCCTCAATGGGACATCACTGCAACAAGTGAAAAACATACGCGATTTAGGTGTAGTGCTTAGCTGCGATCTCTCATTTACCACACACATAAACAAAATCATTGGAAAGGCAATGAAGATGGTTGGGTTTATCAAGAGAATTGGTAAAGAATTTAAGGGAACCTTGGCATTGAAAGTGCTCTATAACACCTTTGTGCGGAGCGTATTAGAATATGCATCTCCCGTCTGGAGTCCGACTTATAATATCCATAAAGACAGAATGGAGCACGTTCAAAAAAAAAAAATGACGAGGTGCTTGCAGTTTAAAGACCAAAAATGTCCTTACCGAGCCGATTACGCAGAACGGTTAGGTAAGTTACTTTAAGTTAAACTCATTGAAGCAACGCAGGGTTCTAAATGATCTAACAACATTGTATAAAGTTGTAAACGGGATAATATCGACTCTGGATCTCCTTAGCAAAATCAACCTAGATGTACCTCGTCATTCTCATCTCCGGTCCAAGCGTAACACTAAGACGTTTGCCACTAAACCGTGTCGCACAAACCTTTTTACAAAAGTGCATGTTCAGTCGACAGCAAAATTGATATTTTCCTGGATAGTCTGCCAATATTTAAAGCTAAAGTAAATAAAATTTGCCTGTAATCAGTTGCCTACATAAGTCATTAATACTTCAAAAATGTAATTTTATTTTAATTCAATAATGTAATTTTATTTTAATTCAATAATGTAATTTTAATTTAGTCGTGTTGACATTTAATTTAATAATGTGTTCAAATTTTAATCTTAAAAATATTTCAATTTCATTTAGTTTAATTAGAGTTAGAAACTATATTTGTGTTTTATTCTTATCATTTATATACCTACTTATCTTTGTTATTTTATTCGATATTCAGTTTTTGTTATGTATTTGTGCATTTTTAATTTAATTTTATGGTTGTATTGTTTTCTACACGAAATCTATTATTTTATAATTTAATCTTATTTGTACAAATTTTAGAATTTAAACACCTTGTTATATGAATGTTGTGGCATATAAGTGATGTATTTACACAGAACTAAAATTCGTCATCACGTTATGTTAATATAATTGTAAATATGTCGTTGGTGTGCCTTGCTTAATAAATAAATAAATAAACAGGCATGTGTGTATGAACTTAAACGAAGCAAAATGAGTATGTAAGGATCGTAGTAGGTGGGGTTCTGTATTCTCTGCCTACCTCCATGGGAAAAAGGCGTGAGTTTATGTATGACACAAATACATAAACAATATTTAGCTTATTGTAATCGTTAATAATGTAATTCGTGCAATACACAGTTTAAAAAATACACAAATATAACGTAATACCAAATATACAGGGTTATTTGTAAAACACCGGCAACCTCTCAGGACTATGTTACTAACATCATAAGCAACAACTTTTGTTCTATGACTTATAAAAATTCATCATATTTTAGTGCATCAGATTTTCAAACAAAAATAAAAATATTTAAATTGAACGCTCTAAATGTTACGGAGTCTATGCGAAGCAAAAGAAAGCGATAGTATATTAGCAAGGGGAGCGGGGTTAGGGCGGCGGGGGCGCTTGAACTTGACTTATTTACAGGCAGCCGATTTTTGTATGAAAATCTGATGCACTAAAATATGATGAATTTTTAAAAGTCATAGAACAAAAGTTGTTTATTATGATGTTAATAACATAGACCTGAGAGGTTGCCGGTGTTTTACAAATAACCCTGTATAAATACCATAAAAGCAAATATTATAATTCTATTTTAATGATACTATTTTATTTTAATATTTATTGTTTTCTTAACAAAAAGCGCCTTCATCTTCTCTCCTATTAAAAATTTATTTTGCTGTGCCCGACAGGTTCCATAATTGATTCGATGTATTGACATACTAACTGTTATATGTACACATTATGGAATGCAATAAAGTCATCATCAACTTCATTTCAGCCGTAAGACGTCCACTGCTGGACTTAGGCCTCCCCCAATTTGGGGGCTGATGCAATAAAGTATTGAGTATGAATGTATGTAAGAGTTAAAATACTGAAAATCATACTTTGGTTGGTATTTTATCTGCAATCGTCTTCCCTTTGCGATTACCACACATGACTGCTCCGTCCTCAGTGCCCACCATGAACCGCGTGGGAATCGTCGGCTCAAACTCGAGCACACTGACTCCCTTCGTCCTGGACATAGACTGCTCCTCGTTAGCCTTGATCATTTCGAGCCAGAGCTCTTCGACGGGCTCGCTGATGTTACGCAAGTCCCACCACTTCAAGACGCCGTCGGTGCCGCCCGAGAAGAACTCCATCCCGGCCTTGGAGCTAGAGAAGAGCACATTTTGCACGGCGTCGCGGTGCGCCACGTGCATTGGGCACAGGTGCGAAGGCGCGAGCGGCGCGCGCACGTCGAAAGCCGCCACCTGTCCATTGATGAGCGCACTCGCCAGCACGCTCGGGTCCTTGGGGTTGTACTGCAGGTCAAGCATGGGACATGGTGGCACCAACTTCGTCATAGGGCTGTTTGAATTTTCCACGTCCCATATGAATGCATCGACTGAAGACAGAGTGTCCCTGTAGAAGTCCACCAAGAGATAGGAGACGGCAAAATGCTGGCCTCCGTCTGGCTTCCAACAGATAGAGCCGACGGGTCGACCGTTGTTCGCCGGGTAGTCGCGGTACACGTTCACAGTGCGGCACTCGCTGTACTCTTGTTTCGGCAGTTGATCGAGCTCTACGTAATACGTTTGGTACATGTCTATGGCATTATTTTGCAAAACATAGTACTCCAAGTCCTAAAACATAATTAAGAAAATAGTAAGTAAGGTCACTCATGGAATGAAGTTAAAGAATAAAAAAAATAAGTAATAGCTTTTGTCACAGAAATACGTGCATATAAAATATAACCTCCAGAGTTCCATGATAATTAAAAAGTCAACTAACCTCGGATTAATCCACGGAGGATTAATCAGTAAGCTGGCATGCACTTAAAACGGTGAGGAAAAACATCGTGAATAAACCTTCAAGTGGTTAAACCAACCAAACATTAGAAGAAAGGTGACAAATCTGTATCCAAATACATTACATGTAGACCGATTAATGCTAAAAATAGAGGGCCTCTAATTCCTCGACTGAACCTATAAGTAACAAGTAGGTATCGTTGCAAGCCGATAGCGCAGAGCATGCTCACCTCAGCATGGTTCATAACGCAGTTAATATAAGCATCATCCTTTTCAACTCTACGGCGGTATCGCTGCGTCGCTTCAGGGTCATTGATGTTCACGTCTTTTGGCCAGCCGCCTTCTGCATGATTTACGCCGTAGTTTTCGTACTCCACTCTGCAATCAAAACGCCAGTAAAGATGCGTGATACGCGTGCGGCGTGTTTTATGCGAGCGGGTGTCACGTACCGCTCGGTGTTGACATCGCTCTGCGAGAAGCTGGCCGTGTTCTGCGTGGGCTGGTGCACGGGGTTGCGCAGGATGTACTTGCTGGCTTCCAAGGGGTTGGGCACGATGCTGTCGAGCAGCTGCGGCGCCAGCATGTTGTACAGCGGCTGCTTGCCCAATTCACTGCGCTTCATCGTGTACACGTAGTTCAGGTCCATGATGGTTATTACAAAACAACTTTTAATAAAGTTCACTTCAAAATATAAAACTCTTTATTAAAACGAAACTTCATAAAATAAAAATACTAAAAATAACTCAATCTGTTGGTAATGACTGATATTGTTGTAAATTTTTTTGCTAACACATTTTTTTTTTGTAGACGTGGCCTCACAGTATTTTAAAGAAGGCCACACATCATTTAGGAGATGAAGCAAGTACACGCATTTTTTGGCGCTGGAAACGCATCGCTGGTCACATAGAATCTTGCATAGAATGTGTTCAAAATAGGTACAAGATGGCGGCATTAGTTCCGATTTTGGCCACGCGTCAAAATAACCTTGTTTTTAAAAATCGTCAAAATATTTTTATTTATTTTTACGTATGAAACGGTTCTTTTTAATGTTTATGTTGAAGAACACAGAGTTATAACAACACGTAACATAAACTAGCATCATTCCTATATCTACGGAGGAGTAGGCAGAGGTTTATAGTACACCTACACGTAGACAACTATGTTTCAGCTAGATAATCATCAACACAAAATGAGTTTTAAAACTAAGCATACAACCAAAATACCAAATTACAAATTGTTTAATCTCCAAATGGGTCTGAAAAAAAGTGATTAGTAAATCCCTAAGTCTGTGGAAGCCGATTTTCAGCCCAAGGTGTGGCGAGGCGTTTCAAAATCAAAATCAAAAGTCATTTATTCAAATTAGGCTGAGGATCAGCACTTTTCGACCGTCAAAATTATAAAAGACAGTCCCCCCAAAACGCCCACCCGTCATGATCTGACCAAGATTATGTCTGAACTTTAATGTAGTCGTTGTTGACTTTGTATGTTTCTTAAATACCTACGTGTGAGATGAAAATGAACGTTCTGTCCATGCGCTGCTTGCTGGGATAGTAACAATAAACTTCGCAAAACCCAAATCTTCTGCGTAATACTTGTCTCAATAGGATAATTACTAAATGTATTTATCTTTAACTAAGTCGCGGTATAGAAATTATGTAAATCTGCACACTGTACTCGAACTACTAAACAACAATCCACCAAACAGCCAGTTGTATGTTTTTTAAATATTAGATGCTATGAAACTTACGAGTTACATTACCTCTTTACTGGGTTAATTCTCGTAACTCAGGTACACATCTCCCTTTATACAATATGTTGATTTGCATCCTAGTCAAATTGAAGGACGTAATTATGCTAATGATTCTCGACCCAAATCAACAATAAAATGGGTAGGTATTTTTTTTTTTCCTGTTTACTGAAATCCGTAAGTGTGAACCAGCCGTATTTAAAGGCAGCGCGTGTGTTACTAGCCCTATAACCGCGCTTTCACACACAAACAAACGCAAACATTCATACACAAGTACACAACGCATACGCAACGATCGTTCGATAAATTCGTAGGTAATCAATCCCTCCCCAACCAACCACGGCGCGGGCACTTTCCCGCGCACGCGCCTTGCCACGCTCCCGCGGGCGGCCCCCCGTCCCCAATCCAACAGTTAGGGATGGCGATTCTTTCCGAAAAAGATCGATTTTTGAATCAATTCGGATCGTAACTTGATAAATCGATTCATAAAAAAATCGGTCTAAAAGATCGATTTCTAAAAAATCGATTTTTTACCAAGTCTGCATTTACAATGTAAATATAAATCGATTTTTATGAAAAACATGATACCTTAAGGCCATCTCATATCTTTAGTTGAAGTAGGTCAACAATTATAATCCAACTAAACACATTTTAACTTATTTTGTACAGGGACTACATATACTGTGATTTTGTATCATCATACCCATTGCTATCCCCAGTTTTTTGTACTAAGATTGAGCACCCTGGCCATATCGTGAGTAAAAAAAATCGAATGTCCATTCTCTAGGGTGAAATATCGATTCACTGTATCGATTCAGTGTTACATATCGATTTAAAAAATCGATTTATTTGGCGCGAAAAATCGATTCTTCGATTAATCGATCTCGAATCGCCATCCCTACCAACAGTGTGTTTGATGTCGCCGCAGCGTGCGTGCGTGTTGCGAATTCCGCTTTTCGGTAGGTGCATTGTTGAGACGTCATTCGATACAAAGTGCAAGATGACGGAAAATTACTCAAATGTCGAGTTGGTGGAGATGGTCCGCCTGTATGCCATCAGCGGAGACAGCCTACTTGGAGCCATCCGGATGTTCACGGAAATGTTTCCTAATCGAGAACCCCCATCACAGAGCGTCATGCTGGCTGCAACACAGAGACTGCGGGATTATCGGCAGTTTGACGTTCCCCGGCATGCTCAAGCTCGCGGCAGCGTAGGCCTGCCTGTCGCCTTGCAGGAAGACATACTGGAATACTTCCAGCGAGAACCACGTGCAAGCACGCGGGAGGCTGGTCGACGCTTTGGTGTGCACCACACCACAGTGTGGCGCCTACTGAAGCGTGAACTGCAGCACCCGTTCCACTACCGCAAGGCACAAGACATTCACCCAGCTGATAATACCGTGCGGATTACATTTTGTCGCTGGTTGCTGGAACACCAAGACGCCAACATCCTGTGGACGGACGAGTGTTTATTTATTCGAGTTGGCGTCTACAATGTTCATAACGAACATTGGTGGGCTCACCGCGACCATAACCCGCACGTAACCAAACGGCATGCGTTCCAAGTGCGGTTTGGACTGAATGTGTGGGCTGGCATAATAGGGGAACACGTGCTTGGACCCTACTTCATCGATGGGCACCTCAACAGTGCAACATAATATCTGGAGCTGTTGCGTCACGTTGTCGAGGAGATGTTGGAAGATATTCCTCTGGCACTACATCGCAACCTCTTCTACCAGCAAGACGGTGCTCCCCCTCACTATGGTCGGCAAGTACGCGAGTACTTGACCGAAAAGTTTGGTGACCACTGGATCGGTCGCGGAGGACCTGTGGCCTGGCCTCCGCGTTCTCCGGACCTGACGCCTCTAGACTTTTATTTGTGGGGAGACACTAAAAGGTTAGTTTACACGGAGGAAGTGACAAGTGTAACAGAATTACGTGCAAGTATCATTAGTGCTTTCGACACTGTAAAAACGAATGTGTTAGTTTTACGTAAGCTGAAGGAAAACCAGCTACGTCGTGCTCGTTTGTGCCAAGAGTGTGATGGTGGCAACTTTGAACAATACCTCCGGGTAACATAAGTAGGTAATTTATTTATTTGTACATTTTGTAAATACGTTGTTAGCTTAATCAATTTTATTTGTGTAAATAAGTTGATTTCAAATTTTTAACTACGCCAATAATACCTAAAAGTCGAAAGTATCACCACTTACTTACATTTAGCTAGCAAATCTTTAAAAAACATTTTTTTTAGTAGATCGGGGTAGGTATTGTTGACGGTCCTAAGCCCGTTAAGTAGGAAGGAAAATTTCAAATCAACCAATTTAATCCACAAATAAAAACAAAATCACTACGAAAAGTTTAGGCTGAACGATAGCAATAAAGCAAAACTTAAATTTTATTAATCATCTGATAGCAGGTCAGTGAACTTTTTATGGCGTCTAGTATTACTGTCATTAGTAAGATTCCGTATTATACTGATGCTTAAAATGGGTTAATTATCAAACGTTTATGACAATAATGTAGGTGATTTTCGAAATAAAATTAGGTAAAATTATTGCTACCGGTCGCTAAGGTCATTTCTCGGTCGCGCGTCGACGTCGAAATTCACGCACACAGCTGCTTGTCGCTGTGTGCGTAGACTGCGTAGTCGGGTGAGTCTCTTTCATTTGTATTGAATGAAGGGTTTAATTCTGAAATACTGTTAAATTTCAACAACAAAAAAAAGCAGCGCTTATTAGTTATTGCCCGATACTGTACTTTCAATTGATTATTTATGTCTTTTATGACAACCACCTGAAATTTGACGAGGATGCAAAACAACATATCAATTTGAACCTTTTCAAGAAACGGCAATTGCGAAACTTACCATTTATAACCAGACACACATTTTCAATACAAACCTGACATTCGAACAACATTTTGAATAAAACAAACAGAAAGCAGTTGTAAAATCAATTCAATAAACTGTAATAATTGAAGTTAGAAACAAATCAACCTAAATATTTACGTACGCTTCACATGAAATGAAATAAACAATTTCTAAATTTTGATATGTATATATACGAATATTCGTTAACTTTCGTACATATTCAATTTAGTCGCAAAATACCTGCCATTAAGTGGGCGCAGAGCGAAATAATTCAAAACAGTCGTCACTGTTAAAATTATACAATCAATACTTTTACCACAATTACCATCTAAACATCTAGACAAACAAAAAAAATTGGAGTGTCTGTTTTTAATATTAAAATAACCGCTTTTAACTAAGTGTATATGGATGTATACACGGTACATATACCAAAACAACATTTTTTTTTAAATTTTTGTCTGTCTGCCTGTTTGTTCCGGCTAATCTCTGAAATGGCTGGACCAATTTTGACAGGACTTTCACAGGCAGATAGCTGATGTAACAAAGAGTAACTTAGGCTACTTTTACTTTAGAAAAAAAAATAGGACGTCACGAAGAAAAAAAAAAACGAACGAAAAACTTTTTTGTTAGTCGCGGGTAGTTACCACATATATGCAATAAATTAAACCACATACTTTTTATCGCCTTTTCTGACGATACACAAAAAATGGACGAAATCGGTCCAGTAATTAGGTAAAAAACTAGGGTTCCAATTTTAATCAAATTTGAACACTGTAGAATTGGATCACTAGGTCAATGATTCAATGAACTTGAATCCTTGAACATTGAAAAGTGACGTTGCCATACAGTGCAAACTATCACGACGCTGCCGCGCTGTTACGTATTCTACTTACCTATTTGCCTAAAATGTAAAATCGGTACACCTAAACGACAAGCTGAAATTTAAAAAAAATTGTTTATTTCAATTACAAAAGAAAAAAAATATTAAAATGTAATACATTTTATTTCAACGTTCGAGTGCGCAAACTAAGTGTGTATGGAGGCCGCGGACAGCATCGCCCGACTCTCCGTGTGATCTCCGCCGCCGCCGCCGCCGTTGCTCTACGCAAATACATTCGTTTCTTGAAATGTATGGAATTTAATACTATGATGGTACGGCCTACTCCCTCTCACAGACAGGAAATCTGTGCAGTCAATGTGTGTAGGGAACATTATAGGCTGATTATTAAATTTACTGTTTATGTTGAATTTTTTTCGATACATGAATACTTGAAATCTGTTATAAAATACTGGCATTCAGCTGCATCCGGTTAGACTGGGAGCTGATTAGTACTTGGAAATTAGGAATTTCCTTTTGACCTGCCACGGCCGGAATTTTGTTTTGCAATTTACACCCGTGATTTACACAAACATAGCCTATCATCACTGGCACGCGCTAACATTTCCTGCGGGTGTACGTAGGCAGCGGTGTCTCTTTGGCGGTATCTTGCAACAGGCGGCTCGAAACATGCCGCATGCGGCGTTTTTCAAAGGCGGCGGTTATTGTGAACGAATTTTGCGAGTAAGGTAAGGACGCCTGTTATTGACTATTAGGGAATAATTATCGATAAACAAAAAAAACTATTTAGCTTTAAATACTTAAGGCGTAGTGTTTTTATTAGAATTATCGTGTTCTTGTGATAATTCTAAAAACACTTTGCCCTAAGTATAAGTGTGTTGTGTAAGTTCTTGTTAAATATTCAGTAGATTTAGAGATAAAATTAATGAAGTAGAAGTAAACAATAACAATTTTATAAGTTACGTAGAAGCAAACTATAAAAAAAATCGTACCTACTTACACGTTTGCTAGTCAGGAAATCACTCACAAAACGGTAGTTTCTTAATTCAAATTCAAAATCTTAAGTCCAATCGTACAAAATTACTAAAACTTTTTTAAATACTTAATCCAATCAATAATTTGTTAATCGTTAAAAATATTAAAACAATCGAATAACACAAAAATGCTTGTATTTTAATGCCTTGTTTTGGTAGTAGGTAAGTAAGTGTAAAAAAGTATCGATAAACGATAATTGCTCTGTTAACCCTAAATTATGACTTTTATTACTTTCGCCATTTTTGAGTAGTCTCGCTTTGTCAGTTCACCGCTGTCTTCCGGGATAGTGTATCGTGACTTTCGCAGAGATTTCATAGCGCGCATTGCTTCAAGTGATTTTGGCAAATTAAACTAATACTCGTAAATAGGTACTTTTTTAAAAGTGAAATTGACACTTATTTGCTACTTGACTTTGTGTGTGTATAAATAGTGTTTTTAAGTTTATTTTTATTTATTTTTTACGGTGAAATTGACACTACTTGACTTGTGTGTGTGTACCCGTGTGTTTTTTTAACAAAATGCCAAGACAACATAGTTTTTTCAGTGCTGCAGAGTATACAGACATGGTTTTATTGTATGGCGAATGCCGCCAAAATTCAGCCTTAACTCTACGTACTTATCGTGAGAGATACGGCGCAACTCGTGTCTGCCCTACTAATGTCCGGACAATCCTGGGGGCTGTCCAAAGGATCAGAGAAAATCAGCACATAGTGCCGAACACTCATGAAGGAGTTGCTCCGCGTCACGTTCCATCCTCTTTTGAACAACGAGTCTTAGACCATTTCGATCGGAACCCAACTTGCAGCCTTAGACAAGCTGGGCGTGTGTTTAGAGTGAGCTATAGAACAATACATCAAGTGCTGAAAAGGAACAAAATACGTCCTTATAAATATGCAAAGGTTCAGGCGCTGCTGCCTTGTGATAAGCCGATTAGAGAGTTTTACTGCCGCTGGGTACTTGAAAAAATCTCTCAAGACCAAAATTTTTTATCAGATGTGTTTTGGACAGATGAAAGCACGTTTACTCGGAACGGCATGTGGAACCGACAAAAAAATGGAAAAAGTACAAAATAATGGAAAAAAAGCGTGGGGTGCTTTTAAGGTATTTTTTTATTGATATCAGGCACCCCACGCTTTTTTTCCATTATTTTGTACTTTTTAGTTTGGTTTTCCATGGAAGCGTGTTTTTTAGTTTTTTTAAACTATTATTTATTTTATTAAAGTTTTTTTAAACTATTATTAATTTTCTATTTTTTAGGGTATTTCGAATTTTGAGACGTTTTGTTGCGTAGCGTATATTTTGTTAGCGTAGTTTGTGACAGTTTTTTTGCTGTCCTGGTAACCCTGGCAAGGATAATGGCACAAATTTATAAAATTATTGCATTGTCATCAGTCCTTGACAGGTGTGCAAAGTTTGAATGAAATCTGGTCGTTTAAAGTGGTTCAAAATCGCACTATAAGGAGTCGGTTACAAACAAACATACAAATATAAAAACACACAAATATACAAACATACAAGTGAAGCTAATATAAAGCGTGTAAAAATGGATTCAATGTCAGCAGCCCTACCCCACAGTAAAATGCCATACGACATAATACTGTGGAAGTAGCTAAAATAGACCAAACGCGCGGTTTCTACATCTGTTAACTGTCTTATCTTTCTAACAGCATAAGCGGCCGAGCTCAAACGCCCCGCAAGAGATGTTATATGAGGTATGACTCAAACATAGGGAAGCTAATGTTGTGTGCTTTCTCCTACTCTGATACTTTATCAGATATTGATAATTATTATATTTACAGGTTGAATAGTACTATTCACCAGTTCACATGTTCTCATAGTGACAAATTATTGTATTTTGACACTAATTAGTTTTATTATTATTATAGTGGTTTTAAGTTAACTCAGAGATCTTTATCTCTGTCTTGAAAATGTCGACATATGATTGCTATGTTGATAGCATATAATGTTAATGAGATTATAGCTAATAGAACCATGAATAGTGTTAGTGATGAGTCTATGTTGCCTAGTTTAACTACTAAATCTATAATAAAAACATCCTCGGAGGCCACTACCAGTCAGATAGAGTTTTCTCTTCCTGCTGGAACTCAGACGGGCATTCTTGACTCTTCAGTTATAGTAGTGAAGGTCACTCCAGATAACTCGTTAAACTAGGTAATAAGACAACAGAAGGTACCCTTTCAAATAACCAATTATTGTTAGGGAATAATAAAAAGATATCTTCTGGCATTATTAGTCATCAAAATAAAAAACCAAAGGGAGTGCAACACACTTTAAAATTGTATAATCAAAATACCTATCCAAGGTTGCTCTTCCAAATTACTTGAAATAGAATTGTTTTTAGAAAACACCAAGTTTGAAGTCATTTGCTTAACTGAACATTGGTTAAAAGATCATCAAGTAAAGTCAATAAATTATGAAAATTACTGAGTAGTTAGCTTTTTCAGCCGAAAACGCATGATACATGGCGGATCATTAATATTAGTTAAAAATTCTATTAAATCGAAAGAACGAAAAGACATCATTGGGCTGTCTGTTGAACACACTGTTGAGCTGTCCTGTGTTGAGCTTGATAAGCATGTTATAGTATGTGTATTCAGACCTCCAAGTTACCAGAATCTATCTGTGTTTGATTCTATAATGGAAGAGGTGCTAAAGAAACTTAGTACTAGTAGTAAGTCACTGGTTATATGTGGTGATTTTAATATTAATTTATTAGAAAGTAACTCAAATACTTTCAGATTATTAAGTCTTTTTAAGTCATTTAATCTGTCAAATGTTTTTATGGAACCAACCCGAGTGACAGTTTCTTCTGCCACTTGTATAGATAATATTTTTTGTAACTGTGATTACTTACACAAACAAATTGTAAATAAGTTACCATCTGATCACAGTGGTCAAACAGTAACATTTTGCTCGTAGATACCTCTACAAAAAATTCAAGTAAGGTTTAGGCCAAGGGCAAGTAAAAATTTAGAGAAATTTAGTCATTCTTTGGCCAGTATACATTATGTGTTCACAGTTTTAATAACGAATGTGACCCAAATGAGTTCTACGCCGAGTTCTTCTCATTATTAAACACGCAATTTAATGACAATTTCCCACTAAAGACTATAAGTATTTGCACAAAGTTCTTATTTAGTGATTGGGCAACTCCAGGTATACGTAAAAGCAGAGAAAAACTTTTTGAACTTTATGGCCTAAAGCAACATATGACTAATACAAGCTTTCATCAGTATGTTGCAAAATGTAGATAAACTTTGTCTTTCACACTAAGTAATTTGGCTGAATAGTTTAAAAGTTATCACGATAATATGATTGACTTGAACGGAGCGCCTAACGGCGGCGGCAGCACGGGTGGCGTCGCGGTCGCGGGGGAGGGGCGAACAATGCAATCCAAGTAATGGCGAGGCATCGCCGAGTGCGCGACCCGAACGCGGGTAGACGCGTGAGGCAGACGTCATTGATGGTTGTGTTTTGTATGCGTTTTGATTGTCATGTCATTTATTCTTCGTCATTTATCCTAGATGGCGATTAATTACATTTTATTTTTAATTCAGTAGTATAAGAATTGTTCTTTATTTTTTGTTTAAATATAGGATCGTAGATTTCGTTATTTAGATATATCCTACTAATATTATAAACGCGCAAGTTTTATGTTCGGATGTTTGTTCCTCTTTCACGCAAAAACTACTGACCCGATTTAGATGTGGCACACAGATAGTTTATAACCGGGAATAACACAAAGGGTACTTTTTATCCCGATAGTATGTTCCCGCGGGATAATTTCCGACCTCCACGCGGGCGAAGCCGCTGGCAAAAGCTAGTTTATAATATTAGTAGTAGTAGGATTATAACACTGGGGAACAGTCATTTTGCGGCATAGTACATTAAGGTCAATTATGTATTAGACTTGTGTGTTGAATACTAGAAAAATATTAGATTTGTCAAATTGGCTCTTGTTTTTGAGATAAAGACTATTAGCTATTTCAAAGGAAAAATCTTAAGAAAAATACCAACATTAATGGAATAAATATTTTAATAAAGAACCTTAATAGAAAATATATAAAAAAACGAAGATAATTATATATTGTTCTGTTCATTCAATATTAAAAAATATTACAAAAAACTTTTTCTGTAGGTACGTTTTTCTATTATGAATTTAAATCCCTGACCAAGTCATTGAGCTCCTCTTGAGAAATATATTTATACCGGTTGATACCTTTTACATTCACTGCACAAAAGTAACAATCATTGACGTGATTAGTAGGCTCAGTCCATGTCATCGGCACTCCAAATTTAAGCCCTTTACGTCCTCCTTGACTCCAGTATCTCAAAGATTCTACACAAGACTTACATACGATATTAGGCACCCAATATTTATTCTTTTGGGCAAGTTTTATCCCAAAGTATGCTTCGTAGGTTTTTATCACAAACTCAGTGATCTTTTTTCTTTGTTTTTGTGTACAAAATTTTCCACATATATAACAAAAACTGTTAGGGTTATTTACACAACGTTTTCGTAAATATCTCATATTCTTCCAGAGAAAAAGCACTTATAAACTTGAAATAAGACAGGAACTGATAATTTCAGGGTCTAATAATTGATAAGTAGAATCGTTGTAATTAAATACGTAAGAAGAATCATAGAACTTAGTAGTGTGTAAACAAATATATTTAATTTTAGGAGGGTAGTTGTCATTTTTTCGTTTATTTCTTGTCTTTCGTTTATCTCAAGAACCAGAGTCAATCTAAAAAAAGTAAATACCGTGAAATATGCCAACATTGCCCCCAAGGGGAACTTTGCCCGAAGGACCATTTTTAAACATATCTTTGATTTGTGAAAATATCTTAATATTATGTCAATATTGATTGACTTTGGTCGAAAATAGGTTATATGTATGACAATACTGACTAAGGCGTTTGTTGCTAGTGTGGCTTAGTAACTCTTGGGAACTCGTCGAATGAGGTGTGTGTTTTTGCGGGCCAATTTTAGTGCAAATTTGAAAGTAAATTCTGCGAGATGGTGAAAACACAGGTTACTTTGCTTTATATCACATTGTAGAAAATTATTTGTAGATTGTATTAAAGTAGTGTCATTGCTCAGGGTCTTTCAAAACGAAAGTTATGTTGATGGGCAAAGTTATCTAGTAAAGTTCCAACCTACGATTGACAACATTGCCCTCCATCAAAAAAGGCTTAGGGTTGGCACTTTACGAAACTTAGTATTTTTTAACCGACTTCAAAAAGGAGGAGGTTCTGAATTCGGATGTTTTTTTATTTATTTATAGCGAAGTTTATTTAATTTTAAACATATGTATTTCACTAAAAAAAACAAAGATGACTTTAGTTATAGGGTACTGTGAGAAGCATTTGTGTTTAAATAAATTAAATCGTTTATTTATAAAAAGGACACATTTTTGTGGTTTAAGCAGGCGTTGGTCTTATGTCTGTATGTTGTTTATCTTTAAAAGTATCTATTTATCTATATATGTATGTATATCAGCTCTGGCTCTGGCTCTGGTACCTATTATACAGGCTCTGCTTAGTTTGGGGTCAGATAGCCCTGTGTGAGACACTTACAATACTAATAAGCGCGAAAAATTTTCAACGTTTTACTTTTATTTACCAAAATACATATTCTTTGTAGATAGGAAAAAAAATCAGAATAATTTTACCATATGCCAACCCTAGCACTTTTAAAAGGCAAAATATGGATTGTATGAAAAAGATAAAAAATGTCAGGGTAACATTGCCCAGTCATTTTAGTAAGAAACTTTTGATTGTGGCGTTTACATTCCTAAAGTAAACGCTATCTTTATCATAGTTCTTGTACTGGTGTTTATGTCATCTGCTTACAAGCCTTACTTGCGTCAAAAATCAATGTTGGCAAAGTTGGCTAAAAGTCCAGATAACTTTGCCCGCCAACAAAATAGCACAAATTTTGGATTAAATGTTGAAAAATAGTAAATTTAGCTACACTAACACATGCATATGACCTTACAGTTGTAGTTGATGAAAGAAAATATCACGTCTCCATAGAAAAATCCTATTAAAATTGTAAAAAACCGAAAAAAGTGGGCAATCTTGGCATGTTTCACGGTACATACTGAGTATGTCTAATACAAGTGTTTACAAAAACCATTAACAAATTAAGTGCCGCAGATTTTTTTATTTTTTTTGTTCCCCAGTGTAATTCATATTACTTAGGATTCATAGTTTATGAGAACATCATGTGTGTTGGTGTTTTTACACGCTTTATATGAGCTTCACTTGTATGTTTGTTTATAACCGACTCCTTATAGCACGATTTTGACCCACTTTAAACGACTAGATTTCATTCAAACTTTGTACACCTGTCAAGGACCGATGACAATGCAATAATTTCATAAATTTGTGCCATTATCCTTGCCAGGGTTACCAGGACAGCAAAAAAACTGTCTTCGAAAACTACGCTGACATACGTCACAAAAAACGCTGACATGCGACATAAACTACGCTGACATACGTCACAAACTACGCTGACATACGTCGTCTATATATATATATATATATATATATATACTATATACAGGGTGTTTGGCAGAACGTTGAACATACGAAAATGGTGGATAGGTGGGGTCATCTGCTACTTACTTAGCCCTAATTTATTTGGCACTGGCGCCCTGGATATTTAAAAAAAAAATTGTTGCTTTCTTCTAGTTTCACCACTTTCTTAACTTTGAAGTGTAATTTTTATTAAAAATGAGTAAAACAGGCGATTTAAAAAAAATATCTTTTTAATTTTGGCATATTCTTATAATTCTTAGAAGTTTAAGGACTCATAACTTTTTACACGCTTTATATTAGCTTCACTTGTATGTTTGTATGTTTGTATATTTGTATGTTTGTATATTTGTATGTTTGTATATTTGTATGTTTGTTTGTAACCGACTCCTTATAGTGCGATTTTGACCCACTTTAAACGACCAGATTTCATTCAAACTTTGCACACCTGTCAAGGACTGATGACAATGCAATAATTTCATAAATTTGTGCCATTATCCTTGTCAGGGTTACCAGGACAGCAAAAAAACTGTCACAAACTACGCTGACATACGTCTCAAATTTCGAAATACCCTAAAAAATAGAAAATAAATAATAGTTTAAAAAAACTAAAAAACACGCTTCCATGGAAAACCAAACTAAAAAGTACAAAATAATGGAAAAAAAGCGTGGGGTGCCTGATATCAATAAAAAAATACCTTAAAACCACCCCACGCTTTTTTTCCATTATTTTGTACTTTTTAGTTTGGTTTTCCATGGAAGCGTGTTTTTTAGTTTTTTTAAACTATTATTTTTTTATAGCTAACATCTGAATAAAGCAATAATTTTATAAGAATCTGCCAACATTAAAGATAAAAAAACTATTTTATATTGCCTGTTTTACCCATTTTTAATAAAAAATACACTTTAAAGCAAAATAAATTTTGAAAAATATCCAGGGGGCCAGGGCTAAATAAATTAGGGCTGAGTAAGTAGCAGATGACCCCACCTATCCACCATTTTCATATGTTCAACGTTCTGCCAAACACCCTGTATATATATATATGTATATATAGATGTTAAAGTTTGTGACAATGGGTGGATGGATGTGTGGATGGATGGATGGATGGATGGGTGGATGGGTTTGGATGGATGGATGTTTAACGCAAAAATTACAAAACAGTTTTGGATGGAATTTGACAGACAGATAGTTTATACCGTGGATAAAACACGTTTCCGCGGGATAATTTCCGAACTACACGCAGGCAGCGGCTGCCAAGAGCTAGTATTAAAGCTATGAAAGTTTGGATGTTTAGATGTTGGATCTTTGTTATTCAATCTCGCAAAAACCTCTGAACGGAATTTGATACACCGATAGTTTAGAACCGCAGCTAGAAGCTATTACACCAGTAAGTGTAAAGTTAGTCCGCCAGCCTACAGCTTCGTTTTACATTTTTACCTCTTTCTGTCACACTGTTTGACTCGTATTTATGAAAACAATATACTCTGTAGCTTGACAGCTGATGTACGCGGCCACGATAGATTACAACGCTATGGGTTAAATTTTAGTGTTCATTTTGCAAACATGTATAATGCAAAGTAAAACATTAAAAACCATAAACCAACTGCGAAATTTCACATCATTTGCTTCCTTAGGTATGTTTTTGTAATGGCTTCAATAAAACGATTAAAACTAAACTGCAACCAAACGGGAATGAGAAGCGGATAGCCGCGTGCATACAATAGCGCGGTGGCATGGCGTCCCGACGGTTCCCGCTGCTCCGGCTGGCCACGCTGCTGGCGCGCCAGCTCAGCAAGCCCGTCGCCTATAAGATTAAGGTGCACTGCATGAATTACATTATGTAGCTTTAGAATGTGGTACCCGCTGCTTAGCTCTACTGTCATATTATTTGAAGTGCGTGTGTAACTAAAGAATATGGCAGTGCCAGCGCGGCTGTGTGGAGGGTGAGCTGACGGTGTGTGTGCGCAGAGGTTCGCCGTGGCGCACCCCGTGTTCCGGAGCTGGGTGTGCGTGGTCGCGGCGCACTCGCTGCGGCTGCGCCAGTGGGTGCTGGCGCTGCGCCAGCCGCGCTCGCTGCCGCCACTATCGGAGCGGGCTGCGCTCGACTCCGGCGCCGACATACTCGGTACACCGCGAAGCTGTTTGCGCGACACAGTTCACTAAATCTACTTCTTTTTATTTTGTCCCTGGCATCCGTCGTCCAGTCCAGAGGTAGCATTTAACGAATATAATTAACAGCAAGTTCTGCTTTTTGTGTCACCTCTGCGGACCGTGCTCATTATTAAGGTATTCTGCCTCGAAGTTAATTTAAGTAAGTATTTATCGAATGCTTTATCATGCATGTAATAAATGGCGCACATAGTGAGCTAGCCATTATCTACCACTTACCAGTCGATTGAACCCGTAACCTTGATGGTGAGACAAATTATGGTAGAAATGTTAACTTATTACAAAACCAAGGTTGATATTCAGTAATATATCTTAATGAAGCATAGTTTAATCCTAGTAAATTTTTTGTGTAGGTACGTTGATGATATTGTTTCCGCCACACAACATACTACACTCTCACACTGCGTGTTTGTCCGCAGGTGAAATAGCAGTGTTTGGCCTGGGAGGACTTATTATTATATTTGAAGTGAACAGACAAGCAGACAAACAGGACGATAAGGTATTGTCTGGTAATATATCCTGGGATTAAAAAAAAAAAACAACGAACTTAAGTTCATAGAGATATACCTATAGAGTGACAAACTTCTTTAATGGCGTGGTCTAAAATGTAGCCACTCCAGTTAACACGACGTAGTTTTCAAAGCACATTTTAAAGTACCTCTGCTAGTTTAGTGCAAATGTTTGAATACAGTACTAGATACTTTATTTTTAATACTAGCCTTCGCTGTCTCACTCTGGGGCAAAGGTCTCCTTCCACTCCTTCCATCTTTTGCGAGCCCGCGCGTCCTCCATCCAGTTCCGACAGAACCTATCCAGCTCGTCCCGCCATCTCCTTCGTGGTTTGCCGCGACCCCGCTTCACTGTTTCCTGTATACCAGTTCCGTTCTACTAGGTACTAACGTTTTTTCTTAGAGTAAAAATTGGTAGCTTTTGCCGGTAGGTTCTTCCTCTTCAGAGCCCGCTTCATCTTTCCGCGCTGTTTATCAATCTTCTGGTAGCCAGGGTGTTCCCACCTGTGTCAACTTATAAATGGGGTCAGATGGAATTTTTCGTGTTATCTGTCCCGAACTTATCAATGGAGAATGGGCGGGGATAAAAAGTTTTATCAATCAATCAACTCAGCCTATCGCAGTCCACTGCTGGACATAGGCCTCTCCCATGTTGCACCACAACACCCTGTCCCCCGCCTTCCGCATCCGGTCTGTCCCAGCCACTTTCTTTAAAAAGTTTTATGTGACTCCGTTGTATAGTTAAAATTTAATTCTAAAAACTGCGTACTATCATGCAGAGAAAGATTCGTTCAAAACGCTTCATATATTTGGCCTCATACATATGAAACGCAAAAATAGCGTATTTTAATTAGTAATACGTATCACTGGTGACTAACCCCGGTGTTGTGGAAATGTCACTAGTCTACGGTGAGACCCGGCCCCTGGGTCTAGGGGTGATCTCGTGCTAGGGAACACGAGTTTTCGAGAAGAAAAAAAAAGTTTATAATCTGTAATAGAGTAGAATGATAATGTTTTATATGAAGAAGTATTTTCATTAGTGCAAACAGAGTTCAATATATTTTTTAAGAAATATCTAAAACGATTAGCAATAAGTTTGTATTCAGTGACTTGGCATCTAAGGGCATCAGCACCCTGATTGCGAAACGCACTATTTATCAGAATCTGAATAGGATTGAAGATTATTTCTAAACCATTGCGTCATTTGTTCGAATAAATTGTCGGCTCAGCAACGTAAATAACGCAATGAATGTTGTTTAACTATGAATATTAAACCAATTCCTACCGATAAAAAGTTCCGCAATTACCCCTCTGAATAAGTAAAATTAAGCAAGAAACATTATTTGAACTCTATGACCTTAAACCATATATATTAACACCGACTCTCTTTTAATAAGAACGTCGCTTTTTACTCTTAAAGTTTTAAAATTACCTGTACAGCAGCTATAGCTTCTTTCATTAGCAACAACATTAAATCAGCACAAGGAATAAAGGCAGTTTACAGAACTTAAACACATATTGAATACTGCTTACACACTGGACAGAACTTAAACACATATTGAATACTGCTTACACACTGGACAGAACTTAAACACATATTGAATACTGCTTACACACTGGACAGAACTTAAACACATATTGAATACTGCTTACACACTGGACAGAACTTAAACACATATTGAATACTGCTGACACACTGGACAGTCGCCCTTGCCGCAGTCTCAACAACAATAACATCGATGTTGTGCACCAATCATCATCAGCCTCTATTGTTCCCTCAACTGGGACACAGGCCTTGTCTCGTTGAGAGGCAGTGGGCCCACTGCGAGTTGCTAGATTTCCGGTTTCCTCACGATGTTTTCCTTCACCGTTTTGAGAGCAGTGGTGATGAAATTATTTACACAAAGTAAAACGCCTGCATGGGTTCGAACCCACGACGTGCAACTCGTAAGTCGGGGCCATTACCATTGGGCCACCACCGCTCTCACCAATACTGTTCTTTTCTTTTATCAATATTTTTATTCAAACTTCAGATACTTTAAATTCTTTGCCCTCACTTTTTTTTTTTTGGATGGGAAATCATCACATGACTTCTCCCGCTCTGGGCGGAGCGGGAGGGCATGTCAGACTTTTACTGACTAAAACCCACCCGTGTTCCTTCAGTTGCCCATGTGCCAGGGACACGGTATCTCTTTCGAACAATCTCGCGACCCTGGCAGGCATCGGTCCTAGCAGACCCCTTCAGTTTTGCTGACATCTCTTTGAGGCGTGCGTGGAACACTACGCGCCGTCGACCCGAGCCTGGTCCTTACCGGGCGGCAAGCTACCTATTGCTCACCGCCCGCAAGCTCGCGCCTACGGTGGCGCCGGAGTCAGCTATCGACTCCCGACGCCCGGGGCGTCTCCTCCTGCGGCGGCTAGGAACGCGAGGGCGCAGAGAGTGCCACTCCCTCACGCGCCCCGCCTCCTCCTTCGCGAGCATTACTGCTTCGCAGAAGGAGGTGACGGCTTCCCATGCCCTCTCGCTCCGTACCATGGCTCGCACCAGGGCCGGACGCGAGAGGTTCCCGCCGCCGATCGCCTCCACGAGGACACGGCGGTGCTCCGCCCAGGCAGGGCACTCTTCCACCGTATCCTCTAGACGATCCTCGCAATAGAAACACCCGGGCGTATCCTCCCGCTTTATCCTGAACAGGAACCCACCGAAGCACCCATGCCCGGTGAGAACCTGCGTCAGGCGGAAGGTGAGGACGCCATGACGCCTCTCTATCCACTCCTCAAAGAGGGGACTTACCGCCATAATTGTGGCGTGCCCTGCGCTGGGCTGCGACAATCGTACCCGCCATGTCGCCATGAGATCCTGCCGGAGCTCTGTCCGCCGTGCCGCGATTTGTCGCGGCAGCGGAGTTTCGCCCCGGCGTTTCGCCTCCTCGCGCCACTCCCACATGTGGGCGAGTCTTTGCCCTCACTTCCAATTGATTTATTAAACAGCGAATGGTTCAGCTGCCCTGTGGAATTTAAATGAAAACATATAAAATTACCGAAGATCTGTGTGTTATGTCAAGGTCAACTTAAGTTTCTCAATCCATTATTGTAACAATTTCACCCTTTTAAACTTTAATACTTAAAGTGTGTGTAGGTATTCCCAGATTTAATCTATACTAATAGGTATTATGAAGCTGAAGAGTTTGTCTAGTTGAACGTAGTAATCGCAGATACTACGTTTAGTGTTGGGTAGCCCATTTATCGAGGAAGGCTATAGACTATATAATATCACGCTACGACCCTTAGGAGCCGAGCAAAAAGAAAAAAGTCACGAATACAAAGTGAGTGTTTTAAATGACAATCGACTTTATTTCGACGTCGCTTTTATCGTCCACTATAGACGACTAAAGCGAATTCAATTTTTGTTTCGACCCTTTCAATTATTTTATCGATTCTATTACACATGAGGTTCAATCCCATCTCTATCAAAAAAGCAAACATCAAATGTCAGACGTCGTTTGCTTATTCGTTGTGCTTTTTATTTTGGTGTTTTATTGACCCACGCTTGTTTATTACACTTATTGTGTGTACTCACCTACTGACCTCTTGCTGCTCGACACGAACTTGACTTGCAATAATTTCATCATACGATGCATCATCATCATTTCAGCCCAAAGACGTCCACTGCAGACTGCTGGACATAAGCCTCCCTTCATGCGATGCGTAAACTGAAGTAATTCAGAAGCAACTAGTGACGTTCGTTTATTTGGCCATACAATGGTGTGCATAATTTGTGGCCGTTCAGTTAGAAGTATACAACGCCATGAAGTGGAAAGAAGCGATTCAATGTTGCAGAATCTACCAAGTAAACAAAATGATGTTTAATCACAGTGTGTTTCTATTATTTTTACATGGCCATTTCCATGGATCATCTTGCTATTCAGATATTCAGTTTCTCCATAAATAGTCAGGGATGTCTCTCTCTGGCCGTGTTATTGAGCTAACATCCAATCAGAATGATCTGATCAGAATTTGAGAGTGAGGGAAGGAGTACAATTGTGTAGGTATTGTGCTAACAGTTGGGTTATGAACAAGTCCTGCAAACTTAATGGCTGATTTCTATCTTAAAGGTTGCCGTCAATAAACAAAAAAAAATGTGTTCTCTCATATTGTTTTTATGCATTCTTTATAATATTTGTTCATTATCTGTTCATTTTTTATTCTTACATTATTTAATCCCTTTGCTTGCTTCTAAATGTATGTAGTTAGAAATTCAGTTCTCATTAGATATTCAGTATCATGACAACTCCTTGCCTGTGCCGCGTTCCAATGCGGACGTGTTTGCATCTTTTGTGTATTGACTAGCGCGGCGTAAGCTGTCGCTCGTAATTTTCTCGCCATGAGTAGTGTACTAGTGGCGAACGAGCTGCTGACATTCCTGCAGCAGAAGCTAGATGTGATGGACGAGGTGTCCGCTGTCCAAATCTGCGCATCGAACTTCAGCGAAGAGGACATAGCTGCTGTCAAGCTGTTGTTGTTCAATGTGCTGAACAAGCGCGACCAGATGGAGTCCCGAGTTATCTAGATTAGGCAGGATTTATCAATCACCACATATTAGCTAAACTAAAGACAGGCTTAAGACTGACAGATAGATTAGGCGGGTATATCTGTCAGTCTGTCTATACGGATGTATCAACAAACAGTCTATTTGAATTGGGTTGTCCCTAGTAGGTAGATTGGTTCTTTCAAAAGCTTTAGGTATACATTTTAGGTTGTAATGACCAATGTGAAGCAAGTCAGAAAAATCCTACTGCCAGAGTAATTTTCTTGCGCGCGTTGCCCCATTCAGTGCCAAGAACCCGCCTCGCAAGTCCATTTAGTATAGATATTTCATTATGGGTAGTGATAGGGTCACAAAGAGTTGTATTTAAAAAATGTATACCTAGCAGAATTGTTTACCTACCTCAAATACAAAAATCAAGAGTTGTTTAGGTTAGTTAATATTAATTCTTATTTTCAAATACGTTCATCATTTCAACCACTTAGGTATTTATATTGTCCGTGAAAACTCTATTTCAAATCATTTGTATGAGTAGTTTAGGTTTTAGGTACGAGAGTTAAGTACTTATTACACGCGAGGGATTTTTGAGCGGATTGTAGAAAGCCCATTGTATCATTTATTTTGGTGCATTTACTTCTTTGTAGATATTTAATCAAGTACAACCGTGCGCATTCGGGGTGGGTCGCTAAGTTACAAATAGACAGAAGGGCACTTTTTGCCAAAAGTATCAGACATTTCGTCGTGGCGCTCTACGTACGATAATCCACATTTGAAGTTGTAGCAGAATATCACTCGGTAATCAAGGTAACTGAGGCAAGCCATTTTAATGAATTTATACAACTTTATATATACAATAAACAGACTAAGCACAGCAATAAGTAGTGTTTACGTTTGAACTTGTTAGTCTCTATACTTACATATTTATACAATCACCAAAAACTGGCTAGGTCTCTCATATTGCAAGACTCATTATTATTATCAAATCAAATCAAATATTTTTATTTGTAGAACATAGGTAAACAAAAGTACAGATGTCAAAAATAATATTTAGAACGCTATGTCTTGCCATCAATGGCGTACAAATGTTGCAATCAATAAATAATCAACTAATAGTAAAAATTCAAAATCAATTAACAAAACTCATTATATTCATTTAATTTCATCTTCACATCCATAAAATTGTTAGTGACACAGAAATGCTTATGAGAAACTAATGTTAGTAATGTGACAAGACATTTTAAGAATAGAATACAAAAAAAACTAAAAAAAAACAATAGTTTAAAAAACTAAAAAACACACTTCCATAGAAAACCAAACTAAAAAGTAGAAGCACCCCACGTTTTTTTTTTTCCATTATTTTCTACTTTTTAACCGACTTCAAAAAAAGGAGGAGGTTATATGTTCGAATGTATGTATTTTTTTTTTTTTTTTTTTATGTATGTTCACCGATTTCTCCGCCAATTGTCAACCGATTTTGAAAATTCTTTTTTTATTCGTAAGGGTATACTCCTGAGGTGGTCCCATATTAATTTTGTGAAGATTTGATTTATACTTTGGGAGATAAACGAAGGAACTCCTCAAAAACAAACAGTACACGTAATGTGATTTGGATATTGTACTAAAGATCAAAAATAATTGCTGGTTCTATCTATCCATCCGTGGTGAACTAATTATAGTCTTCGAAGATACCGCATGGAACTCCTCATCGGTGAACAGTACATATAGGAACTTACAGTGAAAGGTTAGAAGGTTAGGGGATAATTCTTTGAATATTATAGGCACGTTTAGACCGTTACTTGTATTCTTATATTCCGTTGAGCTGATGATGGAAGGTACAACTCCTTATCGATCAGGAGTTAGAAGATATCTTGTCCTAGATAGACATACTCGTTGACATCGAGAATTGATTCCTCAGCAGACACTAGAGATCAATTCGGATGTTTATATGTTTTTTTTTTTTTTATGTATGTTCGGCCATAATTCCGTCATATATAGACGGATTTGCAAAATTCTTTTTTTGTTCGAAAGGGGTTTATTCCGAAATGGTCCCATATAATTTTCATATAGATCTGATGATGAGTTCGGGAGACAGACACCGGAACTCTTTAAAAAATGACAGGAAATCAACCGCGATTTCTGCTATCGCATAAATATGCATTGTTTGTTTGGAATTAGTGCAGGGTGAATACCACAACTAAAAATTTAAAAATAAAAACTTTTTTGCAAAAAAAAAAAACAACCGACTTCCTTAAAAACACTACAAAGTGAAAAATAACTTTAATTTCGGAAGTCGGTGGCAAAAAAACCATAAATACAGATCCTAAGACACCGACTACCGAAATTAAAGTTATTTTTCACTTTGTAGTGTTTTTAAGGAAGTCGGTTGTTTTTTTTTTTGCAAAAAAGTTTTTATTTGTTTGGTTTTCTATGGAAGCGTGTTTTTTAAAACTATTATTCATTTTCTATTTTTTAGGGTGTTTCGAATTTTGAGACGTATGTCAGCGTAGTTTGTGATGTATGTCAGCGTAGTTTTCGAAGACAGTTTTTTTGCTGTCCTGGTAACCCTGGCAAGGATAATGGCACAAATTTATTAAATTATAGTATTGTCATCGGCCCTCGATAAGTCTACAGAGTATAAATGAAATCTGGTCGTTTAAAGTGGGTCAAAATCGCGCTATAAGGAGTCGATTACAAACAAACATACAAGTGAAGCTAATATAAAGCGTGTAATAACAACAAAAATATGGAGCAACCTATGTATGTACACACAGCGTCATTATGTGTTTGCCACTCAAGTTTTAAAAAGTTACACCGCAACTACATTGAATTCCTTACGAATAATATAAGGAATACTTCAAAAACAGTTCATTGTTTCGACTTGGATTCGAACCATCGCTTCACCGAGCGTCATCGTATTCATACGAATATAGTTGTTATAGTTGTTATATAATAGTTTGACGAACTAGCCAACGAGCTCTTGTGAATTGCGATGATATTGTTATGTACTATCGTCCGAATCACTTTATCGTTAGGTCTTTATCTTATCGATAGATTTTATAATTTTAGGGTATTTACTGACGCTTTCTTTATTTTAATCCATACCCTCAATTTACAACTACAACGTTTGATGTATACGTTCACTTAAAACGACGAAGTGTAAACGACGACGATTTACGCAATATTTTATAAAATGATCCTTACATACATACATACATAGAATCACGCCTTTTTCCCATGGGGGTAGGCAGAAACCACGGAACGCCACCTGCTACGATCTCTACACACTTCTTTTGCCTTATAAAATGATCCTTATTTTATGAAAACAAAAATAGTGGTTCTCTATGAACAAAACGTGAGCATAAAAGGTATTGCGAGACAGCTTGGTAAAGCAGTAAGTTAATGATATAATATTATTTGTGGTCTATGATTATTATTTTTTTAGATATTTGCGGCATCCTGTGAGTAGTATTTAATAACTTATTTAAAACCATTGTTTTCTATAGGCAGACAAACGTTGCGCTTATGGGTGCGTGCGCAGATGCCAAGAAACCGGCGATGTTAAGACAAGGTCCATCGATCGTTCAAGGTCGGAGGACTACTGGGATCTATACGGATCAATCTGAACGTCATCGGGATATAGTTAAGGGTCACACTACATCGCCGTTCACATCCTCTTTACACTGGGTAAGTTACCTTTCAATAAGTAAATTAATATGTATATTCCACCCCATTTAATCACATAATATTGTATTTAACTAATATAAAACTTATAAATATAACTATTTATTTATTATAATTTTAACACAGTAAGTATATTTGATTTTTATTACTTACTAGCTGACCCAGCGAACTTCGTATCGCCTAAGATTCAAAATGTTGTAATAAACCTTCCAAGTTTGACAACCTGGTACGCGGTGGTGATCTGGTAAGCGTTTTCTAGCTGATACTCATATGTTTGGGTAGCTCCTACTCGGTTATGATAACCTGTTACTTCGAAGGCATAAAGCGTTTTCTGGCTGACAATGCTGTTTAATAAGCTCATACCAAGTTATGACCGCCTGGTACCTCGAAGGCAAAGTTTTTGTCATACCACGTTTTATAGTGAAATGTATTCTCTTTGACGTTTTATGTCACATCACACGAGAACGCGGTCGAAGGGGATAAAAAGTATCCTTTGCCAAAAGCAAAAAAAAAAAAAAAAAAAAAGTATCCTATGTCCTTCTCCTGGCTCTAAACTACCTCCCTGCCAATTTTCAGCTAAATCGGTTCAGCCGTTCTTGAGTTATAAGTGAAGTAACTAACACGACTTTCTTTTATATATATATAGATATAATTTTATAAAAGTATTAAATTCTTATATAGGTACTGTGTTATAGATTTTATTCTGTTTTGAACTTCATGATTCAAAACAAAATAAAATCTTAGATAGATTTTCTTTTTTTTTTTAATAACAAAATAATATATTAACTTAACTAAAACTATAATTATGTACACAAACTAAAGTAAGGCGTCGAAAAATTCATCCTCATCGCTGTCGACCGGCAATGTACCCAAGAGACTGGCGGCATTACCACGCTGTATAGCAATGCTTAGCCGCTGCCGCGCTGGCCAAAATAAAAACCAGCCCTTGGGTCACGAGAAGTGTCAACCAGCCGTTTCGATATTTCTTTAAAGAGGCCATGAGCACTCTGACCCCACGGCCCGAGGGTTTCAACCCCAAACGGCTCGAAAATATAATTACCAATAGGTAAGGTTGCTATACTTTCGCCGCTTGAGGTTTTCCACAGCCGCAGCGGCAGCGCCAGCGCAGCAAGCCGAGCTTGGAAGATGGGATGGCGCAAGAGTATCGACACACGTTGCATCCCACACTAAAGGCCTACCCACCTTCCAAGGAAACAAAGACATACCGTCCGGTCTCTTGCCATCGTCGCGTGCCAAGCCATTGGGTTCTAATAAAGCTGGAACGCCGACGGTGACAAGAGCTCGTCGGATGATGTCGTTAATGTTCGCGTGCCGCGCTTAACGACCCGCACTTCGGCTACAAGACAGGCCGTGGTGTCCTAGACTGTTGACAACTTCGCCACAGTGGCAGCGATGAGGAGAACAACAAGCAGCTCCTAGTCTTAGAGAAGCAGCGAGGCGGAAAGTAGTGTCGTCGAGCAAAGTGCCTATGTTCGACGACGGTAGCGCATGAAGCCACAGACCCGACTCCCATTTAACCACAGTAGTAGCAGACGAGTTCAGTAAATTATCTTGTACAACTCTGCAGAGCGGCTCATCCCACCGTTTCTGGGAAAGTGGGTTATCGGGTAGATTTGATTTCGGGCAAGCGAGTTTCCAGGCATCTATAGCCTCGGTGAAGCACGGCACATCAAAATTAATCAGTGTGGAAGCTAAAATTTTCCTGATTAATTTCTCAGTGCCGTGGACCGACGATATGAAAGCCGGTAAACTAAGACTGGAAATTTTGCGGACGCCGATGCCTCCCATACGAATGGGAAGAGTTGCTTGTGCCCAAGCTCTAACAATAAGGTTTATATTCAAAAAACGAAGAAGA
Organism: Aporophyla nigra; assembly: GCA_947507805.1. Lineage (NCBI taxonomy): Eukaryota > Metazoa > Arthropoda > Insecta > Lepidoptera > Noctuidae > Aporophyla > Aporophyla nigra. Next base: position 25,514,027 of record OX382302.1, on the reverse strand, counting down.
TTCGATGACGTAGGCGCACTTCCCATGAGACTAGTAGGTAGTACTCCCTACGAGACTACCATATCGTCTTTATTTATTAAGAATTAGATTTCAATATGAACTAACCACTCCAACCAAGTGTTGTTATTTTTGGTTAATGTGAGTTTTGGTGAGTTTTTACCGACACAAACTATTTTTGTGAATGTGTGATTATTTTTATAGTAGTAGTAACCTCCCCCCGCACCAATATTGGCAGATTTTGTTAGAAGATTTGAATGCGTAACGAATCCTATATTAAATGATCTAAGTTTAAAGTAGTATCAAAATAAATACTCAACACAGTCATAATAATTTTCTACGACTATGTATCGTTGAGCGCGATTGTCTTTTGTTTTCTTGACCTTGTTGGTTTTGGTTTGGTAATATCATATCAAGTGTGAACTGTTTTAATTTTTTTTCGTGTGTTTATCTAAATTATCAAGCATGTCTAGATGTAAAGTTTGCAACATGTTTTTAAATAAAAGTCGTCGCAAAAAAGTTATAGATAATAACGAGCAGTTAGATTTGTATTGTGCATCTACTTCAAAACAGTTATCTATAGGTGATGTCCTGTGTAATAAATGTAGATTAATTCCCTATAGGGGTTCTTCTTCTGTACTATCAGTGAATGAGAATCAAAACAGTGATAATGAAGCTGAGGAAAGTGAACCAACTTTAAAGAAATATTGCAAAGACAATAATAGCAGTGAGGATGAAAAAAGAAGTGATATTGAAATAATTAATGAATCTGATAATTTTATTGAGTTACCTTTAAAAAGAGTTGTTTCTACACATAAATATTGCATCATCTGTGAATCAAAAGTTGATATTCATGTGATACCTCGGGAGGCTAGATATCAAGCTCTTAAAGAAAAACGCATTTTTATACCTCAAGGTGATAGGTGTTGCAAAAAGCACCTAATAGGTAATGAATTCTTCAAAGATGAGCTTGCGTACCTACGTGTCTATTCAAATACTAGTAGTATCAAAGCTGTTGACGTAAATTGCATGTTAAACTGCATATGGACTAGAACTGATGAATCACTCTTTAATAGTTTAGCTGAATTTAATATGCCTGAAGACCAATTAAAAGTATTTACCGGGTTGATTTGGGAAAATATATTTTTTTTTAAACAAATGTTAACCTCCATGAGAGACACAAATTCTCGAAATTTAACACAAGCTATAATAATTTTTATATTCAAGCTAAGAACCGGGAACTCAAATCGAATCATATCATCTATTTTTAATTTAGAAAGAGAACAACAGGTATCAGATTTTTATCATCAATTGTTGAGAGGCTTTGAAAAAGATATTCTTCCTTTCCATTTCGGTTTTAATGCGGTTTCTTGAAAAGATTTAATTGAAAAACATACTACTAATATAGCGAAAAAATTATTTGAAGTTAAACATGACCAGTTAATGCTAATTTTTGATGGCACTTATATTCGTCACGGTAAAAGTACCAACAACGAATATCAGCGAAAGTCATACTCTGGTCAAAAAAAACAACACCTTTGTAAACCTTTCACAATATGCACCACGGATGGTTATATTGTGGATATTGCTGCTCCTTTCTTCGCAACTCAAAATGATGCAGCAATTATGAAAGAAGTTTTAGTATATTCTGAATTCAAAACTTTATTACAAACAAACGACATCTTCATATTTGATCGAGGCTTTAGAGATGCTATACAAGCTACCAAAGATGCAGGATATATTCCATGAATGCCAGCTTTCAAGGACAAACGACCTCAACTTTCTACTGAAGAAGCTAACTATTCTCGGAAGATTACAAAAATACGATGGGTGATTGAAGCTACACATGGAGCTATAGCTCAAAAATACAAACTTCTACATCACACATTACAAAACAAATTACTTCCGAATATTGGATTACTATGCAAAATAGTTGGTTATTTACAAAATATGTTTGGGAAAAGACTGTGTTCTGATGAAGAATCAACTGAAGAAATAATAGAATCAATAAACAGCAAAATGAATTTATCCAACACTCTAGCTGAAGAAGTTATTAATAAACATTGGAACAGACGAAAATCGGCTCTCCAACAATTAAAGATCTCTGATTTATCTGATTTTCCTAAACTAAGCAAACGAGATTTAACTATTTTATTTACTAGATCTTATCAGTTATCGCAAGCAGTATCTTATTTAGCAGAAATTATTGGTAACGACAATGATCCTCACATAAAATACGTAAAAGAAACACCGCATATATTAAAAAAACCGGCCAAGTGCGAGTCGGACTCGCGCACCGAGGGTTCCGTACAAACCCTCAGGTATTCACGGTTTATGCATAAGGTGGAAATTGAATGTTTTTTTTTTTAAATTTTATATTTGAGTTGACTGAATGAAAGGTAAATTGTGGTTTACGATTTATGACGTATTAAAAAAAAAACTACTTACTAGATCTCGTTCAAACCAATTTTCAAACATTACTAAAACAAAATAACAATATACGATATCTAAAAATGAAAAAACCCATAACACAAAAAGCATGTTTTGAGCTTGATTTTTGAAACTTCAATCTTATACACAACACGCGGTCTTGAAACCTCCAGTCTATTAAGACGATGATTAAGTTCTTGTAAATATTAACCGTATCTTTGCTTGCATACATAATAATAAGAGTATTAACGTTTTATTGGAAAATAACAATATTAAAAACGGACATAAAAAAAGGAATGCTTACTTAAACTTATTTATTAGCAAAAACAATACATCAACTATAATATAATGTTTTTGCAAAATACAAAAAGCAACTTGGGCTTATCACGGATTTGAACGCACATGACTTTTGGGGGGGGGGGGGGACCACATAATGAAGCTGTGTGTACGTATTTAGATTTGATTACAATTAAAAACATTATAGTGAGTCAACCTTATAGACATATGCTATCCCGGACCTTTTTTAAGAACTTTTTATTAGGAACAATTCCGTCATACATGACTGTTACTTTGATTCATTAATATAACCGTTTACGCAGTGCACGTAACGAAAACTCTCAAAAGGAATACCTAATTTTTTCCCGTCTTGGCAACATTTTTCATTGTCGCTCCACTCCTATTGGTCGTAGCGCGATATTATATACTTAAATAAATAAAATTCATTTATTTCAGGCATAACAACCCATATTACAAAAATTTTGTTAAAATGTAACAATGATGTAGCAGAAAATAATTAAATGTTATCAACAAAATAGAAATAAGTCACAGAGTTGAGATAAAAATAAAATGTCAAATTTACGGGTCACAGGATTAGAATTTAAATAAAATGTCAAAATTTACAACGAATTTATATTAAGGCAACAATAAATAACAATTGCACATTATATAAACAACATAATACAAACAAGCCATTATAAATAAAGGTAAATGTGTTTTGGTGTCATAAAATTGAGTACTCTCATGTCTGTCACAGCATACACAATATGTCTGTCACAGCATTGACGTATGTATGTAAGGGCAATCAAATCGCACTGCAATCATTACCAGAACAGTATTGGACTGGCTGGCCCGCACCCTACATGTGTACACCTAGTGTACACTAAGGACACGCACCGCTTGCGCATGGTGGCGTGAAAATAGTCGGTGCGCGCTTCCGCAAACATGCCCGAGGCGCTGCAGAAGCGGGGCAGCCTCAACACAGCCATGAATGCGTTGTTATACTGGACGCGGAGGGCGTTGTAGGACGCTCGTGTGTAACGAGCCCACAGGCTGCACGTGTACAGTGAGGTGCAATATGCCTTGAAAAGGGTGATGTTATCTTGATCGGAGCGTCGTGCAAACCTGCGAGCCAGCATTTTCGCCCTTCCGCATGATCTTTGAGGTCAGCCGTGACGAAATGCCCTAAGTATTTGAACTGGTCCACTCTGCCTAACGGAACACCATTTAGACAGACAGGTGGTACATTTTCCAGGCAAGTTGTACCACTGGCTCCAAATACCATGCATTGACTTTTGACAACATTATATTTGAGTCCATGCTTATCTCCTACACCTCACAGACCTGTACCAATTTTCTCAGGCCACATATCGACGCACTCAGCAGCACCATGTCATCGGCATAACTAAGATTGTTGACACATATACCATCAACGTGGCAACCGACATGCCGATTGCTGAGTACGACGATCAGCGCGTCCATGTAGAGATTGAAAAGGGTAGGCGAGGTCAATCCACCCTACATCACTCCACACTCAAGTCGGTACGGTTCCGACATTGCCCCCGCCCATCTAACGCCGTTGACCTGGTGCGTATACCAGTACTGGAAAATGGTGACAAGTTCAGGAGGTAGGTTAATATTATTCAGTTTATCCCAAAGAATTTCATAGACTACCAGGTCAAAGGCCCTAGACAGGTCGAGGAAACACGTAAATACAGGCGTTCTACGATCCGTGTAGTATCTGACGGTATGCTTAAGGCACAGTACCTATGTAGAGAGTTGAGGTCTAAAACCAAACTGGTTATCATGTAAGCTTACATATTTATCCAACTGTGCATTAAGCAAACCGTCAAACACTTTGGCGATGATGGTGGCGAGGGAAATAGGCCTGTAGTTAGTTTTATCGGCAAAGTCACCAGTTTTATTTTTCACCACGGGCACCACCACAGACTTCATAAGATCGGTCGGCAGGTAAGAGTGGCTCACGCACGGGGAGAAGAACATCGCTAGCACTCTAGATATATGCGGGCCAGCATGTTGCAAGTGTTCAATACTGAGGCCGTCGTGCCCCGGGGATTTGCCTCTCGTCATTTTCTGAATAAATTTACCCACGTTACTCGCAATAAACCTTACCCCGACTGCCACGTTCGGCATCTTAGTACCGACGACTCTCCCTGCAGGCCCCAGAGGGGATTGTACTTAGAAATGTTCCCTAAAGACATCCGCAATGTCCTTATACAATACAATCCTTTACCATCCTTTTTTTTCCTTTTTATTTTCCTTATGGTCACACACACCATCAATACTCACAGAAAGACCCGGCCTAACATTTACTTTGCTTGTGCTATTCCAGAACCCTCGAAAGTCACCCTTGGAATGCTTTTCAGCAAGAGTGTCCATACGCATCTGATCCTCACGATCTTGGCAAGCCTTCAATCGTGACTTGAACGCTCTTCTGCTATCACACATTTCAGTGAACATGGAACCGAACCTAGGCCTACCAGACGCTACCCACTCTGTAAACCTAAGACGAGCCTCCCCGTGGGCTTCTCTGATATGCTCGTTCCAACCCACTACGCGCAAACCACTTACACCCGCCTTCGTGCGTCCTCGACCTACCAAAGACGCATCGCGAAGAGCAGTCACAATGTCAGAGTACAAACCGTCTAGGACACGTCTGTGGCCATCGTCATTACAACAATAATCAGCACAATTCATAAACTCGATAGGAAAATCTATTAAATTCAACCGCTTGTAACACACTTTGGTATAGTTATGTACCGTGTTCGGATGCTCTCTCTTTTTCAGGTGCTTGAGCCAACTGTCAACGTTTCAACCCAACGACTATCGGATCAGGTGCGGGTCATCCAGCGTAATCATATGTTGGATGACACTGTACTTGATCGCCTTCAAAATGAAATGCTGAGTAGCCATGTCATCGCACCTCCGTTGCAGACTGTTGTGGTCCCACCACGGTACGTCACAAGTCAAGCAGACGAGGGGAGTGATGACAGGGCTACAAACGTAAGTACCCAGTGCAATGAGGAATTGAGGATTGCTTTGGAGAGTGCGATTCAAGAATATCGGTCCATACCACCAGAACTTAGGCCACGTTTACCTCGTTTGCCCATGCATAAAAAAAATAGGGCGCTGGTGGCGGCTCTGGATTCGCAGTTGTCAAACTATTTTGATGACTGCGAAGACCTCACTGATACTCATGCAATTCTGTACTGCGCGGCTGTAGCGGCATGTCGTGTAGCTCACGTCAAATTTGCTAGTGACTCTAGAGCTACACGACCAAAACCAGCCGTACCAGCTTGGCAGTGCAGAATTGAGCGTCGTATTAGTGGGGCCAGAGCGCTCATCGGCAAACTAATCTGTTTCAGGGAGGGCAACACTCGCCCTAGAGTGATGCGCTTTGTGAGACGGGCGTTCTCAGGGACTGATACCAGCCCTCAGGATTTTATGTCCCGTGTCACAGAGCGCATAGACTTCCTGAAGCAGAAAGTTTATGCATGGGCAAGCCGTATTCGTAGGTATAAGCGGCGAGTGGACCGATACACTCAGAATCGCGCCTTCCAGAGTGATGAAAGGTGGGTTTATAGGGCTTGGGAGCGACCGTCCCAAGGTGTGGCTGACACGCATCTGCCGGATAATGACGCCATGTGTTCTTTTTGGCACAGTATCTGGTCGGTGCCTGTCAGTCACACCGAAGGTGATTGGGCTAGAGAAGTCGAGCGAACCTGCGATCCTATACCAGAAATGGGGGCTATTACTATCTGCCCCCAAGATGTTGCTCGTGCAGTTCGTCCGTTGCCCAACTGGAAGTCTCCAGGGCCGGACGGGCTGCACAACTTCTGGATAAAATGGTTTGTAGGATCGCACGCTCGCTTGGCGGCTCAGTACCAGACTGCTTTGGAGTCTGGTTCGCTACCCCAGTTTCTTACAACAGGAGTTACCCACCTGCTCCATAAATCAGGTAGCACCGCGGAACCCAAAAATTATAGGCCGATCACGTGTTTACCGACGGTCTATAAAGTTCTTACATCCATTTTGAGAGCTAAAATTTACAATCATATAGACACTAACTCCATCATGTCTATCTCTCAAAATGGATGTAGGAACGGGTCCCGCGGTACTAAGGAGCTGCTCCTCATTGATATGGCCATTAGCCAACAGGTTCGTCGTTCCCGAAAGGATCTGTCGACATGTTGGATAGATTACAAGAAGGCCTATGACTCGGTGCCACATACATGGCTCATGAGGGTGCTGGAGTTGTATAAAGTAGATGCAACTCTGCGCGCCTTCCTGATGTCATGTATGGGGCAATGGAGAGCGGTCCTTCGCTATCCAGGATGTCGAAATATCCAGAGGAATAGCGAGCCGATAAGGATTGAGCGAGGCATATTTCAGGGCGATAGTTTGAGTCCGCTTTGGTTCTGCCTAGCTCTGAATCCTCTGAGCACACTGCTTGAGGATTCAGGTATAGGCTATCGGTTGAGAAGAGGTGGTCAGGTTATATCACACCTCCTTTACATGGATGACCTTAAACTCTTTGCCCACAACAATTTGCAACTGATGGAACTACTGAAGATAACTGAAACCTTCAGTAGCGCCATCAGGATGGAATTTGGTGTGGACAAATGTGCAGTCATGCATGTAAAGCGAGGGGAGATTGTGGAGTCCGTGGGAACCCAACTCTCGGATTCCACAAACTTTCGAGCCCTCTCCACATCCGAAACCTATAAGTATTTGGGTATGTCGGAAGCTTTGGGAATCAATGTTACTGACATGAAGCAATCGTTGAAGGAGCGCTTCTTTGGCCGCCTGAAGAAAGTATTTAATAGTCTTCTCTCAGGCGGAAACAAGGTGCGCGCCTTCAACGGTTGGGTCATGCCGGTTTTGATGTACTCTTTCGGCATACTCAAATGGACTCAGACCGAACTCGACGCCCTGGATAGAAGGGTCCGTACGCTGCTGACTGCATATCGAATGCATCACCCACGGTCATCGGTTATGAGGCTGTATATCCCGCGAAAGTGTGGAGGTCGAGGCTTTTTAAACGCTAAGACTCTCCACAATCGCGAGATATGCAGTCTCAGGGAATATTTCCTGGAAGCCGACGTGGGGATGCATCGAGATGTGGTCGCGGTGGACAAGGGCCTCACCCCGCTCTCCTTGGCTAACGAGAACTGGCGCAAGCCTGTAGTACTTGACACTAATGACCGCATGGAGGTATGGCAAAGTAAGGAGCTCCACGGACGCTTTTTCCGGGCCCTACACGGACCCGACGTAGATTTTCTTGCGTCCGTAGCCTGGCTGCGTTTTGGTGATCTCTTTGGGGAAACCGAAGGTTTTGTTTGTGCAATTATGGACGAAGTTATGATGACGAACAATTACCGGAGATTTATTGTGAAAGACGGCACGGTGGACATCTGTCGGGCATGCCACCGTCCCGGGGAATCAATTAGACACATTATCTCTGGGTGTTCTCGTCTAGCTAACGAAGAGTACTTGCATAGACATAATCTTGTAGCCAGGATTATACACCAGCAACTTGCTCTGAAATACTGCCTTGTGGAATCAGAAGTGCCGTACTACAGGTATGTGCCCGACCCAGTTCTTGAAAACGGCCATATCACACTGTACTGGGATTGATCCATCATCACTGACAGGACTGTTGTTGCAAATAAGCCTGATATAGTGGTGGTGGATCGACTAGAAAGGCGCACAATGATTGTTGACATAACGGTTCCGCATGACGAGAACCTCGTGAAAGCCGAAAAAGATAAACAAATCAAGTATCTTGACTTGGCTCGCGAGGTTGTCGACATGTGGGATGTGGACTCAGCGATCATTGTGCCGATAGTCGTCACAGCCAATGGGTTGATAGCCAAGAGCCTCGACCAACACCTGAAGAGGCTCTCGTTAAGCAGTTGGGTCAAGGGCTTGATTCAGAAAGCGGTACTTCTGGACACGGCTCGCATTGTCAGGAGGTTCCTCTCTCTGGAGCCCTGACCGCCGGTAGCTTGGACCCTGTTCCCGATACCGGTGGGCTACTATTTTTTATATTTTTAAATGTTTTTATTTTATATTCTAATATTTAAAAATATAATTTATAAGTTTTTAAAATGAATAAAGGATAATAATAATAATAATAAATTCTTTATTTCACCACAAGCCATGACATTACAATATTCATAAGACTAAGAACATTTAAGGCTTATAACTAGGTCACATTAATTAAATCCTCTGACTCCTAAACTAGGTGTAGGCCTGTGACTTAGGAGTCAGTGATTCTCCGTAAACAAACAAAGCCATAATAAAAGTAAATTAGGACGTTTAAACAATAAGAGATGTGGCAAAAAAAAACAGATTCTAATACAAGTAAATTAAAAGTAAAATGGAAAAAAAAAGTTCAACTGTGTTTGTGTGTGTATTGAATAAGTGTAGGGTATGTATGTGTATGTAGTGAGTAAGTGTAGGGTGAGTGTGTAGTGAGAAAGAATAGGACATTACATTTATGACTGAATTATATTTATAATTTATCATCATAACCGTAAATTGCCCAGCAGAAGATCCTCAGTGTTATCATAATTTAGAGCTTGGAGATAATCTTTTACTACGTTTTTGCAAAGATATTTGGGGTACGAATAAATATTTAACTTTTTATTTAGGCAGTTGTACAGTTTAGTGCTAATAACATAAAATTGACGTTTGGCAAATGCAGTTCTATGGCGTTCGTGAGGGAACACATTATGCTTAAGTCTGCCAGTCGGTTCCTTTAAGGGACGTACAGAGTGTTTACGCAGGGTAGTCAAGAGCACGTAAAGTTGTCTGACTGTCAGTACCTTGCAATCGGAGTAGAGCTGCACCGTGGAGTATCTACGTGGAAGAGAAAGCATTACCTTAAGGACAGCTCGCTGGGCTCTCTCAAGCCGGATAAAAACATTTTTTGTGGCGCTACCCCAAACGGGCAAGCAATACGTTAGGACCGATCGACATAGACCAAAATATACTAATTTGAAATAAATAGTGTTTCATGATCAGCAGAATTTCGTAGCTTCTTAAAGACATATATTAGCTTACGTATGCGGGACGTGATCTTAAGTATGTGGGGGTGCCAGTTGAGATACTGATCAATAAGTACTCCTAGATACCTTACACAAGAGGATCTAGTGAGGAAAAGGCAGCTACATGGTGCTAGGGAATCACAAGCGTGTGCTCTCAGGTTAAGGAAATTTGGGAGGGACAGATTTGACCTTAAAGCAAAGGGCACGTATACCGTTTTATCAACGTTTAGGGTAAGCAAGTTGTCGGACAAACATTTCATCACGGAGGAAAGCGCAATCTCAGCGTTTTGGTATGTTTGGGGCCAGTCATAACCATCTATAACAAGGGCAGTATCGTCAGCATACGTATAAATCTTGCAATTTTCGAGAGGCAGATTGCAGAGTTCATTTATATAAATGAGAAAGAGGGTAGGCCCGAGGATGCTGCCTTGCGGAACGCCGTATGTGATTGGAAACTCATCACTTTCATGTTGGCCGATTTTTACTTTTTGGGTACGATCGCTGAGATAGTCTGCAAATATTTTCAGTGGGTGCCCACGTATTCCAATGCCTTCCATTTTTCTCAATAAGGCTGGGGCAGAAACGGTGTCAAATGCCTTTGACAGATCAAGGAAGATTCCCAGGCACTTGTGTTTCCTATCTAACGTCCTAGCTACGTGGTTAGATAAATCCATAACAGCGTCCTCAGTACTTACTCCATTTCTGAACCCGTATTGGTTTTTAGCTAAGATTTTGTTTTTTTTTCGAGGTAACTGGTCAGATTTTTATTCAGTACTCGCTCTAAGATCTTTGACATTGCTGTTAAAATTGAAATTGGACGGTAGTTATTGACATCGTCTCTGCACCCAGACTTATGTATGGGGTGAACTACTGCTTTTTTAAATGCCCTCGGGAAGATACCTTCTCTTATGCACTGATTACAGATATGTGTAATAATTGGCACTAAAACAGATCTCGAGGCCTTTATTATTTTAGGTGGTATACAGTCTAAGCCAGTAGCACAGTCAGTCCTGAGACTCATAATAATGGAGTCCACTTCGTCTTCGGTTACTTCAAAGAGGGCCATTGAGCTGCACGACTGTGAATCCACTACAGAATGGGGCACCGTTGAGGTTGATTTAAATTTAGACGCCAAGCTGCTCCCTATATTAGCAAAAAAATTGTTGACGTGATTAAGCGACGATTTAGGATTATCTAACATATGTAAAAGATCAAAAGATGGAGAATACTGAGTTTGAAGATCTGAGACTTTCTTAATAACACTCCAAGTTGCCTTAGCATTATTTTTTGCATCACGAAACTGTTCTTTTTCATACGAGCGTTTAAGTTTTCTCAGCAGTGAGTTACAAAAATTTCGATAGCGAGTGTAGGTAATTTTTAATATTTCATTATTTGCCGACTTTTTATATTTAGCATGCATGCGGTCTCGATGCCGTATGCAGCGGAGTAATCCAGGCGTAATCCAGGGCTTTAAATTACGATCTCTTTTTGGAACTGTTTGTTCCCGGGTGTGCTTTGTAACGATGGAGGAGAGATTTCCTATTAACGCATCTGCAGCATCATTAGGGTCTAAGATGGACAGGATGGGAGACCAGTCATGGGCATTGATATCTTCTATTGCGGATTCGTAATCTATTTTTGACCTAGCATGGGTAACAACTGAATTAGCAGACCTATTTTGTAGAAATAATAACAGCGGTTCGTGGTCTGTTATGGATGATTCGATAACGAAAGTCGAGGCAGATTTATTTGTTTTCAGCAAAATATGGTCCAAACAGTTTGTGAGCCGAGTTGGAAACAGGTGAGCTGGGAGAAGCCCATTAGACGCAGCACAGGTTAAATACTCATCCGAGTGATTATCAGTATTGTCGATCTTAATGTCGATGTTCATATCGCCAATCAAGACCACGGAAGGAGTAGTTATTTTGAGTACGTTATCGAGACTATCAATAAAGGTATTTATATTTTTAAAAGAGGGAGGGCGATAAATAGCCACTATTGTAACGTCTTCTATGCAACAAGTAAGACAGTTAGCGTCGGCAAAATATGGTTCCTAGACGTCAGCTTTAATGGAAGATCTAACGTAAATAGCACACCCGTCATTCTGATTGTATGTGCTTTTAGTAGAGTAAGACGTGAAGCCATCCAAGGTCAGCAAGTGTGAAACTTTGCTTAACCAACACTCGGTGAGAACGACCACGTCACACTGGAAACCTAATAACCGCATTAGCACTGGAATTTCATCGAAATTTTTAGTGATGCTTCTTATGTTTAAATGTAATATTTTTAATCCTTTTGTTGGGTCTTTTATGAACTGCGCGCAACTTTCAGGTAGACACTTAAACGATTTAGAAACTTGAAACGCATCTATTTCATTATTAATTGTATCTAGATTAGCCATTTGTGTTTAGAAAATACGAGATAGGACAAATATTGAAACGTCGTCGTTGTAAGTGTAAGTAAAAAGGCAGTTATTACATGCTGTGTAGCAGACTTAGGGACAAAAATATTTGTGAACAGTACTGTTCGAACTTTTGGTATTTTTCGGTTTGTGGCAATTTCATATGTACGTATTGTGTGCGCCTGTATGGTGATGGGATAAAGTATGTTGTAGTTGTGTGTGCCGACTAGTGTAAATATAACGTGTGTCCATTGTTTTGTTGTATGTAAAGTGTGTGACATAAATATAGGTAAGAGTGTATTATTCGATATAAAAATTAATTTTAAAACTCTAATTAAAAATAAACAAAGAACTAAATTAACTAAAGAAATAAGAACATTCTGTGACAGTCAAATGATGGGATTTTGGTTCTCCGGGAGACTGAGACAGTTTTCAGAGCTAACAAGAATCTGTTTGTCTCTTTCTATCTTGCGCAGAAATATATTGCCATTGGAAATCCAACAGAACTTATAGCTGTTTTTGTTGGCGAACTCTCGGGCTTGGTAGAACAGCTTTTTGGTGCTAGCTGGTAGGTGTTCAGAGATGTACACGGATTGCCGGTCACCAGGCAAACCCATGACTGTGGTGTTTAGTTTGTCGTCTTTTCCTCTTCCTTTGTTGTACGCACGCACGGCCGACAGGAGTGTCTGCTTAGTTTGCACAGTCGTGAATTCTGCTATTATAGGGCGTGGGGTGGTTGAGGTTGTAGATTTACGTGGAAGACGATAAATATCGCGCAGCTCTGTTTCATCTATGCGCATACCAATAGCTGTGCCTACGCCACATACCGTTTTTATTAGACTGGAGCTCGATTCAGTACTTACTTGCGGGATGTTACGCAATTCTATACCGGAAGATCTTGATTTGTGCTGAAGATCCACTATTTTTTGTTCCAGAGATTCAATATAGTTTTGCTGTTCGCGTCGCTCCTTCCTCAACATTTCCACTTCCATCTTCATATCTTCGAACTGATTATTAAAAAATTCAATTGACTGAACGATTCCAGCGTTTGACTTACAAATTTCAGAGTTGGATGCCTGTATTTTATTGTTTTGGACTTTAATATCTTTTATATTCGAAGACAGCTCAGATATTATTTTTCTTTGGTCCGCCAGTAGTTCCGCAATTCTATCATCCTGCTCTTTCTTCCACTTTGCAAGAATATCTTGTAGCTCTTGTGGTTCGTGTGAGCTCGTCTCGGCCGAATCGCCGTGTGGTGAAGTATCATTACGCGCGCGCTTATTGTTGCTTCGTTTAATGTTTCCATAGTCGCACGCTGTGACGGCCGTGGTGATGTCCGGTTCTGAGCGTGTTTGAGTCTGGCTTATATTACCAATCTGTGTTCTAGGGGTATTGGGTGGGGTGCGTTGTACCCCTGCCATATTAATAACCTAGGTAGAAAGCAAATATCAGCAATAAAACAAAGCCAAACCGGTATTATACAAAAACCGATAACAACAAGCAACAGCGTCAGAGCGTAGCCGATACAGTTCTCGTAGTCGATTCGTAGCACAGGCTCGTGACGTAGCAGCGCGCACGGCGTGAGCGTAGCAGCGGTGACTCACGTTCGTAGCTCTTAGCAGACCACTGTTTTGCCGATTATCGCTACTGTCTCGGTGGCGCGATGAGTAAGCGGTCCGGTCACTTGTCACTTGGGTGATGGTTCGAGTCCGGCGAATCACAATCACTTTTTCAAATCACTTTGAGGTGTCAACAACAATATTATTTATATCTCTCTCTAGGACCACCCAGAGGGAGGGGCCCTCAGGTAAGATCAAGCAAGGTGCGACAAGGAACTGAATTTAACCACAATAAGCCAATCACAATATTCTATGCACGAGCAATCGACACACGTCCTTTGTGTTCAACGTCTAGCGGAGGAATGGTTAGCGACCTGTTGCTCCTTTCTTATACCCCAAATTACGCTAACATTATTTATTTATTTAAACTTCTCGCACACAAAAAAGGTACAAGGGCGGACTTAATGCCTTAGGCATTCTCTACCAGCCAACCAAGGGTGGTGAAGAGATTAGATGGCAGGTGCTTTGGTTGAGAGGAACAATTATTGAAATACTATTAAAACTACAATAATCATATTGAATTATAAATAATAAGGGAATAGTAGTATATAAATAGACCAAAACTAATAATACACATACACACGTACATATTTACAATAATATATACTATAATAAATAAATATATATATATACTTATAATTGTGGGGTACACACCTACACTACTATTTATTTATTTATTTATAACATAAACACAACACAACAATATTTATTTACATTTATTTATTATCATATACACGATCGCCAGCATTCGCTTAATGTCGGGCTACCAGTATTCACTGGACACGCACACCGGACCTCGTCATCGTGACGTAGCTGCGCGCGCGGGGAGAGGCTAACATACGATCACCTTGCCGCGACCTCAGTCGTTACCTGCCCACGCGCCGCGCTCGGCTATAATAACTTGTGACGCCTTGTTCGCCAACCGTTTACGTGTTTGAAACTGTTTGTATTGTGCTGTGACTATTGTGATTGTGCCGTGACTATTGTAATTGTACTTTACTCCTTCTAACTGTTTTATGTGTTGTGTGTGTGTTCCACAATAGAACCGTGAGTACCAAGCAGACTGACTTTTATTAATCCACCTACATCTGCCACACATATCTCCACACGAACTATACTGGTGACCCCGACTAGAACACTTGTAATATTAAAAATGAGTGATAGTGAATCCGAGCACACCGCGTCATCACAGCCGGCGAAACATGTTACGCATAGAGCGCGCAAAGCAGAGCGCGTTTCCACTGCGCACGACCACGACATTTACCGCGTGTCAATAAAGTTGCCACCATTTTGGCCGGAAGAACCGGATATCTGGTTTGCTCAAATAGAGGCACAATTTGAGAATGCGGGGGTGACAAATGACGTCACTAAATATAATTATGTGATCGGTCATCTCGACCCACAAATTTCAAAGGAGGTGAAGGACGTCATCATGTCCCCTCCCGCCACCAACCGGTACCAGAAGCTGAAGACCGAATTGGTGAAGCGCCTTTCAGCCTCCCAGGAGAAGAAGGTGAAGCAACTGCTGATGCACGAGGAACTAGGAGACCGGAAACCATCGCAGTTTCTTCGCCATCTGCAGGGGTTAGCAGGACCCACGGTGCCCGACGACTTCGTGCGCACCATCTGGAGCAGTCGACTCCCCACCAACATCCAGCCCCTCTTGGCATCGCAGCCTCACAGCACCCTGGAAGCGCTAGCCGAACTGGCTGATCGCGTCCAGGACATCGTAGCACCACCAAGCCAGGTAGCTTCAACGTCGGCAGCAGGACCCACAGTAAGTGAGATGGCAGCCGAAATCGCAGAGCTGAAGCGTGCGATGAGAGACCTGACGATGCAGCTGCGTGACAGTCGACCTCGTAATCGTCCGCACAGCCGTGAGCGTGATACGAGACGTCACTCACGGCAACGATCTTCAACCCGCTCCAAGTCCAGCTACCGGAAGTACCCAATATGCTGGTACCACTCGACGCATGGAGAGAAGGCCGAGCGTTGCACAAAGCCTTGCGACTATAAGAAGGGAAACGCCGCGGGCAGTCGGTAATGGCGACAGACGATTGCCCCGCTTCCACTGGTCGCCTATTCGTCGCAGACCAAAGGACGAAGACGCAGTTTCTGGTTGATACCGGAAGCGATCTCTGCGTCTACCCTCGTAGTCTGCTCAGCGATCGTCGTGCACCTACGAACTACCAACTTGTGGCCGCGAATGGGACGCCCATCCCAACGTTTGGTTTTCTCGAACTGAACTTAAATTTAGGATTACGTAGAGACTTTAAGTGGCGTTTTGTGGTAGCTGAAGTTACTAAACCAATTATCGGTGTAGACTTTCTGTGTTTTTACTCGTTAACCGTTGACTGTAGAAATCAACGGCTAATAGATAGTAGTACCAATGTTTTTACCATAGCTTCGAATCACGCAGATTCGTCTTTGTTTTCTGTAAAGGTAACTTCTGGGGATTCGAGGTATCATAAGATTTTAGAAAGTTTTCCCGACATTACCCGACCTGCCGGTACACTACGCACCACACCACATAACACTGTACACCATATCCGCACGACCCCAGGCCCTCCAGTGTCATCTTCATTTCGGCGATTAGCGCCGGACAAATTAAAAATTGCTCAGCAGGAGTTCCAGCTAATGTTGACCAATGGAACTGCCAGACCCTCGGAGAGTGCCTGGTCTTCCCCGCTCCATCTCGCTCCCAAAAAGGACAACGGTTGGCGACCCTGCGGAGACTACCGCATGCTCAACGCACGAACCGTTCCTGACAGGTATCCGATTAGGCACATACACGACTTTGCTCACAGCATTTCAGGCTGTCAAGTTTTCAGCACAATCGACCTTGTGAAAGCCTACAACCAGATTCCTGTCAGCCCGGACGACATCCCGAAGACGGCGATCACCACACCTTTCGGCCTGTACGAATTTCCGTACATGACGTTTGGTCTGCGCAACGCAGGGCAGACATTTCAGCGTTTTGTCGACGAGATGACGAGAGGACTGGAGTTCTGCTACTGCTACCTGGATGACTTCTTGATCTTCTCCAGGACAGAAGCAGAGCACGAGGAGCATCTCCGTACAATATTCAGCAGAATGAAGGACTTCGGCATGCTGATCAATACGGCCAAGTGTGTTTTTGGTGTCCCGGAAGTAACTTTCTTAGGTTACCATATCTCCGAAAAGGGCACCAAACCATTAGACACTAAGGTCGACGCCATTAAGACCTTCCCACCACCTAAAGACGTTCGTCAGTTGCGCCGATTCTTGGGCATGATTAACTTTTACAGGCGTTTCATGCCTCACGCAGCACAAATACAGGCGCCACTACACGACCTCTTGATTGGCAACGTAAAGGGTTCGCATCCTATATGTCTTGCGGAGAATACTTTGCAAGCATTCGAGGACTGCAAGGAAAGCCTTGCTAACGCTGCTTTATTAGCTCACCCCGATTGCAACGCCAAACTCGCATTGGTTACCGATGCGTCGGATACTGCAATCGGCGCGGTGTTACAGCAGCTTAGCGACGAAGGATGGCAGCCGTTAGCTTTCTTTTCACGGAAGCTCAGCCCTCCGCAAGCAAAGTATTCTCCCTATGACAGGGAACTGCTGGCCATTTACGAGGCCATCAAGTACTTTCGCCACATGCTGGAGGCCAGACACTTTGTTGTGTACACGGACCATAAGCCGATCAGTTTCGCATTCCATGAACGGAAGAAAAACTGTTCGCCTAGACAATTCCGTCACTTAGACTTTATTGCCCAGTTCACTACTGATATTAGGCACATTTCGGGCAAAGACAACGTCGTGGCCGACCCTTTATCCCGCGTGGAGGAGCTTCAAGCTCCAGTCAGTCTCGACACCCTCGCGGAATCACAGGCGGCGGATCCAGAACTGAAGAAGCTTCTTCAGGAAGGGTCTTCGCTGGTACTGGAGAAGGTGCAAGTCCCTGGGCAGCGTACAACTGTGTACTGCGACGTCAGCACAGCGTCACCCAGGCCATTCGTACCCAAAATGCTGCGGAAACAAGCCTTTGACAGCTTACATTCCCTCAGCCACCCAGGCGTCTCAGCCACTGCCAAATTAATCAAAATAAAAAAAAAAAAAAACCAAGTGCATTAGATTTCAATTGCCTAATGTCAGAGGTAGCGAATGTGACATCTTATTGAATGGGGAAAAACTGGAATTTATTGATCAAACGGTTTTCCTAGGAATCACGCTAGACGAGAAATTACAATGGGGACCTCATATAACATCTCTTGCGGGGCGGTTAAGCTCGGCCGCTTATGCTGTTAGAAAGATAAGACAGTTAACAGATGTAGAAACCGCGCGTTTGGTCTATTTTAGCTACTTCCACAGCATTATGTCGTATGGCATTTTACTGTGGGGTAGGGCTGCTGACATTGAATCCATTTTTATTTTGCAAAAGCGAGCTGTCAGAGCCATTTATAATCTATGTCGCGGCGAATCCCTCAGGGAACTATTTAAAAGGATTAATATTATGACGGTACCTTGCCAATTCATTTACGAAAATATTATGTATGTAAGAAAAAATCTACATCTTTTTAATAAAATAAGCGATAGACATAACTTTAATACTAGAAATAAAGACAAGATAGATCAACCATTTTTCAGATTAGCAAAAGTACATACATCTTTTATGGGGTACTGTGTTAAATGTTACAACAAAATACCTTCTGATATATTGCAATTAAATGAAAGGAGGTTTAAAAGTCATATTAAAAGTACACTTTGTAAACGAGCTTATTACAAATTAGAGGACTACATCCAAGATAAGAACGCTTGGAAACATGCTGGTCTCGCTCCATAGGACAGTCTCATAGGAGTTCATCAAACTAGTTGCTAACTTAATTGTGTAGATAATATTTATTTTTTCTTCTATGACACTGTTTTACATTCTGTAATTACTGTAACTCACACACTGACAGTTTATATGGGTAGTTCATATAATTGTTTTTTTATTTAACTGCTTTTGTTAATTTATTTTTATTTTCTTTTAATTTCATTTGTTGTGTATATATATCATTTGCATCGTTGTATATGTAAGCGGGCACGCCCTTTATGCCTGGAGGCTTTAGTAAGGTTTTAAGTTCTGTTTACGATTTTGTTTCATTATTCATTTCAACTTGAGTTTAGTTTTCAATGTTTTGTTGGTATAATGGCGTGTGCTAGCTGACATATGGCGAATAATGTATGTTTTGTTTTATTATATTAATAACTTATACAATATTGTATAGAATCAAGTTCTTCTAACTTAACAGACAGCAGTGCTGCTGGGGAGTTTGTTCCGCCACTTCTTCTTCCCAGCCAAAGCACTAGGAAGTGTCGAAGGGCGGGCGTTTTGGGGGGACTGTCTTATGTGACTTTGACGTTCAAAAAGTGCTGACTTTCAGCCTAGTTTGAATAAATGACTTTTGATTTTGATTTTGATTTTGATTTTGAATCGCAGAGCGCTTCGTTTGGCCAGGCATCAGGAAGGACTGCAGGGAGTGGGCACGAGCTTGCCTCGCATGTCAGCGGGCAAAGGTGAGCCGACATGTATCCGCGCCATTAGGGAATTACCATCTTCCACGCGCCAGATTCACCACGATCCACATCGACCTTGTGGGTCCACTACCCATTTCACGAGGCTTTAGATACTGTCTCACGGCAGTTGACCGTTTTACCAGGTGGCCAGAGGTCGTACCTATCGTCGACATCACTGCCGAGACAGTAGCTAAGGCATTGCTGTCTGGATGGATTGCCCGTTTTGGCTGTCCTACTGACATTGTTACGGACAGAGGCCGTCAATTTGAATCGGCCCTGTTCGAACAACTGTCAAAAATTGTAGGATTCCAGCACAAGCGGACAACGGCATACCATCCGGCGTCCAATGGCATGGTGGAGCGTTTCCACAGGCAGCTCAAGGCGTCCATCATGTGTCATGCGAATGACAAGTGGACAGAGTCCTTGCCGTGGGTATTGCTTGGCATAAGGAGCGCATTCAAAAAGGATGTCCAAGCGTCTTCCGCCGAATTAGTATACGGTGAGCAGCTAAGACTCCCGGGCGAATTTTTTTCACCCTGTGATGAAGGAACGACCGACATCACGGAATTTACCGCGCGCATCCGACACTTTGCCCAAAAATTACAGCCAACTCCAGCTTCTCGTCACAACAAAACGAGCATTTTTGTATTTAAGGATCTGCAGACCACTGATCACGTGTTCCTTCGTGAAGACGCATTACGTGGCTCGCTGCAACCAGCTTACACAGGTCCTCACAAAGTTCTGCACAAAAGTGATAAAACTTTTAAAATTTTATTCAAGGGTAAAGAGGTCACGGTCTCAATAGACCGCCTAAAGCCAGCATACATATTGGCTGACAAAGCTGACCCCATGGAAGATACTCCATCTCCAGACGTAAAGGAGTATACTACTCGGTCTGGACGTCGGGTCAAATTTCCAGATTTTTATCGCCCTTGACGGTCTCTGGAGGGGGGTGGTGTGGGGTACACACCTACACTACTATTTATTTATTTATTTATAACATAAACACAACACAACAATATTTATTTACATTTATTTATTATCATATACACGATCGCCAGCATTCGCTTAATGTCGGGCTACCAGTATTCACTGGACACGCACACCGGACCTCGTCATCGTGACGTAGCTGCGCGCGCGGGGAGAGGCTAACATACGATCACCTTGCCGCGACCTCAGTCGTTACCTGCCCACGCGCCGCGCTCGGCTATAATAACTTGTGACGCCTTGTTCGCCAACCGTTTACGTGTTTGAAACTGTTTGTATTGTGCTGTGACTATTGTGATTGTGCCGTGACTATTGTAATTGTACTTTACTCCTTCTAACTGTTTTATGTGTTGTGTGTGTGTTCCACAATAGAACCGTGAGTACCAAGCAGACTGACTTTTATTAATCCACCTACATCTGCCACACATATCTCCACACGAACTATATAATTAAACTGAGACAGGAGATGAGACGACTCTACACTATTTGTTTCGAAAATAACTCTGCAATTTCCGCTTAAATGCATACCGAGTGGTGGCCGTTCTGATATCGAGAGGGAGTGCATTCCAAAGAAAAATGGACTGAATATGAAAGGACGAATGAACAAAATCAGAGGAATGAAAAGGACAGAGTAGGAGAAGATTGTTAGAAAAACGCAGATTTTTAACGTGAGAAGAACATAGATATTGGAAGTGTGACACAAGATAAGAAGGGGGAGTGGGATAGTGGAGAAGGGAGAAAAGCGTGGTCAAAGCGCGTAAACTTCTTCTTTGGCGAATGGACATCCATTTTAGCTCAGCCCTATAGCTCGACACATGGTCATACTTTCTGAGGTGGAATATGAACCGTATACAATTGTTGAGCAGTCTGTCGAGCTTAAAAGTAGCACACGTCACCATAGTCGATCATAGGAAAAATCAAAGTCTGCACAAGCATGGTTTTCGTCTTAGCGGGTAAAAAGTTTCTCAGACGATACAGGGATCGCAGTGTACCGTTGACCCTTTGACTAACACTAGAGACCTGGCGTTGCCAGCTAAGTGTCGTGTCAAGATGCAAACCGAGGTCTTTCACAGTCGGGGTAATGGGTATGACGATTTTCGATGTTACATCGAAAATGGGAGGAGGAAGAGAACTAAGCGTCACTCTACCCATCATGCGCGAGCTTCCAATTACAATGGCCTGGCACTTAGATGGATTGACTAACACCCCAAAACTATCAGACCACTTTTTTATTGAAGCTAAATCTCGGTTTACATCTGCTATAGCGTCCGACAAACCTTCCACCCGCTCAGCTGTATAAAATTGAAGATCATCAGCATAAAGATGATACGAACATTATCATTTGCTTTATGAGGCAGCTTAGGTGTCAATAAATTTAAATTAAACTCAAGAATCAGAGGAAAATGAGCAGACCAAATTGTGTCATATTTAATGTAAACGTTAATAACAGCTCGTTTTGCCGCTTGAGATACAATACAGTGATCCAACCAGCTACAGGACCCATGAACGTCACTAACAAAGGTATAAGCGCTGGTGTAGCCGGCGTGTAAAATAGCCGACAACACGCGGGGAACTCAATTATGAAAAGTTATGGTTTGATAGTAATTATATTAATTGCTAGGAAACCCACCCTGTGAGCTGAAGAATGATAAATGGTTTCGACGTCAGCACTGTAAACTATTGGTCTACTAACCTGCGGACCAGCTGCGGGACGCCTCATCTCCAATAATCACCAGCATTACACTGTGAATCTCTTTCACGAAATAGATTGTCAGATCACTGTTGGGTGTTTATAACGAGTTTCTTCAAACTTCAGCTGTCCATCACGGTGAAAAAAACCAACATTTCTTCAAAATTACAAGAAAAGCTCCGGAGCACATGTTCCGGTCCGACCGACATGAGAAGAATCTGATTGGTAGGCGCTCGGAGGGGTTCTCATTGGTTCAAACTGTGACGCTAGTGTCCCCAGGTTCAGCGAATCCCATCGCGATCCGAAAGGCGCGCGAACCAAATAGCTACAGATACTAACATCTAGAAACCATTTGAAAAGAATTAATTATTTCTTAAGAAATTACCTAATAATTAGGTATAACAGAAACAAGTATTAACAAATCAATTTGGGTCACTTAAGGTGCCAACCATGCTGCCCGGTTTGGAAGTTCGCAGAACTTGACAACAAAAAAAAAGACTAATTAATAAAGGTAAATGAATTATGATTGTAAGAATTATGTTTATTAAATTAATGGCATTATACTAAATAATATGAGAAAAGAGAAAATGTTATTATTGCGTTGGTATGGGATACCGTTTTACAACCGGACGCTTGAAAATTCCACATTTCGTTTTAACCGTCGCAACACGAACGACCTTATCAGAACCGGGATGAATTTCCGTAATTACACCTAATGGCCATCTTAAAGGAGGGCAATCATCCTGTCCAACGAGTACGACATTTCCGATTTCTATGAGACGTTCAGGAGAAGTCTTCTTCTGTCTGACTTGCAGCGTGTGCAGATATTCCAAACGCCACTTTTTCCAGTAAAACTGAACCATGCTATCTAGTAATTGCTTGCGTTGACTAAGATTAATGCGTACGTCTTTCAAGTCCACGGCAGGCAAGTACTGTAATGCGGTTGACATTAAGAAATGCGCAGGGGTTATCACTTCTGGTGCAGGGCGCAATAGCCCATCTTCGTCAAGAAACACGAATAAGCTTTGCAGCCTTTTTTAAGGCATTTTTTTTTTAAGAGCTTTGAGATCTTCTGCAAAGTGAACTCTTTGAACAGAACGAATCACAGCAACGACAGCTTTTCTGCAGTCATAAGATTCTTGACCATACCAGGGGAAGAAGAAACCTTCTTTATAAAGCGAAGGATATAAACGACAATCCTAAGAAGCTTATCCCAAGAGGATATACGGTGAGCTAATTCATTTAGGATCAATGGTTCACATTGAACTGTCGCAGTAAGTATCTTTGCCTTGTGTTCAGGCAATTTACATGCATTAGATCCTTCTAACACAGGACAGGAGATAAATTTTCCTGACACTGGGCAACGCGCTTGGTGACAAATACTGACCACCGATGCGGGGAAGAATGTATCCACGAAAGTGCGATGGTAGAATCCGAGAACGCGAAAATTCCTGCAATAGGAAGACGCGCACGATAAGTTTCATGAACTGTACGTATCAGCTTAGACATAAGAACCGCAGCGCAAAGTTCCAAGCGAGCAAGTGTGGTCACTTTGGTAGGGGACACCGTTGATTTCGCACACAATAATCTCACTGTGATATTCCCAGCAGGATCAGTAGTGTGTAGGTATATGACACATCCATACCCATTCATACTGGCGTCACAGAAGGCAACGATCAGCACAGTGCTATCACGTAAAACGCCTACATGTCGAGGAATTTTCAGAGATGAAATTAATGGAAATTCTTGTATGAACGCCGAAAACTTTTGAATGATGCTTTCGGGTGGAGTGTCATCCCAACCAATATTGGACAGCCACAACTCTCTGATAAGCAGCTTGGCATATAAAATTATAGGGGCTACTAAGCCGAGGACATCAAATAATCGAGCGACTACCGGCAGTATGCTCCGCTTCGTACACTTCTCTTCTACATTGAGAGTCTTGAAGAAAAAGCTGTCATCGGCCGTTGCCCATGAAAGGCCTAATATCTTCGAAGCATTGTTAGAAGAATCATCACAAAAGGCTCCAGACCTAAACAACGAGATCAATTCTCGTGAAAGAAGAATGGCGCTGGATTCGTCTGGAATAGAATGAACCAAATCGTCGATAAAGTTTAGACTCCGCCACAGTGGCAGCATCCGGGAAATGTGGCCTCATATCGTGGGCTAATTGGCGAACGGTCCATATCGCCAAATACGGGATTGATTTGAGTCCAAAAGTGACCCGATTAAATTGAAAGGTTCGTATTAGATCATCAGGACTGAATCTATATAAATTTCTCAAATATTTACGATGTTTATCAGGGACTTCAATCTGCAAATACATTTGCTTTATATCCGCAGTCATAGCGACAGGGAAAAGCCGAAAATCAAGCAATAGCAAGAATAAATCCGCCTGCAAGTTAGGACCGGTATGTAACACGTCGTTTAATGACAATCCGGTGTGAGTTGTGGCACTAGCATCAAGTACGATCCGAGGCATCGGCTTATCCGGACGGGTAACAGCGTGATGCGGGTTGTAGTATCCCTCGTCAGTAATATTGGACTCGGCGACTTGTGACAAGTAACCCATAGCGACATACTCATTCATTACGTTATTATAGTTTATTTGTTAGTCAGACGACTGTTTGAACTTACGTTCCAAGGCCATCAACCGACGTTGAGCAGCAGTGCGAGAACTACCCAGTGCACTCGGTTCTTTAGAAAAAGGTAACGCGACAGAATACCGCCCATCGTCAGCGCGAGTGATCGACGATGCAAACAAGTTCTCACATTCAGTATCTTCAGGACTTAAAACCACATATTAGGTATTTCTTCCAGTTGCCAGAATTTTTGAACTAAATCATTAAGTGCGAGAGCAGAAAAAGAAGTTTTATTAATTTTATTTTGAGACTCATTACACGGATAGTCATCCATCAACACGAAACCGAACGCGGTCAACAAAGCGGGGGGCGCGTTCGGACCCGACTCAACTTTGTTAGGTACCTAAGTAAATATACGGAAACAATTGCACACCTAGTACGACGTCCACGTTCCCGGGAATATTCCACGTCAAATCAGCAAGAGGCAATCCCTTTAAGTAGGCTACATCACCCTTGGTTATATAGTGTGTACGCAGCTGATCCGTTACACCGTCAACGACAAGTGCACGTATCGTGTATTTATTGTTTGGGTATACGCGAGACTCAATGTCCAAATTAACGTACCCCAATATCGGCTGCGACGCAGAGCCAATTTCCTTAACAAAAGAATTACTCAAGGGAATTATAACTAAGTTAAGCGCCTTGCAACAATCATCGGTTATCAAGTTATTTTGAGAACAATTATCAATAAGGCAACGTATTATTATTTTATTACCATTCATAGATTTCGCGTAAATTTGTGCGGTTGACAATAAAATAAAACTAGGTCTAACTTCAGCACTCAATGACAGCGAGGGAATACCTGAGGAAACATCAACACTATCATTCGAGTTATCAATACGCAACCCAACCGGGGTAACAGCGCTAGGTGCGCTGTTATCAGCTGAACAATTTGTCATAACGCGCGAGTGTGTTTACGTCAACCTGTCCGGGCGAAGCGCGCGACGGGAACACAGGTGATGTCAATGACCCTTGACCGTTAGGGAGTTGAGACACTTGAACGTAATTATTTGATCTAATATTATGATCTTTTTTATCATCAAAGTGTAAGTAAGTGTGATGTTTTTCTTGCATGTCCCTATCGCAAACATGCGTAGATTTGCAAGACATAACTGTGTGTGACCCACTTAAACAGTTAACACAACCATGTTTTGATTTAATGAATTCAAATCGCGCTCGCGGAGAACTTAAGTTCTTGAACTGCGAACAAGCGTAAATTAAATGATCGGCTCTGTTACAAAATTCGCACGGTTTCGTCGTCGAAGTAATAGGCACACTCTCATTACTCGCGACGAAAGACTGGTAGCTATGAGGACGGGACGGCTTACTTGCGCTCGCGCCAGTGTTCGATGCCCGCGTCGAGTTATTGTTTGAACGTTGCAATATTTTTGCATAATCTTGTACGAAAGATACCAAGTTATTATAAGACGGAATTTCTTTATTACGAAACACTAACTCAAACGCTTGTACTGTTTGTAAATCGATTTTCCTAAGTGCACAATGAGATAAGATGAAATCGAACAAATCCTCGATACCTAATTCTCTTAGAGTCAAGAATATTATTTAAGTAATGTGTGCCTAATGCACGTTTATCTTGAAACTTTTTTACTAAACTTTCCCAGATAATATTATAGGCCCGTAGGCACATTGCCTGCCGTAATCTTGAGTGCGTTGTGCGTAAGTTTACCTACTAAATATTACACGCGTTGCCAGTCAGTCAGCTGCCCGTTGTTATGAATGTTAGATTTAAAACTTTCGTAAAACTTAGGCCAATTTTGCGTTTTGCCATCAAAACTCGGCAATTCTATTGGTGGCAACTTAATGGTGCATGTGACATTAGAATTAGACGAGTCAAATCGCGATGATGATTTATGTGATCGCGCCGCCTGAATAATATTAGGTTGGGGAAAAAGTCTTTTCGCATTATAGTATGTTATGAACTTGTAATAAAATCTCTTTGGTTATACTATTTGTATCTGGCTGGTTTTGGTATCATTGAAAGTTTAAATTTTAAAGAACATATTCCAAATTCAAATTAGGAAAATGTGTGATTTTCATTTGTTTTTCGTACCGTCAAGGTGAGTGAATCTAATGAAGAAATTCGATACATTTTAAAATTTTACTACAAAAAAGGTAAAAATGCAACGCAAGCCGCGAAAAAAATTTGCGATGTTTATGGACCTAGTGTAGTGTCTGTGAGAGTAGCACAAATTTGGTTTAAGCGTTTCCAATCCGGAAATTTTGATGTCAAAGATGCACGTCGCTCTGGTCGCCCTATTACGGATAAAATGGATGCCATTTTTGAAAAAGTGGAGCAAGATCGGCATACCAGTAGTTACGACGTAGCTGAAGAACTGGAAATTGACCACAAAACAGTTTTGGCGCATTTGAAAAAAACTGGGTACACAAAAAAGCTCGACATTTGGGTACCTCACGAGTTCACTGAAAGAAACCTAATGAACCGTGTACTCATTTGTGATTCTTTATTACGACGTAATGAAACAGAACCATTTTTGAAGAAGCTGATAACTGGTGATGAAAAGTGGATCACGTATGACAAGAACGTGCGAAAAAGGTCGTGGTCAAAGGCCGGTCAGGCTTCACAGACTGTGGCGAAACCCGGGTTAACTCGCAACAAGGTGATGCTGTGTGTGTGGTGGGATTGGAGGGGCATTATTCATTATGAGCTGTTACCACCAGGCAGGACCATCGATTCTGAACTCTACTGCGAACAACTGATGAGATTAAAGCAAGAAGTTGAGAGAAAGCGGCCGGAATTAATCAACAGAAGGGGTGTGGTTTTTCATCATGATAACGCTAGACCTCACACATCTTTAGCCACCCAACAAAAATTAAGAGAGTTTGGCTGGGAGGTGTTAATGCATCCGCCGTATAGTCCTGACCTTGCACCTTCAGATTTCCACCTGTTTCGGTCTCTTCAGAATTCTTTAGGCAGTGTCAGGTAAACATCACGAGAGGACTGCCAAAACCACTAGTCTCGGTATTTTGACCAGAAGTCCCAAAATTTCTATAGCAATGGGATCATGTCCCTACCTACAAGATGGCAAAAAGTTATCGAAAAAATTGTACCTACATACTTTAGTTAAATGTAAATAAACTTTATTAAAAAATGTTTTGAATTTTCTTAAAAAATGGGAAGAAACTTTTTCCCGAACCATTATTATTTCGGGTGTGTTTTACTCGAAAGTATAGATCATCGAATGCATCTAAAGGCTTCTAATCTCTCATGGCGACATGGCGGGTACGATTGTCGCAACCCAGCGCAGGGCACGCCACAATTACGGCGGTAAGTCCCCTCTTTGAGGAGTGGATAGAGAGGCGTCACATCCTCACCTTCCGCCTGACGCAGGTTCTCACCGGGCATGGGTGCTTCGGTGGGTTCCTGTTCAGGATAAAGCGGGAGGATACGCCCGGGTGTTTCCATTGCGAGGATCGTCTAGAGGACACGGTGGAGCATACGGTGGAAGTGTGCCCTGCCTGGGCGGAGCACCGCCGTGTCCTCGTGGAGGCGATCGGCGGTGGCGACCTCTCGCGTCCGGCCCTGGTGCGAGCCATGGTACGGAGCGAGAGGGCATGGGAAGCCGTCACCTCCTTCTGCGAAGCAGTAATGCTCGCAAAGGAGGAGGCGGGGCGCGTGAGGGAGTGGCAGTCTCTGCGCCCTCGCGTTCCTAGCCGCCGCAGGAGGAGACGCTCCGGGCGTCGGGAGTCGATAGCTGACTCCCGGCCACCGTAGGCGCGAGCTTGCGGGCGGTGAGCAATGGGTAGCTCGCCGCCCGGTAAGGACCAAGCTCGGGTCGACGGCGCGGAGTGTTCCACGCGTGCCTCAAAGAGATGTCAGCAAAACTGAAGGGGTCTTCTAGGACCGATGCCTGCCAGGGTCGCGAGATTGTCGTAAGAGATACCGTGACCCTGGCACATGGGCAACTGAAGGAACACGGGTGGGTTTTAGTCAGTAAAAGTCTGACATGCCCTCCTGATCCGCCCAGAGCGGGAGAAGTCATTAAAATTTGATGATTTCCCATCCAAAAAAAAAAAAAAAGGCTTGTAATCTAGCTTAAACGTCAAATCAAGTGATAACTGGGGACCATTTAAATCATCTAACAACGTTTCAAACTGACTACGCATCTCAACAATTGGTTCAGACTTAGCCATGAAAGTTTCATTACTTCTTGACGCGTAATTAGAAATGTTTTTTGAAAGATCAAATAAATCATTCATCCGCGAAAAAAGTCGTTCTTTTTTAGCCGTCAAAAGGACGAACTGTTTGTCTATCGAATCACTAGACATATTGTCTTTATCTGTAGGCATTTTAAAGCAAGAATTCACAGTGAATTTAAGTAAGAAATTGAAATATTATGTAGAAGTCAAATTATACGACGTAAAATACCTACGTGGAATTTACAAATGGCGTTACCGACGCACAATGGCGGTAATATGTAGGTACTTCGAGAACTTTACCAAAAAATTACGTAAATCTGCGAACATCCAAGCATTTATATTAAAAATAATACTTGTAATAAGTATTTTGAATAGAAATATATACGCTAGTGTACAATATCCGAGCTATGAAGGACCAAATTAAATGGTGTAGCCGGCGTGTAAAATAGCCGACAACACGCGGGGAACTCAATTATGAAAAGTTATGGTTTGATAGTAATTATATTAATTGCTAGGAAACCCACCCTGTGAGCTGAAGAATGATAAATGGTTTCGACGTCAGCACTGCATACTATTGGTCTACTAACCTGCGGACCAACTGCCGGACGCCTCATCTCCAATTATCACCAGCATTACACTGTGAAGCACTTTCACGAAACAGATTGTCAGATCACAGACAGCTGGACAGACAGCTGTGCTGCTGGGGAGTTTGTTGGCCACTTCTTCTTCCCAGCTAAAGCACTAGGAAGTGCGCGACGGGTGGGCGTTTTGGGGGGACTGTCTTTTGTAATTTTGACGTTCGAAAAGTGCTGATCCTCAGCCTAATTTGAATAAATGACTTTTGATTTTGATTTTGACTGTTGGGTGTTTATAACGAGTTTCTTCAAACTTCAGCTGTCCATCACGGTGAAAAAAACCAACATTTCTTCAAAATTACAAGAAAAGCTCTGGAGCACATGTTCCGGTCCGACCGACATGAGAAGAATCTGATTGGTCTGCGCTTGGGGGGGTTCTCATTGGTTCAAACTGTGACGCTAGTGTCACCAGGTTCAGCGAATCCCATCGCGATCCGAAAGGCGCGCGAACCAAATAGCTACAGATACTAACATCTAGAAAACGTTTGAAAAGAATTAATTATTTCTAAAGAAATGACCTAATACTTAGGTATAACAGTAACAAGTATTAACAAATCAATTTGGGTCACTTAAGGTGCCCAACCAAGCGCCTAAGTCAATACCCAGAAAATCAGGCTTCGTCCCATCTCATCCCCAGTCCCAACTCGCCCGCTTTTTAACTGACTTTTAGATGCAAGGGTACAGTCTGTCCACAAAGTTCTACGATGTAGAAAATAAATTATCATGGACAAATTTTGCTCTTGATATTATTCTATATATTTTTTAACGAAATATCCTACTTAGATTCCGTGCAAATATGTAGTTAGTTATTAATTATGAACCAAGCCAATCTAAACCTAGCTAACCTAGAAAAATTACAATAAACCTAAGCCTGCATTGTCCGAACAAAACAATCATAAAAGTTAATAACCGCAGTGAGCAAATGTCGGTGGCATCAGTTGATGCTATTGTAATAGCGGGTTTTTGTCATTACATAGAGCTTCTTGGTATGTTTCTATCTAATTCATTTATCATGCAGAAACATTTGTTTTAACATCTCTAAGATGAATATCCCTTTCTTTTGACATAACGATGCTGCCCCAGTGCATAATAAGTCATTTTATGTATCCGTATGCGTCGGCAATATGACAGGGGAAGGATCTTCTCGGGAAGTTTCGCGAAATTTTGAAATTGTTAAAACAAACGGAGATTATCTCTTTTGCACGCCGGACAAACATATTATAAACGCCGTTTAAACAATTCATCTCGTATTTGGATGTGTGTTAACAGGCAAAAAATATTAAGTGCAACGGATCAGTTTCTTTACACAATGTGACCGATGAGAACAATGAGACCGATGTGTTATTTAATGAAATTAAACACGTACATGAGTAGGTGCCAAATTTGGAAAATAACGCTAACACAAAATTTTTGCTGAAATGCAAAGAAGACGTGTGTACAAGAAAGCATGTAGAAGAGCACAAGAAAGGTAAGAAATATATGTTTACTACTTTACCAACGTCGCTGTGCACCTGCGTGGAATACTTACTATAATTTTTCGTAAAAAATATCTTATTAAATCAAATCAAAATATTTTTATTTCACATAAACCTACATGGGCACTTATGAAACTTCAGAAGCAAGGTGCACGGTTCCAAATTGTTGGTTCCTATGGAGAAGAGTCGGTAAGAATATCATGTTTTGAAACATATTTCCGGATTTAATTTCAGATTCTCTGTTGGAATTTAAATCAACAAAAGAAGGAAGACAAGTATTTCTAATGATGTCAGAATTGCTGAGCTGACAAGAGCGTACGTTGAAGGAACTAGTCATCAATGATTTTTTAAAAGAACTCAGTAAATTAGTCCCTAATTACTGTTTAAAATAAAATATAGCTTTAATGATTGCACAAACTGTGATTTCTTAGAAGATAGTTTAAATTATTTCATATACAAACTGTGATTTTTTTAACAGATATCTTTAATTTTTATAAAAACTGTGATTAATGATGACTGAATAAATATAAATACAAACCATACAAGCACTTTTCTTACCATCAGTACTTTTGCACCTTCTAGCTATATATGGTAGCTAGCTAATGATATACAGGGTGTCCCGTAAATAATGGATCAAACGTAACGGGTAGGTAGCTTACCTCATTTCCAACAACTAATTTGAACAGTAAAAAAAAAACCGATAAGGTAACCAAGATATTTTTTTTTTTCGATTTTTACTATTTTCTGTACCAGCATTCAGTGTTTTTAATGCTGTTGCTGCAAATGGTATCATATTTAGGTGTGATTTTTGTCAAACATTTCTGAATAGTTTACTAATGTTATAAGATACCATTTTTTTAAATAACATTTTATTTGCCTTAGAAAAAAAATCTTGAATCGAAAAGTTTTGTTTTTACGATGAAAAGACCGGAATTGGAAAAATTCTCCTGTAAAAAAAATGTATGACACCAAAGTGTACCATTATTTTAAAAACTTGTAAAATTACTAAGGTTTGCAAATTGGTATAAAACTTACGTCTAGTCCTTGCGGTTACAAAGATATTGCTATGAATGTGATGAAGAAGACAGAACTGAAATTAAAATGGTACTATCTAACTTTTCTTTCTCGTAATGGCTTATGCTTGTAATCTAAGCATGTGGTTAAGCGTGTAGCGTAATTCCGAGCCGATGACGTCATCTGTTCGGAATTTGGGACCGCTACCTGCGGAGTTGCACCTCACTCAGTGTGAAAGGGATAGATAGCGCCGCTTTTGTATTTTTGGTAAATCGGTGTCTTTGTGCAGGTATTTTTTTTTCCTTCACCCTTCACTCATACAGGGCTTCATTGTTGCATGATTTTATTTGTTTAGTTGACACGAATCTCTCTTCGAGTTGATACGTACGTCAGACTACTTTCGCTCCCGCTGTGCCTAACTGTTGTGTTCCTTAAAATTAAACTTGTGCTGTGTATTTGGACTTTGCTTTGCCTAACGATTTGGAACTGTTTGTGTTTTGGACGAATGACTTGGCAATCCTACGGACTTCGAAAACAATCGTTTGTGTGAGGTTGTACGTGTGTGCAGTAGTACGATGCCTCGTTACGAGTACACGCCACGGGAGTATGCCGAAATGCATTTTATCTACGGAGAAGCAAGAGGTAATGCCAGGGCGGCCGCAAGATTGTATCGTGAAAGATACCCGAACCGGGATCGACATCCCGACTATCGCGTATTCATTAGAGTGCATAACGCGCTTCTTGAGGGAAGAATTCTTGGCACCGGAGTTGGGGGTGCCAGTGAAGGGCGACCGTCACAAGTCAATGACGAAATTATTATTCGAGAAATCGAGGAAGATTCGTCGGTCTCAATTCGCGTCATAGCGCAACGCACAGGTATTCCAAGATCGACGGTACATCGAGTTCTAAAAAGGCACCGGTTGCACCCATATCACGTGCAACGTGTTCAAACGCTGACGTCACGTGATTACCCGCAAAGAGTAGCATTTTGCCAAAGGATGCTTAGAATGATACGGGCGGACCCACAGTTTTTTAATAAAATTTTATGGAGTGACGAGTCTTCATGCCGGCGAGATGGATATCTCAATTTGCATAATTTGCACAGTTGGCAGCTGGTAAACCCACATTTGATGCGAGAGGACAGGAGCCAACATCAATTTAAAATAAATTTATGGGCAGGAATAATAAATGGGCAAATAATAGGGCCCTTTGAACTACCAGCAACTCTAAACGCCGAATACTATCTGCATTTTTTAAGGAATGAGTTGCCAACGTTATTAGAAAATATTCCAGAAGACGTGCGGCAAGCAATGTGGTTACAAAATGATGGTTGCCCCGCTCACTATGCGACGGCAGTAAGGGCGCAACTCAATGAAACTTACCCTGACAGATGGATCGGCCGATTAGGACCAATTTTGTGGCCTCCGCGATCTCCTGATTTAAATCCCTTAGATTTTTTTTATTGGGGATGTTTAAAAGACAAAGTTTACAAACAACGAATAACGTCGGAAGAAGAATTACGTCAGCGCATCCAATCTGCTGTATCAGAAATAAACAACAGCCATTTTGTCCGTCGGATAAGAGCTTCCTTTATTAGGAGGTGCAGACTTTGCATTCTCGTAGGGGGACGTCAGTTTGAACATTTACTGTAAAAACAAAATAAACGATTTATTTGTATTTTTTTTTTAATTTAACCTCCTAATTTTTTTCATACGCTGAGATACCTAAACATTTTTAAGAAAATAGTTTAATTGTGCACACTTTTTCAAATTTTATTTTATTTCGTAATTTGGCACCTCTGTCAGATTCATAGCAATATCTTTGTAACGAAAAAGACTAGGCGTAAGTTTTATACCAATTTGCAAACCTTAGTAATTTTACAAGTTTTTAAAATAATGGTACACTTTGGTGTCATACATTTTTTTTACAGGAGAATTTTTCCAATTCTGGTCTTTTCATCGTAAAAACAAAACTTTTCGATTCAAGATTTTTTTTCTAAGGCAAATAAAATGTTATTTAAAAAAATGGTATCTTATAACATTAGTAAACTATTCAGAAATGTTTGACAAAAATCACACCTAAATATGATACCATTTGCAGCAACAGCATTAAAAACACTGAATGCTGGTACAGAAAATAGTAAAAATCGAAAAAAAAAAAATATCTTGGTTACCTTATCGGTTTTTTTTTTACTGTTCAAATTAGTTGTTGGAAATGAGGTAAGCTACCTACCCGTTACGTTTGATCCATTATTTACGGGACACCCTGTATATGGACCGGGCGAGTTGGGACTGGGGATGAGATGGGACGAAGCCGAAAATCAACATCTAACTAAACTCAACTTCGAGAGTCATATATGTTCGATGAATGGAAAGTCGACTGAACGATTGTTCGAATGGAACTTATTGCGAAATAACCTTTTATCGCCAAACGCTACTTCGACTGAACGATTCATCGAATATTTATAAATCGATGGACTGTTGTTTTGAATGAGTTTTAGCCATTATATAGTTTTATAATTGTAATAAAATTATTTAAAAAAGATGTTTCGTCACATTTCATCCATAATCGAGAAAATGAAACACTTTTAAGATATCTTATGTTCTCCCCGTAGATTTGGGAAACATGAAATTTGGTGACAAGGCAGGTAATAAAGCACAAATGAAGGGTAAGTTGTTTATTATATTTAAAAAAAAAAACATTTACGTTACGATTTTCGCACAAAATTAAGGTACCTAGTCAAAAAACCTTTTCGGTAGATTAGGGTTCTATAACGCTCTGAGAACTCCTCTAATAATGCAAACATAAAAAATAATCACTAATCATCAAATTTTAAAATGCCAACGTTGTTTTATTTTTTATAGTGGTAAATTTAAGCCATCGAGCTCATGAAGTCAAGCCTGTCCATGTCTTCCAACTTAAAAGTTTATTCAGTATATTTTCTTTCCCAACCAGTTTTTTCTTTTTGGTAGAAGAAACTGACTCATCTTGGGTTGTAATTTTTTCTATGATCAACACATTATTTTTTTGTTCTTTTTCCATTTCTTTGATGGTTTTAAATAGGTTCCACTTCTTTCTTCCTAGGAGTCCGTTCCAGCGGTGATGTCAAGATTCGACGGAATTTTGGTAATTAGGCGATGGATAGACCATGTTTCAGGTGGGAACAAAGGTGGAATTATTTGAATTGACACATTTAAGGAAATCGTAGTATTGGTATCAATTTTATTAAGAGTGGCAGTATTAGTCATATTCTTAAAAGTGCCATTTACATAATATTTGTTTCCCAAATCTACGGGGAGAACACAAGATATCTTAAAAGTGTTTGATTTTGTCGATTATGGATGAAATAATTTGTGACGAAACATTTTTTATAAATAATTTTATTTCAATTATAAAACTATATAATGGCTAGAACTCATTCGAAACAACAGTCCATCGATTTATTCGATGAATCGTTCAGTCGAAGTAGCGTTTGGCGATAAAAGGTTGTTTCGCAATAAGTTCCGATTGTTCCAGAACAATCGTTCAGTCGACTTTCCATTTATCGAATATACGACTCTCGAAGTTAAGTTACGGACCCTACGACAAACACTGTTCACTACAAAAATGTAAAAGCTCGTTATAAAACAATTCAAATAAATCGGCATTGTAATCACCTACAATAAAAACTGATTCAATACCGTATTCGTCAACAATTGCGCTCACCGTACTTAGGCAATTCTTAAAGTCAGGCAGGTTGTCCACCACATTCGTAGGCATGTAAACACTCATCACAATCACCGGTCGATCACTTGACGTAATTTTAACGGCACAGACACGAGCATTGTCACACCTTAACACTGTCACTTGTTGAAAAACACTGCTTCTCCACAACAGGGCGACGACGCCGCCATACGGCCTCCCGCCCAGTATGCCTCCAGACGTGTCGACAGCAGACGTGCCCCACACATCCGAAGTCACTGTCGATCATACTGAGATATAGTATATCATCCGGCTGCAACCATGTTTCTTGTAAAGCAATGAGATCACATGTTACATAGCTTCCTAATACTATCTACGGAGCGTTTTACATTCTTACAGTTGAAACTGGTAAAACTATAGGTACGTCAGGATTTATTCCCTTTATGTCGAGTCCCATTATGTCGAGCCGAAAACCTTGTCTCGCTTCTATTACCCCTATGTCGAGTTTAGTTTTCTGTCCCGTTTCTATTCCCTTTATGTCGAGTTTATTTACCACGCTTTTATTACCTTTATGTCGAGTTTAATAATATCATATTTTAGAAGTACAGTCACGTCCAATGAAATATATACACGCACATAATTTAGAATCAATTTTTACACAAAAAATTTGAATGTAGCACATCAACACCTCAAAATGAAGATAATCAAGAACCCGGCTGCAGCACATGGGGTAATTTTAACACAGAAGAAAGACCTCAAGACGGCAGTAGCCAAGAGAATAAAGAACTTGGATGCAGTTCATGGACGAATACTGATAATAATTTAATTTTCGTCGAAAGTCAAAAAGGTGGTAAAATTTTATTGAAAGATTGCTACCGGTACCGCATTAATAGAAAAAATAAATGTGGCTCCTCAATTTGGTACTGCACCAAAAAAAAAAAATTGTAAAGCTTCCTTAACTTTAGATGAAAAGGAAGCAAACATTTTAAGGACTGGAGAAACAGATCATGTTTGTTTGCCAGATTACAAAAAAGAAAAATTTGAAAAAAAGTTTAATCAATGTAAAAATGATGTACGGACCAGGGCTTTGAATAACGTTAAAAATTTGGTATCGTTACTTTCATCGAACGGAGATAACGTTATTAGTAGAGGTAACGTTATGCTTGGTAACGATACTTGGCATATGTTTTACCGGTAAACTGAGTTAACGTTATCGAA
The DNA here is from genome assembly GCA_947507805.1 of Aporophyla nigra. Taxonomy (NCBI): domain Eukaryota; kingdom Metazoa; phylum Arthropoda; class Insecta; order Lepidoptera; family Noctuidae; genus Aporophyla; species Aporophyla nigra. The sequence continues at coordinate 25,477,166 of OX382302.1, read as the reverse complement.
GATTTTATCGGTAAATGTAACGTTACCATCGCCATAACGTTACCAAATGCATACTGTTATAGGTTTAAGGTTCAAATTTGCTTGTGGGAATTCTGGGTAATATAAATACCTACTAAATGCTGATTTATTTACGACTAACTTTAAACGATAGTTTCTTATTGATATTATGGCAACGCACACATGCATTCGTACTTACTTAACTCTTTCACACATACATACGATTCTATCTCAACATACCGCCCACCAAAGGGTCTATTTGCCCTTTCACAATGTTTCGTATAGATAATAACAATTTACTCGTACAACAAAATATAGGTAGGTTAATTTAACAGTTACATTACATTATTAGGTCGCATACAAAATCAAGGTTCAATGTCTATTGGTAAATAACATAACTTATTAAATGACCTTTGTACTACACTATCACCACTTTTCACAGAATATACCCGTGTGACACCGTCAGCACCCGGGTGTTTCTCAACAATACGTCCTATCATCCATTTACCCGGAGGCAAATTATCTGACTTTATTAGAACAATGTGTCCTAGGTCAAGCTCTTTGACCTTGTGATGCCATTTCGAACGTTGTTGCATTCGTGACAGGTATTCTTGTTGCCATCTGTGCCAGAAGTCAGTCCGAACCAGTCAGTCAGAACCTTTGCTGATGCTGCCATCTTGATAAATGACTCATCGGGACATCTCGGAGGTCTGGTGTCGGAACAGTGATGGGTGTTTCACCGATAAGGAAGTGACCAGGGGTAAGTGGTTGTAGGTGGTCTCTGTTCGTGTCATCTATTATAGTTAGCGGCCGTGAGTTTAAAAAAGCCTCAATTTGACATAATAACGTGCTCGTTACTTGAACTCTAGGTAAGTCTCCCATTTGCTGTGACTTTGCCGTAGCATTTAATTTAACACAAATCAGACATTTTCTGATCTTCGCTTTGACTAATGTCCTTGCTTTCAGGATCCAGTATCTAGTTCGTAGAAAGCAGAGCATTACTTGAACTCCACCGTGCAGCGTTTGACGGTGAGCATCGGTGACGAGGAGAGTGGTAAGATTGTTGTCACGATCAAGAATAATCGGGTGTTTGCCATCTTCGTTTAGGTTAGAGTGACGCAGTCTTCCGCCCACCCTGAGGAGGCCATTATCATCAAGGTAAGGTTTTAAATTGTTTAGTTTACTCTTTCTTTTAATTTGTAATTTTGATTTCAGGTGCTGTATTTCTTCTTCAAAGTCATTCTGTACTATTTTTAAGCAAGTTTACACAATTACCTTAAGTAGCTCTTGTAATGTATCACAATCTTGAAATTTTGTAGTTATACCTTTCTCATTGTCAATTGTTAGGTTAACTTGTATTTTTTCCTTTCTTTCCAGGTCTGTCATCATCATGTTTGGTCTGCTGCATTGGATTTCTCCTTCTCTTAGCCAATCTGGGCCCCTCCACCATAGTTCGTCGTCTTTTAGGTCTAGTAAGGATGTTCCACGTGAAGCAGTATCAGCTGGGTTTTCTGGTGATTTGACATGATACCAATTATGATTTCCGATGTTGTACAGTTTTTCAATTACTCTGTTTCTAACGTACGTGTTCCATCTAGCAGGATCACCGAATAGCCAGGAAAGTACAATAGTAGAGTCAGTCCATGCGAATATCTGACAGGTTGGTATATTCATAGCTTCCTTTATCTGCTTCAAGAGTCCAGCAAGCAGAACAGCTCCACTCAGTTCTAGACGAGGTAAGGATTGGGGTTTAGTCGGTGCTACCTTTGTTTTAGCAGCGATGATTGAGGTCTTTACGGTACCCATGGATGTCCGTACTCTAAGATAGGCTACTTTTAGCGTAAGCTCTCGTGGACGCATCACAGAAGCCGTGGATACTGATGTTATTCTTGTTAGTTTCAGTAGTGTGTAGCCATTCTGTCTATCTCGATACAGGGTAAGTATAGATGAAATGATTCTCGTAAATTATTCCACTCTGTAGCTATGGTATCCTCTACTTCTTCATCCCATGGTATGCCTTGGAGCCATAATCTTTGAATCAGAAGTTTTGCCGGCAAAATAGATGGAGCCAGCCAGCCTAGTGGATCAAATAATCTTTGTAGTTCAGCCAGAATCGTTCTCTTCGTAGTGGGGTTTGACGTACCAGGTAAGTTTGGGCTGTATTGAAAAAGATCATTACCCATGTTCCATTGTAATCCCAAAGCTCGTGTTATACCATCTAAGGTTAGGTTTAACTTTACATTAGAGCTTCTTTCGGATTCTTTGAATTCTTTAAGAAAATCAGCGTCATTGGAACACCACTTCTTTAATTGGAACCCGCCTCTCTTGAGTATGACGTCTATTTCCTTGGTCACCTTCAATGCGTCTGTTACATTGTCTTTACCCGACATCATGTCATCCATAAAGTAGTCGCGTCTTATTATTTCCGCAGCTTCAGGATAGTTTCGTCCTTCATTTTTGGCTACTTGATGCAAAGTCCTTACTGCCAAGTAAGGAGCAGAAGCAGTTCCGAACGTGACTCTTGTAAGACGGTAGTCTTTGACAGGTGCTTGATCATCATTTCTCCACAATATTCGTTGCAGATCTCGGTCTTCTTCTTTAACAAGGATTTGCAGGTACATTTTTTGAATATCAGCTACGAAACAAACTTTCTTCATCCGCCATCGCATGATCAGACTTCTCATGTCGTCTTGTTACTGTGGTCCAACCATCAGTTCATCATTGAGTGAGACATTATTGGTTCCTTTTTGAGATGCGTTAAAAACAGTTCTCAATTTGTTTGTCTCTTTTTCTTCTTTAATCACAGCGTGATGAGGTAAATACACAGAAGGATTTGTTATTTCTTGTTCTGGTACTTCTTTCATGTAATTTGATTCATATTCTTTCATGACTGTAACATAGTCGTTTTTGAGTTTTGGGTTATTTTTGAATCTTTGTTCCAATTGATATAATCTCTTTAAAGCTATTGCTCTTGTATTTCGTTCTTTAGATAATAGCAGGTTTGCTTTCTTTGGTACTGTATCCGTCCCTCTTTATTTCTCGTAGTCGTGGTCTCATAGATTTCCTCGCACCTTCGTTCTTCAGCAGTGGGTTGTCTTTGGTCATGGGTCTTGGTCCCACATTCGTTTCAGCATATCATTCAGATCAAGATTGAGGTGCATGACGATAATCTCCTTTTCTGGTAGGTTGTGTTCCACGTTCCCAAATAGAATCCAACCCAGGGTGGTGTTTTGAGCACATGGTGTTCCTGGGGGACCTTTGATAACTTCACCCTTCATGATTTGGGCACATACGTCAACACCCAGTAATAAATCTACTCGTCCTGATTTACTGAAGCTTGGATCCGCCAGAGCGAGTCCTTGCAGGTGCGGCCAGGTGTTGGTGGAGATGATTCGTGACGGTAATTTGGTAGTGAGTCGCGTAGACATGATATATGTTTTGACCTTGAGGTTGAAACAAGCATCGTGCCTGGATAGTAGTTCGATTTCTGCTGCATGTTTGACATTTGTTTTGGTTGAGCCGACGCCAGTGATGGTGCCGTTGACAGGCGTTCTCTTCACTCGTAACATCTGGGCCGCTCTTTCGCTCATGAACGTTGCTTGGGAGCCGTGGTCAATCAAAGCACGGAGCACTGTCACTTGTTCCGATTCAGGTTTTCTTACTGGTACTAGGGCTGTGGCCAGCAATGCGGTGGACAAATTAGCAGCGACATGCGATGAAAGTGTAACGTTGGTTTCGGCTGGTCTTGCAGAATGTTGATTGGTTTGGTTGACTGTGTCTTGTTGGTTCTTGTTGTCTGGTTGGTTTGGTGACGTTACCGGCGTGGATTGACGCGTGAGCGTGTGATGACGTTTGTGACATTTTCGGCAGGACATCTTCTGGCGAGATTTATAAGCGGAGTGTCCCGGGGCCAGACAATAATAGCATAATTTGTGTTGTTTTACGTACTCACACCTCTCTGCTGGATTCAGTTTTATGAACTCCTCACAATGGCACAATGTGTGATCCTTTTCGCACATAGCGCAGCATCTCGGTTTTGATGAGGCAGTACTTGACGTAGACACGTGAACAGCGTATTCCTTTCCTCTGGATGTAGGCTTTTCTTTAATCGAAGGCGTGATAAGCTCGAGCGTGCGGAACTTCGACTGTAGGAACTTGCTCAATGCATCCCATTTAGGTAACTGGTCGTCAGTGTCATCGTACGCAACTTCTACCCATTCACGATGCGTGTCTGGGTCCAATTTATGAACGACTAAGAATACAATGAGTGAGTGGGTGAGTGGATCCCATGAGCTGGTTGACAGTTTCAGGTTCGTAAGTGCGTCCAGACATTCAGTAGTCGTATCCAAAATCGATTTGATGTTACTTTCAGTTTGTGACGTTATCTTCTTTTGTGTAAACAATCTTTTCAATATGGAGTTAGCAATAATGTGTTTGTTACCAAAACGTGCTTTAAGCATACTAAACGCGTCGTCGTAGTTAACCTCTGTAACTTGCACGTGCTTCAATAGCGACAGGGCCTCTTCCGTTAGACTGCTTTTTAAATAATGCAACTTTTGTACTTTACTCAATGCTGGATTGTCGTGCACTAATGATATATATAGATCTTGATAAGCAGGCCACTCATCGTAAATATCTGAGAAAGTTGGTAGTTGAATCCTCGGTAATTTGTCACTGTTGTAATGGTCAGCTTGCATAGGATCCGGCGAAGACTTGTTGTATGAACTCAATAAATCACTAAGATCGGCTAGTAAACAAGTATATAAGTCTTCCTGCACAAAGTAATCTTCATTAACAAAATATGGAATGTCTTGTCGATTTGCTTTAGGAAGGCATTTCACTAGTTCTATATGTGCATTTTTATACATAGACCAATATTCTTCAATGTTCTTAATGCGAGTTTCGATATATCCTTTTGTTAAGCGTTGTTTCGGACATTTCTTGAGATTTGATTGGGTTTTTCCTAACAACATAGCTGTATCATCTAACACATTTAACAATTGTTCCACTGTATTTGCCATATTTGTTGAAATAAGCCTTTTTTCGTTATAAAACAGAACGTTTCTTTGTATCTTCGTAGTTAAAAAACTTGTTTTGATCACCTTCACTATTCACTAATGAGTTTGTTTTGCACGTATATTTTTTTATGATAAATTCTTTCTATTGTTCCTCGCTCGCCGCTCGATCCTTCCTTTTGCATTGCGCTCAGTGAGTAAAACGTCGTAAGTCGAACAGATATCCGGCTCGAAGGACCAAAATGTTATAGGTTTAAGGTTCTAATTTGCTTGTGGGAATTCTGGGTAATAGAAATACGTGGTTTCTTTATGCTGATTTATTTACGACTAACTTTAAACGATAGTTTCTTATTGATATTATGGCAACGCACACATGCATTCGTACTTACTTAACTCTTTCACACATACATACGATTCTATCTCAACACATACGAAAAGTACCGTTAAATAACGTTATTATCTTTCATCTCTTTCTTTCGTCTACATTAATGCAGTACTGGTTTGGTTGATCGCGTTGGTATTCAAATCAAAAACACTTGCGCTGCGCAACGTTTTCGGAATTACGTACGTTATTTTACTATATTAAAATGTCAAAAAGGGTACCTAATTTTGCTCCAGAAACCGAAACGGACACGGAAGAATATTTTCGCCGTCATTGTAATGATAATAGTGGATCTGATTCATGATCCTGATGTAAATAAATCCTATACCTACCTAAATTTTTCTTTAACCTTCTATTGCATGCCATACGTCATACATTTTTTGCTCATATATCATATTATGTTTAATATTTGTGGCTTTGCGGTCTAGTTAATGGGCGGCAGTAAGGAGGGTAATACTTTTCGAGCGTTTGTGTGTTTGGGGTGTAAAGGGGAGCACACAACAACCGGACTCCCCAAAAGTCAACCTCACCTGCACGCGGTACAACCCTGCCATTGAAAGACGAAGCGCTGGCGACCGGCTAATGGCGGTATAACCATCCAACAAGCCAACCTAAATCTTCCAGAGCGATGGCGGGCAGCAGCGTCATCGCTGCGAAAGGATTGGCTCTGCGGTCACCATCTCGCATGCCCAGCGTGGTGACTACACATTAAACCTCACCATGGATAAAGTGCCAAAATAACGTCAGTTGCCAAATGCCAGTACCCGGTGGTCCCGCTATTCCTGGTCAAGGTAGCGGTCACGGTAACGGCGGGACCCGTCCCGGGGTACGAAGTATCTCCGGGTTACGGCAGGCTACCAACGACCTCCCTAGTGGGTTCCCACATTGTCGAGGCGGGGGGGCTCAGTAGCCGTGGTTTGGACACCCACCGTGAAGCTAAGAGGAACCCGAGGAGGGGCCGCTCGTCAGGGCTTTTCCTCCCAAAGCCGACGACGTAGCGGCCAACACGTAGGTTGCGGTGTCGTTTGTCGACATCGCAATTGAGGTGGGCCGTGATGTACTAGTATCTGCGGCATCGCGGCTGAGGGTTGGAGGCCGCGGTGAAAGAGGAGTGTTGGTATTGAGGTGCGCGACTCTCCCTACCTTCCACGGCTTGAACGGGGTCGCCACCGTCCGATGGCGGACGCGGTGGGCCGCAGGGGAGGAGGAGTGTTGGTATAGCGTTGGCCACTCTCCCTATCTTTTGCGGCCGAAAAGTGGTAGGCGGCAGGGCCACAGTCCGGACTCGTCGCAGGGGGACCAAGGGTGCCATACACGGAGTCGTCTGGCGGCAATGTGCTTATTGGCCCCTGAGGTGGTCACGGCGTGCTATGTGTGTTCTGGCGCGCCGTAAATAGGGGTACCTTATCCCCCAGAGGAGGGTCCGGTGACGGACAGCCGCGGCAGGTTCGCGGAAAAATTACGTGCCCGTGTTCCCGCTACAAGCAGCACAGGAGGATACCGTGGAGTTTTAGTGGGTTGTAGTCCCACATAACTGCACTATCTCCCCGTGGTAGTGCAGTATGTATGAGCATGTCTCCACGTTAAAAAAAGGCTACCAACGACGACTACATCTGATTACGTATAATTGACGTTCGATGAGGCTAGATCATCGCCTTGCCGAACTAGAGGTAGAGTTAGGGCGCATTAACTGGCATATTCTGGGGTTATCTGAAGTCCGAAGACAGGGGGAGGATACGATAACTCTGGAGACAGGCCACCTACTCTGCTTCCGCGAGCTCTCCCAAGGTGGTGTCGGCTTTCTGGTCAACAAGGAACTCACTAACAGCGTTGTGGAAATCAGTAGTGTGTCGACACGGGTAGCGTACCTTGTACTAAAACTCACTGACAGGTACTACCTGAAAGTGATACAGGTATATACGCTGACTTCAACATGCTCTGACGACACAGCCGAGGTCATGTACGAGGATATTGCCAACGCAATGCACTGTGCAACTAAGGCCCACTACAACGTTGTTATGGGGGACTTCAAGGCCAAAGTGGGATTACAGGAACGTGGCGAATCGAGAGTCGGACCCTTCAGTGTGGGGCGCAGAATTCACAGGGGACAAATGCTGGTCCACTTTCTAGAGTTGCAGGGGCTCTATTTGATGAATTCGTTCTTCGAAAAGAAACCCCATAGGAAGTGGGCCTGGCAGAGCCCCGATAACGTGACAAGGAACGAGACAAACTTCATCATGACGGATAAGAAGCACATATTTAGAGATGTCTCCGTGATCAGTAGGTTTAATACCGGAAACGATCACAGACTTGTCCGAGGCAATCTAAATATCAATTTTCGAGCTGAGAGAATCCGCATGATGAGGCCTACTCTCCGACCTACGTTGCTCCAAGCCGCTCTAGGATCCGAAAAGTTCCAATTGGAACTTCAAAATGGATTCGCCCTACTGGAAACGACTGGCACTGTTGACGAAGTCCGACAGGTTGGTCAAGGCACTACGAGACGTTTCCCGCAGAGTTTTCTCGTCGCAGCGGAAAATGAAGGTGTCCAAACTTTCCTCGGAGACTCTCGGACTTATTAGGGAAAGACGAGAGTTGCCATCCACGCAGCCGTCTTCGTCAGATAAGAGGGCCTTAAACTTAAAGATCAGAAAACTGACGCGACGCGACCTTCGGTGCTCCAACACCCGCGATATTGATGTCGCGATTGAGCAGAACCGAGGGTCTAAAGTGTTCGCTTAGCAACTGGGAAAGTCCTATCTGATGAAACTTAGAACTGGGGATGGCAGGATCGTGACTTCGAAGTCCGAGATACTGGCGGAAGTCGAGGATTTTTACGGGCACCTATACTTAACACGGACGGCAAAACAAGTGGAACATAGTGCGGATGACCATCGAGCCGAACTAACGCGCCACTACACGGAGGATATCCCGGATGTCGACCAGTGCGAGATTAGGGCGGCTAAAGAACAACAAGGCACTTAGGGATGACAGAATAACGACAGAGCTCCTGGGCGCCTGGGGCTCCAGTCTTGAGAGAGCTCGCGAGTCTCTTTAACTCCGTCATCCAAGAGGGTACAAGTACAACGCCCGAAGCGTGGAGCAGAGGTGCGGTAGTTCTGTTCTTCAAAAAAGGTGACAAAACCTTGTTGAAGAACTACAGACCCATCCCACTTCGACCCACGTGTTCAAGTTGTTCTCGAGAGTCGTCATGAACCGTCTCGCCAGGAGACTTGACGAGTTCCAGCCGCCAGAACAAGCCGGTTTTCGAAAAGGCTTTAGTATCGTAGACCACATCCATAGTATTCGGGAAATTCTACAGAAGACCGAGGAGTACAACCAGCCGCTGTGTAAGGCATTTATGGACTACGAGGAAGCCTTCGACTCCATTGAAATATGGGCAGTTCTGGCTTCTCTACAACGATGTCGAATTGACTGGCGCTGACTAGGGGGCAGCACCCTTAGCCAAGTTGATAATCTGCAATCGTTAACCATTTAACCGCTTGTGTCGCATATATGCGATAAATATTTCCGTGCCCCTAGCGCTCGTGTCGTATTTCTGCGACAGAGAACATGCATGATTTTTTCGGTCAATTTTCGTCCTATTAACAGCGTGGTACAACTAAAGCCATTACTAAATAGAGATATTACATTAAACAATTACTTAAAATTATGTCTCATCGCTCTAAGTTTTGAAAAAGCTTAAACAAAAATACGTAATTGGCAGCTTGAAATTTTCTTCGGTGTGTAGCGCGCGTGTTGCATATATATGACCATAGGGATGGGGTACAATGCAATGCGGTTTTTGAAAAACTAAATAACAAACAGTTAAATAATCAGGTATAATGCTTCATTCAGCATAAAATAAACAGTGTCATACGAAATAAAGTTTATTTAACATAATTATTGCCTTGTGTTATGAATTCTTTTCCTTGTTTTTCATAAGAAAAATATTCCTCAGGAAGTCTGTATTAAATAAGAACAATTGACGTTAATTCCCATCCCTAGACGCTTATGTTTGCAATGCATTTCTCTAGTTAGTCTAGCGCGGCTGTCGTATTAATGCGACCAGTGCCTACGTCACAAGCGGCTCACACGAATGAAAATTTCTATTAATGTTGTTCGTGAGTACACGCATTGTCGATAAAATATTCACTTTTCAACAATGACGACTACTGAGGAGTTAAAAGGGGGTGTAAGGGGCCTACCAAGATATTAGGGCCCAAGCCAACCTCACCTGCAAGTCGGTGCACCTGCTGAATGACGAACGAGGCACTGGCGAAGGCTTTCCCTTCGGGGTTGGGAGGTCGGACGGCAGTCGTTCCCGTAAAGGCCACAATTAGCTAAACACAAAATGGAAAGTACAGCAAAGAATTTATGCCATGGATAGGGCGCCGCCGCAAAACGGCGCGCAGGAGCTTCGCCCGACTCCTGTGGCAAGTGGACGAGGGCTACCGTGTCGAGGGTGGACACGGCCAAAGACGCGAGCCCCTACCCAAAAAATCCGCTTCGCGACCTGGAACATTGGTACGCTGACTGGACGTGCGAGAGAGCTGGCTGATGTACTCTCCAGGCGGAGGGTGGCCGTGGCATTCCTGCAGGAGACTCGGTGGAAAGGCAGTAGATCCCGGTCCATTGGAAATGGTTACAAGCTGATCTATACGGGTGCGCCAAATGGGGAGAATGGGGTTGCCGTAGTGCTCTCTGAGGAGTTACAGAATGACGTCTTGGAGGTGAAACGCATCAACGACCGGCTAATGGTCGTAAGTGTGCTTATTGAAGGGGTTGTGACCCACTTGATAAGTGCCTACGCACCTCAGGCTGGATGTTGCGACACCGAGAAGGCTGTGTTCTGGGACAAACTTGGTGGAGTGCTGCGTAGCATCCCGCTATCTCAGGATATTGTTCTGGGGGGTGATCTGAACGGACATGTGGGTGAGGTGAGGGCGGAGTTTGAGTACGTCCATGGTGGCTTTGGATATGGCAGTCGCAACGCGGAAGGAGAAGATATTCTCCGGACGTGTGCGGCTGCTGACCTTGCCATCGTGAATACGTACTTCAAAAAGAAGCCCGAACACCTTATCACCTACAAGAGCGGGAGATACGCTACCCAGATCGATTTCTTTCTCACTAGGAGGCACCATATCGGCAAAGTAGCCAACTGCAATGTCATACCCGGTGAGAGTCTTACTGCCCAGCATCGTCTTCTTGTCATGGACCTCTGCGTAAAGCCTAAAGTCAAACGCGTTGAGCGCTGCCGACGCCAAATCAGGTGGGGGCTGCTTGATGAAGCAAGATCCCAGGAGTTTGCTAAAAGTAAAGCTACCAGCGACATACGCACGGGGATTGATGGCGAACCAGTCCAGGACCACTGGGACAGGATTCAAGCAGCTATTACTGGAGCGGCGAAGGCAGTGCTCGGCATGTCTAAGGGTGGACGCAAATGTGACAAGGAGACGTGGTGGTGGAATGACACAGTCCAGAGGGAGATAAGGGTGAAGAAAGCCCTCTTTAAAAAGTGGCAAGTGTCCAAATCTCCTGAAGATCGCGACGCGTACTTGGTTGCAAGACGTGCGGCTAAGAGAGCCGTAGCCAGAGCCAGACGAGACCACTTACAACCACTCTACGATAAGCTGGAATCGTCTGAGGGGCAGAAGCTTATCTACAAGCTGGCACGCTCCAGGGTCAAAGCGGCACAGGATATTTCCAAGTGCCGCTGTGTTAAAGACCCTAATGGCAACCTGTTATATAAGGACGTCGCGGTGAAGGAGAGATGGCGCTTGTATTTCCACGACTTGCTTAACAAGCAGCATAAAGAGGTGCAGCCACCGGACCTCCCTCCGAATCAGGGACTAGTGCCGCCTGTAACACCTGAAGAAGTGGAAAATGCTCTTCGTCGCATGAAAAATCGGAAAGCTGTCGGAGCCGATGGAGTACCAATCGAGGCCTGGAAGGCGATGGGTTCTCGTGGTGTGGGCATTTTAACTGACCTTTATAACCGCATACTCCTCACCAGCCAGATTCCTCGTCAGTGGAGACTGAGTGTTATTACTCCGGTCTTCAAGGGCAAGGGATCGGTGCAGGACTGCGGCAGCTACCGCGGTATAAAGGTCATGGCCCACACCATGAAGCTCTTTGAGCGAATTATTGACTCCCGGATCCGTCAGGAATGTACAGTCTCGGATGGCCAATATGGTTTTCGCCCTGGTCACGGGACCATGGACCCTATTTTTGCCCTAAGGATCGTCATGGAGAGGTACAGGTCGAAGAATACGCCTCTACATTTCCTATTTTTGGACATGGAGAAGGCCTTCGACTGTGTTCCTCGTGTGATGATCTGGTGGGCACTGCGGTCCAAAGGAGTACCAGAGGCTTATATTGACACCATCCGAGACATGTACCGCGATTCCGATTCCGTGGTTCGGACCGCTGTTGGCGACACTAAACCCTTTCCCATTACTGTAGGTGTACACCAGGGATCCGTCCTGAGCCCGTTCCTATTCAGCGTAGTATTAGACGTTGTGTCAGACAGCATCAGGAACTCCCATGAGCAGCCCCCGTGGCTGCTCATGTATGCTGATGATATTGCGCTGGTAGACGCGGACAGGGGACGACTGGTGAGACGCGTGAAGGCGTGGAAGGGTACGCTTGAGAACGGTGGTCTGAAGCTTAATGTGGCGAAGACAGAGTACTTGGCCTGCAATACAACAGATCTCACATCCGTCCGCATAGGCGAAGACACGGTCGAGCGCACGGACCAGTTTAAGTACTTGGGATCTGTACTCCACGCGTCTGGTGACATCGACTACGACGTCAAGGCACGCATTGCTGCAGCGTGGGCTAAATGGCGAGAGGTGTCTGGTGTCATTTGTGACCCCAAGATACCGGTTAAGCTGAAGGGACAGGTCTATAAATCCATCATTAGGCCTGTCCTTTTATATGGCAGTGAGGCGTGGCCCGTACTTGAGCGGCACAAGCAAGAACTGCGTGTCACGGAAATGAAAATGTTGCGCTGGATGTCCGGAGTTACGCGGAAAGACCGCGTCAAGAACTCACGCATTCGCGGCAGCCTTCATATCCGTGACATAGCAGACAAATTGCAGGAGTGTCGCCTACGTTGGTACGGGCACGTATTACGGAAACCGGCTAGCTATGTGGGGAACAAATGTCTGGCCATGCCGCCTCCGCCGGGTCCCTGTAGAAGGGGCAGACCCAAAAAGTGCTGGCTTGACGTCGTAGCGGATGACATGCGTACCAACAAACTCACCATAAGGGATGCACAAGACCGTCCGAAGTGGAGAGTTAAAAACAGGAAAGCGGACCCCGGGCTCCGAAAGGATGTAACCGGGATAACGCTAGGATGATGATGATTACTGAGGAGTTAAAAAGAATATTAGAAGGTGACGACGAAGCGGAATTATTCGAATCTGTCGAAGAAAGTGGAAGTGATTGAGAGGCAAGTAGGTACCTATTTCAATTACTTCTTAGGTGCACATTATTCAGTAGGTATAGGTATAAATAAGAGATCCGTTAGGTTTAGGTAACTCTTTGATGAATCGAAATAGTTTTTTAAATATTGCGATGTAATTCTGTTATTTATTATATTACTTATCTACATATCCTATTGATTGTTCAAGTTTGGAACCGTGTTGAATGTTGTCCTTACCATTAAAAAAATTGGTTGCCTGTAAAGTCGGTATACGGGCGAAAGTTTTACGTGACAACGACTTTGAGTGGTAAAATAATTTTAATGTGAATATTCATTCGTATAGTAGGAAGAAGGATGAAATAATAGTAACAATTTATTCATCTAAGGCGCTCTTAGGCGGGCTAACTGTGCTCGAGTGGAAGGGACGCGTGCCTTTCACTTTTTATGTCTGTCTCTCTCGCTCTTAGGCGGGCTAACCATGCCCGAGTGGAAGGGACGCGTGCCTCTCACTCGCTCTCATTGTGAGCGCATAACGTGAGCGGAGCGTAACGCAGTTTCTTGAAGTGTCACCCGGCAAACCAATTTATAAGACGTTGTCACGTCAAAAGGTACTGTGACAGTGGTGCCGATTCTGTTGTCACAAAATTCTCTAAACTAAAAATCACAAAAATTTGGTTTATTCCTGTCAAATGACGATTTCCTATTCTGAAATAGACTAAAATGACACAACTTAACTATATTTTAGTTTTACAGTACTAAGATTGCACTGAGTTATTACTTAGTTTAGTGAAAATGAAAAATTTGCTATTCTGAGTTTGCCGGTTTACACCCAAAATTTTGACTATAATAATTTATTTTAACTAAATTTGACTATTTTTAATCGTGATTAAAAAGGTATGGAATAATACTAGTGGTCATGAACTAAAATTCAACCAACGCCTCGCCTCACCTTTACGTGCAATAACAGTACTGTATTTTTTATTTTTTCTTTTGCTTATATCTCGAAAATGGCGTGTCCTATCGCAAAAATAATGAAATTTTCGACCCCCTTTGATAACCCTAGAACATATAAATCTCAACATGTGGGTAAATTTTTTTTTATATTTTTAAACAAAAAGTGAAAAATTCCATATAAAACACGTCCAGGCTGCCACATTGCGTGCGCCTTCGTCTCTAAAAAATTAATTGCGTAGCGCATACAAGTACCACGTTGCTAAACCAAAAGAAAAAAACCGGCCAAGTACGAGTCGGACTCGCGCACCGAGGGTTCCGTACAAACCTGCAGGTCATCATCATCATCATTCGTCATCATCGTTTATGAAATTAAATGTTTTTTTTTTAAATTTTTATATTTGAGTTGACTGAATGAAAGGTAAATTGTGGTTTACGATTTATGACGTATTAAAAAAAAACTACTTACTAGATCTCGTTCAAACCAATTTTCGTTGGTAGTTTTCATGGTAATGTACATCATATATTTTTTTTAGTTTTATCATTCCCTTATTTTAGAAGTTACGGGGGGGGGGGGGACACACATTTTACCACTTTGGAAGTGTCTCTCGCGCAAACTATTCAGTTTAGAAAAAAATGATATTAGAAACCTCAATTTCATTTTTAAAGACCTATCCATAGATACCTCACACGTAAGGGTTTGATTAATTTTTTTTTTTGTGTTTCAGTTCTATGTATGGGGAACCCCAAATATTATTGTTTTAAAAAAAAATGATATTAGAAACCTCAATATCATTTTTGAAGACCTATCCATAGATACCCCATACGTATGGGTTTGATGAAAAAAAAATTTTTGAGTTTCAATTCTATGTATGGGGAACCCCAAATATTATTCCTTTTTTTCTATTTTTGTGTGAAAATCTTATTGCGGTTGACTGAATACATCCACTTACCAAGTCTCAATAGCACAGCTCTTATAGTTTCGGAGAAAAGTGGCTGTGACATACTCGGACAGACAGACAGACAGACAGACAGACATGGCGAATCTATAAGGGTTCCGTTTTTTGCCATTTGGCAACGGAACCCTAAAAACCACGTTGATTGTTAAATTCGTTTTTGGTCGTGTCAAAATAATTTTTTAATTTAGAGATTTTTTCTTGCAGAATAGCGTTAAAATTGTCATAGCCAAAAGTAAGAAATTTTAGAGATAGTTTAGTTAGTTTAGTTCGGTTCGGTTCGGAATCGGCACCATTGTAGAACGATTGGACGACTCAGGCGCGTCAACATGGCTACCAACTTATCGTTTTCTACAATTGCTGACACCGAGGCGTTACCGATTGGAGAACGGAATTCGACACGAAACGGTTGTAACTCGGCTAGGGGGGCTGGAGTGGAGACCGTGTATCGGCAAGCGTAGTGTGGGATGCCCCAGCTAAATGGACCGACGACCTTAGGAAGAAGGACAGGGTGTTGTGGCGCAACTTGGGAGAGGCCTATGTCCATTAGTGACCTGCGATAGCCTGAGTTGATTGATTGATTGTTTGTCTTTATGGCTTGTGATACACATGATCAATTGTTATTTAATAGTAGTTAGTTAAGTAGGAAGTAGAAGAGCAAACATTATTCAGGGTGCTGATGTAAAGAGCATGTGGACGAAGGGATTAAAACTTTCAATGATACAGTATGTATAATATAGTAGGTAAATAAACGAACCAAATCATTGTAATGGGCAAGTGTTTAATGAATAATTATTTATAAGAAGATTATAAGGAAATGTAGCATCAAAATGAAAAGTTATGAGACTTCCTATTACGATTTATTAAAAAAAAGTCTTCGTATAACTTAAAATATATAATTCGTTATTGAAATGGTCTGTGATTAATAGACAGATTTAATGCTTACATTTTTTTCTATTACAGTCACATTTCAAACAATTTCAATGCTGATTTATACGATTCATCATATTCAAGTACACCTATACATATATGTTGGATGTTTTATCACATCTAAATTTAAGTCATTGTGGAAGCACTGTTGTTAAATTACATATGAAGATAATATATTCGATTTATTTTTATCAGTGAATCAAAATTACTGAGACTAAATCCGTTACCTACCTACCGCACGCCTCGTTTGTGAAACCGTACTGCGCATTTAGTTTAAATTTTAGTTGCAACTAGCTTGCATCGTTTGATTGGCGATGTTGCCGTTCCGTAGAGCACCGCCGCCGCCCGCGCCGCGGCGCGCCTCTTAGGTTGCGCGGGTTGACAACAACGCATTAAGTAACGATAAAATTATCGATACTTGTATAACGTTAATTGGTAACGTTATTTTATTGATTCGATACCAAAGTATCGTTACCCGTGTTACCGTTAAAATTTTAACTTTATGAAAATAACGTTACTTAACGATACTTATAGTGTGAATTTGGTAACGTTACCAAGCCCTGGTACGGACTGTCCATGGCGAGTTTAAAAGATAATAATGATTACGTTGACCAAGTTCGTAGCTTCCAAAGTGTGAAAAATGCACTTTACCGTTCAAGAAATAATTTGTTAAATGTTAGTAAGACTACATTCCAGAAATTAGAGGATGTCAAAATTTCACCAGTGATCGCAAAAGATTTTCTGGTTGTAGAAAGTAGTGGGGTAGGTAAATAAAATTTTGATATTTATGTTAAATGATTGCAAAAATACATTGCGGTCCATGAATCTGTTCTTTGTTGATGGAACATTCTTTTCATACCATACATGCCGACATTGGTAGTACCGCAGACAAAACCGTAATAGTGCCGGTCATTTTTGTGCTGTTACCTGATAAATGCCAATCGACCTTTGTGCATATGTTTGAAATGATAAAAGATAACATTCCAGAATTCCAACCAAAAATAATTAAAATCGATTTTGAAATTGCAGCAATTAACGCTATTAAAGAAGTTTTTCCATTAGTTGATATAAGCGGATGTTTTTTCCACTTCCATAAGGCGTTGTGGAAAAAAGGAAAACAGACCGGAATAGTAAATGTTCCCGGTGGAAAAAAAAAAATTACCATGTGTGCAGCCACAGCACATCTTCCCAAAAATATCATCCCAGAAGCATGGGTGTTATTATTAGAAAGTGCACCTGAAGGCAATGAAGCTAAATCATTTAATGAATACGTAACATCGCAGTTGATTAACAAAAAAAAATAAAAAAAATTAAACACCGTTCGTCCGTTCCGTCCGTTTTGTTGTTACAACGAACGCCACAGGACCACAAACGCAGTAGAGGGATGGCATAACAGGCTAAATAAAAAGCTTAGTAAAAGACCTCCGCTATATACTCTCATTAGCACACTTAGAGATGAGGCTAAAGAAGCTAGGTTTAAGATAGAGCAGGTAAATGTCTACAACGACGACAATCAGAACTTAAGAAGAAAAAAAAAATGCTTGGCTATTGATATACGTATAAATAAAATAGTTGAAGATTTTACAACTTACAAAATTGATTTAATGATTTGTCTTAAACGCCTATCAACTGTAAGATTTGATAAGTGATTATCTTTTAATTATTTAAAATATACATGTTACCTAGGTTGATACAACGATATAGCGTAAATCAATAACGCTAATTTAAGAATTAATTACTTATTATAAAGCTATATCTTTTTTTTACATTTTCACTAATAGTGGTGATTATACTGCGATTTATTTAGATTAAGAAAGTTACTTTTATAAGAAGAATTATTTTTTACTGTAAAACTATGCTGTTTAACATTTGCAACAATAGTGATGATTATACTGTGATTTATTTAGATTAAGAAAGTTACTTTTACAAGAAGAATTATTTTTTACTGTAAAACTATGCTGTTTAACATTTGCAACAATAGTGATGATTATACTGTGATTTATTTAGATTAAGAAAGTTACTTTTACAAGAAGAATTATTTTTTACTGTAAAACTATGCTGTTTAACATTTGCAACAATAGTGATGATTATATTGTGATTTATTTAGATTAAGAAAGTTATTTTTTAGAAGAATTATTTATATACGTGATGATTGTACTGTGATTTATATGTTTAGATTAAGAAAGATTAGATATATATGTTTCGTCCCGTGACCACAGACAACCGACCGTACGACAGTTTTTTGTTTACTCTGTGCGCCTGCGCATCATGACGTATAACGGAGTGACAACTGTCACTTGTCTGTTTATTTCGACACTTGTTTTTGGTCTTGAAAAATGGAAGGTTGGTTGGAATTTGTCTTGAGAATATTGTAATTATTAATCATGTAGAATCTATAGTTTTGCGGACAATTTGTTGTGATCCGATTGTTTTGTGTGTAAGCAACCCCTTTTGATGATATTGAACGGGTTTTATTTTGGAATTTGATTGAAATAGTTTGAAATGACCGTAACAAAACCGCATGCTGTGAAAATCTCTAGCGTCTTGCGCGGCTTGGAATCTTGGAATACTTACAAATTCACTACACAGTACAATATACACTCATTTACATACATGAATCCGGGTACTCTCCGGAGCCAATTTTCCTCAACCAGGTGAGTGATTGAATATTTGTATTAATCAGCTCCGCGCACGGCGGACAGTTCGACCCACGCTTGCCCAGGGCCCACCATCGCGCTTCCACATAATTTGTTTAAATCCTATGGTCAAGGCCTTGGATTGCCGTCAAACATATATATGAAAATAAGTAATAGAACAAATAATAAAACATTTTTTTTTAATTTACATCAAATGCTTTTAATTTATATCTCTGACTGTACCTGTTCACCAAACTCGACATAAAGGTAATAGAAAGCGTAAAATATCAATACTTTGGAGAACAATAGACTTCCAGGCTCGATATAACGGGACTCGACATAAAGGGAATAAATCCAACTATCCATTATTTATGTTGTTTACTTAACCGTGCGCTAATAACAATCTGCTCGGATTCCGGCGTTTAAAATACATAAACCGTCTAAATATGATACCTTTAGGCCACATGTTTTCGTCTAGGTATCTTTATACCTACAAATTCGATTCTGAGACTAAGAATTTATATGCCTTGTGACCTTTTTCTTTCTCCATGATAATTTTCTCGACGGATACAGTTTCTTGAGTCTTACTACGAATATGTTTAATTATATCATCCTCTGTCGTTTCACAGTGAATATTCGTTATAAATATAGGAACTTTCTTGTCAGCAGTTTTGAAGTTAGAATTCTGATATTTCACTATGCCTGACTTTCCCAAGTAACGATAATTAGATTTCCTACGATACGAAACCTGGCGCCAGCCCTCACCCTCCGTATCCACTTTCGATGTAGTATCGTTTACGGACAAATGCGGCTGACTCATCGAACAGCTGTTATTGTCAGCAGCGTTATCAGTGGCTGTCAGCTGACGTTCCGTTACTTGATCTAAAGGGCCATCCATAAATTACGTCACACAAATGTCATGGTTTTTTGACCCCCCCCCCCGTCCTTGTCACAGCTGGTCACATTTGTGAGACCGCCCTCCCTAGTGTGACGTCACATATTTTGCAATTTTACATCTAGACATTGAACTTTTTTTAATTTTTTCTTTCATAGTTCATGTTTTAATAGTACTTTAAATATGTATATTCAAAATTTAGGGGCCCTCCCCCCCCCCCCCCCCCGTCACACAATGTCACAATTCATCGACCCCCTTAACGTGTGACGTAATTTATGGATGGCCCCTAATGGACTCGAGCGCGCTGACGTCACCGTCATTGTACTTGCCACCTCCGAGTAACTTGCTGCCACACCGGATTACCCGGTTTCGCCGCTGTCGCTGACCGACGTTTGGAACATGACTCAGATTCCATTTGTTTATCTTCTACCCGCTCAGTTTCTCGATATTGGGGTGTATTTTCAATTGAGGCGCAATCTCTAATGTTTGGTAAATCGTGTAGATAGGATAATCCCACAGGGCCACTATCCAATAAGCAGGCACCACACCACGCTTAAGATTCACTTTGGACGCGGATTTAGGGGGTAGTAAATAGTCCTTCTGTTGACTCTCTTCAGCTTTCAATGCGCTCAGATGATCCAGCGTAGCATAAGTGGTCTTTATTGATCGATTGAAGTTTGCATTCGCACGAGATCCTTCAGAAGCTTTGTACAATCTAAATGGTCAAAGGTGATGGGTGGTAACTTTTCTAGTTGCCGTACCACGATCACTAATAGTTCATTCGGATGAGTTCTAAACATTTTCATAATATCTGCGAGATCTCGTCCCTCCCTGCCCTTATTTTTACGAACAATTTTTCAAGTCACTACGAACCGGATCGAATAGAAGTGATATAGCTTACAGCCTTTCTCAATAAATGAACTACAAAACACTAAAATAATTTTTCGATTCAAACCATTAGTTCTTTAGAATAGCGCGTTCAACTAACCACACAAACAAACAAACTCTTCAGCTTTATAAGATCAGTATACTACTATACATTTAAATACCACTGCTATCGTAATGGAGAAGGAAAACATCGTGAGGAAACCGGAATGTCCGAGAACCAAAAATTGGAAGGCATGTGACATCTACCAGCACGCACTGGACACGCGTGGTGGATTACGGCCCACTCCCTCACACAGAGAGGAGAAATGTGTCCCAGCTGTGGGAAAGTTATAGGCTGATTATGCATCTACAGGCAATAATGTTCATCTTTCCACTACACTGCTAATATCTATCTATTTTTATCGAAGGTCTGTTGGTAAAAAGATAACAAAAATAAAGAAGTGTGCGTATGGTGTGTTGGTTAGCAGGAGTTGGAAGAGGAGTCGCAGCGGCTGGCGTTGCTTCTGTCGCTGGCGGAGCTGCGCCGCGAGCTGGCGCTGCAGCAGCAGGACATCGATCGCTTGCTCGCCACGCTGCGCCGCCTCGCACCGCACCACTACCGCGGCGCGCTACGCCCATCTGCATCCTCGTCGCCGCCGTCAGTGTCCCCAACACTACCGTCGTCAGCGCCTCCAGCGCTACCGACGACAGCGCCTTCAACACCGGCCACGTCAGAGCGTACTCCAACGGCGTTACCGTCAGAGCAACCAACAATACCTACGTTAGAGTGTCCTCCACCGCCTACTTAGAATGTCCGCCTCCGCCAAAACCAGAGTGTCCCAAACCAAGGATATCAGAGTGACCAACAACGTCGATGTATTATCATGCCCTGCCGCCCACGTTACCGTGGTCACCGTGTCTGCCATCGCTGACTTCTCAGTGATTCCCCGCCGCCCACGTCACAGTCGGCCTTGCTGATGACATCAGAATGTTGACGTTCGAACCAAATGTAAACAATATTATAGTTGGTCACACTTACAATATCGAACAAGGACTCTATCAAATCGATAGTATTACACACAGGAGTAAACAATTAATCAAATTCGGTTATAGATTATTAAAGTTAAAACTAACCCGCCAAAACATAAAATTATGAACGAAGCAAATTAATAAAAAAGTTGTAAAAAGGGATTGATAAATTATGTACAGCTTGGCAAAAAAGAGTCTGTCGTGGTCACTATTGGAACTATAATATATTTTTTATGCCAACACCGCTTTGTTTATCAACTACAAGTAGCTTCTCTGTCATTGTGTTATGTTCCCAGTTGTATTTCACTTATTTCTAATTAACTATCAATTATTATTGCTTTTGTACATATACAAAATGAATAAAACAATAAGGAGTAGTGGTATGAGCTGTGATATGCCAAGTTTTCGTAAGATATTTGGCGGAATCGGAAGCGGAACAAATTTTGTCTCCGAATGCCAATGTTTTCGAACGAACTCCCGATATGACAGGTATTTATCCATATCTTTTAGTCAATGCCAGTCATTGCTTATCCTTTCTAATACTTAGTTTTATCGGTACTATTAAGTTTTAACCCATTTTATTGTTTTATTTACTAATAGATTATTGAGGTTATGTTTTCTAGTTTGACAAATCGCGAGTACGTTGACTATTCATGGTTGATACTTGAATTTGAAAAATGTACATGGAATTAATATGATTGTCTTTATCATTTCTTTAAGGTAGTGTGACTGTACCCCAATTACCCCAGGCTGATAAATTTTCGTTTTTCCTAATCACGTTAATATTAGTATTTAAGTCGGTTCCCCCCGTAGGGGGGAGGGCGGCACCCCGCCTCCGTACCGCCCTGTAGAGCTCGGCACCTGACCTGGTCACTCTCCCACCGACAGAGATAAAATGAATTCCAAATATGATGAAGTCCAATTCCTTGTCACATCTAAGGAGCAAGGAAAGGATTGAAAGAAATAGTAAATAAAACCTAGGAATTCATACTTATAGAAATAAATTTGATGTGGTTTTAGAAAGCTAATAAATAAGGGAGAGGGAAGCTAACTGTATTTTTATATAAACGTAGAGTAACCTATACGCTAGCGTAACAGGTATTAGGTCAATGGTGACTCACACGATACCTCACGTCAACACTTGCAGTACTCAGGGCAACGCTTCCACAAAGTGACGCAAGCGGCTTTTCAGCGGCTTCCGTCGGCACTTGTCCATATGGGACAAGGTCCCTAGCAGTTCTTTCGAACTGAAAAACGTGACGTGGCGGCTTTTCAGCGGCCCTATGTCGACATCATGCTCTAGGAGACATGGTCCCTATCAGTCCGTAGACTGAATATGTGATAGATGTAACCACCCAACCCCTGGAAGTTCACCCGTTATACAACAAGCATATCTGTAAGACACGTGCTAATGTCAGTCTGACCGAATTATTATATCGATATGAGATTAAGAATACAACATTCAAGAATTTTAGGTAATAGATATAAAGAAGACATTGAGTTGAGAATCGAGACTCAAGAATCATTTGATAGAGTTGTGGAGTAACTCTCTTGTAGATCTAAAGACAGCCCCGAAGAGCCCACCTTTCACCATTTCTAATTAGTCATAAAGACTTTGATAACCCTACCAACCTAAAGTAATTATTATAATGAAAGTCTCATTCAGTTGAACCTCAAACACACTCACACATACTTCGATGAATACTAAATTAGTCTAATCTGGGCTTCAAGCCGACTACATTCAACTTATCTCATTATAATTGCTCTCTTACAACATCTCACTTGAACATAACATGGCCTCTTGGCTTAAACTAAGTCTCCTCTTTCACAGGTGAGCGCTAATATCTGCAATAAAGTCTTAATTATGTGGAGAGGTAAAGGGATTGTTGCGCTTGTGCTTAAATTCATCTTTTATAGCTACGTTAATTTATCTGTGTACAATTTACCCACTTCATTGAGACGGGGAACCGTTTTATAACGTTTGTCTCCTTGTACGTGCTCCATTAGACCTAACGCATAGAACCTCTGAGGACACTAATACGATTCTAACGAAACACGTTCCCTAAGCAGCAATTAAATGTCTTACTCAATCCTAGGGCAGTATACTGCGAAGTCCACTGTTATTGAGAAAGACAAGTGTTGAGTAGCTTTAAACACGTACTCATGTGACTGACACCCTTATAGCAGTCTCTCTAGTACTACTACAGTCCCTCACTGAGGTAACACAAAACTAGCACAAGCGCACCGTAGACTCAGTCTCTAGCAAAACTCATTGCGATCGTTCTTGGTGCACGCCGAAGTGGAATTTCGTCACTTCACATTTCCTTACTCTTCCCCATTAGAGGATGACTGCATCCAGATTTCGTGTCTCGCTAAATAGTGTCGATTCAGTAATTGGCCTACAAGCAGCCGGGTGGGGTTTTAACGAGACACGGTCCCTAGCGTTCTTAGAACGACTACCAATTCACTTAGTGAACGTGTGTGAAGCCTACCCCCTCTCCCGGAAATGCGCGTTCAACAAATCCTCACGCAACACGTTTTGTGGCGAGGCCTTTTTGGAAACAGTAATCATCACTAACGTTTGGTTGATTTTATGGCAATTATAGGCCTGCTTTATAGCCTAGTTATGAAGTATTTACGGTTCGGCCTCCCGGCTATCATGTGTTAGTTATAGCGTGAGGCTTTCCCCGGTTCCCTATAACCAACCGCCAATGACAAATATCTGTTAAGGTACGGATTAGGAAGTGCATGCTATTTCTAGATAATCTTATATCGTTGGTTAAAACATAAAAGTAGCTTCGTCAAGCCAAAGTGTATCAATAAGGGATCCTCTGCGATAACACTAAACTTCTATGTATAATTCACAATATACGATCACCCTGCTGGATCAATAAAGTAAATAGTTCGTAGTTACGCTGAATGCACTATTACTAAAGATAAAAGTTAACACTTACCAGATAACTCCGTGGAGAGAATTATATTACTTACGAAATACTGTGTGTATTACCAGTCGCCTTTGCACCATTCCTCACAGTTCACACGTCACCTAACTAACTCTAAGATTCACGCGCCTTTCATATCCCTTACATTAACTCTATAGTCTTTTCGCCATAAGATGAGTTCCCTGACAGTTCATTTTTTTCAGTGGCACGCATACTACTTTAGACGAATAAAAAATTAACTGGCAAAAAAATTAAAAAAGAAATGATAAAAAAAATATTGCCTTTCGTAAATTACTAAGTAAATAATTGTAGTTATAACTAACTGTTAATAAATTAAGTAAATAAAATAAAAAAGTATAAATCTTAAAAGTGTCTAATGCGTTGAACGGAACGTCGGCCAATAGAGATTGCCACTACTCAATACACTAATCGACAAAAAAATAGATGAATCGGAACGGCCATTTTGTAATCGCGATCGCGTCGCGTCAGTACGAGTGCGTTATGTCAGGTTTTTGCTCAGCTCCCGTGATTTTATGTAGCCTATGTCTTATTCTGATATATAAGCTATATTACTGTAAAGTTTCATCAAAATCCGTACAGTACTTTATGCGTGAAAGCGTAAGAAACATCCACACACACACACATACTAACTTTCACATTTATAATATTAGTAGGAAGTAGGATAACCAGTTTATTAAAAAAATATTTTGAAAATCTGAAATCGATAATCCGATTCCATTTTCTTTGCCAACTGAATCGATAGTATAAAAAAATCGATTATATTTCGTTAGGTCACGTCACTACAATTGTCAGACAAGAACTGTCAGGGAACTCATGGCGAAAAGACTATAGTCTAATATAGCTTAGTCTAAACTATGCACCTATCAAATGTTTATAATAATAACATTCTCGCTATCACGTCCCTTGCACACACACATAGTCACACTCTCTATTATAAGTTCTAGCTCTCTCAGCCTAGCCTAAATCGACCGCCTCTTCTCGTGCCCTCAAGCCAACTGCCTGCCTTCACACATCTTTCTCTCATCCCAAAATCACCACGAGCGTGAGAACGCTCGCAATCCTCATACTTTAGCAGAATCGCTTTACGATCATATTTTTTGTGAAATGTCTCAATTGTAGAATAGGGTCTACTTGGGTCTTGTTTATGCCAACCAGATGTGAGCTAATGCACCCTTGCTATTGTGCATCTACCATCGGTTCTGAGAATTTGTACCAATTAAGGGACTTCAAATATTACTTTCGACTGATTGTTGGCACTTTGCTGCTCATAAAATATAAATGAATGGCTTTGTAAGTAGTTCGATATTGTTTTAGGATTTTAAAGAAATATCTTACTTCGTTATTTATTACGGTAACGTGTCGAGCTGTCAGGTCATAAAGTTAAGCTTTAATGTGCTTCCTCCAAGAGGCACGTTATCGTGTCACAATTTTAGAAGAAATATAATTATTTATATTCAATAGGTGACATACCGTCACAGTAGCTTTGTCAATACAATTAGAAAAATTGTTAATGAAGGTAAAAAAAATAAAGGATTTTTTTTCTACACCTGGATAACACCTAAAATGTCACCTCAAGGAAGATATGAATGATGTGTGTGCAATGAGACAAAAAGTTAACTTCTTCTACCCTGTAAAGAAACAGGCAAGTATTTTTTTGTAACTGCTATTATTGCATACCACAGTGAAAAAAGTATAATTAACACATTTTATATACAGGTGTCCACTTTACGTAATTTATTACCTGTAGTTTGAGACGACGGAAAAGAAAGATTTTACACTATTTAAATTTCATAAATAATAAGAAATATAAAACTGACCAGATCAGTGTTAATGGAACAATCTATTATAGCAGCGAAAAGGAATACAAGAATGATGTTATGTCACGCTTTTCTTTTAAATAAAACCTACATTTTAGCGCGTTCTTTCATTTTCATTGTCATGTAGATAGTGATAGTTGTTTGTACCCCACATAGACATACCTGATGACTTCATTATTCATCTGTTCAAGTTTATTTGATATGGCCCGTACCTTTCAAATGCGACATGTTATAGGTAGTCTCCGACCTGCGATTAGTTTCCGACAATAAGCAGCTGTTAGTAGTCTTCTTGTCGACTATAAACTGTCAGCATTAACAGGATTAATTCATCATCATTGTTTCTAGATGGTGGCCGCAAGTGCGATTGTTGAACATTATTTCTTGGGTGTCGGGTTCAATGGATATTCCCTGAGTATGATTTTTTTTTTAAATTCTTAATAAGTTTTCATTTTTAGGGTTCCGTTGCCAAATGGCAAAAAACGGAACCCTTATAGATTCGCCATGTCTGTCTGTCTGTCTGTCCGAGTATGTCGCAGCCACTTTTCTCCGAAACTATAAGAGCTGTGCTATTGAAACTTGGTAAGTAGATGTATTCAGTGAACCGCATTAAGATTTTCACACAAAAATAGAAAAAAAACAATAATATTTGGGGTTCCCCATACATAGAACTGAAACTCAAAATTTTTTTTTTCATCAAACCCTTACGTGTGGGGTATCTATGGATAGGTCTTTAAAAATGATATTGAGGTTTCTAATATCATTTTTTTTTAAAACAATAATATTTGGGGTTCCCCATACATAGAACTGAAACACAAAAAAAAAAATTCATCAAACCCTTACGTGTGGGGTATCTATGGATAGGTCTTCAAAAATGAAATTGAGGTTTCTAATATCATTTTTTTCTAAACTGAATAGTTTGCGCGAGAGACACTTCCAAAGTGGTAAAATGTGTGTCCCCCCCCCCCCGTAACTTCTAAAATAAGGGAATGATAAAACTAAAAAAAATATATGATGTACATTACCATGAAAACTACCAACGAAAATTGGTTTGAACGAGATCTAGTTAGTAGTTTTTTTTTAATACGTCATAAATCGTAAACCACAATTTACCTTTCATTCAGTCAACACAAATATAAAAATTAAAAAAAAAAAACATTTCATTTCATAAACGATGATTACGAATGATGATGATGATGACCTGCAGGTTTGTACGGAACCCTCGGTGCGCGAGTCCGACTCGCACTTGGCCGGTTTTTTTTATCATGATGGCACTCGCATCTCTTAGATAAAAGGTTATTCTAGCGAAATAATACGCAATCTACTAAATACAATAAAAGTAAAAGCCTGTGTGTCTATCAAGTCTTGAAATTTTGACTGTTGCGAATTCCCGGGATCTTGTGTTGATTAAAAAACCAAGTATCTTATCATTTTTAGTTCTAGTATACGGGGTGGCCATACCTGCTAAACAGGCGCCCTCATTTTTTTCAGCCTCTTTTTGCCAAGATTCATCAAACAAATAATAAGTAATTCGTAAATAACATGGCTTAGGCGCAGAATGGTCAATTTTAGAATAAGCGAATTGTCAAATTGTAAAAAAATTATAATATACAAATGATCATTTTTATTCCTATTTTTTTTTTGGGACATCTCGTAGTTGATCCTGAAAAGATTCTTACTACTTAAACGGATTTTCACCCGGCGATTTCTAAAAAGTTACACTTTTTAGACCTCCAGCCGGGTAAATCGAGCGCCTACAGTGCGGCCGTTTATGGGTAAAGTCCAAAATTTTGATGCATTTGCCCAATAAAAAGTATCACAACCATTTTTCTTAAAAACTACGTCTGTTAGATTTTTACGACAATTAATACTTAACGAAATGGCTATTTGCCCAGCCCGCCAGATATTCCAAGTTATACAATAATACTTGATAGCAGAGTAAATTAAATAATTTCTCCATAAACGGGAGCAAATTACGTAAAAATACCATAATAATTTTGGAGCGTGAACTTTGAGCATATTTCTGAATAAGTTTTATGTCACATATAGGCTAAATATTGAATTCTACAGCAAAAGCATATAATTGGCAAACTTTTTTTATAATAGATAGTGTAAGCAAATAACGGCTATAATATGCTTATTTTCAGTTTTTTTTCATGATGTGTTATACTAAACAATTGTGCTACTTTTTTATGCAATCGTTTTCATTGGCAGTTTCGTTAGACTTGACACAAGGTACAAACCACCGTGACACCGAAGAGTATAACCTGCCTCTCTGCTTAGCGTTTGTGGACTACGGAAAAGCCTTAGATTCGATCGAGTCCTGCACTGTACTGCAGTCTCTTCAACGGTGCCAGATTGACTATCGGTACATCAAGGTGCTGAAGTGTTTGTATGAAAACGCCACTATGTCAGTCCGGCTCCAGGACAAAGCCTCGAAACCTATCCTTCTGCAGCGAGGGGTGAGACAGGGAGACGTAATCTCTCCGAAACTGTTCACCGCTGCACTGGAGGATGTCTTCCAAGGTTCTGGACTGGAAAGGGGCTGGCATCAACATCAATGGCGAGTACATCACTCACCATTGATTTGCCGACGATATAGTAGTCATGGCTGAGACTATGGAGGACCTCAGTACAATGCTCGATGTCCTTAGTAGAGCTTCCGAAAGAGTGGGTCTTAGGATGAACATGGACAAGACAAAGGTCATGTCCAATGCTCGTGTGATACCCACTCCAATGAAGATCGGAGGCGCTACACTCGAAGTTGTGGACGAATACGTGTACCTAGGACAGACTGTCCAGTTAGGTAGATCCAACTTCGAGAAAGAGGTCAATCGTCGAATCCGACTCGGCTGGGCAGCGTTCGGGAAGCTACGCAATATCTTCTCGTCCCAAATACCGCAGTGTCTCAAGACAAAAGTCTTTGACCTGTGTGTGTTGCCGGTGATGACATATGGCACTGAGACGTGGTCGCTCACAATGGGCCTCATAAGAAGGCTCAAAGTCACCCAATGAGCAATGGAGAGGGCTATGCTTGGAGTTTCCCTACGCGATCGAATCAGAAATGAAGAGATCCGTAGGAAAACCAAGGTAACCGATATAGCCCGAAGAATTGCCAAACTTAAGTGGCAGTGGGCAGGGCACATTGCTCGCAGAACGGATGGCCGATGGGGTCGGAAGGTTCTGGAGTGGCGACCGCGTACTGGAAGACGGAGCGTTGGAAGGCCTCCCACAAGATGGACCGATGACCTGGTGAAGGCCGCAGGAATACGTTGGATGCGAGAAGCACAGAATAGGTCGAAGTGGCGGTGCTTGGGGGAGGCCTATGTCCAGCAGTGGACGTCTTTCGGCTGAAATGATGATGATGATGACGACACAAGGCAGGATTTCGGTTTGGAGAATTCTCAATACTGCGCATAATTGTCTATAGCAGCTAAAGATTAGTAGCCGTCTTGAATAATTTACGATGTCAAAATCAAAGTAATTCAGCGTGGTCAGAAATTTTTCGGGAATTTTTTTCGTTGATTTTTACGGCAAGTATTGTGTTTTAACTATGATTTATAGTGCTGTAGGTACAGAAAAGCATGGACTTTTGTGTAATATTTATTTCAATACTATTTACATCGGAGTTTCGGACTAATCAGTATTAACTCACTGTGCTACCACACAATTGTGATACGTTTGTGTTACTTTTGTATCACTGGTTGGACAAGTTCTGTGTCACCACAATTGTGCTATAGTTGTTTAGTATTTGAGAAAGCAATCAATAATTGAGTACCTATTAGGAATGTTTTTATTAAGGAATTTGCTAGTTAAGCTTGTACCAGAAAAGGTGGGTAAGTGACGCTGATACAGATGCAGAGGGTGGATTCACCTGTGTAATAACACAGGTGAATATTGAAAACAGTAGTACCCCTTAGGCCTCTTGTTAACTGATAAAGGGCAGTCTCTTGCGCTGTGTTCTTTAAATTTAATCTTTTGTAACGAAGCGTGAGCCCACGGTGCGTATTAAGCGGACGCAGTGCGTGAACAAATGAGCACACTCATTTAAAGAACTCTGCACAACCTGACAACGGTCCGTTGTGAAAATTCAAACCCAAAATTCAATTCAAAATTTAGTCTTCTACTACAAGGAACGTTTTCTTTGTTGTCGTCGCTTGATGTGACTACTAATGAAGATTGTTTTTCTCGCAGGGGCATCCCCTGCGCTCGCCTGGAATCGACTATTTCAGGCAGAAGCCATTTCATGAAAAACGACACCAGCTTTTCTTTCATCTTTTTTCCTCAAATATCGGCATCTTTTTTATAATTTCTGTTTTTAGTGGCTTGTTTTTACCACTGCACACAGCAAACAAGCACTTTTATTCTACGTGTTACATGGAGCTGCCCTTGAACCTAATGGTACCAATTGCTATTTTTGTTCACTTCAATCAGTTTACTTTTTTATTTTATTTCCATATCTGTACCTTGTTTTCCTTTATGCATTCCTTTAGACCCTTTTTGAATGCCACTAATGGACATTTCACTTCCACTACTGTGTCTTGGCCTATTAAACCATCGGGCGTTGCTCCAATAAATGTAAATTCGTGGGCCACGAACTACGAGCATGGCTCAATGGCGACATTTTCTTGGATGGCAAGTTGTTGTAAAGCGAGATATTCGTTTTCGACACCATATGCGATTGCCGCTATATTACAGAGATTGCATTTATGTAAAATATTTTCCACTAACTTGGCTTTGCTGGTATTCTTTCTTCTTTTCACTACTAATCCGAAATTTGGTGCTATTAGCATATTTTTTCTTAGTTCTATCCAATCATTGCTCTCTCTCTGATTTATAGTAGATACTTATTTGAATTTTTTCTTTATCTGAAGTTAGTTGGTTTCGATTTTGAAGGAATGATTATTTAGCGCCATTTAATTCATCTGGTGTCAAATCTGGAGTAGTACTCTGAGCCCCATAATCATGTTGAACAGCATTGTTTTTCTTTAGCATCCGATTTTTTTTTTGTAAGAGGTTTTGCTTTGTTGAATTTTCGCATTAGTAGTTACTACAATATTGTGGAACACCATGTATAAGATTACTCATGAAAAGTTTTCTCCGATGGTTCATCTGCTGACCGATTGCTCGCCAACCGTTTCTTTTTACTATAAAGAAAATAATAAAATTGCATTATATTATTTTAATTATTTCAAAAATGAGAAAAACAACAAAAACAATAATTACTGAAAATGTACAAAAATTAAATAAATAATTTTAAAAATGATTATTTCAAATAAGAAACAATCAACAAAAAGTATAACATCTATTTAGGGATTTGAACCCGGGGTTAGTCGCTGTTGCGGAAAACTTTGCCATTGCACGAGACCAATAGACCAATCGAATTGTAGACTTACAGATCAAAATTACGTATTTATAGATATAACGTGTGCACAAAAAGGTAAGTATTTACTTTACAACTTCCATCATTAGTGTTTTTGTTGAATCGAAAATGATCTCTTTATTGCCCTCCGTATATTTTTTGTTGCCTATCTTATATTATAAAAATGCTATGTTGGTTTGTGTACGCTTCAAAAACTCAAAAAGTTCTGCACCGATCGAGCTGAAATTTTAGCATGATATATAATCCGCATCAAGGATTGTTTTTATCTATTTTTTGCATCAGTCACATATCCGCGACCGAAAAAAAACAGATTTTTTAACAATCAGGTGTGTACCAGTGACCGCGCCATCTGCCAGAAGCGAGGAAAACACTCGCTGATAACCGCAATAGTAATGGCGCAGTCACATGAGAAACAAACTTATATGAAATGTATTCTTTGTTTTGTTTCTCATTTCTCAACCATGCAATCACTAAGTGCCACATCGAAGCGTGGCAGGGTACAGCTAGTTTATTTATAATGTCAGTCACGCGAGCGGAACAAAATGACAAGGATCCATCTAGCAGCGCGCCTCAGCGGTCACTGTCGCTTTGCGTAGAAATTAAAGAGAGCGAAAAGACGCCGTGAGATGGCGCGATGTTTCGTTCGACTCGTTCAAGTTATTTATCATTGAATATATCAATCCCTATAAATATATTATCCCATCAAAAACATAAATGTGAAATGAGAGCCAAGTTCAATATTATGATATATGCCTTGATTGTTGACTTTAACGACAAAAGAAGTGAGATCTAAATGGGTGCCAAGTTCAATGGTCTATCCTGAAATTTATATATAACTACATAAAATATCATTTCTTCTTATAACTTAGGATAATACATTGTAGCCTAAAGTTTGACTTGGCTAGTTCTCATATACGTATTTTTATGTTCGATGGCTAGTTTCTAACAGCAAGCCAAATTTTCGGAATAATAAAATAATAACCGACAAGTAACAGGTTTAGAACTTGCGAAGGCTATAATATAATTCGTATATGAAAACTAGCCAAGCCAGACCTTAGACTACAATATATTATCCTAAGTTATAAGAAGAAATTATATTTTATGTAGTTACAAATAAATTTCAGGACTGACCATTGAACGTGGCACCCATTTAGATATCACTTCTTTTGTCGTTGAAGTGAACAACCAAGATATGCCTTGGTTGTTGACTTCAAAACAACGACATCATAATATTGAACTTGGCCCTCATTTCGCATTTATGTTTTTGATGGGATATCATTACTTTTTGTACGAAGAAGTAGGTATTGATTTCGAACTCACACACTGATCATTGTCAATCCGGCGCCGATCCGCGAAGCCATGACAACTTATCGATAGTATGCGAAATTAACAAAGACTATATAACCACTTGACTGCGCATACAGTGCCCCGACGCTCGAAAACTATTAGTATTTTGTCGCCTATGCATAGGCTGCGGTTCAAGTAGCCATTTTAGTTGTGACCAATTGTTAGACCTCTGTGCACGCTAAATTATTGCAAATAATATAACTAAATCTGCAATTATAACGCATCAAAATACCCTTTATGCGCGGTGAAGTGGTGTGAGAAACATTCCAAGACTTCTAGTTACAAAAAACCGGCCAAGTGCGAGTCGGACTCGCGCACCGAGGGTTCCGTACAAACCTGCAGGTCATCATCATCATCATTCGTCATCATCGTTTATGAAATTAAATGTTTTTTTTTTAATTTTTATATTTGAGTTGACTGAATGAAAGGTAAATTGTGGTTTACGATTTATGACGTATTAAAAAAAAACTACTTACTAGATCTCGTTCAAACCAATTTTCGTTGGTAGTTTTCATGGTAATGTACATCATATATTTTTTTTAGTTTTATCATTCCCTTATTTTAGAAGTTACGGGGGGGGGGGGACACACATTTTACCACTTTGGAAGTGTCTCTCGCGCAAACTATTCAGTTTAGAAAAAAATGATATTAGAAACCTCAATTTCATTTTTAAAGACCCATCCATAGATACCCCACACGTAAGGGTTTGATTAAAATTTTTTTTTGTGTTTCAGTTCTATGTATGGGGAACCCCAAATATTATTGTTTTAAAAAAAAATGATATTAGAAACCTCAATATCATTTTTAAAGACCTATCCATAGATACCCCACACGTATGGGTTTGATGAAAAAAAATTTTTGAGTTTCAATTCTATGTATGGGGAACCCCAAATATTATTGCTTTTTTTCTATTTTTGTGTGAAAATCTTAATGCGGTTCACTGAATACATCCACTTACCAAGTTTCAATAGCACAGCTCTTATAGTTTCGGAGAAAAGTGGCTGTGACATACTCGGACAGACAGACAGACAGACAGACAGACATGGCGAATCTATAAGGGTTCCGTTTTTTGCCATTTGGCAACGGAACCCTAAAAATGATCGCATAACTTTCATCAGTAAATAAACAGTACGAAAAATTATTGTGATTTAATCAGATTATGATCCACCGTAGGGGTCTATTTAAAATGGTGGTTGGGTAAACCAGCACACTGTGTGAGTCCCGCGTTGATGTCTTTTGGAAAAGTCTCGTTCTTTCATTAGACAATTCTAATGCATCTATCCCTTACTTTCACTTTGTATTTTTATCGTAAAAATTAGTGCTGTTTCCTTTAATAGCTGAAAGTCTTTATCGAAAATTTAAATTAAAATGAATGAAAATTTTATTCTATTGAAATACTGTGGCTTCTTTAGCTTCGTCTTGACAATCCGTTTGTAAACTGGCGCCAAAACTACCGTGGCCATAGTACCTTCTGCCTTGGGGATGATATTCGACACCGTTTCTGATTGCTATTTCGTCGAATATGTTAGTGGCGAAAGTTTTATTCTTGGATTCTCTACTTTTCATTTTATTAGTGATTGATTTTGATTAAATATGACTTCTTTGACTTTAATTGAGTATTTATCACAATTTTAAAATCCATTTGATCGATATCGACTATTTTCCCTTAATGAAGTAGAGCAGCCCTACGATGGGCATACCTACGCAACTTGACCTTGAATTGACCAATTGCAGCCGCACGTTCTTCCTCGTCCCCCGGCCCGCAGTGGTGAGTCGTGTGCTAAGCAGAAATCGGCCTATACGCTCTCTAGTGGTTTTATTCTCTTTGGAAATTAACGATTAGTTAGTAGACGACAAAATACTAAACATACTACTTAATAAGCTTTTTAATCTTAATGACGACAAGATAGTGATTAAAATGGCTTAGCAAGATGATTTATTTAAACGGGGCGGGACTTCTACAGCTATTCGTTCCGATCGTCATACATATCGGAGGGTCAGCTAACAATGTTGGGCAGGGACTGTACTAAACTTGTTCAGTAGCAATATTTGTTACGCGCTCTCGTTACAGCAGAGATAATTGAATCATATAACATGAGAAATAATTTGTAAAACAAGCAATGTAATGAAGTGAGTGCGGTGCATAATGCGCGGCGGGCGGCGCGACGCCCCACTGCACGATGACGCGCGGCTCGGGAGCGGCGCTGCTCGCGTGCGGCGCGCTGCTGGCACTGAGCGCGCCGCCGCCGGTGCGGCCGCAGAGCGCCTGCGCGTACGCGACCTCTGGTGAGACTCATACTATTAGACACTGCATATATATTTATTGTTGTAACGTTTGTGCGCTGCGTCTGATCCGAATCTAAATGATGCTTCGAACAAAACATCTAGTATTCGGATCTAGAGCTCAAGACTGTCATACGAATACTACACAATATGACCATCATGTCTCGCACTAGCTCACCAACGGCATCTACGTCACCGTGCACAAATCTGTACCTTCACCCGCCAATGTCAACGTGGCATAATGAGAAACGATCTGTAGTGATATTCTGTTAAAATCTTTTTTTTTTTGGATGGGAAATCATCAAATGACTTCATCCGCTCTGGGCGGAGCGGGAGGGCATGTCAGACTTTTACTGACTAAAACCCACCCGTGTTCCTTCAGTTGCCCATGTGCCAGGGTCACGGTATCTCTTTCGAACAATCTCGCGACCCTGGCAGTCTTTCGCACAAATCTGTACCTTCACCCGCCAATGTCAACGTGGCATAATGAGAAACGATCTGTAGTGATATTCTGTAAAAAACTCACCGTGATAACTGGGCTGAGGTGAGCTTCAAGTGTACTGTCATTAGTGTCAATCCCTAGCATCAGATGAAATTATAGCTCACTTTTAGGTCATTTCGCCTAAGTTTTCACGGTGTGATTTTATCAGAATAGATCGGCTGATCCGTATTCGTCCCGGTGACGGCGCGGCGGCGTGCGGTGAACACGCGGCCATCTTACTATAGCCACATACATTTACACGTATGTATCGCTACTTCGACACCATCACCTCGTTCTCGTCGACGTCCTGCTGACGATGCGATGCTAGTGGACAAGTGGCGTAACGAGCAGCTATCACAATTTATTAGGCATGGTTTCGAACCCATAATTCCTACACAACAAACAGCTCTGGGGATAAAATAATAATAATAATAATTTTTTTCGAGTCAAACTTATCGTTTTATCAACCATATCGTTTTGCAGCAGTGCTGCACGCAAGCGTAGGCGTATTAAGAGGATAGGATACAAAGACTATACAGAGTGGTGACGACATAACGACATAAAATGAAAATACGATCCCCACAAGTTAATCAAAACACTTTAAAATGATCAAATTAGGTTTTACACCAAAATTCGAAAATCAAATTTTTCGAACAATCTAAATGCGAAAATTATCTAAATTAAACACAACACCCTTTATAATATTGTCTACTAACCTCATTTGGCCTGTAGGTACCTACTTCACGTAACAGCGGCAACGTCGCTCCCGTTGGCGGTCCCTTTTTAGGGTTCCGTTGCCAAATGGCAAAAAACGGAACCCTTATAGATTCGCCATGTCTGTCTGTCTGTCTGTCTGTCTGTCTGTCTGTCTGTCTGTCTGTCCGAGTATGTCGCAGCCACTTTTCTCCGAAACTATAAGAGCTGTGCTATTGAAACTTGGTAAGTAGATGTATTCAGTGAACCGCATTAAGATTTTCACACAAAAATAGAAAAAAAAAACAATAATATTTGGGGTTCCCCATACATAGAACTGAAACTCAAAATTTTTTTTTTCATCAAACCCTTACGTGTGGGGTATCTATGGATAGGTCTTCAAAAATGATATTGAGGTTTCTAATATAATTTTTTTTTTAAACAATAATATTTGGGGTTCCCCATACATAGAACTGAAACACAAAAAAAAAAATTCATCAAACCCTTACGTGTGGGGTATCTATGGATAGGTCTTCAAAAATGAAATTGAGGTTTCTAATATCATTTTTTTCTAAACTGAATAGTTTGCGCGAGAGACACTTCCAAAGTGGTAAAATGTGTGTCCCCCCCCCCCCGTAACTTCTAAAATAAGGGAATGATAAAACTAAAAAAAATATATGATGTACATTACCATGAAAACTACCAACGAAAATTGGTTTGAACGAGATCTAGTAAGTAGTTTTTTTTTAATACGTCATAAATCGTAAACCACAATTTACCTTTCATTCAGTCAACTCAAATATAAAAATTAAAAAAAAAACATTTAATTTCATAAACGATGATGACGAATGATGATGATGATGACCTGCAGGTTTGTACGGAACCCTCGGTGCGCCAGTCCGACTCGCACTTGGCCGGTTTTTTAGGGTTCCGTTGCCAAATGGCAAAAAACGGAACCCTTATAGATTCGCCATGTCTGTCTGTCTGTCTGTCTGTCTGTCCGAGTATGTCACAGCCACTTTTCTCCGAAACTATAAGAGCTGTGCTATTGAAACTTGGTAAGTGGATGTATTCAGTGAACCGCATTAAGATTTTCACACAAAAATAGAAAAAAAGCAATAATATTTGGGGTTCCCCATACATAGAATTGAAACTCAAAAAATTTTTTTTCATCAAACCCATACGTGTGGGGTATCTATGGATAGGTCTTCAAAAATGATATTGAGGTTTCTAATATCATTTTTTTTTTAAACAATAATATTTGGGGTTCCCCATACATAGAACTGAAACACAAAAAAAAAAATTAATCAAACCCTTACGTGTGGGGTATCTATGGATAGGTCTTTAAAAATGAAATTGAGGTTTCTAATATCATTTTTTTCTAAACTGAATAGTTTGCGCGAGAGACACTTCCAAAGTGGTAAAATGTGTGTCCCCCCCCCCGTAACTTCTAAAATAAGGGAATGATAAAACTAAAAAAAATATATGATGTACATTACCATGAAAACTACCAACGAAAA
This sequence comes from Aporophyla nigra, assembly GCA_947507805.1. Classification (NCBI taxonomy): domain Eukaryota; kingdom Metazoa; phylum Arthropoda; class Insecta; order Lepidoptera; family Noctuidae; genus Aporophyla; species Aporophyla nigra. The sequence goes on along the minus strand of OX382302.1, from coordinate 25,439,595 downwards.
TTGGTTTGAACGAGATCTAGTAAGTAGTTTTTTTTTAATACGTCATAAATCGTAAACCACAATTTACCTTTCATTCAGTCAACTCAAATATAAAAATTAAAAAAAAAACATTTAATTTCATAAACGATGATGACGAATGATGATGATGATGACCTGCAGGTTTGTACGGAACCCTCGGTGCGCGAGTCCGACTCGCACTTGGCCGGTTTTTTTAGCGTTCATTCATTCTAACAATAATCAAAAAATAATAATGGCGCGCGGCATCTATCCCCGCCCAGCTCGCCGCCTGCCGCCCGCCAGCCCGTGCGACTTTTCTATCACTAGGTTCACGTTTCATTTAAACACTTAAACATGAAATCAAATCTTACACACTTCAATAATAACTCATGGCATGATACACTAAATTAAATTTTTAATTGCTGAAATTGTCCACCGTTTACTCTAATACACATGATTGTGACAACGTCTTATGATATTATTTCTTACTTTTCTTAACAATTCACTACTGATAGCCATGGATTTTAGTTTATTAAAAGCGTCAATGATTCTGTCTCGCAGTTCTTCTACGGTATTCACATCACGAGCATAAACCTCATTTTTAATAAATCCCCATAAAAAAAAATCCAGTGGTGTGAGATCCGGTGACCTTGCTGGCCACCGGCGAGGTCCATATCGGCCAATCCACTGCTGTCCAAACATATCAGTGAGGCACTCTCTGGCTCTCACCACAGAATGTGCAGGTGCACCGTCTAACTGGTACCATAGCTTTTGATGAACATCAAGGGATAATTCATCAGTGTATTCCGATATAGGGCCTCTGAGGAGATCCAGAAACTTGTCCGCTGTGAGGTTACCCTCAATGAACACCGGACCAATGATTTGATTTCGGTGAATCGCAGCCCATACGTTCAGAGAAAAACGGTACTGATGAGAAGATTCTCGGAACAAATGTGGATTTTCTTGGCTCCAATAACGGAGATTTTGTCTATTCCAGATACCATTTCGCGTAAACGTGCTCTCATCTGTCCACATTACATTGTAAATAAATTCAGGGTCATCAGTCATTTTGCTCTGTAACCAACGGCAATATTCTTCTCGGATTGGCCTATCTCTCGGTAACAGCGCCTGAACTTTGGTGTATTTGTATGGCCGCCGTTTATCTTTTCGCAATATTTTGAGTACAGTTTTGTGATGTACTTGAAACTGGCGTGCGGCCCTCCGCAGACTTGAAGTTGGGTTTTGCGTAAAATAATCTAAAACTCTTTGTTCTAATGGCACAGCTAATTCTTGCGAAGGAACACCCTCGCGAAGTGGGACCAAAGGCTGATTTTCCCGTATTCTTTGAACAGCCTGTACAATCGTGCGGGAGTTTACTGGGCATCTTCGGGAGTCACCATATCTTTGAAGATACGTTCTTAAAGCCAGGGCCGCGTTTTGTTGACACTCACCATAAATCAAGATCATATCGGTATACTCCATAGCAGTGTAATTGAAACGAGGCATCCTGATCTTACAAGCAAATAACACGAAGTAACTATCACACTATTGTTAACACATTAGGTAGGTACGTAACCTACCAAACTCACCTACACTTAAAACCTATACACAATCGAATTATCAATAACACAACAGTAAAACTATTTAAGCTCTGCACTGTATGAAATTGCAACTAAGCAATGTTCAATTTTACATAAAAACAATTAGGTACCTATTACAATCGTTGCGCGCGCGGAAAAACACTCTTACGCATCGAAATTAAAAGTACATGCTCTCACAAGCGTAGCACGTCACGCACTAGAGACTGGACCAGGAGCCAGGGATGTCAGACGGCCGCCCAGAAATCCTTGTACCGAGTTGGCTATAAGCTGGTATTGAAAACGAAAAACTGGTACCCCTGTGCTCCGCTGCGGCGCGCCGCAGCGGAGCACAGGGGTACCAGTCGGCGCTGCCAATCTATACAAATAAATAAAATTGGAGTGTCTGTTTTTAATATTAAGATAACCACTTTTTACTAAGTGTATATGGATGTATACACGATACTTATACCAAAACAACATTTTTTACCATTTTTGTCTGTCTGTCTGTTTGTTCCGAGTAATCTCTGAAATGGCTGGACCGATTTTGACGGAACTTTCACTGGTAGATAGCTGATGTAACAAGGAGTAACTTAGGGTACTTTTATTTTAGAAAAATTAAATAATAGTTTAAAAAACCTAAAAACACGCTGAATTTTGAGACGTATGTCAGCGTAGTTTTCAAAGACAGTTTTGTTAAATACCATGCGGACGAAGTTGCGGGTAACAGCTATTACCTATAATATTACTTGAATTAACACATCTTACCGTGGTAGTACGTCCTCCTGCGTTAATTTCCGACATCCACGCGCAGAAGCCGCGGGCAAAAGCTAGTACTGATTTATAAATTGTGTTGGAGATCGCATTCTAGGCAAAAAAATTATATTTTAATTTCGTGTACCGTTAATAGAGGGCAGTAATTATCGAACGCACCGAAAAAATATCACTTTAAGGTAAATGCTCCAACCAGCCCGCGAAATTCAAATTTTCTTACGTTTTTTGCAATTTGCAGGCCAGTGCTAGGTTGTATGTTGATTTAAATATTATTCGCGACTGTAAGACATATATAGTTACAGAATTATAATCATCAAAATCATCAATACAACGCTCTAAGTTCATAAAGCCGTAGGAATTACTTTTTCTGTTTTTTTTTGTTCCTAGGCCTTTATTTTTTGATATTATCTGTTAGATATTATAAAATGTAAAATATATTGAAAGAAATAAAAAAAAAAAAATTCATAACGAAGATTTTTATCGGAAAGCAGGGTTCAAAACACATGTGGGATATTACACCTGAGACCCTCTAAGCGGGAGTGTAGATTGTTACCACTACACCACCTTGCATCTAGATAATCATTTGATGGAAAATGGTAACCACTATCGAGACTGCTTACTATAATAAAGTTTTATATCTTAAAGGAAATCTGATTTCTGATTGTAATTTTTTTTTTTCATATGTAAGTATATCTAAAGTTTGTCAGTTATTCTGTATTGTCAGTGTATTTTTGTCGGTCAACGGTCAATCTTGGTACTTTTGCATACAAGGACCGAGTAGTCTTGGTACATGGTACCTGACACTGAAAACTAGTATGTTTACCAAGAAGTTGGTACGTCTGACATCCCTGCCAGGAGCATACTCCAGGAAAAACCCTAGATGTATTTCTTTCCTTTTCTTGCGCAATAAATATTCGTATGCGGAAGTGATTACGAACAGTTTTTGCCTACACTTACTTTGTTGCAAAATTATCGAATTGGCAACGTCGCATCGCCTAACTTTCTTGTCAGTTTACAAAACGAACCGAGCGCTTTGGCAATCTTTGTTTGCTTATGATAATAGGAATTTTGTGGTGATGGTTTTAGGTCTAAATTCAATCAGCAATACATTACAATATTGTATTATTTTTGAGTAGCGAGTCGCACATTTCATAGTTACGTTTTATTTATGTAGGTAAATGAAATTCTTTTGAGATGAATGACCTAATGAACTTGCGTAGCGTAATCGTAATGTATTCACATCATGTGTTAAAATTGTTAAAGTAAAAAAAAAATCCTGCGGCTATACCTGGGATTATAATTTGATAATTTTTGGTATACGTACTACTAATGCGATACCCAGTATGTGGTTTCATTAAATGTCGTATTATCCCCACCTCTCTGTATAACCACTTGACTGCGCATACAGTGCCCCGACGCTCGAAAACTATTAGTATTTTGTCGCCTATGCATAGGCTGCGGTTCAAGTAGCCATTTTAGTTGTGACCAATTGTTAGACCTCTGTGCACGCTAAATTATTGCAAATAATATAACTAAATCTGCAATTATAACGCATCAAAATACCTTCATGCGCGGTGAAGTGGTGTGGGAAACATTCCAAGACTTCTAGTTACAAAAATGATCGCATAACTTTTCATCAGTAAATAAACAGTACGAAAAATTATTGTGATTTAATCAGATTATGATCCACCGTAGGGGTCTATTTAAAATGGTGGTTGGGTAAACCAGCACACTGTGTGAGTCCCGCGTTGATGTCTTTTGGAAGTCTCGTTCTTTCATTAGACAATTCTAATGCATCTATCCCTTACTTTCACTTTGTATTTTTATCGTAAAAATTAGTGCTGTTTCCTTTAATAGCTGAAAGTCTTTATCGAAAATTTAAATTAAAAAGAATGAAAATTTTATTCAATTGAAATACTGTGGCTTCTTTAGCTTGGTCTTGACAATCCGTTTGTAAACTGGCGCCAAAACTACCGTGGCCATAGTACTTTCTGCCTTGGAGATGATATTAGACACCGTTTCTGATTGCTATTTCGTCGAATATGATAGTGGCGAAAGTTTTGTTCTTGGATTCTCTAGTTTTCATTTTATTACTGATTGATTTTGATTAAATATGATTATCTTTGATTTTAATTGAGTATTTATCACAATTTTAAAATCCATTTGATCGATATCGACTATTTTCCCTTAATGAAGTAGAGCAGCCCTACGATGGGCATACCTACGCAACTTGACCTTGAATTGACCAATTGCAGCCGCACGTTCTTCCTAGTCCCCCAGCCCGCAGTGGTGAGTCGTGCGCTAAGCAGAAATCGGCCTATACGCTCTCTAGTGGTTATATTCTCTTTGATAGGATAGGACAGTATTGTGACGCGTCAGTCGTCAGCCGTCACATCAATAACAATGAATGTTTCTGCTGGTACAGGTTACCTGACAGGGCTGCCGTATCAGCTGCCCGTGACGTACCTCACTCCTGGCGTTGCTGACTGGATGGTAGCCGCCCCCGTGAGTATCAACACATTTAGTTATACTAATCTAAATGGAATGACTGGGCTGGGCAGTTGGCTTACTCGTAAAATCGTCACATTAAAATGGTTTTCAATTCAAGTTCAATGAAGGTAAACCTGTAGTTAATATCTATCTATGAAGTACCTATGTATCGCACCACAGAACAAAGAATACAGAGAAGTGCCCTTACACTGGTTAAGCACGGGAACCAGTGTCGCCAAACTCACACATTTGCATAGCAAATTGTTCATTACACACATAAAAAACAGTGATATGATTGGCTACAAATTACACACGCAAGTTTTACAAATCATCTTCGTATTGCTTTAAAAAATTAAGTCGTATTACAAGGCATGAAAGTTGTTATTATTTGACATGACACACACAATAAAGACGTTTTTCGTTTAGAAACTTTAGATAGACAAATTTGCAACGAGTTCAGCAACTCAATGCTAGATGGCGCTGTAACCGATTCATTCTATTCAGAACGCTAGCTCCTTTGAAATAGATGTCATATTCACATGCACTTGTAATCTCTGTTGGTGAGTAGCAAAACACAAGTAAGAGATGAGGAAATATATCGATATTTTAATATTGAAGTTACGTAATTTATTCGAGTGAGCAATGTAATATAGTCCTCCAGACCGAATTTCGGCCACGGCGGCCAATCTCAACGGAGACTAGCCATCGGCGCGGGAGATATTATAGTGCTCAAGTGTATGCGCAGACACAGGAGCACTCACTCTTCCCTCACTCTCATAGTCCGATGGGACGGCAATCCGACACGACCGGAGAGAGATCAGGCGTAGGACCAACTGCTTAACGTGCTTTCCGAGGCACGGGGGTATCACACCGCCAACTTTCAAACTCGGGGCTGCTACTAAGAAATTCCTAATGGAAAAACCCAGTAACAGTTTGCCCGACCCGGGAATCGAACCCAGGACCCCACGCTCAGCGGTCGCGCTTGCGACCACGAGACCAACGGGGCAGTGTAATAATTTGTTAACATCATACAAATGCTTAATAACGGAAAAGGTTGATTATCGTTAAATATCAATGTTAAAGAGGTATTTGTATGTTTGTATAATAATAATAATAATAAAAACTTTATTGTTCAAGAAATGCTATGTACAAATTGAAATAACACTAGCCTCCACACTAGGATTCCCTGTGTCGTGGAGGCCAGTCTCTTTCGTCTTACACTATTACATCACAGTAGGGAGGCACATATGTATCTAATGTAGGGGGGTAATGTTATTTTCATAAAATCAGGTACGCGGGCGAAACCGCTGATAGAAGCTAACGATAAATGAAACGATAGCAGATAGTACTAAAAATATTTACTAACCTTGAAATAACACATATTTATTTAATTACTTGCCGTTTTTATAATTTTATGTTTAATTTTAATAGGTGATGAAATCGTATATTCATATATTTTGCTGTGATAGCTTTCATTAAGTCAGTAATATGATTAGACGTAAGAAATTCCCCTAATTGATGATAGCTTATGTTTTGGAATATCGATGACCCAATGAACTGGCGCATTATTTTAGCCATGATATAATCTTTATTAAATATGTAACGTCTTTTAAAAATATTTCGGACATCTGACATATCTTAATCACAGATGCTGATGGGTATAATAATCCCCTCTATCTTTAGCTATAATAAATCTATGTAATAATTGTTTTTTTTTTCTGTTACTAAAGCACTAACGCAAATATCACACTTAATTTTTTTAATCAACTGTCGTATTATATAACCAGCTATGTGAGCTATTGAATCCTTACTAAAATCAGACAAAATTATCGATACCGACCTACATAACGGATGTGTCCCATCCCTAAAGCCCGGGTGACACGAGGCTAGTATTTTGAAGCTAGGATAGTAAGCTAGTAAAGGGGTCACTAGCTTGGTTTCTAGCTTACCTACTAGCCTGGATTGTAACCAAGCTAGTGCTGTCTACACGAAGCTAGGAAATTTCAAGCTAGTCAAGTCAGTAGTGAGTTGTGCTTAACCTGATAACACGTATACGTAAAAATGAACAGTGTGCGTAAGAGAAAAGCAATTCTACTAAGAAAGTTAATTCGGAAGTTGTGTCAACATGCGCTAGATGAAATATTAGCTCTGCTAGAAGAAAAGCGTACTTGGACAAGACCCTGGATCTTAAGAAGACATAGTCATGGAGCATCTGCATTACTTTTAAAAGAACTGCGATCTGAGGATTCCGGCGAATTCAAGAGTATTTTGCGAATGACACCTAATATTTTTGACAATTTACTGAATCTAGTGGGACCACAAATACAAAAATTAAATACTAATATGAGAGAAGCCATACCGGCTAAAATAAAATTGGAAATAACTCTAGATTTTCTATCATCTGGTGTCAATTACAGGAAGTTAAGTCACATGTATCGTGTTTCAAGATCTACTATATCTAGATTTATACCAGAAGTTTGCAGTGAAATTTATAAGGCATTAAAGAAAGATATACAGGTATGTAGAATTTTATTTATTTCAAATTAAAGTAGGTACTTTTACGCTTACATAAATGGCGAGATTAAATTCTAAATTACAAAATGAGAAATCATAAATGACGACAAAATGTACGTTTACGCTACATAAATGGCGAGAAATGTATCAAGCATTTTGAAATGCTTGATAGATGGGATCTTCATCTTGCTCCAACTCTTGCTGTGGTGGCGGATGGATGATGGGTTCATCACGTTGCTCAGTCTGTTGTAGTTGTGATGGTGGATTAGTGTAGAGTGGACTTGCTGCAGAACTATTGTAAGAAAATGTGGTTGACATATTGGAGTCTGAAGAATTGATAGGTGACTGGTACGAAAATGTAGTATTTCCGAAGTTTAAATCATACATCCGACAGCGGGATAGTGTTGCGTTGATCTGATCCCTAGCTAAAATGGCCTATCCGGGTGAAAGCTTTTTCAACTGACTTGCTACATATTTTGCAAATATCTCATGTTCATCCAGCTCTGGTTCCTGAAATTCTCGTGAACTGTTTAAATCCTCCTTAATCACCTTAATTTCATTTATCAATGAACTCACTTGCGAAACCTTCCGTTTCTTAAATTGCGGAATGTTACTTCCGGGGGAAATAAATTTAGAAGTTTTATCTTGAATAGACGACATTTCGCTTGCAGGTTGAGACATTTCAACTGTCTTTTCTGACAGATTTTCTGCTACGGGTGGTTCTAATGACTGACTGTTGCTTGCACTGTTGTCATCTTTATTATTGTTTGGAGAATCTTGATTGTTCTGAAAATAAAAAATTTGTTAAAAATATTGTTACAGATTCCAACTACAACTGAAGAATGGGCAGCTATAGAAAATGGTTTCAGAGTGAAATGGAACTTTCCAGCGTGTTATGGCGCCGTCGACGGGAAGCATGTTCAAATCATAGCTCCTGGCAACAGTGGAAGTTTGTTTTTTAATTACAAAAAAACATTCAGTATTGTTCTTATGGCTATTGTTGATTACGATTATAATTTCATTTATATTGACGTCGGCGCCTGTGGAATGGCATCTGATGGAAGTGTTTTTAGGAATTGCTCCATATACAGGGTGTCCAAGAACCTGGCGTCCAACTGGATTCCCACGATGCCCCAAGTTCTAACAGTACTCAGAAAAATATTTTAAAAAATCCACCCCATGTACTTACAGAATTATACTGATTTAAAAAAAAAAGGGGAAATGAGCACCCTGTGACATACTTTTGAATGCTGTGACTGCTAATGCTGATAATTTCGATATTTCTTGGAGGTTTTGTAATCTAGGGTATTGCTGTGTCTAAATAGAATGTAAAAATAAAGTACTTATTGTACCATTTTAAAATAAAATATTATTTTAACTAAAGGTGATATGGAAAACTATTGAATTTCGCAACTTTGACCGACTGTAGTGTAAAAAAAATGTACCAAAATAGTATGGCAAGTGACGTCAAATTTTGACGCGTTTATTCCTCTTTTTAAAAAGGTATAATACTTACACATTAATTTGAAAAAAAAAATTTTTGATAATATTTTTACTCAACAACCCAATTTTTACGATGTCTTACAGAATTCTTAGAAAGAAAAATTTACGACGAATTGAATCTAACCTCTAAAGAATTACTATTGTATGCTCATAAAAATAACAACAGGCCTCTCAAAAAACAGGTTAGACCGTAAGGGACGGTATGTGCATGCATCTCACCATAGTGATTCGTTATTACAACAGGAGGGAGCAAGACAGAAACTATCTTTGCGATTTGCTGGTTCTTCTTTATGGTACCCCATTATTCAGGTAAGAGTGAGGGAGAAAAAGGTTAGAGGTGCGAGTGAGATAGATAGTGACGCTATCTGGGATCGTGCTATTTAGGATAACAGTACGGTCAGTACGCGTCACTGCCTCCTGCCGTTACTACGCACCTCTCTCTTATTGTTACCATTGATCACGTACTACGATTTAAAGCTTTGTTTATTGGACTCGATTACTCTTTGTGCTCTGGACTTTGAAACGAACTCTTTACGACGACCTTTGCCTGTGTTTGGACAGTTTGTGTTTTGTGTGTGCTACCATGGCGACCTACACTCCGCAAGAATACGCAAATATGCACTACATTTATGGAGAATGTAGAGGTAATGGACGAGCTGCAGCGAGACTTTACAGAGAAAGGTATCCGAGGGCTACGCGATATCCCGACCATCGAGTTTTCATTAATGTGCACAGATCACTATGTGACGGGCGGTTCCCCAATCAAGTAGCTGGTGAAGGACGACCCGTAAATGACTTCATACGCGATGAAGTTTTAGAGGCGGTGTCGGCAAATCCAAGCATCTCTGTGCGAGGAATAGAAGCTGATACGGGGATACCGAAGAGCACAGCACACAGTATTCTCCAAAAAGAAGAATATCATCCGTACCACGTACAGCGAGTGCAAAGTCTTTTACCTCGAGACTATCCGAGCCGAGTCGCGTTTTGTGAAACAATCCTGCAAAAACATCGAGAAGACGAAAACTTTATCGACAAAATTTTGTGGTCAGATGAATCAACATTTAAGAAGGATGGCTACATGAACCTACACAACTTGCACGAGTGGCATGTGGAAAATCCGCACTTGATGCGAGAAGATAGATCCCAGTACCGGTTCAAAGTGAACATGTGGACCGGTATTCTCTGTGGGAATATTATTGGTCCATTTGAGATGCCCGAGAATTTGACTGGCGAATCATATTTAAATTTTCTTCAAAATGATTTGCCAAACTTACTAGAAGAGACCCCACCAGATATGTGGTTCCAACACGACGGCTGTCCAGCACATTTTCGCGTATCCGTTAGAGAGTTTTTGGACGAGCAATACCCGAACAGGTGGATTGGGCGATCAGGAACAATCCCGTGGCCAGCCCGCTCACCTGACTTAAATCCGCTGGATTTTTTTTTCTGGGGAGCTATGAAGGAGCTCGTTTATGCGAAGCCCATTAATGACATCGCTGACCTTCGTGAGAAGATAACACAAGCAGTGCAGGTGATACGTCAAAAAAGTTACTCGCGAAACATAAAGCGGTCCTTTTTAAGGAGAGTGAGAGCTTGTATTGCCGCGGGTGGTCAACATTTTGAACATTTATTGTAATAAAATATCTTTAAACTAACATTCTTTGCTTTTATTCTACTGGGAACCCATCTACCTGTGTGTATTTCCTTCTTGCTCACTCTTGGAACCGAAGTAAATAATAGTAGTAACATAACAGTTTCTAAGATAAGAAAGGGTCCGACAGTTACCGTTAGTAGGTAGGCACTTCGTAAAAATTGGATTGTTGAGTAAAAATATTATCAAAATTTTTTTTTTCAAATTAATGTGTAAGTATTATACCTTTTTAAAAAGAGGAATAAACGCGTCAAAATTTGACGTCACTTGCCATACTATTTTGGTACATTTTTTTTACACTACAGTCGGTCAAAGTTGCGAAATTCAATAGTTTTCCATATCACCTTTAGTTAAAATAATATTTTATTTTAAAATGGTACAATAAGTACATTATTTTTACATTCTATTTAGACACAGCAATACCCTAGATTACAAAACCTCCAAGAAATATCGAAATTATCAGCATTAGCAGTCACAGCATTCAAAAGTATGTCACAGGGTGCTCATTTCCCCTTTTTTTTTGAAATCAGTATAATTCTGTAAGTACATGGGGTGGATTTTTTAAAATATTTTTCTGAGTACTGTTAGAACTTGGGGCATCGTGGGAATCCAGTTGGACGCCAGGTTCTTGGACACCCTGTATAATCAACTAGAAAATAACCTTATACCACAAGGCGGAGTAATTTTGGCGGATGCTGCATTCCCATTAAAATCGTATATTATGAAACCGTACCCAGGTGACAATTTAACACATGAAGAAAAAGTATACAACTACCGGCTAAGTAGAGCCAGAAGAACTGTAGAAAATGCCTTTGGCATATTGGCAAGCCGATTTCGTGTTTATCAAAGACCAATCGCAGTTGACGTAAAAACAGTAGACAAAATTGTACTAGCATCATGTGCTCTGCATAATTGGTTACGAAAAGAGCAAAAAAGCACTTATTGCATTAGTAGTGATGTCGACCAAGAAGACATTGAAGCGGGAAACATTATTCCCGGTTCATGGAGAATGGAAAATTTATGTTTACCCAGTATCAGTCGACAGGGAAGTAACCACTCTTCTCTGTCAGCTATCGAAAAAAGGGAGAAATTTAAGAGATATTTCAACAATGATGGAGCAGTACCATGGCAAGCAAGAATGATTCGTTAATTCAGACAAAACTACAAGAAAAATTAAAAATGCCGACGATTATTAATATTTCAATAAGTACTTTTAAGGTAAATAATTGTAAAGAGTAAATAATATTAAAATAACTTACCGAAGTTTTTCTCTTCATTGGCACCTTTTTTATGAAATTATGCATTTCCTCAAACCAAATAATTTTTGGCTTATAGACTTCTGCAGTTCCTGCTCCAGACCTCTCAGATTTTTCTAGCTTTGTTAATTCTTGACAATATGTAGCTCTTAGATTTTTAATTTTATTTTTAATCTCTTTTATCGACATTTCTATTCCATCTTTATTTAGTATGTCGCGTATTTTTTCTAGTGACGAGTCTCGCATTTGCTTGTCCTTGTAAGATGGAATACTTGCATTCCACAAACATTCCTCTTCTCTGTACAATTGAACGAATTTTAAATTAATTTTGTCCGCTAATTTCGGCATTTTAACAAATTGCACGCACTCTCACCACGCTCTCCGACTGCACACTAGCTTAGGTTCGCTAGCTTCGCGGTTGACACGAAGCTAGTAACGAAGCCAGGATAGTAAAACGGGTGGTGGGGGGCGCCTACTAGCTTGAAAAATAGAACCCCAAGCTATTAAAACTATCCTGGCTTGAGGCACTAGCTTGCTAGCTTCCACACTAGCTTACTAGCTTGTAAACGAAGCTAGTTCCGTCTACACGAAGCTAGTGTCACTAGCTTACTAGCTTGGCAGCACTAGCTTGGCTCACTAGCTTGATTTACTAGCCTCGTGTCACCCGGGCTTAATCGAGTAGCGTCGAAGTTACTAGAATTTTGGTTATGATTTTCCAGATGACGACTAAGTGTATTAAGACTTTGTGGCAATGAAAATAAGGTTGTTTATAGTTTGCATTGAAGTCATAACATGTGGTATTGCAATTAAAATCAATTATATTAAAAATTAACAAAGTTTAGTAGTTACTGATGATAGGATACACCTCCACAAGATACATTTTTTTTTCTGCTTTCGTTTTTGCAGGTCAAAACCGCACAACAAGGCATAATTTGTAATATTTCGCGTATTTCTGCGACAACCAATCGCGACAAGTATCTGACGGCTAATAAGCTAAATGCTGCGCATCTGCGCTTAATGTTGACACGCGCGCGATATCTGAGGGGCACTTCCTCTAGTTTTCTTTATTCCGTGTATCGCACCCCTAGATCTAAAGGAAACTAACTCAAATAATTTAATTTTTCAGTTATGCACACCTTCGAGTCTGTCATTTCAATACCTATCGACCAATAAACCAGATTCAAAACTATTTCCAATATTTGGAGTCGAATATTGAAAATAGTTTTTAATCTGGTTTATTGGTCGATAGGTTTTGAAATGACAGACTCGAAGGTGTGCATAACTGAAAAATTAAGAATTTTGAGTTAGTTCCCTTTAGATCTAGGGGTGCGGTATGTAAGTGAACCTACGCCTTTTTAGGGTTCCGTTGCCAAATGGCAAAAAACGGAACCCTTATAGATTCGTCATGTCTGTCTGTCTGTCTGGCTGTCTGTCTGTCTGTCTGTCTGTCCGAGTATGTCACAGCCACTTTTTTCCGAAACTATAAGAGCTATGCTATTGAAACTTGGTAAGTAGATGTATTCTGTGAACCGCATTAAGATTTTCACATAAAAATAGAAAAAAAAAACAATAAATTTTGGGGTTCCCCATACTTAGAACTGAAACTCAAATTTGTTTTTTTCATCAAACCCATACGTGTGGGGTATCTATGGATAGGTCTTCAAAAATTATATTGAGGTTACTCATATAATTTTTTTCTAAACTGAATGGTTTGCGCGAGAGACACTTCCAAAGCGGCATGGCAGTGGCATGTTTGCTGAAGCGCGTATAGATGGATTTCAAGCCATCATGCGCAAGAAAGCAAACTCGTTGCTGCAGCGTCTACGAAGCAGCAGCAACAGCATCTTAAATGTGATTGCTGCCCGTTTTGACTGTCCTTTTCAAAATCATTGGATAAGGACAGCCATTGGCATCAGTTAGGTACTAACAATATTAATATAATTTTAAGTCCAATTTTTGTTCTAACACACTAACTTTTTATGATTTTGTAACATTTTTTTTAATTTTTTTTTATCCTTTTTATGTACATTTATGGAGATTTTCTCTGAAATAAATTAATTGAATTGAATTGAATTGAAAGTGGTAAAATGTGTGTCCCCCTCCCCTGTAACTTCTAAAATAAGAGAATGATAAAACTAAAAAAAATATATGATGTACATTACCATGTAAACTTCCACCGAAAATTAGTTTGAACGAGATCTAGTAAGTAGTTTTTTTTTAATACGTCATAAATCGTAAACCGCAATTTACCTTTCATTCAATCAACTGAAATATAAAAATTAAAAAGAAACCATTTAATTGCATAAATATAAACCTTATGCATAAACCGTGAATACCTACAGGTTTGTACGGAACCCTCGGTGCGCGAGTCCGACTCGCACTTGGCCGGTTTTTTAACTTTTGCAAATGCAGAGAGTCACATAAATACTTTTTCCGCGTTGAAATTATTTTTTCGCATCTGGAAACAGATTTATTAAGGAAATGTTGAAGATATACCATGTTTCTAATATCCACCGTCCCGTTCGGCGAGACTCATGTAAGCACTAATCTTTTCAAATCAAATTGCCAGCGATCCATCAGGCCATCAAGTTGCCATGGTTTTCTTTAAAAAATAATGGAAATTTCCAGTAAATAATTAATTTTGCTCATCGTATCTTAGAGCCCGATCACACATGCCACAATCAACCACAGCAACACGTGTGCGTGCGATAATTTCTATGAAAATGAATAGTTCCACATCGCATACATAACGGTCTGTCTGTCTGCAAAAACTGGCCACAACCACAGTATAAATATGGACAGTATGGAAACTAGGCCTAGTTGTAGAAATAAATACCTACGCTCCACGGCAGCATTAGGGTTGTCACTCTTAATGTTTTTGAAACTGATCTGTACTTATTAAAACATCTGATTCTGTGTTCTGTAGTGATCAAACAATCGAGTTAAAATTACTAGTTTACAAATAAAATTTAAATAGGTAATCTCATGGCTTCGGTTAATACCAATAAAAGAAGATCGTTTATAACACGGAACAGTTTAATATTAATATACAACAACTTGTGAGCTTTGTCAATATAGCGTAACCTTTTACAAGTTTTGGCGTGAGCCGTGGAAAGACGAAAACGTTTCGTTGGCGTTTCCTTGTCGGAAGGGCGCGCGGTGGACGTGGACGCCGCAAGCGGCGCGCGCCATGGCGCGATGGCGCATAAATGTGGCGCCGATGCCAGATCAACGCGGCGGCTGCGCACCATACTATGCGTTTCAACTAAAGATGGGATGACCTTGGCACCATATTGTGAAAACAATTATGTTTAACAAAAAAATATTTTGTGCAAATTACTTTTCAAAAATATTTATCTTGTTCATGTTATTTTCATATGATTATTGTTTATTTAAGAGCGTGTAAGTATTAGAAAAGCGTGCATGAGGCATGAGAGAATTCTAATATAGGGCGAAGGTCATCCTTTTCTAAATTGAAACGCATAGTACTGGGTTTTAACCCGAAAATGCGTGTGACAGTAATTAATAATACGTAGTGGTTTTTTAATTACTGTCACACGCATTTCAATTCGGTTTTGGTTAAAGCTCCGGTTTTGATGAAGCCGAGTTCAAACAGCCGTATACTACGCAATACACTCGTGGCATTTTGTGGAGATTAACGAAACGTCTTGACGCGGCACTCACGACTGATAGCACCGCGATGTCCGCCTAGAGGTCTCGTCGATTCGCGTGTTTGTGTGAGTGTGCCGTTTCGAACGTTAGTACGTAGTTTCCGTACTGTCCATATTTTTACTGTGCCACAACGTAATCACATTGCAACTACTACCCACCGTACTAGTCTCAATAGGCTTGCACTCGCTCGACTTGTCGCACACGCAGCGCACGCACCCGCGGATCTAAAGTAAACTGTTAATACCTACCGTAAAGTACCTACTATTGTATATTCTACCTCTCTGACAGCCCTAGCAGATTGAAGCGAGACGGCAGACAGTTATTGTACTATGAACGCTATACGCAATGCAAAAGGTTGAAATTAGGTTGTTTTCCAGAATAGTAGGTAAATATCTCGGGGATTTTGCGCCGCTTGTATGGAAGTGAGACAGGCCTGCTAATACAACGCAACTTCAAGAAGTTGCAGCGATAGTGTTCAGGCGTGACTAATTCTGTGTTGTGTTGTAGTTTTGGTTCGTGCAAACGAGCCCTGAGTTCGATGTATTATGCGTAAATTTCGTCTTAGTCATTATCAACATCATGTTTGCACCATTGAGATAGTAGCCATTGGCGTCTGGCTCCACACGACCTACGATTTTCACGTGTCGCCAACTTGCTCGCAAGCAGGCCGTGGGAAACCAGCTTTACAATGATGATTTGTGCTGCAGCTGCCGGCAGAGTGCGCGGACGCAGGCGGGCAGGCGGTGGGGCAGGAGGCGCTGGCGTGCGACCACGACGCGCGGCCCGGCGTGCGCGCCGAGCGCGGCGGCCTGCACGTGCGCCGCGCCGGCTGGCTGCGCGGCTACGCCACCGTGCAGCTCACCGTATACTGCTCGCTCGCCTATCCTCCGCAGCTGGATCCTGCACAGCTAAACATGTTGCCCGCTCAGCCGAAAGTATTGCCTGCACTGCCAAACAGATCCCAGACTGTGATTGAGCCGGCACTTCCGGCGACATCTCCGACACAACAGCAGTTGAACGACACAGTATCATCGATAGCAACAACGAGTTCTCCTGAACTGTCTTCCTCATCCAACGAGAAGGATTCCGAGCTGAAATCAGAGCACATCCGTCGAAAACTGCAGTGGAAAGTGGGTCAGATCTAGCACTTACCGCAGGATACCTATCACCGATTCACGATGTTCCTGCGCGCTGATTAATAAAACTATCTTTCATGTAAATTTTAATTTGGAAAAATATAATACTATTTTATTTTATTTATTTTAGGACAACTAGACGTTTTTACACGCTTTATATTAGCTTCACTTATGTTTGTTTGTAACCGACTCCTTATAGCGCGATTTTGACCCACTTTAAACGACCAGATTTCATTCAAACTTTGCACATCTGTCAAGGACCGATGACAATGCAATAATTTCATTAATTTGTGCCATTATCCTTGCCAGGGTTACCAGGACAGCAAAAAAACTGTCTTTGAAAACTACGCTGACATACGCCACAAATTACGCTGACATACGTCTCAAAATTTGAAACATCCTAATAAATAGTTTAAAAAGCAGCTTTATATTAGGTGTAGCAGTGCAGCCGCAGCGTTGTATTCGACGGTCAGAGTGTCGGGTCCTCCCCGACACGCCACGAAATTGGCATCAAATAAACGCGGATTTACTTCATCATCTTCATGGTGATAGACATCATCGGATTTAATTACTTGGCCACATTTATCTACGTATATGTACATAGATAAATGTGGTCGATAAATAACTCGTTCCAAACATCAATTATATCACATTTCCGTCAACTGACTTGTAAAAATAAGTTAGCGCAACTCAAAATTCGCTCCACGAATTAGTTACAGTGTTTACTAATTGTTTGCATAGGAAACAATTTTCTGAACATGTTTAGAATATATTATAGTAACAATAAGTCGGCGAGGTAGTGCACCGTTGTTCCGTTAGACAGCCGTGACGCCGCGCGCGACACGCTGCTCGCCCGCAGCCGTGCCCGCTATGGCTTCGCGCTGGCCGCTCGCGGTCCTCCTGCTCGTCGCGAGCGACGCCGCGCTTCGCTCGCCTCACTACAGTCTTCGGGAACGACCGCCAAGTTATTGTGGATTCGCCCATTACGGTTAGTGTTCATCAGGCTAAATGTCAGCGCATACCTATCCTATCAGTTCCGCACCGAATCGACAACACGTCTACTCGATGCGATCAGCATTCGTTTTATGAAAAGCCATGCAGCAACACCCACTAACCAGCATCGTAACGGCTTCATCTCACCACGGAGATAAGCTAGTAAACGGCATGCGGTTAGTAATAGATTCGCAGCCGCCGAGTGCACGGCTGGGCCTGGGCATCAGCCCGCTTGAGTCGATAAGTCACCCTGCTTACGTAGGGTCGTCGCCGCCTCCATATAGTTGAAAGGACGTCACCACAAAGGCGCTCCAGTGACGTGCCTACGTTGCGTAGACGCCTGGCCTAACTCGACGCCTTTGACGTGAGTTGATGCCGATACTGTTGCTGAGCTTGATATGTGTGCGAACACTGCGATCTACCTATGACACACCTAAATATGTACAAGGATCTCAACGAAATTATGTCGCTACAACATATTGATGAACTTAGTTTAGATTAAGTTGGACATGGAGCGAAGACGCTTAAAGTTAAGTAGGTACCTGTATATTTTTTATCAATGTGGAACGACTCCTACCTATATCCTATTTTTTGTATTGATTAATTCTACAGAAATGAACAGTTGCGTGTGAGTCAGTGAGTCAGTGTTATCAGCTGCCGTAGCGCGTCGTAGGTATATGTGTTGTTGTGTGACGCACAGGCAGCACCGCGGGCTCGGCGCAGCGCCTGGTCGAGACGCACCTGGCGCCCGGGGTCGCCGACTGGAACATCGTCGTACCTGTGAGTAACATACACGCATTCTTCACTTTATGAGATAAATCAAGCTATGCCGTAGCTGCCAGTTGTCAGCACTCTAGACACGGTGAACTGTAATTAGTTGGCATCGTTGTGCAGATGCCGCCGCCGTGCGCGCAGGCGCAGGTGACGGGCGCGGACATGCGCGTGTGCGACGCGGACGCGCCGCCCGCCGTCACCATGAGCGACGCGCGGTCGGCGCGCGTGCACCGTGCTGGCCAGCTCGCCGGATTCGCTACCGTCAACGTCACCGTTTACTGCATCCTGCCCCCGGCGCCCCCGCCACCGCGTCCATCCCCGCCACAGCTACCACCCCCATCAACCCCACTACCCCCGCCACTTCCACCACCCCCGCCACCCCGACTGAGCCTGCCGCCTCCACCGCCTCCCACTACCACCAGCATCGCCCTACCGCTGTCGCACCTCACAGACTCGAGATCCACATACGAGATATTATCGAATGAACTGAGCTCAAAAGAACTGACTTCACACGAAGAGACGTCAGACGAATCGGAATCATCTGACTTGAAATCGATCGAGCTAACAACAACAGTGAAACCAACTTCGAGCACCACGGTGCCACCGACTCAAGAGGAGACAACAGCGCAGGTTGAACTTACACCACCAACTGATGTGCTTACAGCCCCATCGAATAACGCGACCCGCCCAAAAGAAAAAGCACCACACTCACTGAAAGTAACCATTAATATTAAACCAACCAACCAAGTCTCCACAGAAGAAGATGTGTCGCAGTCTTATACCGTAGAACTACCTTCGATATCAAACAAAGAAAAGCCAGACGAACCGATGGTATCGCACAGTCCCAGGTTGTCATCAATACCATACATAGTGACACCACCACGGATTGCTACGATGCCTCCGAGGAAACTCGTCAAGCAACCGCGTGACCCAGAGTTACTAAGGCCCTTGCCACCCGGAGCGTACCCGCATCCGGGTGTGTACCTGCCGCAGCCGCACCCGCGGTTTCAGCCACCGCACTACCTGTCCGGCCCGCAGTACTCCGCGATGCCGTCGCCGTACGACGTGATGCCGCCGTACTCGCTCGCTCCGGCCTACAGACCGTTCAGCTTGCTCAGTCCGCGGCTGACGTTCTTGCAGCGACGCCAGCCGCTGCTGTTTTTCCGTCACTTTTAACTCTGGTTGTTGAATGTTTCGTAAGATGACGTATCGTCTGAAAATGACTGTGTATTATTTCTTGTACTGATTCTAAACGAAGAATAAAAAAATATTGCTATTCAAGGTGATTGATCTAGTTTTGATGGTTTTTATTCTATTAATTACAATTTAAAGTCAAACAGCCAATTGCCAACCAAGCCACAATCACAATTACTACTAACTGTTATGATGCGAAAGTTTGTGAGAATGTACGACTGAATTGTTTCGCAACTTTTGAAACTTTACAGTAATAGGTAAGGTTTAATAGATCAGAATAACACATAAGCTAAAATTTATAAATGTGGGATAACTACCGAGCTCCAGTGAGCTAGAGCAAATAAATGATTTGATTGATTGATTGAAAGCTGCCGGTTATTATAAAAAATATCTAGACAAATAAATAAAATTGGAGTGTCTGTTTGTAATATCAAGATAACCACTTTTTACTAAGTGTATATGGATGTATACACGGTAGGTACATATAGCAAAACAATTTTTTTTACAATTTTTGTCTGTCTGTCTGTCTGTTTGTTCCGGCTAATCTCTGAAATGGCTGGACCGATTTTGACGGGAGTATCACTGGCAGTAGCTGATGTAACAAGGAGTAACTAAGGCTACTTTTATTTTAGAAAAAAAATAGGATCTCATGAAAAAAATAAAACTAATGAAAAACTCTTTTGTTAAATACAACGCAGACGAAATCGCGGGTAACAGCTTATGAATTATATAATCCTACTAACTACTAATGTTATAAATGTGAAAATATGTATGATTGGGTGTTTGTTTGTCAATCACGCAAAAATGGCAAAATGGATCTGGATCGAAAATGGCACGCAGAACCTGGATTAACACATTCTTACCGCGGTAGTACGTCCTCCTGGGTTAATTTCCGACATCCACGCGGGCAAAGCCGCGGGCCAAAGCTAGTTATAAAAATATTTAATAAAACATAGAGGCTAAAACACCCTCATGAATCGCTCTCTTCGAACTGATATTACATTACAATTTATTTATCTATCTATACTATATATTAATATATTAAGGCAGGAGAGTTAGTTTGTTTGTATGTTTGTTTGGTTGAACGCGCTAATCTCAGGAAATACTGGTCCGAATTGAAAAAAAAAGGCTATATAACATCACGCTACAACTAAGAGGAGCGGAGCAGTAATGAAAATACCCGATTCGACGCGACGGGAAAGGTCGGGGTAACAAGAAATTGAACGCGGATGTGAAGTGCGGGCAGAAGCGAGTTGTTTATATTAATGACTTTCTGACGGCATCATCGTATCCTATGACAATGTTTGCAGATGATAGCACTTTACTTTTTAATAGTGACGACGTAAGCACATTAGAGGCTGTGATAAATAATAATTCTACCTTACTTTCAGTTGTGAATTGGTTACAAAATAAGAATTTGATTATAAATCTTGATAAAAAGTTTTGATGAATTTTCAACAAAGAGTAAATTATAACATGGACTTAAATATTAAATACAAGGACAAAATTATTAATGAAACCAATGTGTCAAAATTTTTTGGACTAAACATTGAAAACACTTTAAAATGGAATTCACATATTCACAAAGTATGCAGTAAGCTAAACCAACACTCCTATGCTTTGCACATGTTAATTAAAACGGCCAATCAAGCAACAGTCTTGACGGCGTATCATGGTCTAGTAGCCTCAACATTGAGATATGGCATTATATTTTGGGCCAATGCCACGGGTAAAGATATGGTATTTAAGTGCCAAAAAAGGTGCATTAGAGTTAGGTATATGTAATTTGAAGATAACAGACAGCTGCAAACCCTTTTTTAAAAACATAATAACAAGGAGTGAAGATAGTGTCAGCAAATTCAAAAGTCACTTGTATTTATTCCTAATAGATAAGACGTATTACTCTAACGAAGAATTTTTAAATGATAAATATGACATTACCAGTCCATAGAATTATTACCAGTCCTATAATATAATTTACCATTGACATGCATGTAAAAGATAAATTTTATTTGATTAATTATGTACAAATAATACAATTAATTGAATATTTTTTTAATATGACATTACTAGCCCTTTTATATACTTTACTATTGACATGCATGTAAAAATAAATTATAATTGATTAATTATCTATTCAAATACATAAAATTGACATTAATAACACAAACGTGACATTGCATTGTATAAATTCAGATTTGTTACTACAAACTTAAAATATTTGTACACAAATTTTCATTGGTAGGGCATAAAGCTTGACTAGAATGTTTACATAAGACCTTTATTACCTGTGTTCACAAATAAAGACTGATTGATTGATTGATACCTACAATTTATTATAATAAATACATAGATATAATCATATATATCCTGTATAATAAATACTTATATACATACATACTAAATATTTAAGCTAAGAGAATAAAAGACGACTACGACAGTTAAGAAAACAAGATCACGACAACAAGTAATGCCCCTTCACGAGTCTTTTTAATACAGGTAAAGATTTCGCGCATTTTATTTGAATTGGCAATGCATTCCACAAACGAGCAGCCTGAACTGAAAATGATTTATCGAAGAAAGTTGCAGAATGCATTGGCATTTTAAGCTTTAAGTTATCTGATGACCTCAACAACTTTGTGTGGGAGTCACAAAGATACTGGAAACTATTTTTAGGATAGAGAGGGGTGTAAGGGGAAAAGAGCACATTATATAAATGGGAAAGAATATGAGCATTCCGGCGAAGGCGAACTGGTAACCACTTGAGCTTCACACGAAATTCGGATACATTATCATATTTGCGCAAACCGAATATGAACCTTATACAGATATTTTGAAGCCGCTCAAATGTATCGAGTTGGTTCTGGGTAAGGTCAAGATAGCTGGCATCAGCATAATCAAGGATGGGTAAAAGAAGTTAAAAGAGTAACCGTGGAGTTTCTTGCCGGCTCTTCTCCATAGGAACCAACTATTTGGAACCGTGCACCTAGCTTCTGATGTTTCATAAGTGCCCATGTAGGTTTATATGAAATAAAAATATTTTGATTTGATTTGATTTGAAGTGATTGTGCAAGCGCAATCTTGGTGGCAGTCGGCAGAAAATTATGCAGTCTCTTCAAAGATGCAGCGGATGCAAATAGCTTGCGGCTAACTTCCTGTAGCTGGGCAGTCTAAGTGAAGTTCTTGTCAATGAAAATCCCCAAGTTATTAACTTTTCCGAAAGAATGGGATAATTGAGTTTTCAAAGGAAACTTGGGGAAGAGCCATCCAGTCAATTCTTGAGACAGTCCTATAACTGCCTACCACAATAACCTGCGTCTTTATAGGGTTTACCCTAAGTCCATACCTCTTGCGCCAACCGCATATCCGGGCTAGATCGCGATTAATCACCAATATAGCCTCGGACAGATTTCCAATAGGAGCTCGAGAGTATATTTGTAAATCATCTGCATAAAGATGGTAGGAAGAAATTAGTTCGTTGGAGATAGAGTTAATAAAAACTGCGAAAAGAAATGGAGATAGAACGCCACCCTGTGGTACACCGGCAGAAGTATTACTCCAGTAAGACCACCGATGCAAATACGTTGCCGACGACCGAACAGGTAACTACGAAACCAGTCAATTACTGATGGAGATACAATAAGAGAGCAAAGAATGCCAAGCAAAACATCGAAATCAACGGTATTAAAAGCATTTTTGAAATCAATGAAAGCTAAGACTGTTAGATTACCGTTTTCCATGGCTGACCTTATATCATCCGTAATATTCAGAAGCGCTGTGGTGGTGCTATGACCAGGACCGAAGCCAGACTGGAAAGGGTTGAGGAGTTTATTTTTGAAGAGAAAAGTGCTTAATTGATCGTGGATTAACCGTTCAAGGACTTTGGATAGAAATGGTAAGACAGATATTGGACAATATTCAGAAAAGGATGAGGGATTAGGCTTTTTAGGTAAAGGAATTATTTGAGCATCCTTCCATGAACATGGAAAGACACCATTAGATGCTGAAAAATTTAGGATATGACAGATGACGGGAAGGATTACATCTAGTACAGAGATTAATATATTACGACTGATACAATCACTTCCTACTGCATTGGAAGTAATTTATAGTATGCTCTTCGTAACATCACTTTGGTACTTAACATCATTTTGAATAAAATAAAATAAAATATAATCACATGCGGAGAATTGACCAAAAACATATGGAGAAAAACTGGAAATCGGAAGAGAAAAAAGATTAAATTTTATTGTCCTATTAAAATCGGATGAAGCAGTAAAATGATTATTCATCATCAGCATCAATGTCTAAATCTTTTGGGATTGTCTCTTGTCGGGTTTTACCGAGCCCCAGGGTCCGAAGAAATTTCCAAACTTTGGATACGTCCCCATTTTGGACAGACGGATGAATGTGATGGCGATTAGCATTCCTACACACCTTATTGCAGAGAGTTTTAACATAGCTTTCCCTGTTAGCATTATTTGGTCTACGCTTAAATTTAGACTTTGCTGTCACTTTTTTATGCATTATTGTTTTAATTCCATCTGTGAGCCACGGCGCCGGCAAATGTTTAACCTTTCCTGCTCGAATAGGTGCGTGATGATCATAAAGCTCTATAAGTTTTATCACAAAAATGTTGACTAGCTCATCGACAGATGTGGAAGCAAATAAAGTAGACCAATCTATATTATTGGCATCCTTGCAGAGATCGACAACATTCATACCACCAAAATTAAGTTGCATAAGAATCTTAGCTTTCGCCTTTGGTGGGCGAATTTTGTATGATAGAAAGATTAGGTCATGATATGAGAAGGCATCAGCTGAGCATTGGCCACATACTTAGCGACGCGATCAGAAGATGAAACGAAGATCAAGTCAAGAAGTGAAGGAGTAGAGTTAGGAAAATGGTGAGTGGCACTCAGCGGAAGAATGGAAAGGTTACTGGAAGCCGAAATATTAGTCAGAGAAGAAGCGCGGTAGTTTTTTTCCAGAAGACAAGTATTAAAGTCACCCATGATTAGGTATACTATGACTGTAAGAAGGGATAAGCATTTCTAATAGATTTTTAAAAGATGAAAAGAAATTAACACGTAATGAAGGACAGTAGTAGACACCAAGAAGTAATTTCGAATGGTTTATTTCAACCTCAAAAAAGAGATGTTCACCAGCATTTGATGGAGGTGGCTGCGCTGATACATTGATACCTGAGAAGGGAATATGTGTACGGAGATAAATAGCAACACCAGCACCAACTGACCGGTCGTTTCTTATAAGCTGGAATCCAGGAAGAGAGTAGCTAGTTGAAGGGAGACAAGGTTTAAGCCATTATTCGGAAATAAGAATAGCATTAATGTTTTTATAGTCAAAGCTTGCCAGCATACCGTGCAAATGAGCCGGAATGCTCTAAGCATTAATGTCGGAGGAAGCCATGAGTCGGGTTGATTGTTGTTTGCATGTATAATGCACAATTTTATTTGTTTACATTTTAATTACTTTTAAAAATCCTAATTTATTTTATTTGATTACTTAAATTTTCCTGTAATTTAAAAACCTTATACTTTTAATAAAAGTCATGAATATCGTTATTTACATGACGACCAATCAGAGCAGAGCGCGAGCCTCGAGCGGGTGCGAGGCGCAAAGGTTGATGGTTTTTGGTTGCACATTTTAAAAGTGATAGCGACTGATCGAGTTGGATCGTAGAGTGTAAAATATAAGATTGAAGTAAGATCGGTGCCCTGAACCCGCTGCTCAGTCTTGACTGTTAATTTTTATTTTACAATAGTGTGTAGTGTTAAAATATTGTTTAATCTAAATTAAAATAGTGTGAAACAGTGATTATTGTGTTTTGTGCTCGCATTTTAGCCTAATGACGCCCACTAAGGCCGGAACCCCTAATGACCATGTCAACGAGAACAATGATTTGTCGGAGAATCATTGTTCTCGTTGACTGTACATGTATAACGTTAAAATTCTTGGGTACATCATAAATCTGCGCTGTAAGAGTCTCTGCGAGAAGGAACACTCACAAAAATGTCGTCGCTACTTGCTAAAGAAAAGAAACGATTACTATCACTGCTTTCATCAATAGACATAAATATTAACTAATATGATAAAATAATATAGATATAAAATACTATAAAAAAAAAACACCTTGTTAAAGGTTGATCAAATATCAAGTCCACCTGCCGGTGGCGTTAAAATAACTTTAATTTCGGAATTCGGTGTCTTAGGAATATTTAAGGTTTTTTTTTGCCACCGACTTCCGAAATTAAAGTTATTTTTGACTTTGTAGTGTTTTTTTAAGGAAGTCGGTTGTTATTTTTTTGTAAAAGTTTTTATTTTTAACTTTTTAGTTATGGTAGATACCCCGCACTAATCTAATCGCGTTATTCGTTCATTTGTAGCGCAAATACTTAATGCAAATTTAAGACTTATGTGGTTTTCACACGGACCCCATAGTCCAAATGAAACTAAATTAAAATGAGACCATTCGGCAAGCACCAGCTTTCAAATAAAAAAAGTATCATCAAAATCGGTTCATCCACTCAAAACATTTAAAAAAAATGCAGTCGAATTGATAACCTCCTCCTTTTTTTGAAGTCGGTTAAAAATTGTCGAAGCTTGATAAATAAATAACGGAAGGTATATACAAAAAACACGATATTACCCGGACTTTCTAGAAAACATTCACAAAAAAAAAGCACTTTTTTAAAGCAGCAGAACGCTTCAACCTTGCGGTTTTCACAGCAGCTACGACCGGGACAGGACTGGCACAGCCGGTACGAATGCAGCCGATTCTGGTTCACTCTGCTCGGGCTCACTGGGATTCGGCGTCAATCAAATCAGCCTATCGCAGTCCACTGCTGGACATAGGCCTCTCCCATGCTGCGCCACAACACCCTATCCTCCGCCTTCCGCATCCAGTCTGTTCCAGCCACCTTTTTGAGGTCGTCGGTCCATCTAGCTGGGGGGCGTACCACACTACGCTTGCCAATACGCGGTCTCCACTCCAGGACTCGTCTGCTCCATCGGCCATCGGTCCTTCGACAAACATGGCCAGCCCACTGCCACTTCAGCCCGCTGACCCTGCAAGCTATGTCGGTAACTCCAGTTCTTTTCCGGATAACATCGTTTCTGATCTTATCCATCAAAGAAACTCCGAGCATAGCCCGCTCCATAGCGCGCTGAGCGACCTTCAATTTGTGGATCAGCCCAACCGTCAGTGTCCACGTTTCGGCAGCGTATGTCATGACGGGCAGGACGCACTGGTTGAAGACCTTGGTCTTCAAACATTGCGGTATCGGCGACGAGAAGACTTGACGAAGTTTTCCAAACGCTGCCCAACCCAACTGGATCCTCCTGTCGGCTTCTTTCTGGAAGTTGTGTCTACCAAGCTGTATGACTTGCCCAAGGTAGACATACTCCGTCACAACCTCGAGAAGCGACCCTTCGATGCGGATTGGACTCGGCAAGACGTGCGAATTGTACATGACTTTCGTCTTGTCCAAGTTCATGCCGAGGCCTACCCGCCGTGAGGCTCCATTTAGGCTATGCAGCATCTGGTCTAACTGTTCCAGCGTCTCTGCCATTATGACGATGTCGTCGGCAAAACGAAGGTGTGAGATGTACTCGCCGTTCACACTGATTCCCTGTCCAGTCCAGTCCAGCGTCTTAAATACGTCCTCCAGCGCATTGGTGAACAGTTTCGGGGATATCACATCCCCCTGTCTCACCCCCCTGAGCAGTTGGATTGGGCTGGTTTTCGTATCCTGGATCTGGACAGTCATCGTTGCAGCGTCATACAAGCACCTCATCACCTCGATGTATCTCCAGTCAATTCGACATCGTTGCAGAGAGGCCAGAACTGCCCAAATTTCGATAGAGTCGAAGGCTTTCTCGTAGTCCACAAATGCCATACACAGCGGCTGATTGTACTCCTCGGTCTTCTGTACAATTTCGCAGCATTGGATTCGGCGTAATCCTGTCCAATTCAGCGAGGGACTCAACCCGATGCCGCGTATCATTGGGACCAAGGACATACACGCAGCCAGCCTTAGTCCAGCTCTTGGTGACACCACATCGTTCCCTCGCGGCCAGGAACACATCATGCCGCCCCTTTGTCAGGAACTCGGACATAGTGACGCCTGTTGCCTTTAATTTGGCTTTGGAAAACCAAAACTTATCTCGAACCGCAATACTGCCCACCTTGAACAGGATAGGCCTGGTTTTATTAGCAACTGCTCGTCCCATCCTGTGACATCGGCTGATGTCCGCAACTGTGAAGTCACTCAACTGTAATTTATTACACACCACCTCTGCAATCACCTTGGCGGTGTCCTTCTGCTCCTTATCAACACCATGCAACAGCAAGTCTTCCTCCGTCCCCGCATCTCAATTTGGTCGACACTACGAGCTAGTAGCTCCACCTGTTGCTGTACGCTGTTAAGAGCCTGGGTGGTGAATGTCCGGAATATTGTAAACTCCGCAGCCAGGCTTGAAGTTGTGACAGGTGATGAAGATTCCTTCTGCAGTTCATCTTCAAATGCGGACATCTTCGTATGAAACAACTCCTTTAATTCACACAGAGTGCTTGCTAGTGATGTCAGTGAAGTGATGTAGATTTTAAAAGAGAAATTGTAAAGAGATAACGCTACACCAGCAGGTACAAACAATGAACTTTAATTAAATTGCATAAATTATAATTTTTCTATTAAAATATATTCAATTTCAAATAGGAGCAAATTTTTTTTTGTGTGATTATTACAACTACCCACAAGCGAAAAAAAAACACAAAATAATACCTACATCTATTCATCTGCAAACAGATCGTCGCGATGTGCTACTAGACACTTGGCACGTGCAGATGCGGCGGCAATAGTTTGGGGGAAACAATCGATCTCTGATGAGAGTACATGCGTTTTTATTGGAACGAAGTTCCATATCGCGCGTTGTGAAAGGGGGCTAGACGGAAAAATTCTCACGAGAAGTTAAAAACGACATTTTTTAACCGACTTCAAAAAAAAGGACGAGGTTTCTCAATTCGACCGTATATATTTCGTTGTTTGTATTTGTTTGTATGTTGTTGTTTTTTTTGTTGTAAGTAGAGAGAGGGAGAGAGAGACAGTGGGAGAGGGAGAGGGAGAGATAGAGAGAGAGAGAGAGGGAGAGAGAGAGAGAGAGAATATTTTTGTTGAGTGTATACAGGTTTTTTGTACATAATAAATAATAAAAAAATTATAACCATTATGAATCCTGGAAAGGAACTTCGTTCCATCGGGGTGTCCCTTGACACCTCTAAAGTTTTTGTTATTATTTTAGTTTAATTTTTTCAGTTAGTGAATGATTGATTTATCGCCTTATTTGATTATGGCATATTATATCATCATCATCATTTCAGCCGTAAGACGTCCACTGCTGGACTTAGGCCTCCCCCAATTTGGGGGGCTTTGCCATAATCACCACGCTTGTCAGGCGGGTTGGCGATCGCAGTATGGTGGTAAAATGCATAGAGAACGCTGCTGCCCATTCTCTAGTAAGTCCCTTAGTTGCCTTTTACGACACCCACGGGAAGAAATGGGGTGGTGTTATTCTTTACGTCCGGCACCACACGGTACCATATTATATGGCTATATGGAAATAATGTGGCATGAAATAAATTCCCGCAAGGAATTTGTTTGAAAGAAAGAATTGATTAAAGAAAGAAGGAATTTATTTAAACAAAATTTTGTAAACATAACTAATCACAAATGCAAAGCGGGAGGGGAGGAATGATTCGGATTGGTCATTGGTGATTTGATTTGTTTGAGGGTAAACCTTATTGACGTCCACGTAAACTTGTGTTGTTCATTGCAGTGCGCAGGTTATGGTATAGTAGGTAGGTAGTATATTGGATTCAGTATTATTGTTTTTGCAAAAAATAATCATGTTAACACTGTAATGTGCAAAAGGAACAATGTCGAGCGCAAGGGTGAGGCTGATTAACACGCTCTTTTTAGCTTCACCTGTATGTTTGTTTTTATGTAGGTAGGCGGTCCCAGAATGAATTGGCCTAGCTATGAAATAATTAAGAAAATGAGATGACACAAATTTTATTTTTCTACTAGCTTTGCCTGCGGCTTCACCCGCGTGGTGTTCAGAAATTATCACACAGGGATGTGCTACTCAGACAAAAAGTATAACATCAGCTATCTGCCAGTGAAATTCCCGTCAAAATCGGTCCAGCCGTTTCAGAGATTAGCCGGAACAAATAGACATACAGATAGACAGACCGACAAAATTTAAAAACAATGATTTTTTTATGTAAGTACCATATATACTTTCATATGCATTTAGTGAAAAACTGTTAATTCGAAATTACAAACAGACACTTCAGTTGTATTTATTTATTTGTATGTATGTATGTACAGATAAAATCTCCACTAATATGAATACACTTTTCACACCTGCGAACTAACATTTCTAAACCTTCGCAAAAGTAACTGCAATCTTTGTCTTCAAAATGACTAAGGAAGGCCGCCTGCAACTCGGGAACAAATAAGGTCGATGTAGGTGCGCTGCGCGCTGTCGTGAAGCAATAGGGCGCTTATAGACAACTTGTCTCGGCGCTTCTCTTTAATCTTGTCTCGCAGTTTATATAGGAATGAAGCATAATATTTGCCGTGTACGCCTATTACGTTCTTTAAAATCTACCATCAAAATCCCATGAGAATCTTACGTGATTGTGCACATGACTTTTTTAGTGGATTGTTGCACCTTTGCTTTTCTAGGTGGCTTTTGACCCTTCTAACGCCACTCCATTGAATCGCGCTTGCTTTCTGGATCATAATATAAAACCATAGTCTCATCACCAGAAACTAGCCACTCCATCACATTCTTTGGGGTTTCTCCACAAAAATCTAAAAACTCAAAAGCACAGCGCACTCGCTCCTGTCTTTGCACAGCTGAAAGAAGTTTCGGAACCTAACTTGCACAATTTTTTTCATATGAAAATGTTCATGGGTTGCACGATGGACGGTAATTTTTGAGAGCCCAAGTCTAGCTGCATTTTCTCTGGTCTTCAAACGGCGGTTACTTAATACCTCCTTTTCGATTAGAGCAATAGTTTCAGGAGTGAGCAGTTCCACCGGTCGGCCGTCAAGGCCAATGTCTTCGACGGTTTCTCTCCCGAAGGAAACTCTTTCACCCAGTTTTTTACCGTGCTGGGAGACTCCTTGTACACACAATTTAATCGTTTTTTTATTAGGGGGGAGGTAAGTCTTCTTTAAACAGAAACTTTATGACGCTTCGATATTCGGTTTTCGATATTTTCAAAAAACTCGCGACTCCTGTTGTTCAAAACACTGCTGAGCAGAGACTGCACTTTTCATGTCGATGCATGTTCGTATATAAAGTAATCAACACGCGTAGCATGACCACCGTAGAAATGAGTTTTGTCGACGTAAAAATAGATAAAAATTATAGATTGTAGAAAGATTACAGACAAAATTAAAGATTGTAGAAAGATTTGTACCGTTTTATGCTGGCGTAGCATGACAATTCTATCTCTATTCTACCAAGAATAAACAAAACCCATTTCTATGGAGGTTTCCGGCGACTGGGACCGCAACTAACCAGGACCGCGGTCCCAGTCGCCGGATCCATAAAAATTAAATAATTTTCTTCCGGCGACTAGGACCACTCATAGGTAACTTAAAAAAATCTACTATACAAGCCAAAATCGGTACAGTCAAACGAAAAAAATCTAAATTATTTATATGAATATCATTGACTCGTTCTAGACATGATTTTATCCTATACGCTTAGTAATAGATTAAGCTAGCCCGTTTTTACATAATTCACACATGCAGGTAAACACACACAAAGGCGTTGTTGATTATTATTATAAGCACGATTTATGTTTTTTTTTAAATTATATTTACGGTACCACTTAAAGGCTGATTTTGTGATAAATAATTACTTTCTGATTGTTAATTGTTTGAAAATCGTTGATTATTGTAATTTTTTTTTTATTATTGTTAGCATGATTTTCGTGTACGTTTTTACTAAGAAAGTTTTAAATAACAGAACTGTAGTCAAAGGCTTTTTTTATATCAATAAATGATGTTTTTAAATCAAAAAGGATTTTTATTCAATTATTACATCGTCGTTTGACTGTACATTATTTGATTTCAGTTATCATTTGTGAGTGGTCCCAGTCGCCGGAAGAAAATTATTTAATTTTTATGGATCCGGTGACTGGGACCGCGGTCCTAGTTAATTGCGGTCCCAGTCGCCGGAAACCTCTTTCTATGGTGGTCATGCTGCGCGTGCTGATAAACGTACTGTCCGATACAAGATAACATGTATCGACAAATCGCGTAGAACTATATCAGGCCAGTTTATTTTGGGATCTACTACGTATGTTTGTAAGTATGTCGACTCCTTTGGACTTGATTTTGAACCACTTCAAACTATCAGATTTCATTTAAACTTTGTAGACTTATCGAGGACCGATGATAATACAATAATTTCATTTGTGACTGGCCTGTTAGTCTAGTGGTTAGTGACCCTGACTGCTAAGACTGAGGTCGTGGGTTCGATTCCCACCCAGGAAAAATCTTTGTGTGATGAGCACGATAATTTGTTCTGTGTCTAGGTGTAATTTATCTATAATATGTATGTATTTAGAAATATATAAGTATGTTTATCAGTTGTCTGGTTGCCATAGTACAGGCTCTGCCTAGTTTGGGATCAGATAACGGTGTGTTGGTTGCAGGGCTTGGAAACGTTATTTAAAACAACGTTTTTAAAACGTTTCTAACCGTTCTTTGTAGAACATTTTGTTCGGAACGAAAAGAGAACGTTTTCTAAAACCGGTTTATTCCGCAGGACGTGGCCGCGCACGGCTTGCGGTGACAAGCATGAATATCCCAAGTAGCACAAAAGTGCTGGTTAACAGCATTTTTACAGTGCACAGTGAATGCATTAGTTGCTGAATAATAGCGTAGACAGCGCATCCTCAGATGATATAACTCTAATTTGGGCACAAATTATTCAGCACATAGCTGAGTAAGAGTTCCAATTGATAAATAATTGCATTATAATAACATCATAGTAGCATTTATGTGTGTAACAGTCACCTCAAGAGCTGAATATTGCCTGATTAACAAGGCACGTGTGACTTACTATACAGCAAGGAAGACGAATGTGTACATTGTGTGTACTTTTAAACAGCTGAAATGACACACTGAGCGAAATTGTGGAATGCAATAACTCAATATTATTTATTTTTCTTTAATATGAACTGTCAAATTGTAAAACATGAAGTGTATCGTTGTGTGCAAGATCTCAGGAGCCATTGTGAAAATAAACATAAAATTTAAGGTAAGTTAAACTTCGATTTCCTGCTATTATATTTCAAATCTGATTGGGAAGGTAACTTTACTGTCAAATACCATACATATTTAGTTCAAAATTTTCACGCGCCTTCGGAATACCACTAAATACTAAAAGAAAAGTAACAAAAATTGAATGAATATAAAATAAATTTGTTTGTTTTAGTACAAAGAAAACAAAAAAAAACTGTTTTCGTGTAATTAATTTGTAATCCAAATTAATTACGATTGATACCCTATAAAATAAACAAAAATTTAAAGATAAAATTTTATAATAATACACAGTAACGCAGTGAATATGGCGGATGGCAAGTGAACAGTTTTAATGTTAATATAATGCTAAGGTCTGTACGGGTGTTCACATGTGGCCTTTAATTCAGCAAAGAGTAAAATAGTTTGGCACTTGTGGAATACAAATCAGACACGGATCGATTAGGAGAGTTATATTGGTTCACATTTGCATCAGTTACCTTGATAACTACCTTTATGGATCCAAGCTTTTAGGGTTCCGCCGTGGTTCGTTTAAAGCCATTTTGTTCCTTTTTTTAGTTGTTATTCGACGATAAGTATACCGGATGACATTTTTTACCGTCTCGACCTTCAAATGGCGTGTTGTGTAACTAGAATAGAAGGCAGGAAGGCCTTCAGATTCATCGCAGGTGACTCAAGGAGCGCGGGAAGCGGGCGGACGGGGATGCGTGTGCGGCTCGTGCGCCTGCGAAAGATCAATGAAACCACCTATCGGCCGGCTTCAAAGGGTGGGACCGCGCTACGAAATCATTGATACATGCCGCGCGTTGAGTAGGGTGCGTATGCTTTGAGTTTCGATAGATTATAATAATTATTTTTTTGTTTTTTTTTTCAAAATTCTGTTTTTGTTGTTCTAGTATGAAAATGTTACTTTAAATGTGTAGTATTTATTGCTAGATCAATTTAATTACATGTTATTCAAAAATAAAAATCATAAAAATTTCTATGCCAAAGGCTTCACCTATCACCTATCACCCCCATTTTTTTTCAAGACGTTAAAAAATGTCACCCGGTATAATTAAAATTGTAATTTAAGTAGCTGATATTATAATTTAATTATGGATATGTCTAATACATAAGTTATTGATTTATTCAATATGCGACGAAATACCTATAACTTAGTAGATACCTATCTAAAAATAATGTATTCTCCTGGCCTAATAATAATTAATTACTTCCATATGAAATTGAAATTGACATGCCATACGCACAGTATTTATGCGACGCGAAAAGTATTTTTTATGAAACATTTCGCTTGATCTTCTGCAACATGGTGCATGCAACGCTATCGTTCACACGCCCGCGCCGGCGCGTGGCGCGGCGACGACGTCATGTCGCTTTATCGCTAAATCGCAACTGGGTTGGTCGTTCGTATTCTACGATAGATGAACAATATCATTTCAATTTAGGGTTGCGAATAAAAGTAAATAAGTTGCGATCGACTTAATTCCTGCTATTTTGGTAGGTAGTAAAGTAGGTCCTCTGTGTTTGTGTCTGTAGATGTTTTGTATATAATTATTATGTTACGTTAAGTTTAGGTATTTAATATGTTATTATATCTTGTGGTTTTTTTCCTCAAAAACTGTATAGGTAGTGTTGTCATTTTAAGGAACTGATACTTCTATTATAATAAATATATTTCTCTTGTTTTTTACAGAACAAGCTTTTCAAAATAGTTCAGACTATAGAGAGCGATGTTGTCGATCTAACAGTCGTTCCTGCATCGTGGAAAACTAAGGAAATTCTATGGTGGCCACCGAGAAGTACCTACTTTTATACTCCTTGAAATTATAAAAAGATGAAAATTCAAGGCCTGGACCAGAGTGGTACACCGTAAATTGTTCTTTAAAAAGGGAAAATTAAATAAACATTAAGAAAATTACGTTTTTTTTAGATGCTAGCTGTACTGGTATTTCCTAACTGACTACCTCTGACAATAATTGTCGAAATCTGAAATCTTAAAAACTCTCGAAATTAATTTATGTATTATAATTAAAAAATCTTGGATTTCTCTTAATAAATCTTCTTCATTTTTAAGAAAGTACCAGAAACATACCAATATTAATTTTGTGGCAACCATATTAGTCCCGAAAATGTGTAGGTTATAAGAAGATTTTTGTAGCAGAGAGTACCTACTCAGCTTAATGTCACCAAAGACACTGATCTCTATTTATAAAGGCTT
This sequence comes from Aporophyla nigra, assembly GCA_947507805.1. Classification (NCBI taxonomy): domain Eukaryota; kingdom Metazoa; phylum Arthropoda; class Insecta; order Lepidoptera; family Noctuidae; genus Aporophyla; species Aporophyla nigra. Next base: position 25,404,476 of record OX382302.1, on the reverse strand, counting down.
TTTTGTATTGTTTTGTCAATATGTGCAATTATTATTTATTGTTACTTTAATTTAAATCCGACGTAAATTTGACATTTGCTTTTATTTCAACTAAGTGACATATATTTTTAGTTTGTTAATAACATTTTATTGTTTTCTGCTGCAGCATTGTTACTTTTATCTTAATTTTTGTAATATGGGTTATGTCTGAAATAAATTGATTTCATTTTATTTATTTTTTTATAAATATAACATACGGAACCCGTCGCGTCCAATGTTCCATTCGCGCATGCCGACACTTCGATGCATACTGTTATTCGACAACTGACTAATAGGGGAAAAGTGAACCTGTATGCAGCATAAAGCATTAAATTTTTGTTAAATAAGTTCACAAAGTAACTGATTACATTATAGTGGGTTACATGTTCTCTCTTAAAATGCAACGGTTGTATAGTACACGTGTGGGCTATTATTCAGAAAACTTACAGCTGATAGGGTACTGCACTACTAAGCGCTGAATAACAGTGACTTTGTGGCGTGTTTGTGGTGCTTAATAGAATTACTGTACTATAGCGAGCCCTAATAAAAGTAGCGTGTTGCCAGCTCGCGTCTCCGCTCGCATGCCATCGGCGTCGCCGCCATCATGTCGGCGTTCGGCTCGCCTCCGCGCCCGCGCCGCTACGGCTCGCCAAAACAGTCACGCAGGAGTCCCCAAACTGTGAACACGCGCGCGCGTGGCGCGCGCCGAACGCTGACCGTCGTCCGATAAACATTATTAGAATACCAGTTTGTGTCCGTGTTCATAGCTGATTGATTACACAAGTTTAACCACCACCTCCGTAGTTTTCTTGCACACATCAAGCCTCCTATAACTGGCAGCCTAACGTGGAGCAGAACATTGTGCAATGTGCAAGCGTGATTTTCGTAGAATTCAGTAATGGTTTCGTGTCATGTGCCGGTCGAAGTACCTACATAATAAAATGCGTATTTAAGGTCTCGCGAAAAGTGAACTGTGTAACTGAGGAAGAGACAGTAAGACAGTCATAATATAGACAGTCGTTAGTGTCGTTCAGTACTTCACGTGTTGTGAGTAACTAGGTTTCTTTGCAGGTACCTACATAATACCTGAACCTAGGTTACCTACTGAGTTACGGACCTGTAGTGAGTGTGGTGCTTCAGTCGATCGCGTATAACAACTAGGTTTTGTTCCGGGTGATACGTACCTGAACCTAGGTTACTCTATGAACATTCGAGAACATTTTAGTAACTAGGTTTTGTTCCGGGTGATACGTACCTGAACCTAGGTTACTCTACAAACATTCGAGAACATTTGAGTGATTAGGTTTTGTTCCGGGTATACCTACCTGAACCTAGGTTACTATAAGAACGTTCGAGAACATTCTAGGGACTAACTACACCGAACTTATAATGTTGTGACGGTTTTATCGCGTAAGTTTCGTACCTACAAATCGCGATTTATTGTGTGTCACGTGTAGGTTTCGTACCTAAAAATCGCGAACTGTTGTGTTTGTGACTAGTGAGACTGTTTTACCGCGTATGTAACTGTGAACAGTTGATAAAGTGCTTCGGTAAAACCTAATAAAGTGTACCTAAGTGTGCGTTTTCATTTAGGTTTCGTACCAATTTCGTACGTATTGTGAACTTTTGTGACTGGAAACTGTTGTAGCGTATAATTGCTAACATTATTAGTGCTTAGGTAAAACCTAGGGTACCTAACTTCGGTTATCTTTGTTTTAATCGCGAATTGTGGACTATTTTACGATGGTGCTAACGAGATCGCGTGCCGCGAGCCCGGCTTCGGCTGGCGCTACGTCTATGGATGTGGCGCCGCCCCAAGCGCCCGCGCCGGATACCGCTCCGCGCGGCGCCGACACCTACGTCGCGGAAGCGACTGTGGTGGATCCGCAGCCAGCTGCTGGTGCTGCAGCAGCTCCGGTCACGATGACGACCGACCAGCTGTTATTGCTGATAGACAGGTTAAGTCGCAGCGATCCTGTAAGTACACCAGTACCATCTTTTTCTGGCCACTTTGCCAAATGTACGGCGCGCTTTGACGGTGAAAAGTCAAGCAACGTCCTGGCTTTTATTGATGCCATAGAAACGTACAAAGAATGTGTTCGAGTCGACGATAATAATGCGCTTCGTGGGTTACCTATGTTATTGACGGGTACTGCTGCCACATGGTGGCAAGGCGTAAAAGATACCACCGTAACCTGGCAAGCCGCTGTTGATTCGCTGAAGCAGACATTTGGACCACGGTTACCGCCGCACAAAATTTATAGACTTATGTTCGAGCGAGAACAAAAAGCAGACGAATCGACGGATTTGTTCGTATGTCATGTCAGAGCGTTAATCGCTCAGCTCCCACCCTTCTCTCTTACGGAGGTAGTTCAGTTAGATATGACATATGGGTTGCTGCACCGACGTATCCGTGAGAAGGTTCCGCGCTCCGCTTTCGTAACCTTTGCGGAACTTCTGACTCAAGCGCGTCGCGTCGAAGAGATTCTCGACGAAAGTCGTCCACGGGCTACTGCTGACGTTAAACCTACGACGTCATCCGCCGCACCTGTGCCGAATTCGCGGTCGCCGACCGCGCCGAGTACTACTAATAATAACAAGACTCGGCCCCATTGCAATTATTGCAAACAGTACGGCCATCTAAAAGAGGCCTGTCAGCGACTTGCCAGACAGAAGACGGCTACCAAGGAATCCAAGGATAAAGGGAATGAGGGAGAGCCACTTGCGCCTGCGGTCACGTGTTTCGGGTGCGGAGCGCCCGGAGTAATCCGTTCCAATTGTCCTACGTGCAAGGAAAAGAAAACTGTAGTGTCTTCCGTATTTCAGTCAGTGTCCGCGAGTGATGATAAAATCGATTCGCGTGTGCGTCCGGTAATAAGTGTAGAAATTTATGGTGTAGTAGGTAGGGTTTTATTAGACACTGGTGCAAAACATTGTATTGGTAGTGTATCTTTAAGATCTCATTTAGCTAAGAATGGTCATTCGTTCGATAGTGTGTATTTAGAATTACAGTATGCGGACGGGCGAATGTGTGCGCAAAATGTTGAATTAGCGCACGTTAACGTAACGGTGCGAGGGGTGACGCTAGCTGTTAGTTTTATTATGTTGCCGAATGCAACTGATAGTTTATTAGGCATGAACTTTATACAGGACGTTGGCATGGTGTTGGACTTTGACCGTGGGGTATGGTTTGTGAGGCGTGATAGGACTCCTCAACCAATTCTTTTTGAATCCAAATTCAAACCATTAAAATCAATTGCTTGTTCATCTGTGGGTCTTCGTGGGGACGAGGGATCCCATCTTGTTTCAGATGAACGGGAGCGACTGTCCGAACTCCTGAATGTTCACCAGGACATTTTCGCGTCAGGGGGAGGACCTACCCAGTTCGCTGTCCACCGCATCGATACAGGAGATGCCGCACCAATTGCAAGTCCACCATACAGAGTTACCCCCGCCAAGAAGGAAATAATCAAAATGGAGATTGAAAGAATGCTTGAGGATGACATCATTGAAGATGCTGAGTCGGAATGGGCCTCACCTGTGGTGTTGATACCGAAGAAAAACGGCGAGATCAGATTCTGTGTAGATTACCGCAAGCTTAATAGCGTCACACGAACTGATAAGTACCCGCTGCCGGTGATCGACGAGCTGCTGCAGAGTACTAAGCCTAATTGCGTTATGTCTACAATCGACCTAAAGGCTGGTTACTGGCAGGCGATTGTAGCGCCAGAAGATCGACACAAAACGGCGTTTACGACTCCGTTCGGAACGTTTCAATTCCGCCGTATGCCATTCGGTCTTAAGAACGCCCCGGCCACGTTCCAGCGTCTGATAGATCGGATGAGGTCTGGTCTAAAGGACGTCTGCGTCCTCGCGTATCTTGATGATTTGCTTGTGATATCTCCAAATCTAGATCAGCATCTGAAGGATCTTCAGCAGGTTTTCGAGCGCCTTCGTCTATTTAACCTGAGGGCAAACAGGAAAAAGTGTGTCTTCGCTAGAGATAGGGTTACTTACCTGGGACACGTCGTTCCATCTCGGGGCATCGAGCCTGATCCCACGAAGGTTGAATCAGTGATGAATATGGCGCCACCAACGAACCTAAAAGAACTTAAGACATTCTTACAAACCTGCTCTTGGTTTCGTAAATTCATCCCGAATTTTTCGGATAGAGCGCGTCCTTTAACAAACCTGACGAAAAAGGACCGACGCTGGCAATGGGGGGAGTGTGAGCAAGGAGCCTTTGAAGAGCTTAAGTCGCGGCTCGCAACTAGCCCTATTCTTCGCCAGCCCAACTTTGAAGAGCCATTCGTTTTACGAACTGACGCTAGCGCGTACGCTCTTGGAGCAGTGTTGATGCAAGGCGAGTCTCATAGTGAAGAGAGACCCATAGAGTATGCTAGTAGGTTGCTGACCCCTGCAGAGCGTAACTATCATACCACCGAACGTGAAGCTCTGGCGGTTGTTTGGGCTTTAGACAAATTTAGAGGATACATAGAAGGAGCGCAGGTTCGTGTGTCTACTGATCACCAGCCATTGAAATGGCTCTTGTCACTGAAGACTCCTAGTGGTCGGTTAGCCCGTTGGGCAATGAAAATTCAGTCTTACGATCTGGACATTGAATATACACCGGGTAGAGTTAATGTTGTAGCGGATACGCCCAGCCGTCCAGTGACTACTGGATCTGAAGATCCCGATTCAAGTCCCTGCAGCATCTGTCCGGTAGTCGTTGACTTACCTCAGCGAAAACCAGAAGATATCCGCGAAGCCCAATTGAACGATCCTGAAGTTAATAAAATCATAGTAGATTTTGAAGATCTTAATAATCCAGAAGCAGCCGTGCGCTGGGCTGATAGAGGTTATTATCTTTCACAAGGTGTTTTGTACCGCTGTGATCCAGATGGTTACTCCGAAGAACCCCAGTTGGTGGTCCCAGAGTCTCTACAGGCAGAGCTCATGAAGGAGCTTCACGACGCGCCTACTGCTGGACACTTGGGTTTGGAGCGGACCTTGAGGAAGATTAAAGAAAGATATTATTTTAAGAACATGAAAACTTATGTGGCTCAATACCTAAAGTCATGTGATCTGTGCCAAAAATATAAAGCCACCAATATGAAGCCTGCAGGTCTGCTGCAAACCCCAGTGCCTCAGCAAAGATTCGAGGTGCTCGCAATGGACCTGTTTGGACCACTACCCGAAGGAGATAAGGGGGAGAAGTGGATTCTGCTTGTAGAGGACACCGCCAGTCGATGGGTCGAGCTGTTTGCACTTTGTGATGCGACTGCTGAGTCATGTGCAAAAGCGCTCATCGAGGAAGTTTTCTTGCGGTATGGGTTGCCTCGTCGTGTTATCTCTGATAACGGAAGTCAGTTCGTTTCGGCTGTCATGCAAAAGGCTATGTTTGTGCTTGGGGTACAACAGTCACTGATTCCGGTATACCATCCAGAGGCGAATCCGGCGGAACGCAAAAACCGCGAATTGAAAAAACAGCTTGCCATCTTAGTTGGATCAGAGCATCGCCGATGGCCGTTCGCTCTGCCGATGGTGCGATTCGCCCTCAATTGTGCTTACAATCAGGGGACGGGACAGTCAGCAGCGTATCTCACTTTTGCTCGGGAGATGCGTTCTCCTATGGCGGTACAGACTGACATCCGTGCTATTGTTTCCCAGCAGAACTACGTGCCCCAGTTCACTCCATACTTGAAGGAGTTTGCACGCGTCCTTCATGACGTGAAGCACCGAGTGGAGGAACAACAGGACGTTAGGAAAACGACCGGTGATAAGCATCGACGAGATGTGCCTTCTTACAAGGAGGGAGATTTGGTCCTAGTGGAGGCCCACATGGCGAGCAACGCAGCAAAAGGGTTCACAAGTAAGTTTGCTCCAAAGCGGGAGGGCCCGTATCGCGTCTCTCAGATCGTCAGCCCGACGTCATTTGTAGTAGTCGATGGTGAGGGGGTGATCAAAGGGAAATACCATGCCAGCGCTCTGTCTCCTTACTTGGGGTTAACCCCAACGATCGTGCACCCGCGTCGACGTGGCCGACCAGCCAAGTCACAGACGGGTCGTCCTTGTGACTTGGAGGGGGAGGCTATAGCGAGCCCTAATAAAAGTAGCGTGTTGCCAGCTCGCGTCTCCGCTCGCATGCCATCGGCGTCGCCGCCATCATGTCGGCGTTCGGCTCGCCTCCGCGCCCGCGCCGCTACGGCTCGCCAAAACACTAAACAGTCACGCAGGAGTCCCCAAACTGTGAACACGCGCGCGCGTGGCGCGCGCCGAACGCTGACCGTCGTCCGATAAACATTATTAGAATACCAGTTTGTGTCCGTGTTCATAGCTGATTGATTACACAAGTTTAACCACCACCTCCGTAGTTTTCTTGCACACATCAAGCCTCCTATAGTACAGCAAATAGCATTATAGTTGGCCACGTTTTTTTCTAAACAGCTGTTACACCCCGGATGAATACTAATAACTCTATGTAAATGCTCAGAGTACCGCTGTGGGCCTTATGTGACAATTTATAATGCAGTTCTGTGCTACTTGGGATGTTTAGTTAAATTGGGTACCGTATGTATTCATTTCATTACATCATTCATTCCGATGCGCTTACGTATTGATTGGGGATACTCCACTTTTTCAGTACAAAATGGTTGACTGTCTGGTAAACCCGTAATTGGATTCACATCTGAAATAATACCAATTTATCAACATGAATATGATGATAAAAGAATGAAGCATAAAAAATCGATCTGTACTGTAATGGTAGTGGTACTCACCTAAATTAACCATGTTTACCCTATCACAGACTATTTCCCTTTTCGTACTCACAGAATAATAGTCACAGATAATAATACTTGAAGGTTTAACGAAACGACGAAACTAAGTCACGCGGTCCTCAAATACCAACTGAATGAAATTCATAATATTCGTAATTTCCTATTCAACCCAAAAAATGAAAAACAAAAACGGTTAAAAACGTTATATTAATCCAAAACAAATTTAAATTTTGTTTCTCTTCAAATACGTTTTTATAATGTTATGTATTTTTATGTAGGTGTTTTTTTTTTTTCTAAAAAATTTAAAATAAATAATAATAGTTTAAAAACGACATCTTCGGATTGGTTCCGGTCTATTAAAGAACTAGCAGAAAATGAAATACTTCGATGTCCGAGTGCATCCTAGGTTTTTTTTAAGTAGGTACGTGAGTAGTCATGCACGGCAAGCGATATGGCGGCTTTGTCCCATCTCATCCCCAGTCCCAACTCGCCCGCTTTTTTAACTGACTTTTAAATGCAAGGGTACAATCTGTCGAAAAAGTTCTACGATGTACAAAATAAATAATTACCATGGATAAATTTTGCTCTTGATCTTATTCTATATATTTTTTAACGATATATCCTACTTAGATTCCGTGCAAATATGTAGTAAGTTATTAATTATGAAATAATTAATATCTACAAATTTTACAATAAGCCCAAGCCTGCATGTGTCCGAACAAAACAACCATAAAAGTCAATAACCGTAGTGAGCAAATGTCGGTGGCATCCGTTGATGCTATTGTAATAGCGGGTTTTGGTCATTACATAGAGCTTCTTGGTATCTTTCTATCTAATTCATTAATTATGCAGAAACATTTGATTTAACATATCTAAGATGAATATCCCTTTCTTTTGATATCACAATGCTGCCCCAGTACATAATAAGTCATTTTATGTTTTCTTATGCGTCGGCAACATGTCAGGGGAAGAATCTTCCCGGGAAGTTTCGCGAAATTTTGAAATTGTTAAAACAAACGGGGATTATCTATTTTGCACGCCGGACATACATATTATAAACGCCGTGTAAACAATTCGTCTCGTATTTGGATGTGTGTTAACAGGCAAAAAAATATTAAGTGCAACGGATCAGTGTCTTTGCACTATGAGACCGATGAGAACAATGAGACCGATGTGTTATTTAATGAAATTAAACATGTATATGAGTGTGTGCCAAATTTGGAAAATAACGCTAACACAATTTTTTTGCTGAAATGCAAAGAAGACGTGTGTACAAGAAAGCAAGTCAGTCTTAGCAGTCAAGGTCACTAACCAGTAGACTGAAGGAAGACAAGCTTTTCTAATGATGTCAGAATTGCTGAGGTGACAAGAGCAAGTTGAAGGAACTAGTCATCAAAGATTTTTTTAAAGAACTTAGTAAATCAGTCCCTAATTACTGTTTAAAATAAAATATAGCTTTAATGATTGCACAAACAGTGATTTCTTAGAAGATAGTTAACATTATTTCATATACAAACTGTGATTTTTTAACAGATATCTTTAATTGTTATAAAAACTGTGATTAGTGATGACTGAATAAAAATAAATACAAACCATACAAGCACTTTTCTTACCATCATTACTTTTGCACCTTCTAGCTATATACGTAGGTAGATATATATTATATGGACCGGGCTAGTTGGGACTGGGGATGAGATAGGACGAAGCCGATATGGCGGCAGGCCCGGGCACTGGTGGTGGAATGATGTGGTCTTTTGGGGTTTTTTAATAAAAAATAAATGTTAAGTTACCGAAGTTCTGTTGGTTCGATCAGGACTCGGTTGTTCAGCGACGCAAGATGTCGGTGCTGTCCTTTACCGTCGTGCGATGGTTGCATGCTATCCGTATGTCTAACAACATACATCTTCGGTTCCGAGTATTGTAGCTCAATCAGTCACGCGAAATCTTTACAGATGGTTATTAACAACTCGCTGCTAAGTACTTGCAAAAATAATTTTCAGAACATGATTGTAGGAATTAATGAGTGATGTCGTGGAGAGTGGCAGCGGTCAATTAGAGGCGCTCATTGGCGCGGCTAAATAGACGCGCCCGTGACGCCGGAGCACAGTCACCGAGCCCCGCCAGCCGCAGCAAAGCAACATGCCGTGCGCGCCGAAGCTTGCGGGCGCCGCCACGCTATACACGCTCACCACGCTCATGACGCTCAGCGCGCTCGTAGCGGTCACGTATGCGCAGGACCTGTGCGACACTATGCTAATCGGTGAGTTGTCTGTTACATGCTCTTGAGTCAATGGTACCCAGGGAACTATTCGCTATGCATGTGGAAACACTTTAAAAAATGCTCTACAATTCCCTTCAACAGCAAAATAAGCCTATAATATTGTGACTGTTGGACACAGGCGTTCTCTTTGAGAGGGGAATGATCAGTGATCCACCACTTCGGCCAACTGCGAGTTGGTTGACATAATAAGCCTTCCAATTTTCGGTTCTTCTCGTCCAATATTTTATTGTGGGGAAATGCCGCCTATATTCAGACTATACATTTATCTTGCAGAAAAAAGCTTTTCAATCAATTTATAAATAAGTCTGAGACAGTCCCTCAGAGAGAATTTTAAAGGAGATCAATGTAATAACTGTGCCTTCATAGAATATTTTTGAAAATCTTTTATACCTATGCCCATAAAAATACTAAATTGTTTAAAAAATATAGTGATGTAGAATAAAAAAATAGGAACATACACAAATTTGTGGTACCTGTGGTCGTTCAGATGTCAATGTATAATTTCAGCCGAAAGACGTTCAATGCTGGTCATCGACCTCCCCTAATTAAAAAACGGCAGGCGGGTTGGCGATCGCAGTATGGTGGTAAAATGCATAGCCCATTCTCTAGTAAGGCCCTTAGTCGTTTCTTACGACACACACGGGAAGAAATAGGAGGGTGCTATTCTTTACTTCCAAGCCACGTTCAAGATCTAAGTATCACTAAGTCAAAATATTATTTAACGTAAGTTGTGCCAGAAACACTTTTATACGGTTAAAGATTATATTGAGGACAAAATGCTTACGACTGAGCTGTTTCAATTTTTACATACTGAATGTCGAATTTTTTGCAAAAATTTTCACTTTGATAATTATTATTAGAAGTATACATTTTGACATAACTATTTACTTTGAAAAATATAATACTATTCTTTAATTATTGTATGAGTACTATGATGTGGGTCATGCTTTTTCAACATTTTTCTTTTAATCTCTCAGTTAGTTTCAATGATATTCTGATAGTTTTAGTAGTTTATGCGTCGTACCAAGATGTCCTCTCTTTGGTATATTTTGTTCGTCGAATCGTTGTGCTTCTTAAGTTCTGACGTGACTTTTTTTTTCGTCGGTGAGAAATCATCAAATGACGTCTCCCGCTCTTGGGTGGAACGAAGGGCGTATCAGACTTTTACTGACTAAAACCCACCCGTGTTCCTTCAGTAAGTTGCCCATGTGCCAGGGCCACGGTGTCTCTTTGGAACAAATCTCGTGACCCTGGCAGCATCGGTTCTAGCCGTACTGCTGACATCTCTTTGAGGCGCGCGTGGAACACTACGCGCCGTTGACACGGGCCTGGTCCTTACTGGGCGGCGAGCTACCCATTGCTCCCCGCCCGCACTGAGGTGACCTTGATTTTGATTATGACTGGACTTGAAGAGGGACGGTGTCTTCTGAGTTTGTTTCGGCCTTTCTTCTCAGAATAGTCAGATAGAAAACGCTGACCTCATCTAATTTTAAAATATCACTGACGTGTAAAAAAAATTGTACAAACCTACTTAGGGGAGCGGGGGGCACGTTGTTACAATTTTACGATAATTGTCAATATGACAAAAGCTATCAAATAATGTTTACATTTGATTGCATTTGTCGTTAGTATGTCTATTCAGGTATTAAAATATAATTGAAAAGTTATTAATATTTATGTAATTTTTTCACAATGGACAATTTAACCAAAAAAGTTGATTGTAACAACTTACCCCGGATTTGGGGCTAGTTGTTACACCTTTGGGGCACGATGTTACGGTAGATAAATAAACAAAATCATCAATGATAAATCTTTTTTTTAAAATTATTTCAAAACTTTATAAATAAAAAACTTTTTACATAAAAAAAATAACAACCGACTTCCTTAAAAAAACACTACAAAGTCAAAAATAACTTTAATTTTGAAAGTCGGTGTCTTAGGATCTGTATTTAAGGTTTTTTGCCACCGACCTCCGAAATTGAAGTTATTTTTGACTTTGTAGTGTTTTTTTAAGGAAGTCGGTTGTTATTTTTTTGTACAAAGTTTTTGTTTTTGACTTATTAGTTATGGTAGATACCCCGCATTAATCTAATCGCGTTATTCGTTCATTTGTCGCGCAAATACCTACTTAATGCAAATTTAAGACTTATATGGTTTTCACATAGATCCCATTGTTCGAGTGAAACTAAATTAATTAAAATTAATTTTAATTAAAATGGGACCATTCGGGAAGCAACAGCTTTCAAATAAAAAAAGAATCATCAAAATCGGTTCACCCAGTGAAAAGTAATGAGGTAACAAACATTAAAAATTGTACTGTATTACCATATAACTTTGTATCTCATTATAAGTGGACTGTAAGTTCTTATGGGAAATAAATTCTTTAAACCGAAAAAAAAAATGCTCCTCCTTTTTTTGAACTCGGTTAAAATGAGATCACTTTAAACAGTGTTCTAACATTTATGAGTAATTATAATATCTATATCGCAATTTCGCAGATTTTTTTTTGTAGAAAAATAACATACCTTTGTCAGGAACTTTTTTAAATCTTATATAAAAACACAGAAACTTTGTCTGCAAATAACAACTTGTAGTAAATTGTTTATACTTATTAGTTATTTGAATAAACTTTTAGCAAACTAAAATACTTTGGATTCTAAAATTTTTTAAGGCACTTATAGAAAAATATATAGTTATTTATTAAGAGGTAGGTAAAAATTTCACATGTATACTAGCTTTCACCAGCGAATTCGCCCGCGTTGAGGTCGAAATTATCCCGCGGGAACGTACTACCGAGATAAAAAGTATTCTATGTGTTAATCCAGGTAATAAACTATCTGTATTCTAAATTTCACCCAAATCCGTTTAGCAGTTTTTGCGTGAAAGAGGAACAAACATCCCTACATCTATACATCCATACATACGAACTTTCGCGTTTATAATATTAGTAGGAAGTAGGATTAAATAAGTCTTCATCAGAATTGCAATTAATGCAAATGAATGAGTGAACGTTTCCCTATACCTACACATTTGGCATGGGCCCACATTTTGCATTCTAAACATTCTACCCAATTTTTTTTTTGTAGAGGTGCTGTAACTTTCGCTACACACTAAACAAAACCATTCATCAGTATCAGAATCTGAATCAGAAACCAAAATTTTTGTCTTCACCTTATCATTTCCTTCTTCGCTCATTTTCGAGGACTTTCCTCTATCGATTACTTTCCTTTATCGTTTTTATGTAATGCACGATGTTATAAGAAAACAAAAGAGTCCAATTATCTCCACGAAAGTGTTTAAAATCCCGGCAAAAATGGCGTGTAACTTCTTTCCCCTGTAACAACGTGCCCCCCGCTCCCCTACAGAAATAAAACCATTTATCATTCGAACATTCCACTGGTTCCCACACGATTTTCCTCTCACAATTTTGAGAATTGTGAGCAGTGGTGATAAAACAAATAGTTTCGAGGTTTGGAACCTCAACGCGGAGCCGTTATCAGTGGATGCTATTAATATAGATCGCTGCTATTTCTCTTCAGACTAATTCAAAAATTCTATAATTACTAACTTCTATTCCTTGGCGAAACATACTACAGTGTCAAGAACGTACCGGGAAAAGATCAATAATACACAAAATGTTAGTTATTCATCCAAATTTATTTTGTCACCTTCAAAGTATGCTCCTTCAGAAACGACACACTTACGCCAACGAATACTCCAATCATTAAAACATTTTTTTTAAATGTTTTTTCGGAATCCGATGGTCCTAGTTTATCATTTGTGGCTTCGAGTTGTAACTCAGGTCGTAACAGCTATGTGAACATAACTCAGCATTGCATATGTAAACTTTCACGCCCTTTATGCCAGGAGGCTTTTATTTTTGTAGCGATGTTTACATTATACATATTTTTTTTGCTTATGTTTGAGTATAGTTTTCATTTTATTTGTTGGTATATTGGGTTGGCTAGCTGGCATATAGCAAATCATTTAATTTAATTTAATGTTTTGTGTCTCTTAATGTTTTACTATTATACCATTGTATAGAATCAAGTTCTTCTAACTGGACAGACAGCTGTGCTGTTGGCCACTTCTTCTTCCCAGCCAAAGCACTAGGAAGTGCGTGACGGGTGGGCGTTTTGGGGGACTGTCTTTTGTAATTTTGACGTTCGAAAACTGCTGATCCTCAGCCTAATTTGAATAAATGACTTTTGATTTTGAATCGAGTTCAGTTCTCGCCGCGAATTTTCCTTTATCTTCCTACCGAACTAAAACGGGTGCCACGAGTGGTAATTTGAGTTTAGGAAAAAGAAAGAAGTCGGCTGGAGCCATATCTGGTCTATAAGGTGCTTGCTCGATGATATTTGTTGAGTTTTTGGTCAAAAATTTGTTCGCAATGATGGCCTTCTGAGAAGGCGCATTATCATGGTTCGAAATACAAGAATTTTCTTTCCACAAATCTTGCCTTTTTCGTCTAATTTGCTCTCTTAAACGCCGCATAACACGCAAATAATATTTTTTATTTACCGTTTGATCTTTCAGCAAGAATTTCGAGTGCACAATACCGCAATAGTCAAAGAAAACAGTCAACATAACTTTGTCTTTTGATCGACTTTGGTGTGGTTTTTTCAGTTTCGGTTCAGTTCGCAGGCGCCACTCCGAAGCTTGTTGACTAGTTTGCATGTCAAACTCGTAAACCTACGTATAATCACCAGTAACAATACGTTTCATGAATGATGGGTCGGAATTCACTCGTTCTAGCATGTCCGCAGCGACTCTGATGCAATTGAGTTTTTGGAGAAAATTCAGGCCTTTTGAGACTAGCCGAGCGGCAACATGTTTCATGCCTAAGTGCTTATTTAAAATGGTACGGACCGACTCGTGAGACACAGAAAGCTCAGCGGGTATCTTTCTTAAACTTGAATGAGGATTTTCACTCAATATTTCCTTCATTTTTGCCATGTTAACTTCAGTTGCTGAGGTTGATGGCCTACCAGAGAGAGGCAAATATTCCATCACATCTCAACCCCTTTTGAACGCGTTGTACCACTCATAAGCACGTGTTTTTGATAATGTCGATTCACTGTAAGCCTTCTGTAACATTTTGAGTGACTCCGAACACAAAATTCCATTGGCGATGCAAAATTTAAAACAACCTCTTTGTTGGACGTTTCTATTCATTATGAAATTCGCAATACGCACTAGATACCTTTCCCTAAACTTTTTTGACTTTTGCAACGTAGAAGTCGTCCATTATCCTTGATGAAAGTAGGTTAAAAATTTCAATTCTTCTATGTACAATAAGTAGTTTTAATACACTTTAGATGATAAGTACCAAAAGTTTCAATGATAACTGTAATTTGTTATCCCACCAAACTCATTATTAATGTGAAACGTGAGCCAAGCTTGAAAAACAGAACGAGCCAGATCGTATGCCAAGTTCTACAGAAGTTCATTAGATGAAAGTCACAGGAAAATACAGCATTCTACGTATCAATGTTTATTGCTACCACAGCCAAATAATTACATTTGTAAATAGTAGGTATAAAACAAAATCGCATCGTGTCTGTGTGTCTATGCACTTGGTTCTTCTAACCTACACAATAGATGAATAAATAAATATTTAATAAAGTTACAGAAAACTAAACAGACAAGTCGATATTTTAACATTTAGACCGCTAACGTGTGAAATAAGATTGTAGTATCAAATGCCAACATGCAAAGTTTAATGTTAAATTTATTTCGAGTTAAACGTTAAATTTAATAACACGTACTAATGAGTCATGGCCGCCCGGCGCGTACACGTTCGTGTTTTTCCGAGCTTGGCTGAAATACTGCGTGTACTTCGATGGATAGTGACGTAGTTGTGTTTGTTCAGGGAACGAGACGCAGTTCGCGCTCAGCCTGGCGGAGCGGCGCGTGGAGCCCGACATGTTCACTCTGGAGATCAGCGAGCCCGACGTGAGTACCCCTGACCGCAGCTTGTAGCTGACCACAGCATGCAGCTGGCCACAGCCTGTAGATCATCACCACCTTAAGCACAACGCTTCAGAAAACCAAACAAGCTTAACATAAATTATGAATATTTGGTTTTTTTAACAGTTTTCTGCGTATGATTTAAACTAAAAGGGAGTGGATGAAAGCGTGTAAGTTGCTAGGTGACAATGGAAGAAGAGACCGTGTTGCACCGACCCCAAGTAGCAAGGGACAAGGACAGAAAGATGATGGGAAAGGGGAGGGTATTTGTTTGGATCTTGTTGTCAAATACCCTATTAAACGTTTTTCCTATTCTTTGATACATCCAGAGTTACGAGTATCATCCAGTTGCGCAATAAAATAATTAAAAAAAAAACATAAAAGCACAAGCAGCTGCTGGCAATGTTAATGCACTTGATTACATTAGATACGTTACTAATAGTTTTGTGACAGGTTTGTTCCGACTCGGTGGCCGTGGGGCTAAAGGTGACGGCGTGCGACCGCGAGCACGCGCCACGCGTGTTCCTGCTGGACACCGTGCGCGGCATGGTGGTGCGCGAGGGCAGCGTTGCCACGCCGGCCTACGTCTACATCACGGTGTACTGCGCGTCGGAGTCCGCCGAAGCTTTGGATGCGTCTGTGGAATCACCGATTGTGTCCAACCGGTTCTTAGAAGAAACATTGCTTCAGTCGTCATCCATACCCTCACCGCCATTACCGCTACCTTCCACTGTTAGATCCGTTACCACACCTACAAATTTATCTTCACAAACACAGTCTATTTATAGACCGGAATATCTTCCACCATTGGAAATTGAACCCCCATCTGTAGTGACCACTTCGACGGACGAATATTTGCCACCAGTGGAGTTAGAATCACGGTTTTCTTCACTAGATCAGTCAATTCCTACAATCTTTTCATCAAGGTTTAAAGATATGTGGCAAGAACGCGGTGCGCCATCACTAGGTCAGTTAAAAAGTCAATCATATCCAAACAGCTTATCCTCTAGGTCACAAGAAAATGAACCATCGTTGTTGGATAAGGCTAAAAACAAACCATCGATTTTTGATTCGTATTCATCATTTTTGAATACTTTGCCAAAATGGCCAAAAAATCCATCTTCGTCTTTACCAGATAAGTCATCGTCAACGTTGGCAAATCGCTTAACAGGTTTGCGGCCGAAGGAACCATCGAAATGGCTCGCCAATCGATCACCGGCGTGGCTTAAGCGTCCAACCAGACGCCCTTCATCTCCGTGGTTGAAACTGCGATCCCTGCCTGATGGGAAAACACGAAAATCGATGACATGGTCACGTAACCGCCCATCAAGTCGAACTTCTGACTATGGTGATCCGTGGTCTCCTTATGATGACGACCCACTGTACCTGCACTGGTCTGACGAACCGACGGATCCTAATCCCTGGTACACAGACGGTGAACCGCAATCACAATATGTCGGCCACAGTGTCGGTCCGTGGCGGTCCAAGCACCCTCAGAAACATCATTTCCACGAAGGGGACCCTTCTTCATTACTGCATGAACAACGCCCATCGCCGTCAGCGATAAAACACATGTCAAAGAAGCAAACTAGATTTGTACCGCCAATTCATGAAGAAGATCCTGCTCTGCTGGCGGAGTGGAAAAGAGACCTACATCGGTCACCACGACCCTTGCTGCCGAAATTGCTGCTCTTGTTGCAGGAGCAAGATCATCAGACGCCCCTTCAGAGAAAGTGTGCGTCAGCACATTCTGTTGAAGACGCCGAGCCATGGTGGTCAAACCAGCCATTCAACGAGAATTTGGACGAAGGCATTCCGTGGCAACCAGATTATCCCGCAGACTATTCTGCCGACGATGGCGATTCGCGGTCATATGTGCCAGATCGTTATACTGATGACAGAGAGCAGTCACCACATTTTGCGCCAGCTTATATCGAAGATCCGGAGCACCCGTGCCCACATTGCGGCCCCGAGCAACATGCGGACGGCCACCACCCGCCGCGCGCGCCGCACTTCCCGCGGCACCCGGGCGCCGAACCACCTCAGGTTCTACCCCACCCGCCGCTCGAATCATTTCTTTATTACAGTCCCACCCCTCTAACAGAGCGGCCCTTGTTGACGTCAACAATACGTCATTCGCTGTCGTGGGTTAAAAACTCAAACCCAGGGGCACCCATGCAACTGAAGCATCCAAGTCCGAAAGCCGAGTCCTCGGAAAGCCACCCGTCGGCGGCACCCTGGAACTTCCTGTCACAGCTGTTGCTCTCACATCCTACGTTCCGAGATTCAACTCATGTGATCCGTATTCGGTAATCACACACATAGGCGGTATGCGATGCTGTACTCTGTTTAATTAAGACCAATTTAATTATGTAAAAAATTATAAGTCGACGTTCGTTAGTAGTTTGTTTAGCCACGAACGATTATTCTCTATGGAAAACATCTTAAATGTTTACTTCTTCGAAGGATTTTATTAACATGATGGTCAATATAAGGTTTATAAAAGGAAGTGTGTTTCATTTACTAAGTCTACATAATTAGATCACACCTTGCCTTCCCCAATATATGAAAAGGTCAGTTATTTTACCCCTGATAGCAACCCACAACCAACCATGCAGCAATAAAAATAAAGATCATTTTGATTCGGACAGTGATGCAAAATCAGAGGCAAAATAACTCTGAAAGGACGGTAGCTTTTAATACCAACTTAAAAGGTACGAATAAGCCATCGATTTCGTTTATCATGGTATTAAATGAAAACTAATTGAGTATTTTCATAATTTAAATTAAAAATAACACAGGTTTTCGTATACCGGCACGAAAACCCATGTTATTTTTATATTTACACCTCTTTAATTAACGTTTCGGTCGTCGTGTTTTATTCTGATTTGGGTTTACGTATGTAGTTCTGCAGCCAATACCGATATTTTCAAAAAGCACTCCTGTAGACCTTCTATTAGATAGATAATTAGGTACCAAACACATTGGCAGCAAAACTCAAACTCTTAGAATTTATTTTAATTAATCCAACAGGCACTTTTCAAGGATTCCGTCTGTCTGAAAGATGAACTATACTTGCTCATTCGAAAGTGTAAAAGCTTCTTATGGAGAAGGGCAATGAACTCCATGGACACAACATCTATTTTACTGAACTTTCAGCAAAGTACATAGGTAGCTTAGTGGCTCGACGACTGCTTTGCAAAACCTATGTTCGATTCCCAAGAATTAATATTTTATGTATTTTGTTAAAATTTTATTAGGTTTAAATACTTACTCTCAAAAAAAAGGACAAAGAGCCACTTACATGAGGATATAAGATAACATAATGTAGTAAACTTATTCTAGCTAATGGACATCAATATAATTGCTAATTACACTTAATCTTATATTTCTGGTAAATTTTGTAGGGTTACACGTTCAACAGTTTTATTAACAACTCAATTATATAATTAGGTAGTGTGTTTGTATTACTCATACATTATTGGACAAACTTCCACGGAGTTCGAAGATCCTAACTCATAACCATTATAGATAGTGTCCAAGATGAATCAGAACTAGCATTTCCTTATGTAACATAGATTTCCAGGCAGAAAATTGTGGTTTAAGATATTTAAAGCAGGTAAGTATTTTCAACATCTCTTTTGTCACAGGGTCGTCTGCTAATGTCAAATGCTCGTAAGGACCATAATCATTGATGATGTGGGTTTTGACGGTAGCAGCATTTGAGATTTTCTTGAATGGTGGTTGTAAATTCGTAGGAGATGCAGTCGCGAATTAGACTGTGACTTGTATATAATAATAATATCTCTGGTTTGTTTTTATTGGCCGGCTGGAGTAAACACTGACGAGGTTCAGAGCTCCCGCCTCATTCTTGCCGTTATTGGCCGGCTTGAGTGAAGATTCGCAAGAGCAAACGTGCTCGGGGAAAGGAAGTATTCCAGTGAGTGCTCGTAGGGATCTTCACCATCTTCCGGGCTCTAGGATTGTTTTAAAAGCTGTGGAATACCTCTCCACTTCTCAAGCACCTCAGGAAGTGTTGCCCCCTTGTCACTGCGTCACTATGTGCTGGCGACGGTTTCCGGGGGCCCATTATTGAGTGTGCAAGTCACCCCCTGCCATTTAATCCGTGTATATACAAAACATTGATGCGGCAGGGGCCATAGGCCTTCCATCGTTCTTAGTAACCAGTCCATTGTAGCCATCCAAATACATAGTCCAACATCTTGGTTTCCATATCCTGCAATAGTCCAACACCAACCGGAGGTTGTCCTTGGGTGCACTTGCATAGTGTATACAGGGATATTCGTCGGTTGGTACCTCACTCCATCTAAATTGTCTAAGGGGCCTCTACGAGTTGGCTTCGGCCCCTCGTACGCCTTCCAAAGGACCGGGATTCGAGAATCCCGAGATATGTTAACATATATAAATAATAATAATAAAAAAAATATTTTCAGATTACAAAGACCCATAGACATATACCTTATAAACCTTATAAACCCGCCCTCGCACCCGTAATCCGCTTACCTAGACTGGTTCTAACATCCAGGTTGCACTCGTTTCAGGTAGGAAGTCGGGGCTCCCGTTTGTGAAATTATAGCAGGGTAGTGCTGGTCAAAATCACAGCAGCGTACAAGTTCCATGTACTAAACCTTGTAAAAAAGGTTCCATGTGGCCAAGTTGACCGCAGCCAGCACACACACGACACATGCAGCACTGCACAGCCCTTGGTGGCAGTAGATAAACCCTAGCAGACCCCCCCCCCCCCCCACCAGCTACCGTCTGCCGTCTGCGACCTTATTCGTAGCTGATGCCGGGCACAGTATCCAAACCGTGCCCTGCCCAGCTACCTGCCACTGCCAGTCATTCTACTGAGTCAAAAATTCCCGCTTGATGTCCTCCAGCTCGGATTGAACACGGCTGTTCTCCCACCAAACATTTTCACTCGCCTCTGCGGACGTGCGATCATTAAGGGCGCGTATTTATTTATAGTTAATTAACACGGTACAATAACAATTAAATTTTATTTAACCATTTATGCACACATAAAAATAGACAAGAAGAAAGGAACAGAAAAATATGTACAAAGGTAATGCTTATTTCTATAGAAATCTCTTCCAGCATACCTGCAATAGGAGAGAATATACAAAGAGATGTAGACAACGTGTGTAATATAATATTAGAAGAAAAATAATACTATAATTTAAATATAAACATACAAAATAAAAATATACATACATGCAAACATACATAAATACTTCTAGAATAAATATCACTAAATATATATTATACTAATAATGTAATTGAAATGAAAACATTCATGAGCAATTATGACAACGTGGAGAGATAGTGTTCTTTCACTCTTCTTTTAAATACAGCGATAGTAGGGCAGTTCCTTATGTCAGGCGGAAGTGCATTCCACAACCGAAACGCATGCACGGTGAAGGAGTAGGAGTAGAAGTCGGTTGAGTGAGGAGGGAACTTGAGGAGACTTCTAAGATGCGACCTGCAAGGTGCATCTAAAGGACGGGCGTAGGAGAAGCGTTCCCGCAAATAGGATGGGGTCTTAGGGTTGTGGAGAATGTTAAATAGCAGACACAATATCCGAGAATTCCTGCGAAGTCGAATAGGGAGCCACTTGAGAACTTTGCGAAAGTTAGAAACGTGATCATATTTTTTAAGATTAAAAACAAAACGAATGCAGATATTTTGCAGACGCTCAAGTTTATTTAAAAGCTCCTCGTTGGCATCCAAATAACAGGCATCGGCGTAGTCAATAATGGGCTGAATAAGAGTTTGCGCAAGGGAAATTTTGGTGTTGAAGGGCAGAAAGCTCTGGAGGCATTTCAATGAGTGAAACGTGAAGTGCACTCTGCGACTGACTTGAGCAACTTGGGCACTCCACGATAAGTAAGAGTCCATGGTCACCCCCAGATTCTTAACCGTTTTCGCGTATTCTATCTGAACTCCATTCAGACAGAGTGGAGACAGCGACGCAGCATCGAGCCTATTCCGCATATATCTGCCGCCGATAATTATGGCCTAGGATTTCTTAGGGTTGATCAGCAGTCCAAAAGACCGCGACCACTCACTAATTACATCCAGGTCTCTGTTCATGGCAGATACAGCGGCATTCGCATCTTGCGCCAAGAAGTGAGTGTAAAGCTGCAGATCGTCGGCGTAGAGATGGAAGTGAGAAGAGATGAGTCTGGTGACAGAGTTAATAAAAATAGAAAAGAGGAGGGGAGAGAGAACGCCACCCTGAGGCACACCTTACCTTTTAATTAACATAGAAAGAAAACAAAACTATACAACGCAGACAATTGTGTCATAATAAGCAATTATTCGCTACTTACTAACATGGAACAGCGGACACCCTTTTTTTTTGGATGGGACATCATCAAATGACTTCTCCCGCTCTGGGTGGAGCGGGAGGGCGTGTCAGACTTTTACTGACTAAAACCCACCCGTGTTCCTTCAGTTGCCCATGTGCCAGGGTATCTCTTTCGAACAAATCTCGCGACCCTGGTAGGCATCGGTCCTAGAAGACCCCTTCAGTACTGCTGACATCTCTTTGAGACGCACATGGAATACTACGCGCCATCGACACGGGCCTGGTCCTTACCAGGCAGCGAGCAATGAGTAGCTCGCGGTAGGTAGCAATCCCGCGTCTACGGTGGCTGGGACGTCTCCTTCTGCGGCGGCTAGGGACGTCAGGGCGCAGAGTCTGCCACTCCCTCACGCACCCCTCCTCCTCCTTCGCGAGCAATACTGCTTCGCAGAAGGAGGTGACGGCTTCCGTTGCCCTCTTGCTCCGTACCATGGCTCGCACCAGGGCCGGACACGAGAGGTCGCCGCCGCTGCTACCATGGCTTGGTATGGTATTTTTCGTACCACCAGTTTTTGCATGAAATACTTTCAATACTGTCTTCAAAAATTGGATCTACTCTTCAGAGCAATTTGAACATGGTAAATTTTATTATTATGATCAAACATGGCAGAAAGCGATGAACTATCTATAATATGTAGTATAAAAATGTAAAAGAGGGACACAAAAAGAATCAATTCTTTGGAATCGAACATAGGTTTTACAAAGCAGTCGTCGAAGCATTTAGCTATTTACTTTGCTGAAAGTTGAGTAAAGTAGCTGTTGTGTCCATGGAGTTTGTTGCTCGTTCTTCTCCATAAGAAGCTTTTACACTTTCAGATGAACAGGTATAGCTTCATGTTACTGACTGACCGAATTATTGGCAGTTTAAAAGTGCCTGTTGGTTTAATAAAAATATTCTTTTAGAGTTCCGTCAAACGTGGCAACATTACCTTTATGCAATCTACTCTAACATGGAGCTAGTTGTTTAAGTTTTTATTGATTTAATTTGTAAAAAAAGGTGTATCTCTTTTGGTTGAACCAATAAATTCTACTAAATCTCACATAGTATCGCTATTGTGACTGTACCACAATTACCCCAGGCTGATAAAATTTTCGTTTTTCCTAATTATGTTAATATAAGTATCTAAGTCGGTTTCCACCGTAGGGGGAAGGGCAGCACCCCGCCTCCGTACCGCCCTGTAGAGCTCGGTACCTGACCTGGTCACTCTCCCACCGACAGAGTTAAAATGAATTCCAAATATGATGAAGTCCAATTCCTTGTCACATCTAAGGAGCAAGGAAAGGATTGAAAGAAATAGTAAATAAAACTAAGGAATTCATACTTATAGAAATACATTGAATGTGGTTTTAGAAAGCTAATAAATAAGGGAGAAGGAAGCTAACTCTATTTTTAACCGACTTCAAAAAAAGGAGGAGGTTATCAATTCGTCTGTATTTAAAAAAAAAAAAAAAATGTTTGTTAGCTCATAACTTTTGACTGCGTGAACCGATTTCGATGATTTTATTAGAATGCTGGTGCTTTCCGAATGGTCCCATTTTAATTTGGTTTCATTCGGACAATGGGGTCCATGTGAAAACCATATAAGTCTTAAATTCGCATTAAGTATTTGCGCGACAAATGAACGAATAACGCGATTAGATTAGTGCGGGTATCTACCATAACTAAAAAGTTAAAAATAAAAACTTTTACAAAAAAATAACAACCGACTTCCTTAAAAAAACACTACAAAGTCAAAAATAACTTTAATTTCGGAAGTCGGTGACAAAAACCTTAAATACAGATCCTAAGACACCGAATTCCGAAATTAAAGTTACTTTTGACTTTGTAGTGTTTTTTTTTAAGGAAGTCGGTTGTTTTTTTTTTTTTTGTAAAAAGTTTTTTTATATAAATGTATGAGTAACCTATACGCTAGCGTAACAGGTATTAGGTCAATGGTGACTCACACGATACCTCACATCAACACTCGCAGTACTCAGGGCAACGCTTCCACAAAGTGACGCAAGCGGCTTTTCAGCGGCTTCCGTCAGCACTTGTCCATATAGGACAAGGTCCCTAGCAGTTCTTTCAAACTGAAAAACGTGACGTGGTGGCTTTTCAGCGGCCCTATGTCGACATCATGCTCTAGGAGACATGGTCCCTATCAGTCCGTAGACTGAATATGTGATAGATGTAGCTACCCAAATTCCTGGAAGTTCCACCGGTTGTACAACAAGCATATCTGGAAGACACGTGCTAATGTCAGTCTGACCGAATTATTGATCTGAGATTAAGAATACAACATTCAAGAATTTTAGATAATAGATATAAATAAGATATTGAGTTGAGAATCGAGACTCAAGAATCATTTGATATAGTTGTGGAGCAACTCTCTTGTAGATCTAAAGACAGCCCCAAAGAGCCCACCCTTCACCACCTCTAATTAGTCATAAAGACTTTAATAACTCTACCAACCTAAGGTAACAATTATAATGAAAGTCTCATTCAGTCGAACCTCAAACACACTCACAAATACTTCGATGAATACTAAATTAGTCTAATCTGGGCTTCAAGCCGACTACATTCAACTTATCTAATTACAATTGCTCTCTTACAACATTTCACTTGAACATAACATGGCCTCTTGGCTTATACCAAGTATCCTCTCTCACAGGTGAGCGCTATTATCTGCAATAAAGTCTTAATTATGTGGAGAGGTAAAAGGATCGTTGCGCTTGCACTTAAATCATCTTTTATAGCTACGTTAATGAGACGGGGAACCATTTTATAACGTTTGTCTCCTTGTACGTCGTGTGCCCATTAGACCTAACGCATAGAACCTCTGAGGACACTATTACGATTCTAACGAAACACGTTCCCTAAGCAGCAATTAAATGTCTTACTCAATCCTAGGGCAGTGTACTGCGAAGTCCACTGTTATTGAGAAAGACAAGTGTTGAGAAGCTTTTAAACACGCACTCATGTGAATGACACTCTTATAGCAGTCTCTATAGTACTACTACAGTCCCTTTCTGAGGTAACACAAAACTAGCACAAGTGCACCGTTGACTCAGTCTCTAGCAAAACTCATTGCGGTCGTTCTTGGTGCACGGCGAAGTGGAATTTCGTCACTTCACATTTCCTTACTCTTCCCCATTAGAGGATCACTGCATCCAGATTCCGTGTCTCGCTAAATAGCGTCGATTCAGTAAGTGGCCGATAGCCAGGTTTGGGGTTTTAACGAGACACGGTCCCTAGCGTTCTTAGAACGACTACCAATTCACTTAGTGAACGTGTGTGAAGCCTACCCCCTCTCCCGGAAATGCGCATTCAATAAGCTTCACGCAACGCGTTTTGTGGCGAGGCTTTTTTGGATACAGTAATCATCACTAACGTTTGGTTGGTTTATAAAGCAAATATAGGCCTGCTTTATAGCCTAGTTATAAAGTATCTACGGTTCTACCTCCCGGCTATCATGTGCTAGTTATAGCGTGAGGCTTTCCCCGATTCCCTTGTAACCAACCGCCAATGACAAATATCTGTTAAGGTACGGATTAGGAAGTGGGCATGCTATTTCTAGATAATCTTATATCGTTGGTTAAAACATAAAAGCAGCTTCGTCATGCCAAAGTAAATGATCAATAATGGATCCTCTGCGATAACACTAAACTTCTATGTATAATTCACTATCAATATTTTGACGATACCACAAATATTTACGAATAGATCCATCCATTAAATTATAATAATAATAAACTTTATTGCTAAACAAATCTACATAGATTTTGCATTGGCCCCAAACTAGGCAAGCCTGTATCTTGGGTACCAATCTGGACCGTTAGCCATTTAAACATTTATTTTAAAATCATGTTTGATATAAATTGTAAGTTCTAACTCTCTCAGCCTAGCCGAAATCGACCGCCTCTTCTCGTCTCCAAAAACCAACTGCCTGCTCCCAAGCATCTTTCTCCCATCCCAAAATCATCACGAGCGTGAGAACGCTCCGCAACCATTTTTATTGCATTTTATTGCATCCACCATCGGTTTTGAGAATTTGTACCAATTAAGGGACTTCAAATATTACTTTCGACTGATTGTTAGCACTTCGCCGCTCATAAAATATAAATGAATGGCTTTGTAAGTAAGTAGTTCGATATTGTTTTAGGATTTTAAAGAAATATATTACTTCGTTATTTATTACGGTAACGTGTAGAGCTGTCAGGCCATAAAGTTAAGATTTAATGTGCTTCCTCCTAAGAGGCACGTTATCGTGTCACAATTTTAGAATAAGTATAATAAATTATTATATTTCTTCTAAAAATATTAAATAGGTGACATACCGTCACACTATATTAACCAAAAGTATAAGCAGGGTCAAATTGACACATTTTTGGCAACTTTACCTAGCCTACGTTTATATTGAACGTGTGTCCCAAAATGCACGCAACGTAAAGTTACTAATTGTTTCGGCGCTAAAACAGCAATGTATTTATTTTCGAAACTATCATCTTCATTTATCTAGCACTACCAATACATAGGGAAAGTTGCCACAAGAATTTCAAAATTATCATAGAAACGGATGAATGCTATCAGGGTTGTCAAAAGATAATAAAACATTTTTTTTAAAAATTAATTAATTATTTATTAAGGAACAAAGTAATAGGGACTTTTGTTTATGCATTACAGTTTAATACCTATTGTGGTTGTAAACACAGTAACAAAAACTATTCTAGTTGTAAAACTTTGCCTAAAAACAGTAAACAATTAAATATTACTATTATTATTTATAATCAAGAATATTCGTTAAACAGTATAAAAAAGAACTCTCACAGACACAGAAAAAATAATGGTGCTCATCACTCAAAGTTGCAGCTGGGTGGGAATCGAACCCACGACCTCCGTTTTAGCAGTCAGGGTCACTAACCACTAGACTAACAGGCCAGTCATTGAATTTGTTACAAATGTATTTCATTCACACTAAAATATTTCATAAACGAATAGAAAAAATCGATAGGTATTATATTTAAAGTCCTGAATAACTAAACGAAAGCCCAAAATAGTTCCCACATAAAAGTAGATTACCTAGGCGTGCTAAATTTGACAACCCTAGTCATAGGTAACGCCTTCGTGCTAAGCGAGGTAACTTTACCTAACATCAAACATCATTACCTTTTCTAATCATTCAAGAAATAGTAAATTTATAAGATTGAATCATTGCGATACACCTTAATAACAATATACCACATACTATTTAATATAACTTACTTACCTGCACTTAGATTTTCTGTAGGAAAAAACAATCTTTGTGCGATGACGCCGCAAACATAATTGACCACATAGAACGAAAACTGGCCAAGTGCGAGTCGGACTCGCGCACCGAGGGTTCCGTACAAACCTGCAGGTATTCACGGTTTATACATATAAGATTTATGTTTATGAAATTTTTTTTTTTAAATTTTTATTTGAGTTGACTGAATGAAAGGTAAATTGTGGCTTACGATTTATGACGTATTAAAAAAAAACAACTTACTAGATCTCGTTCAAACCAATTTTCGTTGGTAGTTTACATGGTAATGTATATCATATATTTTTTTTAGTTTTATCATTCTCTTATTTTAGAAGTTACGGGGGGGGGGGGGGGGACACACATTTTACCACTTTGGAAGTATCTCTCGCGCAAACTATTCAGTTTAGAAAAAAATGATATTAGAAACCTCAATATCATTTTCGAAGACCTATCCATACATACCCCTCACGTATGGGTTTGATGAAAATTTTTTTTTGAGTTTCAGTTCTATGTATGGGGAACCCCAAATATTATTGTTTTTTTTCTATTTTTGTGTGAAAATCTTAATGCGGTTCACATAATACATCTACTTACCAAGTTTCAACAGCATAGCTCTTATAGTTTCGGAAAAAAATGGCTGTGACATACTCGGACAGACAGACAGACAGACAGACATGACGAATCTATAAGGGTTCTGTTTTTTGCCATTTGGCAACGGAACCCTAAAAAGCTTCCTATTTTGAGAACTAACGAAGTGGCTAGCTTAAAACACTTTTTGGGATAGCACAATTTAATATAAAATCAACCAGTATGCCTAAAATTGCGTTAACTGCCCCAGACAAAAAAAAATTTAATTAAAACAACTATAGGGGGTATGCTTAGGTAAAGATAACCACGGAAGGTAAAGATGCCACGTTTGACTCATCCGTGCCTCGTACGTGCTTCGTCCGAAACTCGTTCGCACTCCGTAAGTGGCACGGCTCGTGCATTCGTGAAACCAAAACGCTGATGAAATGATGAACATTCTAATCTTTGTTTATATATTCTAATGTTTGAAATTTTTTCAGGTCTATGTAGCGCAGTAACGCTGCATGCAGGCGAGCGCAGCATGGGCCAGCTGATTGCGTCCGCCGCGTCACAATGCGCCATTGTTGAGAAACAGAAATAAATACAAGCACAAAAGACGACGCTTTCTTGCTATAATGAGGCCGGGCCGGCGGCAGCGGCTGCGCGGAAACAGATAGTTTAGTGACGCGCAACATTCTGTCGCCGACGTGTACCAGCGCCGCCGCGCCGGGGGCATTGTGACGCGTCGCGCTCGTCATTACTCGCACGTGCCGCCGGTGTCGCAGCGCCATCTAACTCTTCATGACGTAGCCAGCGGAGAGAGTACCATCACAATATTTGGTATTGAGGTATCTGTTTTCTCCGTAGGTTCAATTTTCATTTTACAAAATTCCATCTATAAAATGGGTCCTCGCAAAATCCTTAGAAATAAATTCCAAGAAATCAATAAACTGACTCTGTCTTCACTTTATATCTTAGAAAGTGTTTTGTATGTTCTTGAAAACTTAGAAATTTTCAAAATAAGAGGCTGTTTTCATAGGAACACACGTAGTAAACATGAAATTGTGCAGTTGATTAAACACTTTTCCAGGCAAGAACCATTCAGTTTATATACCTAACTTATAATGAACAAAATAGAAAATTACGCCTGAGATGCTTAAAGGGATAAGCAGAGGTATAGTACACCCACGTTTCGCCAGTTATGTGTAAATCCCATATAAAAGGTGATATTCATACACTACACGTCTTACGTAATCGTTATTATTTCAACCGTTAGAAACAACTGGCCGCGATGGAAAGTTCAAAATCCTTAACATTTTAGGATTTAGTTTAAGACAAGGAAGTTTGGCAATAATTCCTTCTACACATGTGGCTCCCCTGGTACATCACTATTTTGGCACAACTATATAAATGTCTACAAACTGGGGGCCAACCACCAGCTCTTAAAACAGTATTATTATAATCTTACTTTGACTTTTCGTACCATAACCTCCTTAAAATAAGGTTATTATAAGGTTGTAATAATGTTGTTTTCTTAGCGGTTTTGGTGACGTCACCTCTAAAACTTCATTCAATTCGTACCACGACGTGACTTTTGACAACCAGCAAGATTGTTTTTATGACAAATTTAGCAATCATAAAAAAGTTCCTCGGACTCGACGGAAGTATTCTTGTTTTGAAATTTTATATAAAAAGAAACATTTTCGTGTCATATAAAGTATGTAAAATGTATTTATTTATGTAAAGTAAAGTAAAGTAAAAAATCGTTTATTTCAACATTAAAATTACATTTTTGAGGTAGCGTTGGTCCCAAACTAGGCACAGCCTGTATCTTGGGCACCATTATACATAATAACATTTGGTTAAAACAATATGTTGAAATTTGCGACAAATAAAAGTAGTGGTTAGAAGTAGTTAGCCTCTTCGAGACTACAAAAACTAAAATAACTGAAATAAAACTACTTCAGGCATGAAAAGAAAATAGAACAGATTCCTATATTTATAAAATAAAACGTAATAAATAATGCAAAAAGGATCAAACTTTCTATAAAATGTAAGTATTGCTGCTGTTCTTTATTGTGTGTGAGGGTGTGTGTGTGTGTGTGAGAGAGAGTGTGTGCGCGCGCGCCTACTTCGGTGTGTCAGTTGATTTTATTTAATAAATAATACTAAGAATTGTTTCAGTATAAGTGTATGATTGTTCTAAGAGCCATAATTTCACAGAATGTTTCATTTGGGTGTAAGGGGAGTTGTGGATCTTAAGAACCGAGTTGACCTTATTGTAGACGTGGGCAAGTAGGAATGCTGGAAGTCGTTGGGCGTACGCAGACTTGACTGCTGGGTTCGGGATTCTAAATTTTCTCTTATTTTGTAGGGCATTCAAGTCTGTTCTTTTTGGAAGTTTTGATTGTGTTCTAGTTACAACAGTAAAAATATACAGTTTGCGTACCCCAAGAAGTGCTGCCTCTCTATACAGTTTGTCAGTAGAGTAACGGAAGGGCTTGAACAGCATAACTTTTAAAACAGCACGTTGCGCCCTCTCCAGCTCTAATATATGAGTTTTGGCGACGCCGCCCCAAACTGTTATGCAATACAGGAGTAGAGACTGACAGAGGGCAAGGTAAACTAATTTACGGGTATCCACTGAGGCACATTCACGTAGTAGCTTCATAACATAAATAAGCCTGCGAACTCGTTTTGCCGTAACCATGATATGCTGTTTGAAAGAGAGATGCTGGTCCAATGTTACTCCGAGATATTTTAGGTGATCAATCCTTTCGATCTCGTTACACGGACACGTGGAGATAGACCCACCGGCAAGCTTGTTAGCCTTGCATCTATGGATTTTTACCCTCCATTGAGGAATTTTAGTGGCGTTTGTTTTCCTAAAGGTTATATATTTCGTTTTTTTTTCGTTGAGCGTGAGTAAATTTAAATCCAACCAGTTAACTAACGTCCTCATTCCAGACTCGGTTTTCTCATGCAATTCTTTCCAGTCGTCACCGTGGAAAATGATAACTGTATCGTCAGCGTAACAAATCAAGTCCGCGTTAGGAATTTCATTTCTTAAAATATCGTCCATGTAAATTGTGAATAAAGTCGGGCCCAGCAGGCTTCCCTGAGGTACACCAAAAGAAACACCCAATTCATCGCTAATCTCATTTTCGACTCTAATGTAAACTTGCCGATTGAATTGTGTATCAAGAGATATGGTACATGGGTAGTAAATTTCTTGGTTGATTCTAGATGGCGAATGCATACGACATATTTGAGTTTTTGGAAGCTGATAACGCAGAAGCCAATCGTACAAGAAAGCGGGGTCGTATGCAGATTCGTAAAGAATGCGACTCTTTCAATTTAGATGAAATGGAGTTTTGCCATTTCCTTCTTGAGTACTCCTTGGCTTGCAGAGAGCGATTGTAAAAATTCCCTTAGTATCTTTAGCTGCCGCCAGGAAACGCGACTAAACTCTTCGGTTGCAAAATTAATAACAAAACACCAATCACTGAGTCTGACGACATATAGTTTACATAAACATTATAGAAAAAAAATTCCTTGTTTTAAACTTATTCACTGAGTTACGGTGTTTAAACTTACCTTGATTCCATGTTGATTTTATTGGCAACTGGCTTCTAAAATACTGGCGACACACAGATCTTATGCAATTAAGATAAAATAAGTTCAACCACTTAGAAAATCACTTATAAAATTACATCGAGTTTCAAATTTCGTTTGCACTACTCAGCTGATAAAAACACAATTTGTTCCGATTCCTATCATAGCGCAACCTAGCCACAGCGTTTTAAAATTTTCAAATATTTTTTTCTCAGTTTTCAAAGTATATTCTTTTAATATTTGTATTAATTTCATGAAAATTACTCTTAACAATTATCTTTTTATACAAAGTAACCTTTTTATGTAAAAAAATAATAATAGTTTGCTTCGAAAGCTTACTTCATATTAGGGATTCGGACCGACGTGTGAAAGAGACAGCGCTATACAGTTCAAATAGCGTTGTTTCTTTTCTATTATAGCAGGCAATAGATAAATCTTTCAAATGGTAGTTCGTTCTTTCTCAGCACTAAGCAGGATTAAAACAATATTGAACGATGAAGGTCATGGTACGAATATGAGTAATGTTATTATAATCTTGAAACAAAACTTTCTTGAAATAAGATTGTTTCGTAAAAGATGGTGGTAGGCCCCCTGTTCTCAGTAACGATTTTATGCTTACATGCTTCCTTAATATAATAAAACATTTGGCTTAAATAGGTATTATTTATTTATGCACTATTGTACACCAGAAAATACATAATAAACAAAAATACATTTAACACTAAAAACATATAATGAGCAGGCTTATCGCTCGCCTCGTTTCTACAAACATCATTCGTAATTTCAAGAAGTCAGCTTCCTACGCTCGCCGCTCGCACTGGAAGGACGTGTCGCCGCTCGTTGTGCCCCACAGTGCAACGTTTCGTAAAGATTTAAATTTATTTAAATCGTACTCGTAATCGTATTATACCTTCTGAGTCCCTTCGTGTTTCCACTTGATATTTTATATGGTAATAAGACATATATTTGCTAAATTTTCTCCAAACAAACATGGTACGCCACTCGCACCCCTTATGAGGTACAAGCGTTGACCGATTTTTTCCTTATTATCTACAAATTGATGGATAAACTGTCTTTTTCAAGACATCTGTTTCTTTAAACGGAAATCGTCTAAAACGTAGTGGCCCCTTCTGGGCAAATCCACAGTTTCGTGGTCGTTCGGTGGATACCTTAACGGTGCCAACGAAGCCGAGTGGGTGTTGACCCAACGCACCCACCTATCCCTCATCTCTAACATGGAAAGCGCAAATTGATGCACTCGTGAAACGTGTTAGAAAACTCTCTCACATATTAAAAAAAATTAAAGTCCGTCGCTAAAACTAAACTGATACGTATTGTTTACTACACCTTGTGTCAGTCAATATTAAGTTATTGTGTATCAGCCAGGGGAGCAGCAAACAAAACCAGTCTGCTAGCATTAGAGCGAGTTCAGCGTGCTATTCTGAAAATAGTCTACAAAAAACCCTGGCGATATTCTACTGATGCCCTGTACTCAGAATGTAGCCTCCTTCGTGTCTGGCAGATGTTCATTGTTTCGACACTGTTTCGCTTCCATAGGCATGCTATGCTAAGGAATTGGCCCGCCAGTCATCTATAACGTTGAAGTGGGTTCGGCCAAGAGTACATTCTTCTTTTGCACGCAGATCATATGCATTTCTTGGGTCATATCTCTACACTAAATTCTACTCCCAGAATAGATCTATATTGGACTTAACGTACACCAGCTGTAAAAATGCTATATTTAATTAGCTGCACCCCAAAAATTACGACCAAACGGAGAACCTTTTATACACACAATCATAATATCTGTCATAATATCTGTAATATCAAGTTAAAAAAAAACAACATGTACGCACCAAGCCACTCGGGTTCACCACATTCATTCCCCCACACTCACTCCACACTTCACACACGGTCCACACTACACACACACTCCCACCCAAAAGCACCTAATCACATAAAATTTGTAGTTATTTATGTACTTCGTATACAATTTCACATAAGTTTTTAGTTATAGTTTAAAATAAATTTTCATTGTTCTTCTTTTTTTCAAATTATTATTATCTATACAAATCTATACATCTACACATCTATACATACAAATAAATAAAATTGGAGTGTCTGTTTTTAATATATTAAAATAACCGCTTTTTAGTATGTGTATATGTACGCGTAAGTGTAAGTGTATATACATATACACGGGCAGATACATAGCTGATGTAACAAGGAGTAACTTAGGCTACTTTTACTTTAGAAAAAAATAATAAAAGGATCTCACGAATAAAAATAAAACGAATAAAAACTTTTTTGTTAAATACCACGCGGACGAAGTAATCGTGTATAATATGACAAAGTTAACTTCCCAACATTATATTCATCGTTTATTCTCTGTTTATTAGAAGCAAGCAACATTTTTTCACTTTCTATTTTCACCAAGCAAAACTAAAGTTGTCGCAACATTGAAATAGGTGGCGCTGTTTTTGTGTCATTTTGAGCAAACGCCATAAGATGGCGCTGTCACACATTTTTTTAGTCGTGGTGATTCGTATAAAAAATCATAGATGGCGCTAACGTATATTTCTATTTAACATTTTTTTTAAATCAGTTATTTATTTTATTTTAATAGTTTATTGCAATAGTTGGGATTTGTTGGGTAATTTAAAAGAATAAAACCGGCCAAGTGCGAGTCGGACTCGCGCACCGAAGGCTCCGTACAAACCTGCAAGTATTCACGGCTTATGCATAAGGTTTATGTTTATGAAATTAAATGTTTTTTTTTTTAATTTTTATGTTTGAGTTGACAGAATGAAAGGTAAATTGTGGTTTACGATTTATAACGTTTAAAAAAAAAAACTACTTACTAGATCTCTTTCAAACCAATTTTCGGTGGAAGTTTACATGGTAATGTACATCATATAATTTTTTTACTTTTATCATTCCTTTATTTTAGAAGCGGGGGGGACACATTTTACCACTTTGGAAGTGTCTCTCGCGCAAACTATTCAGTTTAGAAAAAAAAGATATTAGAAACCTCAATATCATTTTTGAAGACCTATCCATTGATACCCCACACGTATGGTGGTTTTGAGTGTCGGAAAGGTTACTAGTTATTAACTGTGTGTGAAAGTACTCATACCTATGAATATGGTTTGCAGAAAAGTAATTTTATGAAGATAAGCACACAAACGTTACAAGGGGTATCGTATTACCAAGTAACTGGGTTGTGAACGTCAGATAGGCAGTCGCTCCATGAAAATACTGGTATTCAGCTGCATTCGGTAAGACTGGAAGCCGACCCCAACGTTGTGCAGATGATGTTGAAACACAGAATTTGTCCGCGTGGAATTTATAGCTCATGTTACTCCATAATAATATACGTTTCTTTAGATGAAAGAATTTTTAAAATCCGTAAAGTTGTATTTCAGTATATCCATTAAGAACGATTTTACAAGTTATAAAATCTTTCCTCTTTATAATATCAGTGTAGATAAATACTTACGTTTATATTTTTCTTTCAATTCCTCTGTTATTTAAAAAAAAAAACAATGATTTCATGAAATAAAATATTTTTATCTGTAAATAATTTTTTTTATACAAATCAAGTAATTGTATGATATCAACAGCCGAGGGAGTGGGCCATAATCCACCACGCGAGCCCAGTGCGGGTTGGTAGATGTAACATGTCTTCGATTTTTTGGTTCTAAGACATGCCGGTTTCCTCATGATGTTTTCCTTCACTGTTTTGAGAGCAGTGGCGATGATAATAATTTACACAAAGTAATATTACGCCTGCTTGGGTTTGAACTCACGACCTAATACTCGTAAGTTGCGGGCGTTACCACTGGGTCACCACTGCTCTTATAATTGTATGATATATGATACTGTTATTACACTGGATGTGACAGTTTTATTCTAATTTTAATAACTCAAAAATATGGTCATTTAAAATATGGTCTATTGCCGAAATCAAAGCAAATATGATTTTTTCCCCTAATAGTGTCGTTACACAGCACAGGTATGACAGTGCTACACGCACTCGATGCACATCTGTTCTGTATTAACTTTGATGTGATACTGTTCACGCTTCAGGAGGTCGGAAAGTGGCTTGGTGAAAAATGCGTATTAAGTCACATCTCTCGGGAAGGCATCGCTCTATAATTGTTACTTTTTTTAGTAGATCTCATGAGATAGTTATCTCAATTTCGTATTTTATGTGTTGTGACCCTCTTGTGGCGATGTGTGATTAGACAGAACTCACGTGTATCTTTCATAAGCTCACCTATTTCGATTACTCCAACAATAACAAAACAACGCAAGTAACTATAGATACTGTAGTATGTATATGTATGTGCCGTGGGTACGCACCGCGTATTCACAATACGACTGCGTCTTGTAGAGCTTCACATTTCGTAGAGGGTCTACGTGGCTACGTAGGTGCTACGCATTGCTGTACGCCGAGTCAAAGGCGCTACGATCAAAGCTTTTCGTATCAAAGTAAATTTCACGTTGTACTTATGTTGTGTAATACGTGATTGTGTCGATTACGTTTCGAGCCAATGTGGAGTCTGTCGCAAGCGAAGTGAACCATTATGAATATTAAGAATTTCTAATGTATAAATAGAATATAAACTTGCTATGGAACTTACTTTACTTAGCCAGCCTATTGCGTACAGAGCCACACTATGCACTAATGAACTGTGATCCTTTCTCTCCGACCATGTTTTAAGCTTCGCCTACAGTTAAACATAATTTATGTGTTTGTTTAATCCCTGATAAGCGCGGCAGCGTTTCATCTGTCGTCATGTTAAATAGAGAAACTAATCGAATATTGTAAGGTTAGTGTACAGTAGTGTGCGCGGTTAATGTTCGCCGTAACTGCGACGACTCCCAACATGGTATGCCCAAATATCCTACATATTTTTGCAATATTATTTAGTTTTCGCGCTAGTGGCCGCACCTCTTAACCTTAGTCATGTTTTAACCGACTTCAAATAAGGTGGATGTTCTGTGTTTTTGTACATAGGTAGTCCGATTTCTCCGTCAATCTTAGGCCGATTAATGTGATAGAAGGCCTCGTGGTGGTTCTATATCAACTTTCACACAATGTGACCAAGATTATGTGTGGACTTTTAAAGAGACTGTGACGTCTGAGTTTGTAGAGAGTATTCAGAGATAAAACGCTGACCTCATCTAGCTTAAAAAATATTGTACTTGTAAAAGTGTTTGTAAAAACCTACATTCAGAAATAAAATCATTTAACCGTGGTTGTGAAGTTGTTGAGTAAGTTTCAATAATAGGTTTTTAATCCAGTTCTTCTTCTATGTTGATGATGTTGTAAAAGAAGAATATATAATTTATTTTTAAAAATATATCCGTCTTCGAAAAAGGTCGTTTTTTAGTTAGTTTTAAATGAAATCGTTTTTACGTTGAATAAATAAAAGGGAAATACTTGCGCGTGAGGTGCGGGTGACGTGCGGGTGACGTGCGGATGATGTGCGGGTAGGAAGTTTAACCCAAAACCTTATTGGAGTATGGAACTTGCACAGTCAGTGGCACTCCGATGTTTGGCTTTGGCGGTATTTAGACGTAACCCTACATCGAATCTCAAAGACTTTTAAGATGTACCGAAAATAATTCCTGGCGGGAACTTTTGTTCTTCTCTGAATGAAAATACTTCTATTAATGACCTATGGAGAAAAATGAAATAGATAAAAGGTTATAAAACTCCTAGGCATTTTATTGATGATGATAAAGCAAGTCTTTTACTACTTAGTTTGACTCCTGATTTTATCCCTGCTTGTCACCCACTGTTCAATTCTCAAAATTCAAAATTAGAGTCTCGAATAACTTTAGATCTTAATAAAAGTATTAAATCCAAAGATACATGCCCAGGAAATGATGATGTATCATTTTCTATGATTAAATATCTCTCAGATAATGCTAAATCAATATTTATTTATTTATTTACGCAATTCTTACCTACACTACCATAAACACACTAATATTATTATTTTTATACAATAAATTTCTTTCCTATGGTCTAGTACCGAATCAATGGCGAAAAATAGATGTAATCCCTATTCCTAAGCCCGGAAGAGACAACGATATGGTATCATCACTCAGAACTATTTCACTTATTTCTTGTATATGTAAAATCTCCCATCCAATTATTCAAAAGAGGTTAGAGTGGTATTTTGAAAGTAAATGTTTGTTTGCCGATACTACTTTAGGTTTTAGAAAGTGTAGATATTGTTTCGATAATTTAGGTCTATTAGTTACTAGGATACAAAACTGTTTTTGCACAAATTGTGTCACGGTTGATTGTTTTATAGACATTGATGACGCCTATGATAATGTGGATATAACTCAGCTATTGTTAACATTAGATCGGCTTGGCGTGGGAAATAAGATTTGTTCATACCTTTGAGAGTCTCTTCGGGAGACACATTTAAGTATTAAAGTAAACAATTTACGTATACGGTAAGAAATACGGGAAGGGGTTTAGCCCAAGGCGACCCTTTATCACCTTTAATGTTTAATGTAGCTACTATTGATTAATGTAAAAAAATATTTCCGATCACGTCTCACAATATGCAGATGACTCTGTTGTTTACTCCATTGAAAATAGTGAAGCTCAAGCTAATTATTATTTACAGAATTCACTGAATTTACTTGCCTAACTCCTTGCGGAGTTTGGTTTAGATATTTCAACAACAAAAACTAAGACTTGTATTTTAAAAAAAAGGTAAAAATAATGAAATAGGCGTTCTCAAAATCAACAACTCAGTCTTGCAGGTAGTAGAAAATGTAAAATATTTGGGCCTTTGGTTGGACCGCTCTCTAAGATGGGCCAAACATATAAATGAAACGCATAAAAAAACAACGAGATTCCTCAAAGTGCTTAGAGCTTTATCTGGAGCTAGCTGGGGTGTTCACCCTAAACACCTAAGAATCGCTTATATTTCACTAATACGAAGTCGTATGGATTACGCTAGCTTTCTGTATGGAGATAGTTGTCACTCAAACTTGTATAAACTCGACAAAGTCCAAAACCAAGAGATGAGGATCATTGGTAGCTTTATAAAATCTACACCAATTCATGTCATGAGTAGTGAATTAAGTCTCCAGCATCTATTTATTTAACTGGTAAATTTTATTTAAAGTGTAAGTCGCTGTTAAGTAGATAGACAGTTGTTAACTTGTTGGAGGATTTTTTACAGCAGATGCGTTTGTGGAAAAGGAAGAATAATATATTTATAAAGGCTATTATATATATGTAATAGCCTTCACTCATTTTAACCCATGAATACCTTATGGACTTGCGAATACACTGCAGCCAGAATTTGGAGATGTTCGGGTATCGCTCTTAGGTCAGTTACATAGATTTATCTAAAAACATTAACTTTAGCATTAACGGAGTAACTCAAGGAAAGAAACGATTTCAACCATTGGTTTTAAATGATTTATGTTGTTAATATTTAAATAAAAAATATCCAAATTTTTATCAAATATTCACAGATGGTTCCAAAGAAAATAATAATTCCGGAGCAGCTTTTTATGACCCTCAACAAAATATATCTATGGGTTTTTAGTATTGACTCAAATGTGTCTATAATGTATCTTGAATTGTTGGCAATTAGTGAAGCTTTATCTTATACTCAATCAATAAATCACAGTAATAATATTATAATCTTGACTGACTCCAAGAGTGCTTTACAACATGTGGCTCGTTGTACCTCGACTTTTCGAGGAGCTCCGATAGCTTACGTAATAATTGATCAGATTCTGGAACTTCAACAGAATTCTAAATTAGTAATACTGCAGTGGATTCCTTCACATATCGGGATACAAGGGAATGAGGTGGTAGATATATATGCTAAGAGGGCCTGTGTGGAGGGTATTTCGTTAGACATAGATCTTTATACTATGTAGTAAAAAAATATTGCCATTAATTGTGGAAAGAATATGATGTGAGATCAAGTGAAAAAGGTATCTGGTATAACACCATTCAGCCTGAGCCTCTAATGATTCCCTGGAACGATAACTGTTCACTTAATAGAAAAGATATTGTTACAGCCATGAGGTTTCGATCCGGTCACATAACATCGAGGAAGTTTATGTTGCTTATATCACACCTTTACCTAATTTCGAGAAATGTGGAATAATCGAGGACGTATATCACATCATGATTCATGATGGAGTGTGAGCGGGGCGACCGCCTCAGGATAAATCTGTTCGGTTCCCAAAATGTATATGGAATTGGTTTATTAAATAGTGTTTTTAAGCCTATGTCGGACGACGCTAAAACTCTATACAAAATAATATATTACAATTATTTAAAATAATATAAAATTCAAAGTTTGGCTATGATAGAGCGACATAGACACAGGTCTGTTGGTCTAGTGGTTAGCGACCCTGACTGCTATGCCGGAGGTCGTGGGTTCGATTCCCACCCAGAACAAATGTTTGTGTGATGAGCACGATCATTTGTTCTGTGTCTGGGTGTAATTTATCTATACCTAATGTGTATGTATTTAGAAATATATAAGTATGTTTATCAGTTGTCTAGTACCCATAACACAAGCTCTGCTTAGCTTGGGACTAGATGGCGTTGTGTGATAGTTGTGGAATATTATTATTATTTTTATTTATGTTAACATATCTCGGGACCCTAAGATCCCGGTCTTTTGGAAGGCGTACGAGGGGCCGAAGCCAACTCGCAGAGGCCCCTTAGACAATTTTAAATGATGAGGGGGCACCAAACGACGATTATCCCTGTATGCACAATGCAAGTGCATCCAAAGACAATCCCCGGTTGAAGCATAACTATTACAGAATATGGAAACAAAGCAAATTAGGCTATAGGTTTGGATGGCTATAGTGGATTGGTAACCGCAACTATGGAGGGACTATGGCCCCTGCCTGATCAATGTTTTGTATACACGGATAAAATGGCAGGAGGTGACTTGCACACTCAATAATGGGCCCCAGGGAAACGTCGCTAGCACATAGTGACGTAGCGACAAGGGGGCAACACTTCTTGAGGTGCTTGAGAAGTGGAGAGGTATTCCACGGCTTTCAGAACAATCCCAGAGCCCGGAAGATGGTCAAGATCCCTACGAGCACTTACTGGAAAACTTCCTTTCCCCGAGCACGTTTGTTCTTGCGGATCTCCACTCAAGCCAGCCAATAAAGGCAAGAATGAGGCGGGAGCTCTGAACCTCATCAGTGTTCACTCCAGCCGGCCAATAAAGGCAAGCCAGAGATGAGGAACAAGAATTCTCCCAGGAGATAGGGTCCGTGAGGTCGCTGCTCCCCAACAGCTCGCCACAAGCTGCCCTGCGGGTTTTATTATTATTATTATAGTCAGTATTGTAATAAAGCGCCTTAATAAAGGATTATAAAAATGAGGTGCGGGTGAAGTTGAATAAATGACTTTTGATTTTGGTGCGGGTGACGTGCGGATGATGTGCGGATGAGGAGCGGGTGAGGTGCGGGTGACGTGTGGGTCAGGTGCGAGTGCGGTGCAGGTGACGTGCGGATGATGTCTGAATGAGGTGCGGATGAAGTGCGGGTTAGGTGTGGGTCAGGTGCAAGTGCGGTGCAGGTGACGTGCGGATGATGTCCGAATGAGGTGCGGATGAGGTGCGGGTGAAGTTTGGGTCAGTTGCGAGTGAGGTGCGAGTAACGTGCGAATGATGTGCGGATGAGGTGCGAGTGAGGTGCGGGTCAGGTGTAAATAAGGTGCGGGTGAGGTGCGGGTCGGGTGCGAGTGAGGTGCGGGTGAGATGCGGGTCAGGTGCGAATGTGGTGCGGCTGACGTGCGGATGATATGCGGATGACGTGTGGGTGAGATGCGGGTGAGATGAGGGTAAGGTGCGAGTGAGGTACGGGTGACGTGCGGGTGAGGTGCTGGTGAGGTGCGGGTCAGGTACGAATGAGGTGCAGGTGAGGTGCGGGTCAGGTGTGAGTGAGGTGCGGGTGAGGTACGGGTCAGGTGCGAGTGAAGTGCGGGTGAGATGCGGGTCAGGTGCGGGTGACGTGCGGTTTAGGTGCGGGTTAGGTACGAGTGAGGTGCGAGTGAGATGCGAATTGGAGAGATCAAAATATCAGAACTGTGGTGACACTCGAGCATGTCTTATTAACGAGTAGAGGCGAATATTCAACCATTGTTACTGAGCTCACTTTACAATAATCGGCATAACATTTCGATTTTCGATTTTATTTTACTAAACTACTGCTTACTTTCTCCTACAAAAATAAAAACAAATAAAACATTCCATCCCGGGCTAACGTCAGGCAGCAGTCAGTGTCCCCGGCGGGCAGGGCCCGGTACACTGTAAACTCTGATTTTTAATTTGCAAGACGAAAATGACAGCTGGAATCGAATTACTTTACGTGTTTTGAGTTCAACGGTGGAAAAACTACCAATGTGTAGATGTTCTGTCGCTGTGTTAACTGTATGAGAAACTGACTGATCTAAAAGGTCCATGGTGGCTTTCATTTTGTTCTAGCAAATAAAAAAATGGAGTATAGTTTATTTACCGAACGTGTCGGTGGATGTGGTAGTCCTCTACTAATGTTAGAACACCTATGTAGCCGGCATCCTCGCAATATAACCGGGGCTTAGTGGGAGACCTATAGGTGCGAAATTCAACATTCAATTTTGGTTACGCTAAAATTTAGCTGTTACAAGTTTTAACTTGTGTGTTTTGTGAGGCGAGTGTACGCAGGTACGGTTGTCAACGTCTCGCTGTACATTCATATTTCCGCAAATCTGTTTGTCTTTCAACTAATTTGCATTTATATTGAATCCGGCTCGAAGGACCTTTTTCGGTAGAAGGCAGTGCGACGATTTACAACCAAAGTAAACGACAATAGTCTGACACTGCTGCTTTGTACCTATAGCAAAAGTCGGAAAATGTTTGCATTTATTTCAGAACTATTTGTTTATGGCAATCTGTCGTCGGATGTTAGATTGTCAAATAAAAATAACATCCAACTGTGGACGTAGTAGGTACATGTATTTACTTCAAGCTCGTAATCATTAGAAATTGTGGCCATAGTAATAATGTCGGTAATTAAAGTGTCAGCAGCGAGCCGTGAGCTGAGAGCGAGGCCGATCGCATCACTATCGCCGAACACAGCGGCGCATTAGAGCACACATCACATCACACGACCTATCAGTACATGTGGAACTGTGTTCGAATTAAGGAAGCGTGATTACACTTGCCAATTATAATAGGTTGTACAATACAATAAGTCATACATTATAATTAATATGTTGATGTGGTCGACAAGTATCTACGACGTAATATGAAATGTTTGACACCAATTACTTAACGTTTTCACAGCACGTAAACGATATCAAATCGATCAGTAAAACACAATAGCGGTCATAATTCTAAAGTTAGTACATTATACATACACACCTTGTGTGTAGGAAAGGAAGAGGGAGGCCTTTGCCCAGAAGTGGGCATAACAGAGTAAGTAGGTATCATCAATTAAAGTTGTGGATACAAAGATGTCCAGACAGACGTGGTCAGTCCCTACCCGCGTGTCTACACATGTACTAAGGGCTGCTTAATATCGAGAAATAATTCCGCAATCTCGTGCAGAGCTCAGGGCGGAGCGCGCGGGGATGTGTGCTGCTGGTACACAATACCTGGGCAGAGCGCCGCGCGGGGCACGGACTAACACTAGAGCACTAACTTGTGAGAACAATGACGAATAAGGTTGATGCCTATTGTCTTATCTATTAATGATTATTCAGGCGCGCATTTATAAAATGGTCGGTTGCGTGGGTGTTTGTAACCGCGGACTAGACACTGGTACCTATACATACTTCATCTAAATCTGGCGTTGATTCAGCGGACGGCTATATCTATGTTTGATTTGTTACTTCTAATAGGGAACCCTTTGTCATCGGACATCGAAACACAAATTGGAACAATTGCTCCAATTACGAGATAAAATAACTTTCATTAATGAACATAGAAGGATCGTCTGTTATTTTTAAATTAATATGTGAGGCACACTTTATTATCCCGTTTTAAGAAAATAATGCAGACTTAGTATGAAATGTAGCATAG
This sequence comes from Aporophyla nigra, assembly GCA_947507805.1. Taxonomy (NCBI): domain Eukaryota; kingdom Metazoa; phylum Arthropoda; class Insecta; order Lepidoptera; family Noctuidae; genus Aporophyla; species Aporophyla nigra. The sequence goes on along the minus strand of OX382302.1, from coordinate 25,361,499 downwards.
TTAAAGTTTATAAGGAGATGTAGTGCAGAAAGCTAATATTGTTGATTAAAATTTAAATAAATTTGACGAATTTCGACTACTGGGCGACCACTAGTATTAATTGAAACCTCAATTCAATATTTCACTATATCTACACGGGGGTCGTGCGGTCCATGGCCCTCTACGGGGCACCGGTGTGGGCGCCCTCATTGAGGCTGCACCCAGCGCGCCGGTTGAGTGCGTCCCAGAGGGTCATGGCCATCCGGTTAATCCGGGGATACCGCACGGTCTCGTGCGAGGCAGCGAGCCTCCTTGCCGGAGTGCCGCCATGGGATCTGGAGGCAAAGGTCCTCGCCCACATGTGGGAGTGGCGCGAGGAGGCGAAACGCCGGGGCGAAACTCCGCTGCCGCGACAAATCGCGGTACGGCGGACAGAGCTCCGGCAGGATCTCATGGCGACATGGCAAGTACGATTGTCGCAACCGAGCGCCGAGCACGCCACAATTGCGGCGGTAAGTTTTTGTATGTTATTATATCAGGAAAGTAAATCTATTCTCGTGAATGTTCCAAACTCTAAAGGCAAGATAGAGTACCCTGAAGGAATGCTGTGCTGGTTGAGCTGGAGGTGGAGGTGGAATTGTTCTGTCGATGATATTTGTACTATGTAACATAGGTTTAAAGTATAGTGTATTTGCTTTCGGGAATCTAATGTCTAGCTTACATTTTCACCTGCTAGAAGCGAAATAAAAAAAACTAAACGCAGTAACGTCAATTTTCGCATGAAATAAGTAGAGATTAATTTAGTCATTTGTTTCACACGATGATTAGGTATGGTTGCCGTGATAAGGTTTTATGTTCTTATTGAACAACGTAAACCATTTAATTTGTAGTTAATCGCCTTATCGCGCGCGTGTCGCGCGTTGTGTGACGGATCGCGCCAGTTCGACACGCGGCGCGATTAGCGTGTTCAGACAAATGAGCTGTAGGTTACGTTTAATAAGCAAGTAACTTGTTACGGGCCAAGCTATTACTTCGCTGTGCCGTCTAACTACCGAGTAATGTGGAGGCACACTGTGTTCAGCAGGGTTACGTGGTAGCGTTTGGCGCGATAAATATAATTTCAATAACTATCTAGCCTGGTAAACTAATTTGAAAAACTTTGTAATGCTCTTTACCTTCATCATCATCATCATTTCAGCCGTAAGACGTCCACTGCTGGACTTAGGCCTCCCCCAATTTGGGGGGCTTTGCCATAATCGCCACGCTTGGCAGGCGGGTTGGCGATCGCAGTATGGTGGTAAAATGCATAGAAAACGCTGCTGCCCATTCTCTAGTAAGTCCCTTAGTCGCCTTTTACGACACCCACGGGAAGAAATGGGGTGGTGTTATTCTTTACGTCCGGCACCACACCTTGGCTTTTACCTTGTTGGTTATTAATGTTCATCATCATCAGCCTATAATGTTCCCACTGCTGGGACACAAGCCTCCTCTCGGTCAGAGGGAGTGGGCCATAATCCACCACGCGGGCCCAGTGCGGGTTGGTAGATGTCACATGTCTTCGATTTTTGGTTCTAAGACATGCCGGTTTCCTCACGATGTTATCCTTCACCGTTTTGAGAGCAGTGGTGATGAAATAATTTACACAAAGTAATGCGCCTGCTTGGGTTTGAACTCACGACCTACTACTCGTAAGTCGCGGCCGTTACCACTGGGCCACCACTGCTCCTCCATTAATGTTGATTTATACAAAATCAAAAGTCATTTATTCAAATTAGGCTGAGGATCAGCACTTTTTGAACGTCAAAATTACATAAGACAGTCCCCCAAAACGCCCACCCTTCACCACTTCCTAGTGCTTTAGCTGGGAAGAAGTGGCGCAACAAACTCCCCAGCAGCACAGCTGTCTGTTCAGTTAGAAGAACTTGATTCTATACAATGGTATGCTGTAAACATTTAGAGACACAAAACATTAAATGAAATGATTTGCTATATGCCAGCTAGCCAACCCAGTATACCAACTAATAAAATGAAAACTATACTCAAGCAAAAAACAAAAAAATATATATGTATTTGTACATGCAGCTCCAGGGAAATCTCATCCCACTAGAAACGTATAAAAAGCGACATCTATAAAAGGATGCTGTACTACGATTTACATCAATGAAGTTAGTGCTCTATAGTTTATCGTCCACTTCGCTTACTTGTGGATAATTTAGCAAATATATTTTATTTACCTTTTTATCAAGTGAATAGGTCAATGTTAATATTAAATTAAATTAACGAATGCTTACCCAGTGACAACCTGCCACTAGTCCTCAAAGGTAAAACATTTCGAGAGTTATAACGTTCGCCTGGTCTTCTCCACAGTATTTTACGTCCATCTTTATCAGACTTAAACGTCTTTTCGTCGGTAAAAATGACTATCTCATTTTCCCAATCAAAATTCATAAACTGGGTTGCAAATTTTTTCGGACGTGGTCCTTGGCGGTTACACTTCACTTCACCAGTTTCTTGATATCGTCGCACCCATAAACGAACTGTATTTTTCTCTAAGGAAGTAAATTTAAATAAAATAAAAATAAAATAAAATAAAAGTAAATAAAAAAAAGTTAGATTTCGAATGGAAAAAAAATTGTAAATTTTTACGGATTTTTAGTATAGAATGCACTTACGTCGACATTTAATTCTCGAGCAATACTCTTTAAACTTTGATTTTGTTCCCAAAGGACGATTATTTTCACTTTTTGAAAGTTACTCAATCGAGGCATGATATTATCATAATTATAAGTAGATATTGGAACAACACCAACAAACGAGTAATTATGCTACGGGTCGAAGTCAAGTTTAAAAAATTATAAGCTTGTTACCCTCAATCTTCTTCGTTATGTCTATACGATATCTGTGGATACGGCCAACTCAGATAAATAAATAAATAAATAATAAATAAATATCTTAGGACAACCAACACACCGTTATCTGATCCCAAACTAGGCAGAGCCTGTACTATGGTAACCAGACAACTGATAAACATACTTATATATTACTAAATACATATATATTATAGATAAAGATGAGATGATTCATAAACTTACCGATAATTTTCACATCTATGCTAAGGAACTGATTGGCGCAGCGGTATGACAGCTCGGCTCCTCAGGTCTATACCTGAGGAGCCGAGCTGTGGACCCTATGGTCCAGGTTCGATTCTTACGGCGGACTTTAAAGATTTTGTTAAATTTTAAATTTCTGTTGTGAGTTTTTAGAAACTTGTAAAAATTATAATGTTTGAGTTACACATTTGGAAGTTAAAAATAGCAATAAGTAGGAGGCAATCATTGATATAAAAAAGCCCGATGCGATAGTTATTAGGCTACCGTCGCTTGCTTATGAAGATGCGCGCGTAGCAATCAAGCGGATGTGTTTTTTTTCTAGTTTGAATATCTTAGCAGTTTCGTTGATTTCACAGAGATGGCGCGCTTTTATACATTTCTAGGCGGTGAGAATACCCTGTTGCTGCATGTACAATGTAAACATAGCTGCCAAAATAAAAGCCTTCTGGCATAGAGGGCGTGACAGCTTACATATGCTATACAGAATTATGTTCACATAGCTGTTACGACCTGAGTTACAACTCGATGGGACCTCATATAACATCTCTTGCGGGGCGGTTGAGCTCGGCCGCTTATGCTGTTAGAAAGATAAGACAGTTAACAGATGTAGAAACCGCGCGTTTGGTCTATTTTAGCTACTTCCACAGCATTATGTCGTATGGCATTTTACTGTGGGGTAGGGCTGCTGACATTGAATCCATTTTTATTTTGCAAAAGCGAGCTGTCAGATCCATTTATAATCTATGTCGCGGCGAATCCCTCAGGGAACTATTTAAAAGGATTAATATTATGACGGTACCTTGCCAATTCATTTACGAAAATATTATGTATGTAAGAAAAAATCTACATCTTTTTAATAAAATAAGCGATAGACATAATTTTAATACTAGAAATAAAGACAAGATAGATCAACCATTTTTCAGATTAGCAAAAGTACATACATCTTTTATGGGGTACTGTGTTAAATGTTACAACAAAATACCTTCTGATATATTGCAATTAAATGAAAGGAGGTTTAAAAGTCATATTAAAAGTACACTTTGTAAACGAGCTTATTACAAATTAGAGGACTACATCCAAGATAAGAACGCTTGGAAACATGCTGGTCTCGCTCCGTAGGACAGTCTTATAGAGTTTATCAAACTAGATTTATTTTTTCTTCTATGACACTGTTTTACATTCTGTAATTACTGTAACTCACACACTGACAGTTTATATGGGTAGTTCATATAATTGTTTTTTTATTTAACTGCTTTTGTTAATTTACTTTTATTTTCTTTTAATTTCATTTGTTGTGTATATGTATCATTTGCATCGTTGTATATGTAAGCGGGCACGCCCTTTATGCCTGGAGGCTTTAGTAAGGTTTTAAGTTCTGTTTACGATTTTGTTTCATTATTCATTTCAGCTTGAGTTTAGTTTTCAATGTTTTGTTGGTATAATGGCGTGTGCTAGCTGACATATGGCGAATAATGTATGTTTTGTTTTATTATATTAATAACTTATACAATATTGTATAGAATCAAGTTCTTCTAACTTAACAGACAGCAGTGCTGCTGGGGAGTTTGTTCCGCCACTTCTTCTTCCCAGCCAAAGCACTAGGAAGTGTCGAGGGGCGGGCGTTTTGGGGGGACTGTCTTACAAATGTGACTTTGACGTTCAAAAAGTGCTGACTCTCAGCCTAGTTTGAATAAATGACTTTTGATTGATTTGATTTGATTTGATGCCACAAATGATAAACTAGGACCACCAACGTAAAATAAATTAAACAGGAAGGTAAAATTAATAACAAAATCGACATCAAGGTCAGCAAGACAATTCAGATTAATGGGCACTAAAGTTGCTGATGTGCGTCCACTGGGCACTGGCTGGTAACGTGCTTACGAACTCATCACTTGGAACAATACTTTGTGACGCGTATTAACATTTTCCATAGTCATTAAGTCAAATAAATAGTAACTGATCGTAAATCAAGTGATCTGCGATGCGATCCCAATTGATGCAGAAACCGCAAGTAATATTATTCGATGGAGACGCACGTAGGTACGCGCGGTGCCTGCGGTCGGGACGCGGTGCGGCGGCGGCGCGCGGCGGGGCGGAGCGGACGCGGCGCGACTTTAACATCGATACATTTTTACGACGCTCGTCTTTACTCCGCTCCGCTCGGCGGCAATTCGTCCGTAATGTCTATTTCCGGTTTATTCGCACTAAACATTTCAATGGTGCCATAAAAATATAAAAAATTGCGCTGCGGATGTCTACATAATACAATTATGGTACAGTTTGCGCTCACACAAAATGTAATCTCGTCGACAGACTGTGCCGCTCGTTGCAAACAGAAATTCACGAGAGAAGTACGTACTCATGCTCGCACTGTACGACAGGTTATAGTCATCCCGCGGGCGCTCGCTCACTTTGCGCACTACAGGTACCGTGTGATGGCACTGTAAGTGTCATCGCTAAAGGCTCATTAATCAGAGCTCGTCTCAGACCCGTTCGTTTTTCGGTAGGAGTCATGACTCATGGACGTTTTACGACCGTCCTTAATGTGCACGTGATCAGTATGCCGTCGGCGTTGCGTCGATTCCATTACGTATCGGTTTCAAATGAAAACTACAAAGAATACAATTTGGTTGCAGCTGCAACGACTAGCGGGTCTACGTGGTCGGTGGGGGCGTGCGGAGGGTAGGTGGGGGGAGGTTTAATGTTATTACTTCATCATGAGGGCGCGGCCGGACTGTGATTGCAAGTTGGAACAACGACTTGTTACTTTGCACTTGTTTGTTTCTGGACGCGACGCGCTCCACCACTTACAGTTCTTTTTATTTATTATGTTTTCGTTTTACCGCACGACAAAAGTGTATTTATGACGCCTAGTGAACGCTTCGTTAAATAATCAAAGCATTCGCGAATTATCACGTTTCGAGTTATTAAAACCTTTACTAAATGAAAAATGAATGAAACACACAACACCAGAGTAGTCGGTTGGTGACAGGATAACAATTAGGTAGGTATTACTAAATTGTCAGATGAATCTTTACGTTCGAGTGAGGTCTGGGCTTGCATGTGCTCCAATTCAGAAGAGTTTCAAGACGGTTTTGGCGAGCTCACTGTCTTCGTTACCTTAACACTCAATTTACCAAATTAATGAAACGCTCGACTACTTGCTCATATTATAATGCCTTCATAAATAAAAAAATCATAAAATTAACAGAAGAGAGCTGTCTCCAAACTATTTGTCCACGTTTGCTTCCATTAGGCGACATCTCCGTCATCGCACAATAGCGAAACAAAACGCGAACAATTACGAGCGTCCCGAGAGTGCGCGATAATATGTGGGCGCGCATTGTTCGCGCCGAGACGGATCGCGCGAGTGTTGCGCGGGCGGGGGGGGGGGGGGGGGGGTGATCTCCCGTGGCCACACTCAGCTCGCTTGTTGTGGAGCGGCGACCAATACGGGAAACAGATCGGTGTCGACGACCAAACGTTTTATTGTTATTGTGAAGACTCGACGTGCGCTATCTTTGATGTTAGTGGTGGATGATGAGTGTCTAGTAGTAGTTGTACTTAATTATTACTTAGATACATGAATACAATAGTAAGCTATTTGGATGGTACGGAGGTACGTTCTTACGCGAGTATGCATTAACTGCGGCTGGGGACAAAACGCGCGATACTACGCGTGACGTGCAGTCGTGCGGGCGCAGCGGTGCGAGCAGATGATTCAAGGCTGACGCCATAGATATCGAGAGATATGCCTTCATTGCGGAATAGTAAGGAGTCCTAGTGTCGCCGTTTATCTCCCACCCAAATAATTACAACATTAACAAATAGTGTACTGACGACACACACTTAAAATTTGAACACGCACACCAAGAAGAAAGCAGCTACACTAAATCAATTTCTAATAGCATACATACATAGAATGGGCGGGGCATTCACGTGTAAACACTTGCTATTCCAATGCACACGCATCCAATTAGGGAGTCGAAAGTGATGGTCGATTATTTTCATCGATATTTAATTTTAGCACATTCTTGTATTGTAATAACTTCGTAATTTTCTTTAAATAATTTCTTTTTTTTATATACCTATCCGAAAATATAGTTAACTTTTACTAAAACAAAATGGGAATATTAAAAAAAAATTGTGTTTCCATTAAACGCTCGCTGTTACATATCATGCGGTATACATAAATAATATATTACTTAATCTTAAAAAATATATTTATTTTAATCAAAAATGCCTACTTACATTCAGGTTTGGTTTAATGCAGTTAGGCTAATGCAATACTCATATTCAAACTCGATCGCGTTAACACATATTTCTAATGGAATAATACTACTTAGAACATTACAAACTAATATCACCACACCAATTTGGATTTCATAAAAACAAATCAACCTGTGACGCAGTTCAGCAAATAACTAACAATGTCGTGCAAAACCTAAACACTAATAAAAAAGTCTTAACAATATTCCTAGACCTCGCGAAGGCATTCAATACCGTCCCCGTCCATTCGCTTATACACAAACTAGAAAGGTTGGGTGTCAGGGGATGGAAACTTGATCTCTTTCAAAGCTACCTCAAAAACCACTCCCAGTTAGTCAAGATTGATTGTCACAGCAGCAATGAGCTCCCCATCTACTATAGCGTTCCACAAGGAAGCATATCGGGTCCCACTTTATTTTAAATATAAATATCCCAAATGCCAAGATAACATCCTTTGCAGATGACACTGCTATAACTTTTAGTGCTAATACATGGTTGTAACGCGAGGACAAAAGTGCTTTGATGTAGCGTTAAACTGGTTTTATTTCCATATGCTTTTTTTTTTTGGATTGGATATCATCAAATGACTTCTCCCGCTCTGGGCGGAGCGGGAGGGCATGTCAGACTTTTACTGACTAAAACCCACCCGGGTTGCCACCATGGCAAGCCAAGTTCAAGTAACAGAACTGGCGAGCTGCACTGTGTCACCACCCAACCATTTGGAGCCACTTTTGACCCCCTCATAACTCAAAAACTATTTCACATAAACGTGTCAAATTTGGCTCATGAGACTTGCAAGATTCATATGTGCACCAAATTTCATAAACACAGCTCAAACGGTTATTTAGATATTAACGTCCGTCGTTGCGATTTATGCTACGAAATTCATAGGTTTTCTTAAAAAATACTTATTGTACATTTGTTGTTATATTATTTTAACACGACAAAGACAATTATACCCCGTAAACGTAGGAAAATACAGTAGTTTAACAAAAACCATTTGGTATTAATTTTGTTATAAATAGTAATATATATAGTAAAGTACCTACTAATAATTTGTGTACAAAAAGTATTGATATCCAATCAAAAACATAAATGTGAAATGAGAGCCAAGTTCAATATTATGATATTTGCCTTGGTTGTTAACTTCAACGACAAAACAAATGAGATCTAAACGGGTGCCAAGTTCAATGGTCAGTCCTGAAATTTATTTATAACTACATAAAATATCATTTCTTCTTATAACTTAGGATAATATTTTGTAGCCTTAAGTCTGACTTGGCTAGTTTTCATATATGAATTATATTATAGCTTTCGCAAGTTCTAAACCTGTTACTTGTCGGTTCTTATTTTATTATTCCGAAAATTTGGCTTGCTGGAAGTAGAAACTAGCCATCGAACATAATAATTCGTACCTACATATATGAGAACTAGCCATGTCAGACCTTAGGCTACAATATATTATCCTAAGTTATAAGAAGAAATTATATTTTATGTGGTTATAAATAAATTTCAGGACTGACCATTGAACTTGGCACCCCTTTAGATCTCACTTCTTTTGTCGTTGAAATCAACAACCAAGGCATACATCATAATATAGAACGTGGCTCTCATTTCACATTTATGTTTTTGATGGGTTATAATAACATAATTACAATCGGACTAAATAACTACTCTGTACCAATACATGTATAACAATACAGTGTCAGTGTCACATCAAACTCGTGTTAAAAGAAAGTTTGTAAACGATCATACTAGAAATTAAAGGATTCTAATCTATCACCATCATCATTACAGCCGAAGAAAGACATCTACTGGACATCGGCCTCCCCATAGCACCGCCACTTCGACCGGTTCTGTGCTCCTGGTATCCAGCGGTTTCGTGCGGCCTTCACCAGGTCATCGGTCTATTTTGTGATGATGACGATGATAATGAAAATTTTTACGTTAAAAAGTGCCTGTTTGAAATAAATTATTTGACTTTGAATTTGCCACATCATTTTGTCTTTTTCATTGTAGCTTGTTGCTAGCAGCCATGCTCAATATTTAGCAGTTTTGCTTCACGTAAGAACGTAATATGCACCTCTGTGAGAGGGAGCGGCCTCAGTGCAGGATGGTGGTAGCCACACATTATGTCAATGAAAGTAGCCATGTCAGACTCACACGTGTGTTGGGCCAGCTTTGGGCTGCAATCATAATTATGTATGCATGCATGTGCTGGTGCCTGTCAAATGCAACGTCCAGGAAAAAACTAACACAACAAACCTTCCTAGTTAAGAACGTGGCGCCTTAACTCGCAAACCACGAGCCGACGCAAGGGCAAAATTCGGTCGGAATATTGCTATCTCTGTTTGACAATAGAAGGCCAACGGTGACGCGGTGCGTAGCCGTGTGTGAGTGAGTAGTAGTATTCTACCCTTTATTCATAACGACACGAAGACATTTTTATTTACTTGTAATTAGGTATGTTCGTTATTTGCTTTATTTTTGTTGACTACTTTGGGGAATCGTTAGTAAATGTATAGACGAGTAATGCGTTTTGTGGAAATTTCTTTACAATGTCCGTATCTCAAATTATTACAATATATCTCGAGATCTAGGCGTTTTGTAGAGAGTCTTACATACCGGTTTCCGTACAAACCTGCAGGTATTCACGGTTTATGCATAAGGTTTATGTTTATGAAATTATTATTATTATTTTTAATTTTTATATTTGAGTTAACTGAATGAAAAGTAAATTGTGGTTTACGATTTATGACGTATTAAAAAAAAAACTACTTACTAGATCTCGTTCAAACCAATTTTCGGTGGAAGTTTACATGGTAATGTACATCATATATTATTTTTTTAGTTTTATCATTCCCTTATTTTAGAAGTTACGGGAGGGGTCACACTTTTTTACCACTTTGGAAGTGTCTCTCGTGCAAACTATTCAGTTTAGAAAAAATGATATTAAAAACCTCAATATCGTTTTTGAAGACCTATCCATAGATACCCTACATGTATGGGTTTGATGAATTTTTTTTTTTAGTTTCAGTTCTATGTATGGGGAACCCCAAAAATTATTGTTTTTTTTTTTCTATTTTTGTGTAAAATTTTAATGCGGTTCACAGAATAGATCTACTTACCAAGTTTCAACAGCAAAGCTCTTATAGTTTCGGAAAAAAGTGGCTGTGACATACTCGGACAGACAGATAAACAGACAGACAGACATGACGAATCTATAAGTGTTCAGTTTTTGCCATTTGGCAACGGAACCCAAAAACGAAGGCTTTTTCTATCATATTTATGTATAAGTAAGTATTCTTTTTACTAATTTTTAAAATTGTTATCACTACTTCACTACATATTATAAAACAAAGTCCCCCGCTGCGTCTGTCTGTCTACTTGCGAAGAACTCAAAAAATGTTGAACGGATTTTCATGCGGTTATCACCAATAGATAGAGTGATTTATGAAGGTTTAGATGCATTGTCCAACATAGGCAGCAAATTTATTAGACAGCAAAACAACTGTCTTCGATAACTACGCTGACATACGTCACAAACTACGCTGACATACGACATAAACTACGCTGACATACGTCACAAACTACGCTGACATACGTCTCAAAATTCGAAACACCCTAAAAAATAGAAAATAAATAATAGTTTAAAAAAACTAAAAGCACGCTTACATTGAAAACCAAACTAAAAAGTACAAAAAAGCGTGGGGTGCCTGATATGAATAAAAAAAATACCTTAAAAAGCACCCCACGCTTTTTTTCCATTATTTTGTACTTTTTAGTTTGGTTTTCAATGGAAGCGTGTTTTTAGTTTTTTTAAACTATTATTTTTTAATTAAAATTTATTTGTAATGTTCTTACACGTTACGCTCCTGACGAAAAAACCTTATAAAATAAAAATCAAAAGTAATTTATTCAAGCTAGGTTTAGAATCAGCACTTTTCGAACGTCAAAATTACATAAAACAGTCCCACAAACCGCTCGCCCGACACCAACTCCCCAGCGGCACTGTTTAGTTACATAAACTTGATTCTATACAATAGTAAGTAGGCAAAGTAATTACGAGACACAGAATATTACAATACATTATTGAACATATCTGCGAGAGCAGTGGTCTGGTGGCCCAGTGGTAATGGCCCCGAGTTACGAGTTATAGGTAGCGGGTTCGAACCCAGGCACGCGCTTTACTATGTATAAATAATGTCATCACCATTGCTCTCACACCGGTAAAGGAAAACATCGTGAGGAAACCGGCATGTCCTAGAATTAAAAAATCGAAGACATCAGACATCTACCGATCCGCACTGGGTCCGTGTGGTAGATTACGGCTCATTCCCTCTCAGAAAGGAGGCCTGTATCCCAGCAGTGGGAACGTTATAGACTGATTATGTATTTGCCATATGTCAGCTAACTATGCCAATATACCAACAAATAAATAAAAACTGGTGAAGTAAAAAATATACATAGTAGTAGGTTTAAATAGTGTGTGTGTGTGTGTGTGTGTAACTTATGATAATAAATTGTTCAGAATCGTTTACAGAATCGATTTCTGTTATTTTATATACTGGCAATTATTTATCCCAGAAATAATTAAAACTACGTTAATTATGGTCAAACTCACGTTCCCACGGACGTAATAAGATCGCGGCTGGCTATTTTCGCGCACTGTATTTTCCGGTGTTGAACCGAGCATTGAGAATACAACAGAGTGCAGCGCGGGAGAGTCTCACAGCTTCGAAGCACAGTTGAATTTTCACCTCTTGGCGCTGAATAGTACCTTGAAAATCCAGTGCACGAAAATAACCAGCCGCGATTTTATTACGTCCGTGGGAAGTCATAAAATAATTAACGTAGTCATAACATAATTAACGTATACCTAGATAGGTAGGTAAATACCAACTTATACAAAATATACTTAGATACTTACTACTATTAAACTCGGACCACGAAAACGAAATCTTTATTTTATTGGGCTGAGTTTAAAAATATGTAATTAAACAATTAGTAGTCAAGCAATATTAGGCAGGTAACTTATAATATATATCATTGGGTAATAGAATAGGTACTTACTGTGAGACACATCCCAACGTTCGGAGTCCATGTTGGTAACCAAACCGAATCGTAATCATTAAATCCAGGTCCGTAAACAAAGTTCCTGCCAGGGTCGCGAGATTTGTTCGAAAGAGTTACCATGGCCCTGGCATATGGGCACCTGATGGAACTAACTAACGGGTGGGTTTTAGTCAGTAAAAGTCTGACACGCCCTCCTGCTCCGCCCAGAGCGGGAGAAGTCATTTGATGATTTCCCAACCAAAAAAAAAAAAAGCAAAGTTCATCATCATTGCATTCTCATCAGTCATTCAGTCTCTGTACTCGATACCAGATCAGAAGAAAAATCAAAAACCAAGTTCTATAGCATAGGTCAATAATAGTGTCAGAAATATCACAATACAATTGAATAAACAAATAAAAGTACGCCCAAAATGCATGTTACGCTAGTGTGAATGCATGTCCGAGCGGTACACAACACACCTACCGCGAGTCGTACGACCGTGCACACATTGACATTTTTGTGAGATGCGATAGCACTACCAGCTATTGAAAATTATGATAAATTTGGATGTGTTCCGTAATACCAAAAATGATGAATGAAAACTTAATGATTTTTCAATTGTTTTTTGTTATTTAGTATCTTGATAATATAATCTGTGTTATGGATACAACATTATTACAGATATTGTGGTTTTTAATGCAGAAAAAACAAAAAGAAAACATGTCATTTATGTTGTAAAAATGTGCGAAATGCAATTCGTTCAAACTTTATTTTGGCTTAGTTTTTTTTAAAAAAAACGTCACCATAACCTAGATAAATACTGTCTAAAGCCGAATATCATCTTAAAATGGTGGAAATATGCTCAAATTGCAAATGATTTTGGTATTACGTTTGTATGGTATGTATACATGTATAAAATTAAGTTAGATTTAAATTGCTTATTAGTCTTATAGACTAGATTGTAATTAATTATTAAGAACGGAGTTCTTTATAATAAAGGATAAAAAAAAAAAAAAAACGTTTGTATGGACAGACTGTCCGTCGCCGAGCCCTTAATAGCAAAAATGTTAGTAACTGTAGGTCGTAAATTCCCTGCTCACCAGTAGGTACTCGCCGGTACACACACTCACACACACACACACACATGATGAGGAACAAGGAACCAAGAAGGACCGCATGGTGTGACATCGGAAACAATGAAGATGCGTCAGCGTTAGCAGCTGGTTTCCTGAGCTGTCACTACGGTTGGCTGCGCTCCGCAGAAAACAACGTAACATAGCTTATTTGAGATAAGTACACGTACATACACAAAATAATACATTTAAATAAATCTACGGTGTTGATCAGATTTTTTTTTTAACAATACAATACAATATTCAGTTGTTTTGCATTCAAACCGTTTGTTAAGGTATTGTAAAATTTTAAAGGTTGAAATTAGTCCTTCTGTTCCTCTGTTGATCGTGCGCTGGCACTTGGCGACAGGGCATGGCTTAGTGTGACACTTTTTGTGACTAAACCGTAGTGTCAGCAGACCTTCCCTCGTCAGCATCCACCATTGCACAGTATTGTGACGTCATCGGTTCGTACACTGCTGACACTGTGCTTGCCACTGCTGTCATGCAGCAGCAATTGTGTCGGTAAAAGGGAAAGACATATGCGTAAAACATTTAATCTATATATATATAAAAATAAATCCCTATTTCCCTTGGTCACGCCATCACGCGTGTTGTTGTTGTGTTTGTAATTGTCAGGAGAAGGTTCTTAAGAAAGAAAAAAAATTCGCGGAAAATTAGAAAATTTAAAAACACTTATTTAAGAATACTTAACAACCATATAATAGGACAATGTAAACTTTTTTAATGTAACATGATGACATTTGACATAGAATGGACAGAATGCGTGCTCAAATATCATCAAAGAGACAGGACAACGTTTGTCGGGTCAGCTAGTACTAAATAAAAAAAAACCGGCCAAGTGCGAGTCGGACTCGCCACTGAGGGTTCCGTACAAACCTGCAGGTCATCATCATCAGCATTCGTCATCATCGTTTATGTTTTTTTTTTTAATTTTTATATTTGAGTTGACTGAATGAAAGGTTTATTGTGGTTTACGATTTATGACGTATTAAAACAAAAACTACTTACTAGATCTCGTTCAAACCAATTTTCGTTGGTAGTTTACATGGTAATGTACATCATACATTTTTTTTTAGTTTTATCATTCCGTTGCCAAATGGCAAAAAACGGAACCCTTATAGATTCGTCATGTCTGTCTGTCTGTCTGTCCGAGTATGTCACAGCCACTTTTTCCGCAACTACAAAAGCTATGCTGTTGAAACTTGGTAAGTATATGTATTCTGTGAACCGCATTAAGACTATTATTTTAAGAAGACTATTTTTATTTACTAAGAATATTTTTTTTTTTTAGTTTTATCATTCCCTTATTTTAGAAGTTCCGGGGGGGGGGGGGGGACACACATTTACCACTTTGGAAGTGTCTCTCGCGCAAACTATTCAGTTTAGAAAAAAATGATATTAAAAACCTCATTATCATTTTTAAAGACCTATCCATAGATACCCCACACGTATGGGTTTGATGTTTTTTTTTTTTTTTGAGTTTAAGTTCTATGTATGGGGAACCCCAAATATTATTGTTTTTTTTCTATTTTTGTCTGAAAATCTTAATGCGGTTTACAGATTACATCTACTTACCAAGTTTCAACAGCATAGCCATGGGCGTACCCAGGTTCTGAGCCAGGGGGGGGCAAATCAGATTTTTTATAAGCAAATAAATAAACATAAATTAAAACAGGTTTTTTTAAAATCTTTTTTAAAATTCGTTGTTTTTAATTAACGTTAGTCATTTTAAAAGTAACTTTCGAGGGTCTTCAGTAAAACGGTTTATAACGTCTTTCGTGAAAGAATCGCCCATAGCGTTAACAAATATTCTATGTATACTGAGCATACAAAGCCCATTTAATGTACTTCGATCATGGTCGATCTTAGCTACGTTTGTACGCGTCTGAGTGTGCTGAATGACCGTTCAATTGTAGCGGTGGAATGAGGCATTGCCAGAAAAATTTCTAGGGCTGTCTTCACCTTCGGATAAAAAGATTCTGCTACTCCGTTATTAACTCTGTTATTCCAATATTTTCAAAGTCCTGCTCCTGCTTTATCCAAAAAGTTCGGCTTCAGATGTGATCCCTTCTAATCTATACATCTATACATACAAATAAATAAAATTGGAGTGTCTGTTTTTAATATTAAGATAACCACTTTTTACTAAGTGTATATGGATGTATACACGATACATATACCAAAACAACATTTTTTACAATTTTTGTCTGTCTGTCTGTCTGTCTGTCTGTTCGTTCCCGCTAATCTCGGAATTGGCTGGACCGATTTTGACGGGACTTTCACTGGCAGATAGCTGATGTAACAAGGAGTAACTTAGGCTATTTTTATTTTAGAAAGATTCTTTTATTTTAGAAAAAAATAACTATCTTCTAAAACTACGCTGACATACGTCTCAAAATTCGAAAAACCCTGGCTGAATCCTACGAAATAGATCAAAATAATGTACTACAGTATTGTACACCTTAAAAAGGCCTACAAAAATGTCCTCAATGGTATATGTCTATCTCTTAGGGATAACCCACAATAACCATTTTTTATCTTTTACTTTTTACGAGAAATAAGGGCTTATTCACGAAGCGATTTTAAGCAATACAGCATTAATCCTTACCCAATTAAGTACCTTAAATACATTGTGCATTTAATATAGATCAATATGGCCCTTTACAGCATGTAATTTAAATGAATATCTTAGAAGATATTAGAGATTTAAAAAGTGGGCGCAGAGCGCGTTGGCAGGGGCCGGGTAGTACAGGATAAGTAGGATTGTAATTCATATTACTTTGGCTTCAAAGTAATTGCGAATATCATGTGTGTTCATTATACTCAAAATAAACCTAATAGTATTATTTCAAGTAAGAGACCGCGAAATTGCTTAGATGTTTAGATTTTTGGATGTTTGTTTCTCAATGATGCAAAGACGGCCAAACGGATTTAGATCGAATTTGGCACAAAGATATATTATATCATGGATACGTAACAGATAGGATACCTACTTTATCCCGGTAGTAGGTTCCCGGGTGATATTTTCCGACAGCTATACGGGCCAAGCCACTGGCAAAAGTACTATTCCTATAATTATGTTCGGTGTCTGGTAAATGATTGAGTGTCTGTATAGGTAAAATAGGAGCGTTAAGAAAAACCAGGAAGACTTATATTCAACTAAACCAAGCCCTATGTCACAGTCTTCTTACTCTGAATACTATTACTTTTATTTTAAAAACACCAACACACATGATGTTCTCATAAACTATGAATCCTAAGTAATATGAGTTATAATCCTACTACTAATAATATTATATATGTGAAAATATGTATGATTGGGTGTTTGTTTCTCAATCACGCAAAAATGGCTGAATGGATCTGGATCGAAAATAGCACACAGAGTCTATATTACCTATATAACCTGGAATAACACATTCTTATCGCGGTAGTACGTCCTCTTGCATTAATTTCCAACATTCACGCGGGCGAAGCCGCGGGCAAATAATATTATAAATGTGAAAATATGTATGATTGGGTTGTTGTTTCTCAATCACACAAAAATGGCTGAATGGATCTGGATCGAAAATAGCACACAGAGTCTATATTACCTATATAACCTGGAATAACACATTCTTATCGCGGTTATACGTCCTCTTGCATTAATTTCCGACATCCACGCGGGCGAAGCCGCGGGCAAAAGCTAGTTCATAATAAAATGTAGAAACTTCCTCCATAATGTTTTGGAATTTTGGAACTGTAATTTCAATTATCTGAGCAGGGTGCAACAATGAAAGTGAATCTCGCCTCTAATGAAGAAAGTAACGAATCCAAATAGGGCATGCAAAACGAGCGACGAAAATAATCGCTAAGGGGCTGGCCACAGTAGGCATCTGGTTGATTTGCCTTCTGTTGTTGGCGGCTTGCTGTCTTAGGTAAACGCAGCTCAAGGTTCAAAGCCACAGCAATTTCTTCAGCAGATTTGATTAAATCTATACTCCTTTCTTCCGCGGAATGCCTTTTTTTTGTGGGTGGGAAATCATCAAATGACGTGTGGAGGGCGTATCATACTTTTACTGACTAAATCCCACTCGTGTTCCTTCAGTTGTCTATATGCCAGGGTCACGATAACTCTTTCGAACAAATCTCGCAACTCTGGAGGCATCGCTTCTAGCCGACCCCTTCAGTTATGCTGACATCTCTTTGAGGTGCGCGTGGAACACAACGCGCAGTCGACAGGGGCTTGGGCGTTCGGGGCACAGAACATATCTACTCTAGGGAGGTCCGGGGTGTCTCCTCCTGCAGCACCAAGGGGCGAGAGGGTGCAGAGACTGCCTCTCCCTCACGCGCTACGCCTCCTTTACTGCTTCGCATAAGGAGGTGACGGCTTCTCATGCCAGAGGGCATCTCCGTACCATGGCTTGTACCAGAGCCGCCACCGATCGCCTCCACGAGGTCACGGTGGTGCTCAGCTCAGGCAGGGTACTCCACCGTATGCTCCACCGTGTCCTCCAGACGATCCACGCAATGGAAACAGCCCGGGCGTTTCCTCCCGCCTTATCCGTATTGGTTATCCGACCGACCGGCGAACCGAATTGTATTTGTTAACCGACTTCAAAAGAGGAGATGGTTCTATGTTCCATTGTATTTTTTTTTTTCAAAACAATTTCTCCGTCGATTATGACCCATTTCTATAAAAATCTTTTTTAACACGCTTTTATTAGCTTCAAACATATGTATGTGCCTATGTAACGGAAAATTTGAACATGATTTTGACCCCCTTCAAAACATTGAATTAACTCGAAATTTGGCGTACTTATCAAAGACTGATGACAATACAATAATTTTATAAATTTGTGCTATTATCCTTACCAGAGGGGTAATTGCGGAACTTTTTATCGGTAGGAATTGGTTTAATATTCATAGTTAAACAACATTCATTGCGTTATTTACGTTGCTGAGTCACAATTTATTCTAACAAATGACGCAATGGTTTAGAAATAATCTTCAATCCCATTCAGATTCTGATAAATTGAGCGTTTCGCAATTAGGGTACAGGACAGCAAAAAAACTGTCTTCGAAAACTACGTTGACATACGTCACAAAATTCGAAACACACTAAAAAATAAAAAAACAAATGATAGTTTAAAAAATGTCTCAAACTATTATTTTTATTGGATAGGTTATGCTTCAGGGGACCACCATACAATTTTTATTGACTTAGACTTCGTATTTAATTCACTTTGTTCAGCGTGATGATATTCTAATACCTCCTGTCACTGCTATTGACTAGGCCAATAATGGTATACGAATTAGTAAAGGGTAGATAAAAAGTTTTTGCAAAAAATAAACAACGGACTTCCAAAAAAACACTACAAAGTGAAAAATTAGTTTAATTTCGGCAGTCAGTGGCAAAAAACTAAAATAAAGATCCAAAGACACCGACTACCGAAATTAAAAATATTTTTGTATGCAGCGCTGCTTGCGAGTAGGTAGAACGGGCGCGTCGCATGATTTTTAAAATTGTATTACAAATAGAAAAATGTTATTTTTACTCATTTTTATCGACAAATGTAGATAGTTAGTAGGAACATTCACAAACTCCAGGGGGGGGGGCAGCTGCCCCCCTCTGCCCCCCCCCTGGGTACGCCCATGAGCATAGCTCTTATAGTTTCGGAAAAAAATGGCTGCGACATACTCGGACAGACAGATAGACAGACAGACATGACGAATCTATAAGGGTTCTGTTTTTTGCCATTTGGCAACGGAACCCTAATTAGAGATATTAAGACAAAAGCCTAGTCAGCCACAGCTTCTTTACTGTTGCGTTTGTTATCTGAGGAATGAAAACGCTCTCGTCGTAAAAGCTAATTATCGAGGATGTAACCACACTTGCTATATGTACGTTCGATACAGGAAAGCAAATTACGAGCCTACTGCCGAGTGCCAACTGCCTACTGGCGACGAGCGCCTCGCAAAACACAACGAGGTTCATAACGCAGCCGCCATGAAAATAATTAAAATTGAAATAACAAAACCCATTATATGAAAATGAGTAATTTACTTTTTATAATGCCCCCGCCGGTGGATTAAGCCGGGTCGACACCGCGCACGAAGCGCGCGTAGAAAAACTCTCGCGAACATAGAATCGAAAATTGCGTGATCAGTGTTCAGTGTACCGTACCGTGCCTTACTACACGTTTTCACTACTGTATTAAAAGGTTTTCTTTTATAAAACTTTTTATGTCGTTTTACTTTGTCTCTTGGAATGCAATCAAGTAATCACAGCTTTCGTTGGGAATTTCACACAACAGCGCCACCACACAGTGAAATCAAAAAATGTGGCTGCAACACATTTTGAGTTGAGGAGTGTTGACTAATGTAACTGTGGAGATCTGTTAGCAGCGGCCGCTACTTAGTAATGTGAGAGCGGACGGCGACGACTGGTACGAATATTGGTGAGATGGATCTGAAGGTAGAACTGGCCGTGTAATCTAGCCTTATGTATGTTTACTATTGTTTAGTACTGTGTTAAGTAGTTTAACACGGACTGATAGAAGCTGCTTTAAATGATAACAGTAAGTATTTGGCAGTTCAAATATTATGTATACAGGGTTATTTGTAAAACACCGGCAACCTCTCAGGACTATTTTACTAACATCATAATCAACAACTTTTGTTCTATGACTTTTAAAAATTCATCATATTTTAGTTCATCAGATTTTCATACAAAAATCGGCCGCACGTAAATAGGTCAAGTTTAAGTGCCTCCGCCGCCCTAACTCCGCTCCCCTCACTAATCTACTATCATTTTCTTTTGCTTCGCATAGACTTCGTAACATTTAGAGCGTTCAGATTAAATATTTTTATTTTTGTATAAAAATCTGATGAACTAAAGTATGATGAATTTTTAAAAGTCACAAAACAAAAGTTGTTGATTATGATGTTATTAACATAGCCCTGAGAGGTTGCCGGTGTTTTACAAATAACCCTGTATAAATAGCTTATTCATGTGTTAAGTCTCGCGGCGCACCGTTGTATGCAAATCGTTACTTTTCGGTAACGAGCGCGGCGTCCGGCGTCCGTCACCGGAGCCGGCAACCGACGTATTATTTCACGGGGCAAATTAAACCAAACGAAGCAATCTCATCTTATATGTAAATTATCTTCTATTTGTATATCTTCTGTCATTAGAATATAATTATGTACACGGTACTATATAGATATAGTATAGATAATAATATTATCTATACTATATCTTTATAGTACCATGTGGTGCCCGACGTAAAGAATAACACCACCCCATTTCTTCCTGTGGGTGACGTAAAAAGCGACTAAGGGACTTACTAGAAAATGGGCAGCAGCGTTCTCTATGCATTTTACCACTATACTGCGATCGCCAACCCGCCTGCCAAGCGTGGCGATTATGGCAAAGCCCCACAAATTGGGGGACGCCTAAGTCCAGCAGTGGACGTCTTACGGCTGAAATGATGATGATGATGATATTGTGTGCCTTTTAAACTGTGCTAAATAAATGTATTTTCTTTCTTTCTTTTCTTTATATCTTTATATATATAATTCTACTGTACGTGTGTATATCACTGAACTCTTTCTAAACTTCTGGACCGATTTGAATGAATTTTTTTGTATGCGTTTGGGAGGCACCCTGGATGGTTTAGATTCACAAATCAGGCGCTGCTATCGAGTTCTAGGAAACAGAACAACGTCTATACGGTCAGCTAGTACTATATATATCTATACTAATATTATAAAGCTGAAGATTTTGTTTGTTTGATTGATTGATTGAACGCGCTAATCTCAGGAACTACTGGTCCGAATTGAAAAAATATTTTTTTTGTTGGGTAACCTATTTATTGAGAAAGGCTATAGGCTATATAACATCACGCTACGTTGAAAAGGAGCTGAGCAGCAACGAAAAATGGACGAAAACTGGCAAGTCGATGCGACGGGAAGGGTCAGGGGAGAAAAATATGACGCGGACGAAGTCGCGGGCAGAAGCTTATATATGTAACGTGGCGTTTCTGTGCATTGAACCCAAAAAAAAATGTCGAAGTGTTAAAAAATTGTCATTTTTTTTAGAAGGTGCATGTAGAGGCCCCTACTAAAGGGGTAAGCAGCATATTTATATAATGCGTACGGTTTGTACCTACATTTTCTCACGCAGTGATAACATAGATGTGTTATGTTACCTACTTACTGCGGGCAAACTGAATCTACTCTCAGATACACTATAAAATTCGGTATTCGCTATAAAATTTTGATATTGGTATCCTTTATATTATATTCTAGAAATAGTACCGTTTTGTTAGAAGTCATTATAATTTATTTCGCGGATAGCAGATACATTTCTCAGAAATAGGCGTGTTTAACACGTTAACTGCCATGTCGGACTATGTGTCCGACATTTTTTGTTCCGTTCAGGCCTTGTCGGACTATATGATCAACAACACATACAAAATTTGAACATGTCGTTGCTGCCTGGCGGCCATGTTTTTGGAATAAATAATGTATTTATGGGATAAATAATCTATTTAAAGTGAAATAACACTAAGTACATTTTTTGACTTTTTCTGATATTAGCCATGGCAGTTAACATGTTAAAGATAGCTATCTGAGGAGGAGTAGTACTACACACAGACGCAAAAATATTTTTTGCATGGCTCCCATTATTTATATTAAGGTACCGAAAAGTTTCAGGGAGCTTAATAATTTATTTATTTATTTAACAATTTAATTCGAGTAACAAGACTCAGTGTCAGTAACAATGTGCTTACAAACTATGTTAGTAACACACTTACAAAGACAAAAACAGAAACAGATTATGATATCACTGCTGCAAGGTAACAGGCCCAGCTGAAACCTTGCAGCAGTGGTTCACAAACTCACTATCCAGCCTACTAGCTACCATAGATAGGATGCTGTTGGCGCTGCCCCGCACCCTATGGGACCAGGGATGCGTACCGTTTCCGCATCACCGTGTAGAAACAGTTCACATGAGCTTCAGCAAACATCCCTGATGCGCTGCAGTATCAGGGCAACCCCATCAGCACCCTGAATGCGTTATTGTATTGGACGCGAAGGGCGCTGTATGATTTTTGAGTATAATGAACCCACAGACTACATGTGTAAAAAAACGTGCAGTACGCACTGAATATAGTGCGCTTGACCTCTTTCGAGGCACGTGTAAATCTTCAGGCAACCATGTTAGCTCTCACACACAGCGCCCTCCGCTCCCTATCAATATCCTCATCGTTTTTGAGGTCAGTGGTCAATAAGTGACCCAGATATTTAAATCGGTCTACCCTCACAAGGGGTATACCGTTTAATAATGAACATTTGAAGAAACAAATAAAGTAATTTATCTAATTATCAAAACTTATTATAATACTAGGTTTTGCCCGCGGCTTCGCCCGCGTGGATGTCTGAAATTATCGCAAGAGGACGTACTACCGCGGTAAGAATCTGTGTGCCATTTTCTGGCAGATCCATTCAGCCGTTTTTGCGTGACTGAGAAACAAACAACCAACCATATAAATGTACATTTATAATTCATATTATTTCGGATTAATAGTTTATCAGAGTATCATGTGGGTTTGATGTACTGAAAATAAAACTAATAGTATTCAGAGTAAGAAAACTGCGACATAGGGCTGGATTGAATTAAATATAAGTCTTCCTGGTTTTTCTTAAGGCTCCTATTCTACCTATATAGACACTCAATTATTTACCAGCACGCGTAGCATGACCACTATAGAAAGAACTTTGTCTATCCTTGGTAGGATAGAGGTAGAACATCATACTACGCCAGCATAGATACGGGTTTTGTCGATGGAAGAATAGACAAAATTACAGATTGTAGAACGATTTATACTGTTTTATGCAGGCTTAGCATGGCGCTTTCATTTCTACGAAGAATAGACACAGTTCGTTACTCTAATTTTGATATCGCACCGCAGAAATCTTTCTGCAATCTGTTATCTTGTCGTTCGTTTCTCACGATCTTTATCTACGTCCCTTTAGATGTAGACTATTATAGAAGTAAGTTTTCTATCCAAACTGTGAAAATCGCAGTGACAACTGTTAGTTGTATAAGGTAGTGAAGACAATTTGATTTTGCAATCGCCATAACTAATCGAATTAATTTAGATTTAAATCAAAACAACAACCGTGAGTAAATAAATAAATAAACTTTGGATAAATTTAGTTTATTGCTGTTAATTTTCACATTGTGTGAACTATCACTTTGTCTATTCTTCCGTCGACAAAACCCCTTTCTCAAGACAAGACACCAAATCGAACATAGTTATAGGAATAGTACTTTGGCTAGTGGCTTCGCCCGTATAGCTGTCGGAAAATATCACTTGGGAACCTAGCGAGATAAAGTATCCGTTATGATAAGTATCCAGGATAACCAAAAATCCAAATCCATCCAAAAATCTAAACATCTAAGCCATATTTTGCAGTCTTTTACTTGGAATAATACAATAAGGTTTATTTTGAGTACTTCGAACACACATGATATTCGCATTTACTATGAAGCCAATTCGCATTTGCCATGAATCTTGCACTACCCGACGGCTACCAACCGGGAAGGAAGGACGGCCCGCTAGCCGCTCTGGGGCTATTTTATAATATAATCTCTGATATCTTCTAAAATATTCATTTTAATGATATGTTGTAAAAGGCAATTTTGATCTACATGAAATGCACAACGTATCTAATGTATTTAATAGGATAAAGAACGATATATTGTTTAAAATAGCTTCGTGAATGAACCATACTTTTTTGTAATATATAAAAGATAAAAATGGTTTTTGTTGGCAAAGACTATTGCAGTTTTTTTTATCGATCTTTTTAAGATATACAATTTCGTAGTACATTAATTTGATCTATCTCGTAAAGTTAAGCCAACGTTTGCGATGTAAGCGCATAAAAAATATGTTTGTTACGACATCACATTATACATCTTTGAATTTCTCGGCTTTTCTCTTGTATAGTATGTATTTAAACTACTTATAAACCTTCCTCTTGAATCACTCTGTCTATTAATGAAAACTGCATTAAAATCTGTTGCGCAGTTTAAAAGATCTAAGCGTCCAGACGCAGGGAGTGACTTTAATACTACGTAAAAGTTATCTAGAAATCGAAACTCAACGCCATCCAGTGGATGTCAACGCAACCTAAATATCAAACGATGCGATGAATTAACTTACACCGCCACCGATTACGGATTCTTGGAACTAACCAATGAATACACACGGCTACAGGTCAAGCTATATTATTTCCAGTTTTATCTGACCTCGCATTGTAGACGCTTTTCGTACAATGAGATGTCAGGTATTATAAAAAAAACATTTAATTTCCAAATATCGAGGTCAATAATTGAGATAAAAATCTATCCTATCTATTAAGCTGGACCAAATTACAAATCATTACGAAGTTTGATAACAATCAGTTTAGTAGTTTCGGACTTTAGCCGTAACAAACATGGAGCAGGAGATTTTTATAAGAAGATTAATAAATTTCTGACAGAAGACTGTCACTCGTTGATTTTTTTTAATGTGATTAAATTGACGGAATTGAAGTGGTATCGTAGATGCTCTGCTGAACTCTGGACCTGGGTCTTGGAATATTTGGTTCTGAATTTTTCTCGAGAGGACTCATCCCGCTCAAGTTCTCACTCAGTGCACTTCAACGGAACTCTTTGAAGAAAAATGTATCATTCTTTGAGGCATCCCCATAACCTATTTAAATAGGAAAAGTTTGCCAAATAGCACATAGATTTTAAATTATGTTAATATTGTAGCAAAAAAAAAAAAAAAAAAATTGCACATAGAAACAAAATTCTTGTAGTTTTGACATAAAAATAAAGATAAACGTACGGAAGATGAAACACAGTAGCTGATTAAGTTGGTACCTAACAGTGGTCAATTGATCACAGACTGCGAAGAATGCTACTGTCACGGAACTCCTCAATGACGAACAGTATACATATATGCCTAATAATTAATTAAATGTGACGATCCTATGACTTATAATTGTGAAATAAATATGACATTGAATACTATTATATCATGGGTTGACAAAAATAATTTTATTATAAATTTAGAAAAAACTAAAATTATTCATTTCTACCAGAGAATTCCACAAATAACATTCTTAACATTAATTATTTAGGAACTCAAATAGAGCCAACTACAGTCGCTAAATTTCTTGGCATCATTATAGATAATAATTTGACCTGGAGATACCAGACCGATGAAATTTGTAAAAAAATTAATAAATTCGCGTACGTTCTTTACAAACTATCAAAAGACTGTCAGCCTAGAATCGGTTCTAATAGCTTATCACGGCTATGTTGAATCAACACTGAGGTATGGCATAATTTATTGGGGCAACTCAGTTGATAGAAAACTTGTATTCAGAGCTCAAAAAAGGTGTATCAGAGCTATGTGTGGAATAAATAGCTCCGACAGTTGCCAACCTTTGTTTAAAAGTTTAAAAATCCTGACCCTACCATCACTATATATCTATGAAACTAATGTATTTGTAAAAAACAATTATGTCGTAATACAAAAAAAAAAAAAAACCCCGACACAAATACCTAAGATCGCTTTAAAAAGTAAAAAATAATAAAAAACTCAATCCTAAAGTACCTAAGTATGTATTAATAATTAAAAAAAAAAGTACGTCGCGTTGGGGGACCGCTCCAAACCTAACAATTTAATTACAAATAGTCTATTACCTAACTGAAGAAAACTTTGATAAAATTACTTCTAAATATTGCATTTAGGATACGACCGTCAACAACGTCTGCCCTTGCAGAGCGGCACACAGACACACAGACAGACAGACACGTCAAACTTATATCACCCCTCTTTTTGCGTCGGGGGTTAAAAATAGCTGTCAAAAGTCACTATAGGAAACTTCGTGACAAAAATAAGCTAGAGCTCGAAATTTTACATGGTAGAACAGCTTTAATGAACAAAAGTACTTTCTGTATGGCCGCAAAAATATTTTAGATAGTAATAGATTCGTAACTTCTTAGTAGTTATGAATCAATTAAAAAAAAAAATTGTTTAAAAAAACTAAAAAACACGCTTCCATTGAAAACCAAACTAAAAAGTACAAAATAATGGAAAAAAGCGTGGGGTGATTTTTAAGGTATTTTTTTATTGATATCAGGCACCCCACGCTTTTTTTATTTATTTTCTATTTTTTAGAGTGTTTCGAATTTTGAGACGTAGGTATGTCAGCGTAGTTTTCGAAGACAGTTTTTTTTGCTGTCCTGGTAACCCTGGCAAGGATAATGGCACAAATTAGTTTGTGACGTATGTCAGCGTAGTTTTCGAAGACAGTTTTTTTGCTGCCCTGGTAACCCTGGCAAGGATAATGGCACAAATTTATGAAATTATTGTATTGTCATCGGTCCTTGACAGGTGTGCAAAGTTTGAATGAAATCTGGTCGTTTAAAGTGGGTCAAAATCGCGCTATAAGGAGTCGGTTACAAACAAACATACAAATATACAAACATACAAGTGAAGCTACGAAATATATAAAGCGCGTAAAAATAACTATTATTTTAGTACTAGAAATAATTAATAAGTATTTAATTATAATTGTAGTATATCTTAGGTTTCATATTGCCATTTTACTTTGCTGATCCAAACGACCGATACAATACTGACAGTTCAAATTGATATTTTTACGCGCTTTATATATTTCGTAGCTTCACTTGTATGTTTGTGTGTATGTTTGTATGTTTGTTTGTAACCGACTCCTTGTAGTGCGATTTTGACCCACTTTAAACGACCAGATTTCATTCAAACTTTGCACACCTGTCAAGGACCGATGATAATGCAATAATTTCATAAATTTGTGCCATTATACTTGCTAAAAAAAAAAGGGTTACCAGGACAGCAAATAAACTGTCTTCGAAAACTACGCTAAAATACGTCACAAAAAACGCTGACATACGACATAAACTACGCTGACATACGTCACAAACTACGCTGACATACGTCACAAACTTCGCTGACATACGTCTCAAAATTCGAAACACTCTAATAATAGAAAATAAATAATAGTTTTAAAAAAACGAAAAAACACGCTTCCATTGAAAACCAAACTAAAAATAATATAATAGAAAAAAAAAGCGTGGGGTGCTTTTTAAGGTATTTTTTTATTGATATCAGTCTATTTTTTAGGGTGTTTCGAGTTTTGAGACGTATGTCAGCGAAGTTTGTGACAATTTTTTTGCTGTCCTGGTAACCCTGGCAAGGATAATGGCACAAATTTATGAAATTATTGCATTGTCATAGGTCCTTGACAGATGTGCAAAGTTTGAATAAAATCTGGTCGTTTAAAGTGGGTCAAAATCGCGCTATAAGGAGTCGGTTACAAACAAACATACAAGTGAAGCTAATGTAAAGCGTGTAAAAATAGCTTAAAAAGAACCCCACGCTTTTTTTTCCATTATTTTGTACTTTTTAGTTTGGTTTCCAATGGTAGCGTGTTTTTTAGTTTTTTTGAACTATTATTTTACTATTTAAGACGAGTCAGTTTTTGTTAACACTATCCAGTCAAATTAGGTACTTCTATATTGGTTCAATGCTTCGTTTATGTGACAGATATCATTATCCACCCAACAATTATAAAATATCAAAATGAAATATCTAATACAGGCGTATTTAAAAAGTGGAATTAGCATAATTACAACAACTGGATGAATAAGTATTAAAATCAGTATTTACAAATTATCACCTCTCAAGTTCAAGTCTCGTGGTTGTCGGTGAGTATCTCGCACATAGCGTTCAAAATAATCAACTTCACAACTAACACGAAGTCCACACCTAAAAAGTAATTCTTCATTCACTCGCGAAAGCACAGCAGAGTTTGTTTTTATTTGATTAAACGCCCAATTAATATTTTCAATCAACATGCCATGGCTTGTGATTACGCGACCCGTGTACACCAATGTTTTATATGTCCCCACAAATAAAAGTCTAAAGACGTGATATCTGGCGATCTAGGAGGCCAAACACGAGGTCCGCCACGTCCTATCCATTGACCAGAATATTTACTGTCTAATTGCTGCTGTGAACCTACCACCACGGGTTCGAAACAGCTAGGCTCGGCTTCTGGCACGTGTGACAAGGATGGTTTCGTGAAGGTGGAGAGGAAGAAGAGGAGGAAGCCTCCTAGTCGGAACCAGTTCGGGACCGCGCTGCAGGACCCAATATGCTGCTGCTCCCAGCTACACCGACGACGCAGCTCTATGTATCCCGTCTACATTACACCACGAAGGTTGAGGAGATCGTGGAGTATGTACGTGTGAAGACCAACTGGACCTTGAGGGTCGAAAAGTTGGAACCGCGCCACAACATGAACTTCAAGTCTTTCGTGGTGCAAGTTCCAACTAATCAAATCGAGACCTTCCTCAAGGAAGAGTTTTGGCCGAAGGGTGTCGTGTATCGGCGATTCCGCGGAAGGCTACGCGACACCACGCAGCGCAACACGACGCCGTCATCTCGTGTACAATAGTTTTGTTTACATTGTGTTTTATTTGTATGTATGTTAGTCTGTAAGGTATTTATGATATGATATGGGTCTTTGTAGCCCGAAATAAATTGATTTGATTTAATTTGAAAAGTCTCTGACTCGGCGAGCATAAGGCGCCCCATCTTGTTGGAAGTACATAGTGTAAAGATTATTACGTCCGCACTGCCGAATTTCACTACAAGAACACGTAATGACGCGACGCAAGCGCAACAAGGTGAACGATCGACTGACAGCTCGTAAATAGGTCAAGTTCAAGCGCCCCCGCCGCCGTAACCCCGCTCCCCTCGCTAATTGTGTTATCGCTTTCTTTTGCTTCGCATAAACTTCGTAACATTTAGGGTGTTCAATATTAATATTTTTATTTTTGTATGAAAATCTGATGAACTAAAATATGATGAATTTTTAAATGTCATAGAACAAAAGTTGCTGAATATGATGTTAGTAACACGGTCCTGAGAGGTTGCCCGTGTTTTACAAATAACCCTGTATACATTTTTTTTTTCATTTATGACATTTAGCATTTGATCTACCAGGCCACTCAGAAAGTTTTGCGAAAAAGTTTTTTTTTTGTATGAGAGACTGGCCAGTTATAAACTATTTGCAGTTCTTTGTTTTTCTCTATCTCATTTTTCATTTATGTTGCGCTACATACTGCCCTCTAATTAACTGTTTTATAAGACATGTATTTAACTGCTAGAGGGTGGAGACCTGGTGACCTGAAACACAGGCCCTTAAAGCCTAGCTCAGGCACCAGTCTCCCACAGTAAACGAAACCATATCGTACCGCTAGTGTAACAACCTCTGTAATGTTTATTGTGGTGAGAAAAATAATAATAAATATCATAAAAATAATTATTATTCATAAGTAATAATACCTGAATTAAATTATTTTGTTTTATTGGAAAATGGATTTGCGCCGGGAACATTTTCGCGCTATGATTTTTTACGATTTCAAGTGTCGCCTGAAACCGGACGAATCATACGATAGACTTCAAATTGCATTCATGGATGAAGGCCTTTCCAAGTTCCAAGCAACTGTGTATCGTTGGTATAACGAATTCAAACATGGTCGACTAACTTTGGAGGATGAAGAAAGAAATGGTCGCCCTTTGATGGCTGTGACGGAGGAAAACGTGCTAGCAATGAAAAATTTAATCCAAGACAATAAGCGAATAACATATCAGGAGACTCAACACATACTGCAGATTGAATCGGGAAGCCTTCACGAGATTCTACACGTGCATCTTCGCGTGAGGAGGATAGTTTCACGCCGGGTGCCACACAACCTCACCGATGCTCAGACGCAGGCTCGGGTGGAATGGTGCCGTGATATAATAAACAAATTTGAAGCAGGCTCGTATCGGCGTGTTTACGACATTATTACAGGTGATGAGTCCTGGATTTATCAATACGATCCAGAAACGAAGCGCCAGTCGACGGTTTGGGTGTTTCAAAACGAATCAACGCCTACCAAAATGAAGCGATCTAGAAGCGGGGGGAAGATTTACTTGGTGACTGACTTGGTGTGAATCCCTTTACGGAACCAAAGAAGCATCAACGCCGAATGTTATACTACTAAATGCTTCGCAGAAGTTTTCTCTGTTGTGAGCAACAAGCGACCAAACACTGAGCTCCGCGGGTTACTGCTCCACCACGACAACGCGCCCACGCACACCGCGCTCAAAACGAGGGACTTCTTGGACAGCACGCCGGTCATACTTCTGGGTCACGCTCCTTACAGCCCTGACCTAGCACCGTGTGACTTCTTTTTATTTCCATAAATAAAAAATCAGCTCAAAGGGATACAATTTTCTTCGTCGGAAGATGCGCTGTCAGCGTTCGAGCAGGCTGTAAACGATGTGTCTGCGGCGAACTGGAAAAAGTGTTTCGAAAACTGGTTCAGACGCATGAAACTTTGCATAGAGGCTAGTGGAGAGTATTTTAAAAAGATTTAATAAAAATATTTACCTATGGAACACTTCTTTTTATTTTCGCAAAACTTTCTGAGTGTCCCACGTATGTACTTCGTTGACATTAGTCATTCTGGAAAAATATTGATTTGTTACTTACTATAACTTAATGTAATTTTTAATTAATTTGAATGTAAATTTATAACAATGTTTGTACGCCTAATCGCAAAACATAGAGAACCTATGGTAATTTTGTAACAGCTCACACACTGTGTAACTCTACCTATGTTTACAAATAAAGATTCTGATTCTGATCCTATTATGACTGGGTTATCGTACAATATGTGAAAAACCTTGCTAAGTATACACGAACTTATGTGAGGTAGGTATGCACGGCTACATAACAAGCTATGATTTCCAGTGTTTGCTGACCTCGCAATGTATCGACTTTCCGAATAAAGAGAAGTCACCTTATACTGGAAATGTATAGCTTCATTTGTCGCCATGCGTAGTATTTTTTTTTTATCGACTTATAAACAAAAACATTTTAAAGTGCAAAAGACCTTTAGGTTCGGTAATTTCTTGTAATTCACTTTCCAAATTAAAGTTATGTGTACTATGTTTGAAGGGATTTTTATTATTATTCAATGGGTCTATTTAGCTTGATCCCCGTATGGGTATAATTTTCAAATCTCACAACAGTTTTTTCAACTAGTTCTACTAAACCTATTCTTATGACATTTTGCACAAATAAGTAATTTCCGTAACAATAAAATATACTGATAAAATACACTGATAAATTCACGACGGTTTGGTCATGGAGCCAGGAGGTGGACAGTAGAACTCTTCCACCGTTACTAGTAAGTCCGTCCAGTTCAAAATCTGCAAATGAGTCCATCATTTGCAGATTTTTCGAAGTTCTATACAGTATTCTTGGTGATGAAGAGGGCCTGATGATCGAGTTAGGAGGTGGACAGTGGAACTCTTCAACTAGTGCTTGTAACCCTGTCGAGGTTGGACTCATTTGGTTAAGTGAAATTGGTAAAAAGAACTTTTATGTTTAACGGCTTTTTTTATTTCTTCAGCTGTACCAAAAACTACAAAATTGTTAGGACACTTATCTGGACAGACTTGAGATTCTGACATCTAGTAAGAAATATTGCAATACTATCAGTGTTGTCTCTTCATGTCGGTTGCCTACGGCAACGGGCACTTTGTGTCGCTGCGTCAACAGAATAATTAATAATCTGGGAGTTTAACAAACTAAATGAATACCGTGGGGCACATTTGTAATATTTCTTTTGATGGACTTGGAAACACATTATGCTAGATAAGTCGTTCTTATTTAATTATACTGTCGTTATGCAGGTTTTTAGATGCCCCACGGTTTTAATTTACTTGGTGTTGTTCTTCTCTCTCTGTATTATTCTATTTCTATTGTATTTTTTCTGTTTTTTTTTTATGATATCAATGTATACGGGATACGGCATATACGGGATCAAAGTGAAAGTATTTAGAATAGGCCAGTAAGAGCAGCCGATGGAAAATGTATTTAAATTTCGAAATAAGAAATCTTTGGGAATCTGTAGATGCGTAATGAATTCATATTAGTCCTGTTAGTCTAGTGGTTAGTGACCCTGACTGCTAAGACTGAGGTCGTGGGTTCGATTCCCACCCAGGACAAATCTTTGTGTGATGAGCACAATCATTTGTTCTGTGTCTGGGTGTAAATTATCTATATTATATGTATGTATTTAGAAATATATAAGTATGTTTATCAGTTGTCTGGTTGCCATAGTACAGGCTCTGCCTAGTTTGGGATCAGATAACGTTGTGTTGGTTGTCCTAAGATACCTATTTATTATTTATTTATAATATCATAATATTATGTCATTTGTTTTTACAAATAGGCGGCAATATAAAACTGTCTGTCGTGCGTCGAAATGAAATTGAGTACATAAAATTTTCGCTTTATTATTTATTACGACTTTCGTTACGTTCTTAATCAACAACAATCTCGTGTCACTGTTTACAACTGGTTTTATAAGGTAAAATGTGGTCGAAGCATACTCATTGATGATTCGTGAGAAGGACATCCTTTTACGGCGACCACTGAAGATAACGCGAGTGCTGTACGGCTAATGATAGAAGCTGATAAGGGTGACATATGAACAGCTTCGGGCAGCTTTAGGCATTGGTATGAGTCAAGTACAAAAAGTCTAACATGAACATTCAGACGTCAGAAAAGTTTGTACGAGATGAATCAGCGATTTCGATACAGATAGCGTTTTCGATTGACGGAAGATCGAAAACGCTATCTGTGATTAGATAGGTGCTGCTTAATGCTTGAATAGTATGAGGGAGTTGACTTGAATGCCAAATATGACATCGTCACAGGTGATGAAAGCTAGATTTATTGCTACGAACTGGAAAGCAAAATACAATCTGCACAATGGATGTTTCCATTCGAGAATTGCCGACAAAAGTAAAGAAGGGAACAGCAAGTCAAGGGAAAAAGATGATTATCTCATTCTCTCCACCACGACAACGCTCCAGCTCACTCCGCTAGACGCACTATCAAATATTGGTCTTTCGAAGGTGTGGAGTCCTGCTTACAGTCCCGGCCTCGCCCTTTGTGACTTTTGTTTATTAATTAGTTTCAAGATCTCTGAAGATGCCGTGGCTGTGTTTGAAAAAGGCGTGGAAAAGATTCCTATACAAGAGGGCGCCCACTGCTTCAGTCGATGGTACCATCGCATGCAGCGTGCTTAGAAAGGAACGGAGCATACTTCGAAAATCAGTGAAAATATTAACAGGCTTCTACATCATTCCGTTTTATATTTTGTAAAATCTTTCAGTGTGCCACACACACACACACATAATATTTAAATACTATAATCATTTTAAAGGGGTTGTTATTACATGTTTTTCAGGAGTAAAAAGGAGTAAGTAAATCAAAATGATGTACAAAATGTTCAATATAGGTGTCATCTTTACAGTTTTTAAAGGCACCGGTGCAGAAAAAAAAAATTCTAAAATGCTGGCCATAACCAGAGGTTAATCTCAGTAAATACTTTTCACATGTCAACTGCACGTAGGAACTCTTTTGCAAGCAACTTTTAGAATCATTTACAGGAAAGCGCATGTTTTAAATGTATAGGTACATCATTTCAGCAGAAAGACGTCCATTGGCGGACATAGGCCTCCCCCAAGCACCGCCACTTCGACCGGTTCTCTGCTTTTCGCATCCAACGGATTCCTGCGGTACTATAGAAGAGGATAGGATAGGTACTATCTGTACTAATATTATAAAGCTGAAGAGTTTGTTTGTTTGTATGTTTGTTTGCTTGTTTGGTTCAACGCGCTAATCTCAAGAAGTACTAATTCGAATTGAAAAGTTATTTTTATGTTGAGTAGCCCATTTATTGAGAAAAGCTTTGTGCTATTAAACATTACTTTACTACCAAAAGGAATGGAGTAGCAATGAAAAATGTTGCAAAAATGAAGACCACGCACGGGCAGGTTATTCGATGCGACGGGATGGGTTGGGGGAGCAATGAATATAACGCGAACGAAGTCGCGGGCACAGCTAGTAGGTAATAAATAATAAATATAATCAATACAATAAATTGAATGATTTTTATACTGTTTTCCCTGTAAAATTAAAGAAAGTTTAACTGTTCAAATGTTTTGTCGAATATCAAAAAACCAGGCAAGTGTGTGTCGGACCACGCTCGGTGACGGGTTTTGTTTTCTAGGTAGAATGAATTTATCCCTTGTCAAACTTAATGTCGTAGGGGAAAAACATGTGTCCTCTATATCGAACCTTTACCTGTACCAAAAACCACAAATTTCAAATATGATCATTTCAGCCGAATTATCGACTTATTGTATTTAATTTTACTATGTCGAAAGTCTATCAGACAAGGTGTGTCTGAGAATTATGTTTATGGGTGCCGGGCGGGGTGTCGGGGTCAGGCCCCTATCTAATACATAGACTTGAGTATAAATCGCCTTGTCAAATAAATACCCCGAGCAGAGTGCCCCGTAAATGTATTCAGCAATCCATTCTGACAACACTGGAAATAAACAGTACGACACATCACAGCACTGAACGGCACAGTAGGAGTACGTACACGGCAGAACGTGAATACGCGGCGGCAATTTATCTTCTCGCTGCGGATTGATTTACATGTTCCGCGCACCACATACATTACACCGAAAAAAAAACGATTTCTTCCTTTGTCAAAAAATAATGAACGTTTCACCATGATGCATGTTCTAGATTAGTGGAGGAGACAAACAGACGCACAAAACAAATTACTGACATAAATTGCTGAGATTAGGAGCGGTGCGCACCGAAACGACGCGCCGCAGCGCGTAGATGTGTAATCAACAATCATTCTATATTTCAAAGAACTTGTGTCTTGTCTTTCAGAGTGTTGTCCCAAAAATGGTGGCAGTTTATTTTATCCTTTACGTGTGATTAAATATTTAAAGAAAGTCAGTCGGAGTCCGCCTTTAGCGCGCATTGTTCCACGCGGAGTGACAGCAATTGTGCTGGGAGCCGACAAATAAGTAAATAAGTGTTGCAGTACGGGTGCTGGAGCGAAGTAAGCGACGGGAGCGAGCGGAGCGAAGAGCACTCTCGACTGACGACTGAGCGATGCTCATCACACGAGACCACTCAGGGAGATTCATTATGTCAGTCTGCGATACTCATCTCATTATACACAAACCGCAACATTGTCTGCGGGGTGTTATCAAAGTCGTGCCATTTTATAACATTATTTGAGATGTTTGCCAGTTACAGCAGAGTTAACTTATATGAGTTCAATAAGTTAATTCTTCTGTAACTACTTGCTGCTAACTGCTGATATAACCCACACACACATACATACACACATTATATCTGATTAGAGCCAACAAACTTGTTATTATAAATCATAATAGGTATAAGACACTCACATAGTACTAAGATATCATAAAAGTCATACGAACATAAAAGGTTTGTCTGTGACGGTCTGTGATAGAACAATGCAAAAAAAAACAGTAATCCTAGTTAAAATTCCGTAGACATTTGAAACGTCACTCTGTACGCCCTCCGTCTGAACTCGCCATAAAACATTCGAATTACATTTATCTGGCAGAGGAGACATATTCGATTAACGGCCGCCTTCTCACCGCACCGCATCACACCACACCACACCGCTATGTACCGCACCCCGTTTGAGTTTTATTCAAACTTACGAAACGAGTTATATAAATCTAGTT
Organism: Aporophyla nigra; assembly: GCA_947507805.1. Lineage (NCBI taxonomy): Eukaryota > Metazoa > Arthropoda > Insecta > Lepidoptera > Noctuidae > Aporophyla > Aporophyla nigra. Next base: position 25,325,201 of record OX382302.1, on the reverse strand, counting down.
TGCGATAGTAAGACGTTTGAAAGAGCCTCGCAGCGGAATATGAAAAGTAATTCGCGTCGGGATGAAAATAGTAAATATGATATTGTGGGCGAACGCGGCGCGGTGCGGGACGGTGCGGGACGGCGCGGCGGAACAAACGCGCGGCCCGCTGGATCGCATTAAGAGCTCTAAACGGATTTAAGTACGAGTCCGATTTTAATTTTGCCGCGGCATCGTCACATCGCCGTCACATTATATTAAAGTCTGCCCGTACCGCGCCGCGCTCACCGGTACAGTGGTACTGTACAGTATAACCGTCGTCTGCTTCTGATTTCGGTATAAAGCCTCTTTATAGCTGTTTGAGATTATTTACATAATGCTGGAGGATACAGAAAAACGTCTTAAGATTTCATTGCTTTAATGAAATCTTGAACTGAATGTTGAGTGGAGCCGCTTCTTGGAACCGCTTATTTTTTTAAAGTACTAAATAAATATAAACTGTATTTTAATACTGTTAAAAGCAAAAGAAATAAAATTCATAAACTTAAAACGATTACCCGAAACATACTAAGTGTTTACTTGCACATATCATTGAAAATAGTATTCTGCGTCGAAGGCTATATACATAGGTACAGTAAAAACAAACAAACCTAAATTAAGAGTGGATTGACCATTGTCAGTCATTCTCCACATCGTATATCCCTTAATGTGTTCCCCAATTATAAAGTTCAAGTTTAGGTATTTTTAGTTCACCGCTGTCACCTTCAAAAACACAAAAGCCAACATTATGAAAATGTAGCCGCGTCTGATGAGAGAATTAGTGAGTTCATAGCGTCACTCATTATCACATGACTTAACATTATAGTGTAACATAACCGTGCTTGCGTGACGTCACACTCACAGGTACCACACATCCATCTTCAGACACAACATAATAAAGAACGTCGTATGAAGTCTCCAGAATACGACCTGCGAAACACGGAGGCTCGTAAATTTTAGCTATTTCTTTATTGTGTACAACATGTAAATATATGCCCGTAAACATATTTGCTTCCTGTGATGTTGTTATAGTATTTTACTATATGTTCCTGCGCAATATTATGTCGGTCGTCTCTCTTAGTGGTATGACGCCTGTAGAGTCGGCAATAAAGGTGGCAGATTAGTAAACGTGTTTTTCTATTACACATCGAAAGGTATGGCTGAAGTTTAAACTGATGACGGAGACACGTCGCTGTAGCCGGTGGAAGAACATTTCTGATAGTTCTGTACAAATACACGTGCCTTACGGAAAATACCGCGGCCATTTGCTTGTAGAACATAGGCGGATTGGTGGCATTTCGCCGCTGTAAGGTTCTGCTTCACTTTACTTCCAGACTCTTGACAGGATTTCACTTATTATTCAACGATAACACAAACCTGTTTCACTATCAGTGAGGCCCAGTGCTATATGTATGAGGAAACTCTTCCAAAACAGAAACATTTCAGTTGAACCGCATTCAATTAATTACTGTTAAACCAAAGCTTCTCACCAATACTTTGGTAAAATTTTACAAAAACAGTACAACAGTAGATTAGTTGCGTAGAAATGATTGATCTACTGCTGGAACTTGGAAATTTATGAACGGCGTGGTGTTAAAGGATTACTGCGGAAGACTTTACGATTCGCCTTTAATCATCGGAAGCGATCTCGGACGACGGGTGACGGGTAGCTCCAGAAGGGTGCCCGAGACACGCCGAGCTCAGCGAAAGCCGCGGCGGACGCAGCTGTCAGTCGGAGATACCAACAGATGTACTGTCAAGGTCTGGTGGTGACGGAGCGGTTTGCAGTTGTCACTTGCTGCAGTTTTTAAAGTTTGAATTTTGCAATAATAACAATATTTCACCACAAATTCTTGCACCCACACACCACGTGGGAACTGAAAACAACAACAAAAATGGATAATTGCGAGTTGCACTCGTGTGGAGAAGTTTCCATACGATGAATTTTTTATGCACCAAAAACATTTCATATGCTTAAAGTAACTTGCGAAGGCCTACATAATGCTTTCACTGTTAAAAAGTTATCAGATCTAATGTAAAGCCAAGCTCCTAACTTTACAGGGCTTATCACCTCAGTCCTAAACTTTACATCTTAGTAACTATACATTAACTACTTATACATTTGTTATGGCCAAAGCTACATATATATAAGTTTGTATGCACAGTATTGAAAAATTTACCATGTTATTTTAAGACTTCTAATAGTTTTCCAAGTAATCTGTTACTAAATAACTAAATTACGAATTTTGTTAAAATTTTAGACTTAGAGTTTCGGAGATAAGTTAGTGGATGGTCAGTTTTCATATATTTTCTTAAATAACTTCAAAACTGTTTACTTTAAAATTATACAAACAATATATTTGAGACTTTCATACGAAGTTCTTTCATTCGATATGTCACAAGGTGAAGTTTAAAATCGATTGTTTTTAATGTTCCAGTTTTCCGCCAAAAAGTGACCCCCATTTTAAAAATTTATTTATTTACTTTTCGCCTTCATATTTTGGTCACAGATATTCATATGTGTACCAAAAAACTTAAGAGGTAATTGGATGTGAACTCTCTACTTAACCCTCGGAGGACGATCGGGATTTCATAAATTCATTGATAGTTTTAACCAAAGATAAAGCACTAAAAGATAAAAATAAACTAATCGATTTGTTTCAAACACAAGTCGGCTACAGTGACAACCCGTCTGAATTAGAAATTAGAATAATTTAAGAAACGTAATTACGTTTTACAGCTGGGTTCTTTCCATTTCAGTAATAAATGTACGAGCAATCTTCCAAAAAGTTTACCTAAATCTATTCATTTTGTACCTGGATTGAACCATTCATTACGTTTATTGGATACCCAAGTTTTGGATTGAATCTCACTTTTCCAATCAAAGCAAAAGAATACTTAAATATTTAAATTCGGCAGTGGGGACACGGAACTGGTTACTTGCGATCTGTAGCTTGTGCTGGGTGGTTCCGTGATATATGTACATAAGCTTAGACGCAATCATTGTAATTACTTTCAGATTTTTTTCTATACTCAAGCTGAAAAATAAAAGAGGTGTATATACGTTATTCCGACCACGGGCCAAACAGCGAGCCGCTGTGTACACCACTGCCAATAAGTTCGCTTTGTTGTCTATTTCTCATTTTTGATCGTATTTCGTATGTTTGTTCGCGTGTGTTGACGGAATCCGCGCGTGAACACCACGACGTCGGATGACTCATTCCACAAAGTGACGATGGGGCGAGAAATAACAAAACATGTCGATTTCGCTCGATCGGGACGCAGTCACACGGAAGAGGTCGCGACTCGCAGGACCACGCCTGCCATAGTGAGCGGACGCGACGTGGGCGATACGCCGGAGAACTACAGATATGTAGGAAACATGGTTTTACTTAACCAAGCGTTTGTAAAGGATGTGGGTTTCAATTCAGATTGTGGAAAACGTAATGAACCTACCGCAATAATTGCACTCGCTTCACTGCGCTATCGGTGAATATTCGTCACTACCGTCCGCAGGAATCCGCTGTGAATGCGTAAACATGCACAGCACAGCCGAGCGGCTGCTAAACCGATGTAAATTGATTGCACGCGAGTCAATTTGACGAGCAACGACCGCAGCGTCCAGCCGATAAATTAGTGAGACAAACAGACGCGACGCGACGCGGCCCGCTCCGCGCCGCGCGTAGGCGCGGTGAAACCGTGTCTGCGGTCAGCTGGGCGCTTATTAAGTTTTGGTGCTCTGTGTAATAAGTTAATAACAATAAGAGTTAGTATCTCTCACGAAGTCCTATCTGCTTGTGGTGGCTGGTCGTCTTGCTGACCATGGTTTTTGTTTTTGGAACGAAGTTCCTTATCGCGCGTTGTGAAAGGGGGCTTGACGGAAAAAAATCTCACGAAAAGTTGTAACGACACTTTTTAACCGACCTCAAAAAAAGGACGAGGTTTCTCAATTCGACCGTTTATATTTTGTTGTTTGTATTTGTTTGTATGTTGTTGTTTTTTTTGTTGTGAGTAGAGAGAGAGAGAGGGAGAGAGGGAGAGAGAGAGAGAGAGGGAGGGAGAGAGAGGGAGGGAGAGAGAATATTTTTGTTGAGTGTATACAGGATTTTTGTACATAATAAATAATAAAAAAAATATAACAATTATGAATCCTGGAAAGGAACTTCGTTCCATCCGGGTGTCCCTTGACACCTCTAATGTTTTTGGAATTAACTGTTATTTTATTTTACTCCGGAGGTCCTAGTTTAACAATTGTAACTTCAACTTAGCTATATGCATCAATGTATGTATATTTGTAACATTTTGCATCGTTGCATACGTAAGCGGGCACGCCCTTAATGCCTGGTGGCTTTATTTAGGTTTTAAGTTCTATTTACGATTATGTTTTATTATTTATTTCAGTTTAGTTTTCAATGTTTTGTTGTTAAATTGGCATGTGCTAGCTGAAATATGGCGAATAATTTAATGTATGTTTAGTTTTCATAATATTACTTACTTACATATTATTGTATAGAATCTAGTTCTTCTATCTTAACAGACAGCTGTGCTGCTGGGGAGTTTGTTGCGCCACTTCTTCCCAGCTAAAGTACTAGGAAGTGGTGAAGTGTGGGCGTTTTGGGGGACTGTCTTATATAACTTTGACGTTGAAAAAGTGCTGACTCTCAGCCTAGTTTGAATAAATGACTTTTGATTTTGATTATCTAAAACAACTGACATAATTTAGCAATTTTAGAAAAGTTATGTCGAAAGCTTTGAAAGCTTTTCGTGAGTTCTATAGTAGCATCTCAGGCAAGTTAATTGAATCGATGGTCGTGGTCAATACATTGACACACGCTGGTTTCAATATTCGACGTCCATCGCATCGATAAGTCAGTGCGGATGATCACAACATGGTGCCGACTGTACGCGCGTTGTTTTATTGATGACGTTTCATATTTCACTAAATAAGAGTTATTGGGTAATAAAGCTCTGCTTTGGGAAATAGCCTAAAATAGTGCTCTTCATTAGTTCTATTTTCTTGATGATCAAATGTTCAGAGTAAAACATTACCTCGTGTAATATATTTAGTTCGCGTCGTCTCATCGACTTTGACGAGCCAGTGAATACGTTGACCGTAACCGAGATTGTCCAGACGAGACAGCGCGCGGCTGGACCACGTTCGCACGGACCGGTCGCCCGGGCGGGACCGCCGGGCCGTCACCACTTCAGCGCTTTTAAACAATTGTAGGGTGTCCATACAATAGGCGATTATTTCACGAACAAGGATTATAATAAGGGGTGTGACCCACTCTTAAATGATTTCTAGATGGCTACGTTGGTTTCATGACGCAAGTGCGACTGCTGAGTGTGGGGTCCTAGGTTCAATTCCCAGGTCTGACAAACTGGTATTGGGTTTTTCCATTAAATCCCAAGTAACAAATAAGAAATCCTTATTTGTTACTTGGGATTTCTTTGCTGCATGCCCGAGGTTTTGAAGTTAGCGTTGTGATACTCTCGTGCCTTGGAAAGCACATTAAGCAGTTGGTCCTGCGCCTCATTTCTCTCCGGTCGTTTCGGAGAAAAGAGACAAGTACAGTGAGAACAACACACAGACACAAACCGTACCGACCTCGCCACCGAGGTCCGTCGTCGCAACCCCGACTAAATAGTCCCTCCCGACCCTTGCAAGAGCCAGCCCGCGATGCTGCGCCTGTAGCTTTAAATTAGCCCCTAAATAATTTTACCCATTTCCAGCCTGTCCCTTGCTGCCCTCCCCCAGTGATCGCCTAAGCCGAGGTGCGAACCCCCCTCGGGGTTACCTTTAGGACTTTCGCTTTAGTTTTTAATTTTACCTATGGCCCGGCTGGATGTCTAAAAAGTTAAACTTTTTAGAAATCGCCGGGCAAAACTCCGTTTAAGTTGTAAGAATCTTTTCAGTATTAACAACGAGATGACTCACCAAAAAAAAAAAAGGTCGTTTCGGATTGCCGTCCCATCGGACTATGAATCTAGTGAGGGAAGAGAGTGCACCTGTGTTGGCGCACGCACATGCACGACTATATCTCCTAGCCAAAGGCTAGCCTCTGCTGAGATTGGTTCCCGTGGCAGATTTTTTTCGTAGAACTATTAGGGTAGGTACATCCAAAATGGTATAATTATGTCATTTGACAAAATGACACACCGGCCTTTTAGCGAAATTGGCTGACTATAATCCTACAGTTGTCATATCATTATGTAACGCCAGCCATGGTGGCATAACTGTTAAGTTTATACCGCCGTTGATTTGGTCACGCCGAAGTAACTTGCAGGAACGCGTTTTGTGCACATAAAAGTTTTTTATTTTGATTGATTACGTCCTATTTCTATCCAGTTTCTCGTGGCTTCTATTACATCTTTTAATGTAAATTCAAAATGTGTAGCATGGCACTGCATTATATAGATGTATTAATTTATAAATTTCGTGTTTATAGTAATTATGACTTAGTTAATGTTTTGATAACCTGTGGGGCAAAATAACATACTTACATTCGGGGCAAAACAACATATCTTTATTCGATGAGGAGTAGAATACGATAAGGACCCTAAAAAGTAGTCAGAAGACAGGTGAAGACTGGTACAAAAGACTGATATGATAACGCTGAGGATTCAAATGTAGAAAATTTCCAGCTGTGTCGAACGGTGATGATGATGTCTGCGCATGCATTTACTGTAACGATCTCTTTTCCCGTTCCAAGCCCAACGAGTGCTGGCTATGGTGCAATAATTGTTCTCAAGAACAAAAATTTCGTCTGTAAAATAATTATGTATCAACTTCATAATATTCGTGTTTATTATGTATGTCCGTACTATATGGACAAAATGAATTTCCGATAGAGAGCGAGAGAGAGACTTCGATTAATTCACATTATATTTTTTAAATGGGTTTACGTAGGTTAAAACTTATGAACCAAAGATTATTATTAAAACTAAACAGCGATTGTAACTATGTTATTTAAAAATATATGAGTAAAATAGTTTAAAAAAAACTAAAAAACACGCTTCCATTGAAAACCAAACTAAAAAGTACAAAATAACGGAAAGAAAGCGTGGAGTGCCTGATATCAATAAAAAAATACCTTAAAAAGCACTTTTTTTAACTATTATTTATTTTCTATTTTTTAGGGTGTTTCGAATTTTGAGACGTATGTCAGCGTAGTTTGTGTCGTATGTCAGCGTAGTTTGTGACGTATGTCAGCGTAGTTTTCGAAGACAGTTTTTATGCTGTCCTGGTAACCCTGGCAAGGATAATGGCACAAATTTATGAAATTATTGCATTGTCATCGGTCCTTGACAGGTGTGCAAAGTTTGAATGAAATCTGGTCGTTTAAAGTGGGTCCTAATTGCGCTATAAGGAGTCGGTTACAAACAAACATACAAACAAACATATAAGTGAAGCTAATATAAAGCGTGTAAAAACAAAACCGTATGTCATTTTGACGTACTTCCCCTAGTATTATTGCATGATACCTTATTAGAGTAAAATCCGGCCAAGTGCGAGTCGGACTCGCGCACCGAGGGTGCCGTACAAACCTGTAGGTATTCACGGTTTATGCATAAGGTTTATGTTTATGAAAATAAATGTTTTTTTTTTTTAATTTTTATATTTGAGTTGATCGAATGAAAGGTAATTTGTGGTTTACGATTTAGGACGTATTAAAAAAAAAAAACTCCTTACTAGATCTCGTTCAAACCAATTTTCAGTGGAAGTTTACATGGTGGTGGTGGTCGTAGTGTACATCATGTATTTTTTTTTAGTTTTATCATTCTCTTATTTTAGAAGTTACAAGGGGGGGGGGGGACACATTTTACCACTTTGGAAGTGTCCCTTGCGCAAACCATTCAGTTTAGAAAAAAATGACATTTGAAACCTCAATATCATTTTTAAAGACCTATCCATAGACACGTAAAGGTTTTATGAAAAAAAAATGAGTTTCAGTTCTAAGTATGGGGAACCCCAAAAATTATTGTTTTTTTTTTTATTTTTGTGTGAAAATCTTAATGCAGTTCACGGAATACATCTACTTATCAAGTTTCAACAGCATAGCTCTCATAGTTTCGGAAATAAATGGCTGTGACATACGGAAAGACAGAGAGACAGACAGACATGACGAATCTATAAGGGTTCCGTTTTTTGCCATTTGGCAACGGAACCCTAAAAAGTTAAGTTCAAAACTAAAACCTGAATATTAACTGAAAAATCACTATTAAATACTTCGGTCCATCACTGCTCACACACTGTTCAGCTCCAAATAGTATGAAACAAGAAAAAATTATCGTCTGAAAGCCGTGGTCGTACTCGTATGTCACTTAGCTCAAAAGCTTATGATCGCTTACTACTGTTAGAGTGTATTGTATTGTTAGTGTAGGTGATCAGGGTCGCGAGATTGTTCGAAAGAGATACCGTGACCCTGGCACAAGGGCAACTGAAGGAACACGGGTGGGTTTTAGTCAGTAAAAGTCTGACACGCCCTCTCGCTTCGCCCAGAGCGGGAGAAGTCATTTGATGATTTCGAATATAAAAAAAAGGGTAGGTGATGTCCTCTAGAGGGCGCCATATTCAATATATTATATTCAATGATTTAATGTGTCGTCACTTAGCCTATATCCAGCGGACACTCAAGACGCTTCCAACTATACCTCATTTGTCAAAATATGTAAAATAGTTAAGAAAATATGAGGGAACAGATGAACACATATATTATGTAAATCTAAATACCCAGGCAAAATCATAACTCGCCTTTTTTATTATGACTTCAATTTTTCAATCCAGTATCGACATAATAGGAAGAGACGTGACTAAATGCAAAGAAGTGTTTAAAATTCTCGTCAGTGTATACTTCAGGTGAACGCTGTTGGTAGGCCGCCGTTTACCCGTAATCACACGCCACGCAAATTGTAGAGCAGCCCGCGACGTGCGCCCGCGTGCGGGGCGAGCCGGAGAATTAAAAGATAAAGTGGGACGTCTGGAGCCGCCAACTCGGAACTACGCACGACAACTTTTCCAAAAGTTAAGACGAGTTAAGTCGTGGCAGATTATATCGGGGCCTGTGGGGACCGGGACGAGAGGGGGACACAAAGAGTCCTTTGATCTGCCCCCAGCCCCTTCGAGCGGTCATGTGCTCGCTCGGTTGGTGCCGGTCATCTGCGGGTGGCCACCTGTGGGGGTCACTTCACATTGTTGATGTTAAACATTCTATTGCTTTTGTGACTTCAATATTCAGTTGAAAGCCAAGACTAATCATTTCATTTGGTTCTATGCATTATGGAAAGATAATTAAATTAATTACTCATTCTGTTTTCCAAACTCGTACATTTTTATCAGCGTCACGATACACGTTCAAATTGTTTTACAACTCTCTGTACTACCGATTCAGTACTCCAACAACACAAGCAAGCTATTTGTGACTGAACCTTGAGTTCTATCCCGCAATTTGCGAACAGTTGACAAACGGGATTCATTCTGTGATTTGATGAAAGAACGCTTACAGTCAACGAGCGTCGCTCGCTTGTCCCTCCGTCGCTTACTGCGCTCACTGCGGAGTGCAAGACTGAGAGCTAGTTTTTCCATTACTTTTCATTGTGCCAGCGGAACACTCGAGGTTACTCGCCAGTGATTGCGCGGTAATAAAAAGTTAACAAGACATTATTGTACTCGGAAAAATAATAAAAATGTCCCTGACCTGGCATCGAACCAAACTGAACACAATGGAACAAACAACACCATACACGCGCCACGCACATCATAAACATTACACATACACACATACCACACCATATCTCAAATCACCTCCGTTTCACACAAGTCTCACAGTCCCGAGCCCAAGATTCAGAGTAACTGCCTAGTTAAGAGTTTACCGGCAAAAACATTGTCACCTAGCTGTAGATAATATTTTAAGTAGTCATGTCGCTGTCAACCTGTGAACTTGTTTACTGTAGGAGCTGGACGGTAAAATATTTTCTCTTTCTTTTTCTTGAATTTGAAAGGGTTTGGCAAACGCTTGGACTGCCTTTTAAACGAGCGATAATCGTTTTGCAACACACAGCTATGTTCAAGGGTCATAAGATAACTCAGTACACATATACACCATCCATCAGATCACCTCCACACTCCCCACGCGCCCCCTCGCCGGTACAACAGTGTGTTACTGTAACAGTAACGGTGATTAACTGAGACAAAGCGCGCTCATTTATTTATTATTTATTTGGCGCGCTTTTTCACACAAGTACAGCGAGACAAAGGACCTAATGTTATTTATTATGCATGGCAGACGTGGCTACGTGTTGGTTGTGATGTTCTCAAAACATTATGGTTTCCTGTGGGTGCCTTAACCGACCCTATGTTGATATAAACTATGTCATGGATAGTTTTATTTTTGTGTGTCTATAATTAGTAAGTTGTTAGTCCCAGGTATTTAGGGCATAATCCACCCTATCTATATACCTTCGTGCGTAAAAATAAAATTAAAATGTGTTCAAAAGACCTTAGTTAAGACCATGTTTAAAAACCAGCCAAGTGCGTGTCGGACCAAGCATAATGAGAGGTTCCGTAATTGGGATCAATTTATCCCAAAAACAAACTTTACATTATGGTTCAAAAGAAGTACTTACTTGTACTTATATACAAGGCGTCTCACGACTTCACAACATGGAAACTTGTGGGATACTATACTCGTGGGTACTATAGTGTAGACAAAAATACTGAATAAAGACTTAATTTTATATTAAAAACCGCAGTAATATCCGTTGAGTAGTTTAGAAGATCTAAACGGAGTTCTACGGTGCGATGTCAAAAATAGAGAAACGAAATGTCTCTTTGTATAGAAAGAGCTGTCTTTGTAGAAAAATAAAGCGCCAAGGTAAGCCTGGTACGCGTAGCATGATCACCATAGAAACGAGTTTAGACGACGGAAGAATAGACAAAATGGCAGAATGAGAAAGATTTCTACCGTCTCAAGCACGGCGCGGCGTCGATATTAAAACTGAAGAGAGGAAATATTTCTATTTTTTTAATCGAAAAAATTCTACGATGTCGAGCATGGTGACTAATTTTTCTCTACTCTTGAGTTGGAGTTTCAGTTGGGGATACATTTTTTTTTTACAGGATTATATTAATTATAATCATCAATACAATTCTCTAAGATCGTTTAATCCCACTGTATGATTATTCAATGAAAAAGTCCTTAGCGGATCCACCTTAATTACATTAGTTACCACTCTCTTGCTATGGAAGGAATAACTGTCTTTGTCTTCATAGAAACCCGAGTCTACGGGTGCTCAGGCTGAAGAGATGTCAAATTGAATAGAAATAACTTTGTCTATTCTTGGTAGAATAGAGATAGAATTGGTCACGCTACGCCTACTGGGTGAGTGCTGTCCCGTCTGTGTGAATACCTACTAGACATTTTATCATTGCATTTCAACGTATTCTTATACATATATACATTTCTAGCTTCTGTCCGCGACTTCTGTCGTCCCCGTAATATTTCTCAGTTTATCACACATAACAAAAATTTAAAAATATTCAGCCGAGAGAATGAGGGTGAGAGTACTATGCGCATGTGTCTCCGAGTAAAATATTTTGAAAGTACTTACTGCTTTCGATCCAATATTTTTGCATCTCTATTTAAATAACACGAACTTCAATATAAAAGTAATCATTAATTAATGTATAAGTAAATTAATTTATTGCATATATTTGGGAAAATATATTGTTAGGACCGAAGAAAGGAATGACAGCTAAGAGTCTATAAAAGAGGCGTGCACGCCGCTGACGGTCTCCGACCCATCTCGGCAAGCAGATCCCTTAAGAAAAACGAGCCAAATATCTAGGCGTGATCTTCGATCAGCGCCTCACCTTCTCTGAGCACATAAGGCAGGCCCCCTCGCGGGCCGCTTTCACTCTCGGTAGGATCCATAGCGTCCAAAACAGGCGTAGTAAACTGACGCTTCTGTGCAAGAAGCGCATTTACACCACTTGTATTAGGCCGATCATGACGTACTTGCAAAAACATTGTCACCTAGCTGTAGGTAATGTTTTAAGCTAGTCATGTCGCTGTCAACCTGCGAACTTGTTTACTGTAGGAGCTGGACGCATAGGTATGCAAGCGCGGTCTTTGCACACGCAAAACCCCGCTATATCCATAGGATGCAGACTCTCCAAAACCGATTTCTCTGTCAAGCCACAGGTTTGCTGCAGTTTGGTACGTTCGGAATATTAACCTCCATTTAGATCTCAAAATCTCGACTATCCACCAGTTTATGAAACGCAGTTCAAAGCATTTCTTCGATAGAGCCGCAACGCCCGCAACCCACCGCAATCCTCTGGTTGTCGCGGCAGCTAGATACATCCCCTCCCAAATTAGCAAAGTCCGCCGTCCGTGGCACGTACTCTCAGATCCTGATGGCCTTTCTACTCCTCCAAGAGAGCAGAAAGGAAACCAGTACAGTTCGTAGAACACATACACACGCACACAAATCGTCATACTGACCTCGTCGCCGAGGTCCGTCGTCGCGACCCCGACTTAATAGTCCCTCCTGATAACTTGCAAAAGTCACACATTATGACGAACCTTCAGGACCCGACTCATGGGGTCACTTCGTGTTCTCGTAGTCCCGCGGACTTGAGCGATGTTCCACAACGAGTTCGTGCAAACAACTCCGAGGGCCTTTCAATGACTATTCGTACCAACGATCCTATTGCTCGCGGATCTGAAGCTGCGTAAATGATAAATGATTTTATTTCTGTAAGTAGGTTTGTACAAACACTTTTACATGTCAATGATATTTTTTTTTAATTAGATGAGTTCGGCGTTTCCTAACTGACTACTCTGAAAAGAAAGGCCGAAACAAACTCAGAGGTCACAGTCTCTTTTAAAAGTCCAGACATAATATTGGTCACAACATGTGAAGACCATGTAGACTGGTGACTGAAATGGTCTTTTGAGGAAAGAACCACACAGATTGAGTGGACCTGTTCAGTCAGTGCAAGCATTTGTCACTAATCGTTTAGCTCAACTCGGAACATAAGGAGCCCAACGATGTGACGAACAATACCAAAGAAAGGACATTCGGGTAGGCCACATAAAATACTCAAACTGCCAGATCATGATTGCTGAGAAAGAAAGAAAGCAAAATAAAAAATAAAAAGAAGACCCACATAGTCTTCACATTCACAATAATTAAAACAATATAATACTTTACAAAGTAAATATTCTTGTCATTGTATATGTATATAAAAATAATCAATGTATATATGAATAGTATATATTCATGTCATAGTTAAGCAATAATCATCAAATGTCAAAGTGTATATTCAACAACAATTAAACAATAATTTAAAAATAGAAATTGGAGCAGCTTAATCCCAAGCTTTTTTGTCCTCAATATAATCTTTAACAGTGTAAAAGGCTTTCTGGCACAACTTACGTTTAATGAATGATTTAAATTTATCGAGACTTAAATTTTGAACATGGCTTGGAAGTTTACCGTAACCATGCTTGCGGAAGCCATAAGATCGTTGCAGCCTGCCAGGTCGCACAGCTACTACGTGTCTAATTTCGATCCAAACTTACACGATATTGACGCATGGTGTGATGAAGTGGACCGCGCAGTTACCGCGAACGGTTAGAGCGACTACGAATGTTTGCCGCGAGTAGCTTCCTGCCTTAGGCATGACGCTAAGGTTTAGTTGAACGAATGGGTCACCAACGACCGAACTTGGTCAAACTTTAAGCTTGAATTCAAACCTCTTTGCCTTCGGAAGCTAGATTATGCTAATATTCTATTTGAAACAATGAACACGACATCCGTCAAAGTCACGACGTATGCCGAATACGCTCGGCGTACGTTGTTACGTTTAAGGATAGTGAAGGGTCTCAGCGATGAGTTGCGAACTCTGATAGTTATACGCGCTAATGTAACAAGTACAGTCACAACAGGCGAAATGGAAATTAAGCTAACTAGCACCTCTCGCATTGTTTACCGACGATATAAACTCTCTTATTTTATTTTTATTCTTATTTTTTCGTTAAAAACTCATAGTACGTGAAATAGTCAAGGATCTACTGGACAAAGGCATCATCAGGGAATCACGATCAGAGTACGCTAGCCCCATAATCCTGGTGAAGAAAAAGGACGGAACCGACCGAATGTGCGTCGACTACAGGGCACTCAAACGTATCACTGGAAAGGAAAGATATCCACTGCCTCTGATAGATGACCAAAATGATCGGTTGGGTCACTACACCTTCTTCAGCAGTCTAGATATGGCTACTGGTTTCCACCAAATACGAATCAAAGAGAGCTCCGTTCATGTAACGGGATTCGTCACACCAGAAGGGCACTACGAATATCTAAAAATGCCATATGGTTTGATGAACTCCCCAACGGATTATCAGCCACATCCTTCGCGAATTTATTGACGCTGGAAACGTTCTAGTGTATATTGGCGACGTCCTTTTGTTAAGTCATACCGTAGAGGATGGCATTGCCAACAATCAGTGCGTGCCATCGCCAACATCCCTGATGCGCTACAGAAACGGGGCAGCCCCAACACCGCCCGGAACGCATTGTTGTACTGGATACGGAGGGCGCTGTATGCCCTGCCAGTGTAGTCAACAGACAGCGCCCTCCGCTCTCGCTCCATGTCCGCATGGTCTTTAAGGTCATCAGTGATGCCCTAGCTGATGCCTCAGATATTTAAATTGGTCCACTCGGTCCATTGGAACACCCTCGAGATGAGCAGGCGGTAAATTCATAGGACTCGACACACCGATGGCCTGAAAGACCATGAATTGGCTTTTCTTCCCATTATACCTTAGTCCATGTCCACGCGTGTATTCAGTACACGTAATCGAGGCGCTCAGCAACACCTTGTCGTCGGCATAACTAATATTGTTGACAGAAACTCCGTCTACATAGCATCCGACATGTTGACTGCTGAGCGAGACGATCAGTTCGTTCATATAAATGTTGAACAATGTAGGCGAGGTCAGACCGCCTTGCCTTACGCCGCATTCGCTAACATAAGGGTCCGACATTGCCCCCGCCCATCGGACACTATTGACCTGGTGCCCGTACCAGTACCGGAGTATGCTGATGAGTTCCCCTGGTAAATCCGTGCTCTCCAATTTCCCCCAGAGAACATCGTACGAGACGAGGTCAAAGGCCCTGGGTAAATCGAGGAAGCACGCGTATACCGGGGTCTTTCTCTTCGTGTAATACTTAACGGTGTGCTTTAGACACAGTAATCCACTCTCTGTGGACAGTTTAGGTCGAAAACCAAACTGGTTATCGTGGAGTGACAAATGCTTTTTAGGGTTCCGTTGCCAAATAGCAAAAAACGGAACCCTTATAGATTCGTCATGTCTGTCTGTCTGTCTGTCCGAGTGTGTCACAGCCACTTTTTTCCGAAACTATAAGAGCTATGCTATTAAAACTTTGTAAGTAGATGTATTCTGAGAACCGCATTAAGATTTTCACACAAAAATAGAAAAAAAAACAATAATATTTGGGGTTCCCCATACATAGAACTTAACTAGATTTTTTTTTGAGTTTCACTCAAAAATTTTTTTCATCAAACCCATACGTGTGGGGTATTTATAGATAGGTCTTCAAAAATTATTAAGATATTGAGGTTTTTAATATCATTTTTTTCTAAACTGAGTTTGCGCGAGGGACACTTCCAAAGTGCTAAAATGTGTGTGTCCCCCCCCGTAACTTCTAAAATAAGGAAATGATAAAACTAAAAAAATATATGATGTACATTACCATGTAAACTTCCACCGAAAATTGGTTTGAACGAGATCTGGTAAGTAGTTTTTTTTAATACGTCATAAAACGTAAACCACAATTTACCTTGCATTCAGTCAAATCAAATATAAAAATAAAAAATAAAACATTTAATTTCATAAACATAAACCTTATGCATAAACCGTGAATACCTACAGGTTTGTACGGAACTCTCGGTGCGCAAGTCCGACTCGCACTTGGCCGGTTTTTTTAATTGAGTGTTAAGCACACCGTCAAACATTTTCGCCACTACAGTTGCAAGCGATATGGGCCTATAGTTGTTTTTATCCGCCATATCGCCAGTTTTATTTTTAACCACCAGCACTACAACCGTCTTCATAAAGTCATCCGGCAGGTAGGAGTGGCATACACACAGCGAGAAGAACATTGCAAGAACTCTCGCCAGGTGCGGTCCGGCGTGCTGCAGGTGCTCAATGCTGAGTGCGTCATGCCCAGGGGACTTTCCCCGCGACATCTTTGGCGAGGAAACTTATTCCTACAATTGTTTTATTGATCGGATCAGCATTCAGCACCCTACTCGCCGGACTAAGAGATGACCGGACCGAAAACTGTTCTCTGAAAACGTTCGCAATGCTCGTATGATCATTTAAGCCATCGACGCTCCCAGGAAGGCCAGGCCGAGAGTTAACTTGTTTCGTTTTTCGCCAAAACCCACGAAAGTCATCTTTGGTTGGCATTTATAAGTGATCAGAATATTTGTGTTGCCTATATGAATAACCATTGTAAACTTTTTCAGATGATGAAACGGATGAGGTTGAGAGTGACACAGACCATTCCGAAGGCAACGAACCAGCACCCAAGTCGTCAGGGCTATCCATGCCGAGCTTGGATGCCGAAATAGGAGCAGTGCAGGCGCACCAGAATCACCGCACTACAGGTGCATCTCGAGGAGGACTTGGCATCAGGAGAGGCCGTGTTAGGAACGAAGAAAGGAATGACAGCTGAGAGTCTATAAAAGCGGCGTGCACGCCGCTAACGGTCTCTTTTCACAGGCGTCGTTCGTGGTGGATACATCGTTCAAGGGCCGTGAGATCTATATTTGTGTTTATGTGCATTTCAATGATTGTTATTTTGTTCCTTAATTAAAACAAACAGTTATGTATTTTTGTTGTGCGTCACATTGTATTTTTTTTAATATTTGCGCTCCTGATTCCTAAAAATATTTATTCGGCGCAATTGTGTTTA
This sequence comes from Aporophyla nigra, assembly GCA_947507805.1. NCBI lineage: Eukaryota > Metazoa > Arthropoda > Insecta > Lepidoptera > Noctuidae > Aporophyla > Aporophyla nigra. The sequence continues at coordinate 25,308,170 of OX382302.1, read as the reverse complement.
ATGAAGAATTATTTTCATTTTTAACCGACTTCAAAAAAGGAGGAGGTTCTCAGTTCGACTGTTTTTTTTAATGTTTGTTACCTCAGAACTTTTGACTGGGTGAACCGATTTTGATTGTTCCATTCTGACAATGGCATCCATGAGAAAACCATATAAGTCTTAAATTTGCATTAAGTATGTGCGCGACAAATGAACGAATAACGTAATTAAATTAGTTCAGGGTACATACTATAACCGAAAAAACCGCAAAACCGAATACTTCGGTGTACATTTCCCGCCTACACTACACCACTAAGGCGGAAGATATTGTGGAGTACGTACGCCAAAAGACGAAGTACATGCCGAGGGTGCAGTTACTGGAGTCACACCGCAACGTCAACTTCAAGGCGTTTGTGGTGCTTGTACCGAATTGTTATCTGCCCGTCGTCATAGACGAAGACTTTTGGCCACAGGACGTGGTGTTCCGTCGCTTCTGCGGACAAGTGCCACCGGACAGCTCACGGACAAGCTAACAAAGTGAAGTGCTACTAACATAGTTTAAGGTACTATTATTAACACAAGTTTTGTATAATACTTATATATGTTAGTTTGTAAGGTATATGTCTATGGGTCACAGTAACCTGAAAATAAAATGTTTATTATTATTATTATCTTTTATTTCATTTAAATACATATTAATTACATTTTTAAATATTAAATTAAAAAATATATAAGAAAACATTTAAAAATATAAAAAATAGTAGCCCACTGGTATCGGGAACAGGGTCCAAGCTCCACCGGTAGCTTGGACCCTGTTCCCGATACCAGTGGGCTACTATTTTTTATATTTTTAAATGTTTTCTTATATATTTTTTAATTTAATATTTAAAAATGTAATTAATATGTATTTAAATGAAATAAAAGATAATAATAATAATAAACATTTTATTTTCAGGTGAGAGAGGAACCTCCTAACAATACGTGCCGTGTCCAGAATTACTGCTTTCTGGATCAGGCCTTTTATCCAGCTGCCTAACGAGAGCCTCCTGAGATGTTGATCGAGGCTCTTGGCTATTATGCCATTGGCCGTAACGACTATCGGCACAATGACTGCCGTATCCACATCCCACATGTCGACAACCTCGCGGCCAAGTCAAGATACTTCATATGCTTATCTTTTTCAGCTTTCACGAGGTTCTCGTCATGCGGGACTGCTATATCAACAATCATTGTGCGACGCTCTAATCGATCTATCACCACTATATCCGGCTTATTGGCAACAATAGTCCTATCAGTGATGATAGATCGATCCCAATACAACATGATATTGCCATTTTCGAGAACTGAGTCGGGCACATACCTATAATATGGTACTTCTGATTCCACAAGGCCGTAATTCAGAGCAAGTTGCTGGTGGATAATCCTGGCTATAAGGTTGTGTCTATGCAAGTAGTCTCCGTTAGCCAAACAAGAACAGCCAGAAATAATGTGTCGGATTGATTCACCCGGACGGTGGCATGCCCGACAGATGTTAACCGTGCCATCCTTCACAATATATTTCCGGTAGTTATTTGTCATCATAACTTCGTCCATAATCGCAAAGACAAAACCTTCGGTTTCTCCAAATAGGTCTCCGAAACGTAACCAGGATACGGACGCTAAGAGGTCTACATCGGATCCATGTAGGACCGGTAAAAGCGCCCGTGAAGCTCCTTGCTTTGCCATAGCTCCATGCGGTCATTAGTATCTACAACGAGAGCGGGGTGAGGCTCTTGTCCACTGAGACCACATCTTGGTGCATCCCCACGTCGGCATCTAGGAAGTATTCCCTGAGACTGCATACCTCACGGTTGTGCAGGGTCTTAGCATTCAAAAAACCTCGACCTCCGCACTTCCGCGGGATATACAGTCTCATCACCGATGACCGTGGGTGATGAATTCGATTTGCGGTCAGCAGTGTGCGGACACGTCTATCCAGGGCGTCCAGTTCCGTCTGAGTCCATTTGAGTATGCCGAAAGAGTACATCAAAACCGGCATGACCCAACCGTTGAAGGCACGGCCATGGCAAGAGGCATTAATGGACGAATGTGAAAATGTGGGCCGCGGCGAAACCGATACTATAAAAGTGAGTCCATCAATTCCTGGATACAGCCAAGGCTAACTACAACAATATAAATATTCATACAGAATTGCAAAATCAATGACCACAATAATGTCCATTTGATTCATTTATGTTATTTTTTCTTTTTAGGGTTCCGTTGCCAAATGGCAAAAAACGGAATTCTTATAGATTCGTCATGTCTGTCTGTCTGTCCGTCCGTATGTCACAGCCACTTTTTTTCCGAAACTATAAGAGCTATGCTGTTGAAACTTGGTAAGTAGATGTATTCTGTGAACCGCATTAAAATTCTCACACAAAAATAAAAAATAAAACAATAAATTTTGGGGTTCCCCATACTTAGAGAACTGAAACTCAATTTTTTTTTTTTCATTAAACCTATGCATGTGGGGTATCTATGGATAGGTCTTTAAAAATAATATTGAGGTTTCTAATATAACTTTTTTCTAAACTGAATGGTATGCGCGAGAGACACTTCCAAAGTGGTAAAATGTGTGTTCCCCCCACTGTAACTTCTAAAATAAGAGAATGATAAAACTAAAAAAAATATATGATGTACATTACCATGTACCATGTAAGCTTCCACCGAAAATTGGTTTGAACGAGATCTACTAAGTAGTTTTTTTTGAATACGTCATAAATCGTAAACCGCAATTCACCTTTCATTCAATCAATTCAAACATAAACATAAACCTTATGCATAAACCGTGAATACCTACAGGTTTGTACGGAACTCTCGGTGCGCGAGTCCGACTCGCACTTGGCCGGGTTTTTTTTGTTTTTCAGTAGCTGCTCGGAGTCTAGAATTGTGCCCGGTTGATGGCAATAGGCTCGCCCCCTATTACATGGACTTAAACATAACAGGCGAAATGTGGGTGTACTATAGGTACACCTCTGCCCATCCCTTCGGGGAAACAAGGCGTGATGTAATGTTATGCTAGTTCTGTTTGCGAGCCAATTTGATATAAAATCGTTGGTAAGCTCCCTCCTCGCTAGCCATGTTTCGAGGATATAAAGTTTGTTCCATTTCTAAATTACACCATAGATGTGACTTTTTGTTCGGCTGCCTTATCATGATAGTTATGGATTTTCAACCTAACTTTGCTCACGGCTTCCGCATGTATTTGTATTCTCGTTTTATCTCGAAGAAGGTTGTCAAAAGAATACTTGAATATTTTAGCATTTTTGAAAAACGTGATTATTCTGTTGGGTCGTTTTCTGTCTAATTCGGCTCACATGTTTATTGCATAATCAGCTTATGTTCCCACTGCTGGGACACGGGGCCATATCATGATCCACCACGCGGCCCAGTGCGGGTTGGTACACGTCACATGTCCTCCTTGTGTGCCTTTTAGTCTGTGCGAAATAAATGGACTTTCTTTCTTTCTTTTTTTCTTAGAATTTTTGGTTCTAGGACTTGCCGATTTTCGGATGTTTACCTTCACATGTTTACTGAATCAAAGCTATATATTATATACTTATGAACTCTGTGTAGGAACAACGTTTATACAAACACCTGCCGTTTCCTCAATTGATTGTGATAAAAATATTTTCTCAAAGCGGAGCAAATAAGGAAGTCTTTCGTTTCTTACGGACTGATGTTTATCTTTCGACTTGAATCGTTCGGGTAGCTCCTGTGTTTGTATCATTATGGAAACAGTCCGAGCTCACGGCGCGGTCGGTGGCTCATTCGAGATGTCGTTGATTTGTAGCTGAAGAAGTAATTTCTGGGAAAGGTAAACACTAATTTAGGAAGATGACTGACAGTGTGTGTGATCTTTGTAACGAATAGACTTCGTCAAGTTATCTCTTCTAATGGGATAAATAATGCTAGAGATCGATGTGAATTGGAAATTAGCGAGAATTTACTCACGATAATTACTGACCTATTGAATTCGTATGTGGTTTAATTTTAACCTAGCTTCTGACGTTTCATAAGTGCCCTTGTAGGTTTATGTGAAATAAAAATATTTGGATTTGACTTGATTTAATTATTTTCTTAATTGTTGATTTACAAAGTTTCATTTAACGAGATAAATTATATATTTGCTTGCCCATATGACGGTAGAACATAGAGGATTTAATTATAAACAAAACTAATCTGGATAGATAGATAGATAAAACTTTTATTTGATGCACACAAAAGACTTAACACAACATACAAAGCACGATGAAATAATAATTGAGTGTGATCTGTTTACCAATTAGTTACCCTTTATGCAGTGATAAATGTGATTTGAATGCGTTAACTCTTCACTGTGTACTGGCGACTGCGGCGCCTAATGACGATTCTTTTTCGTCCATTCAGCTGCGGTGTCCTAGAAGAGTGGTTCGGTTGGAAATAACAGATTTCCATGGCGGTATATCATTATTATACCATCAATAAAATCCGTAGTTTTCCACCAGTTTTTGACATAAGGTACGGTGTACCGTACACCGGTTTCTTATAAAACTAAAGGGTCAGTTGGCGGACTGATGTCCAATATTTGGTCAGCGTTTCACTGTGGACTATAATAGGGGTGCAGCTACTGTTGTTTGCCGTCGACTCTGTACTACGGCGGTTTTATTGTCGCGGGCTGGTCCCTGGTCAGCGCAAGTTGATTGACCGCCGCGCTGGGGCTCTCTGACGGCGCTGCGGCGTAGACACCTACAGAGATTGATACAGCAAGTAAAGTGCAATTAATACTGTGAAAATATTATTACAAGACTTAACTCATGAACTAATAACAATTTTATTACGTCGGTATCAATTGGCGAAATTTTTGTAGTTTAATTATTTAATTAGGTTAGTCAACTACTGTTTACACAATACATATAAAATAATTAATTTAATAGTACACACGGCTACACATCAAACTATATATTTCCAGTTTTAGCTGACCTCGCATTGTATAGGCTTTTCGTACAGTGAAAAGTCAGCTTAAATGTTCGAAAGATTTACAGTGGCCCTGGCAGAGGCAACTGAAGGTTCACGGGTGGATTTTAGTCAGTAAAAGTCTGACTCGTCCTCCCGGTCCGTCCTGAGCGGGAGAAGTCATTTGATGATTTACCGCCGAAAAAAAAGAACAATATTGGAGGTAATCTCAATAGCCATCCATCCTTGCGGTTCCCAGGATAGTCATAGGAACGATAAAGGATTAGAAATATACATATAGCGACATACTACCGACTGGCCAAGTATCCGTTGAGTAAAGTTACGTCGTGTATTATTTCGTGCAAATAAACTTGTGTCGTGTGTCAAAGGCTCAATCAGGTTTTTATGTACTTTCCTTATATTTAAAATGTAAAACAGTGTGTTCACCGCAGGCAAAAGACCTATTGAAGCACTCGAACTATCTTTAACAGGAGAGTTTGCTGACGGTGTCGTTGGTCTGTATGAGTCTGTCCCATTGTGAAACAAGTAGCTAACATATACAAATAGAAACAGTACGAATGTGGAAATTGTTTTATCAGATTGAATTTAGATTGGCGTTTTAAAGTATTTAAGTATTAAGTGTAATGTAAGTAGTTGTCAGAGTACTAAAAGATGACGTGTGCGACAAAAATACATCAACTAAAAACTTTTTAACAAAAAATTAAACCGACGAAAAAGAACTACTTAAAAGAAAAAAAATAACCTTATAAGTCTTGAGCATTGAGGTAATTTACATAAGCTATCAAATTTTATATAAACTAAATAATATAAAATAATAACACATGATAACCACGAAGTACAAGTGTCAGAGATATGACACAATTTGTAACCATTTTTTTGGGTAATAAAAATTATTATAGGTCTGCCAACAACAACAACAACCTAAAGAACACAATGAATATTGTGGAATTGTCAAAATGAAAGCCATTCCTAAAAACAACAGCGTACCCTCTTCAGGATGATCGATCACACAATGTGTTACTCATTTCACTCAGTAATAAAATAGCACCCGTTTTCAATTACCGACGTAGAGCCTGCTCCATTTACACGTACATATAGAATTTATACAATTAATCTTTTTTTTTTCTTTTTTTTTGAAAATGTGTTTAATTTTTAACATTGGATCGCTTAATGCACATGTATGATCTCAATGAAAAATATGTATTATACCTTTTTTTATCGTTTAGCCTATACTGTCCCACTGCTGGGCAAAGGCCTCCCCCAATTTCTTCCAAGAACTCTTGTCCCGCGCCGCCTCAAACCAGCCGTCGCGGTACGCATGTAGGGCATCTCGCCACCACTTTCTGAGCCCACCGTGGTGGCGCACGGTAGGCTGAATTCCGGCCGCAATGGACATAGGGATTAATAAAAATCAACATACTATTTAAAAAAAAACGATTACATATTTGAGTTCAAACATTTTTATTTATTTGCATTTTTCACTTCACTTAATATTTTCGAAGATATACATATAGATATGCATTTATTTATTTTTTGTACAAAATAAAACTATTTTTCTATAAATAACTTCTGATTCTCAAGAGCTCTCAAAATACGGTTCGCAGAATTGAACTATTTGATTTTTTGCTTAATAATTTGCTTTATGTCTTGCTTCGATTTTCCTCGATTTTGGAGATACTTTTTTTAAATTCTCTTTTTTCACTCCACCACAGAGGTAGAGAATGAAGCGCGTTATTTTAATAAGTAGTGTCACCAAGAGACCTAGTCCACTCAGACCCTCGTATATTAACACATTATTTGGTAAATAAAATACATTTCAAACTAATCATCATTATCATCAGATTCTGATACTGTTCCTGTGATTTTTACATTTACATATTCTATAGTTTCATGCTCATCACCGTCGTCAAAATTACCAGGTAATATCAACAAAGCTTTTGCATTATCCGAAAGTGCTTTGTGTTTACGAATCATTTTGTGTCTCTTGGTTGAAATGTAAGGGTCAAATAGTCTACGGTGGAGGTGTGCCCTGCCTGGGCGGAGCACCGCCGTGTCCTCGTGGAGGCGATCGGCGGCGGCGACCTCTCGCGTCCGGCCCTGGTGCGAGCCATGGTACGGAGCGAGAGGGCATGGGAAGCCGTCACCTCCTTCTGCGAAGCAGTAATGCTCGTGAAGGAGGAGGCGGAGCGCGTGAGGGAGTGGCAGTCTCTGCGCCCTCACGTCCCTAGCCGCCGCAGGAGGAGACGCCCCGGGCGTCGGGAGTCGATTGCGGACTCCCGGCCACCGTAGGCGCGAGCTTGCGGGCGGCGAGCAATGGGTAGCTCGCCGCCCGGTAAGAACCAAGCTCGGGTCGACGGCGCGTAGTGTACCACGCGCGCCTCAAAGAGATGTCAGCAGCAGTGAAGGGGTCTGCTAGGACCGGTGCCTGCCGGGGTCGCGTGATTGTTCGAAAGAGATACCGTGGCCCCGGCACTGGGCAACTGAAGGAACACGGGTGGGTTTTAGGCAGTAAAAGTCTGACACGCCTCTCCGCTCCACCCTAGAGCGGAGAGCGGGAGAAGTCATTTGATGATTTCCCACCCCAAAAAAAAGGGTCAGATTGTTCTGGTCAGATATAGTATTAACAAGTTATTTAGAATGTCTTGATTACTAGCCGTCTTGCTGAATTTACGCGAATGGTGTTCACGGTACCTTGTAAAGTCTTTATTTCTAGATTCAGCACCTTCTTCTGACAATTTTCCAAAAGGAATTAACCCGAAGTGCTTAATTATATCTGCTCCTTGTACGAGAACTTTATGCACGCTGGAAGGCATGTAATTCCACTTATAGAAATCTATACAAATATAGCTTCATTGTGGCTTCTGAGTATTCTTTGACAGTGTGAATTGTCTGGCCTGAAGATATGGTTTGCAAAATAGTTGCAAATCTTTTTATCAAATTTTTGTCGGCACCAGTATTTGAAGCAGTAATATCTGTATTTGTGAAAAACCTTCGAGCAGTATTACCATCATTGGTGGTTCGATGTCCCTTTTTCACTACATTTATTAAAAGAGTCATTTGCGTTTTAAAAGCCTCTTGAATTGCTTTCTTTTTATTTTCCAGTGCAGCCTTGTTTTCGCCTTTTGCAACCCATGTTTTAAATTCTAATCTATAGACAATATGAAGGATGCATTCCATAAAACGTATCCACATATGTAACGAGGACATAACAATAATAAATAATGAAAGTTTTTATTGATTCCTTACAATTAGCGTACATGCGTTAGTAATAAAAGGATAAAAATAGATTCAATTTCAATTCTTAACCATCATAAATAATGTTGTTTACTTATTACTATATCACATTTAATATCAAATAAATCTAAATTAATTCATTTCAGATTATATGACAAATGCAATGTTTATTAAATATTCGTTTTATATTTAAAGAAATGTCAAAAATAGGTCAATTCTAAAAACGAATAAATAATTTTAACATTGAAATTATTATGAGATAAGATTGTTACTACATAAATTTATACTAGTTAATAGTTGTTGTTATTTATTTTTTTATTTATTATGTTATTTCATTATAAGGACCGCCTAGTGCGGTAAAAGCCTCCTCCAACTGTTTCCATCTTGTTGTGTCTCTAGCTAGTCTGCTCCATGTTTTTTCTATTAAGCCTGATATGTCATTACTCCATCTCTTGTTAGGTCTACCACGTCTTCGTTTTTTTTTGATAGGGTGCCAGTTTGTTATGGTTTTTGTCCATCTAAATATCGCTAACTCTTTGTAGATGTCCAGCCCAGCGCCATTTTAATCTTAGTGTTTGTTTAATAACATCTCTTGGTTTTCTGTCGTATTGAGCTGTTCTTTACTCTATCTCTTAGTTTATGTTCCGTATAACTTCTCTCTATCGCTCTCTGGCAAACTCTTACTACTACTCTTACTAACAACGAGAATATTCCGTATTTAGGTAAATTAGTTTCAACTTTTTTCGCCAGAACTAAGGGCACGTTATTAATTTCTGTTGGAGTTGCTTTGCATATATCACAACGTTGTGATGACGTATCACATAATAACGATGTTGCTTTACTGTGAGAAATTTTTATTTGTTCAATTTCATTTCTTTTTAATTATTTACTTCAGTTTCAATCTCATTTAAAAAAAAATTAAAGATAGTGATTATGTCTTCCTTTAGGAATTAAAAAAATAAGATGACACCAAAATGTTGAGTTTGGTGAATCATTCTCCCAGACGAGTTGGTCTCCGGAAACCATTTTAATTGGTACTAAACTTCCCTTAAATATATTGGTATCATCATGACTTCCCTCTGCAGGCATTCTTTGTTTATAGTTTGCCTGATGTGAAGTACCATCAAATCCACATTTGCTTATTAGGGTCAATTCTTTAAACTTGATACTATTTATTGTAGCAGACTTTTTAAGTATTCTTTTAGTCGTCACGTCTAAAAGTGACTGCAATTTTTTTAAGCTCTGTTTCTGTAACAAAAAAAAAATGTATTTAATCAAACATACATTTTTTTTTTAATACAAAGTTTTGGAGCCTCAATCTCTAAAATTACTAGAAATATCAGAAAATGTTACATAACATAAAATGTTTGTATTTATGCCTAGAATTCCGTAAGTTAGAATCCTTAAGTCCCTTCTTCACGATTCCAGCCCACTGTGTGGCGTCGTCCATCTTCAGGCACCTATTGTGTGCAGACCTTTGCCCAGCGGTCATCTTGCATACGGTTAATGTGAAAACCATTATAAATTGCAAATAAAGTTCATACAAAAACGATCGAATTGTGAAATCAACAAAAATGCTGTTCATACTCTCCCCAGTGCGATGGCGGCGGCGGCGCCGCGCGGGGCCGGGGGGACCATCAAGTTATCAGTTATTATCACGTTTGTGATCGTTGGTGTGCGGCCGGGTGTGTCCGGGGGGAGGACTATACATAATTATTATGTATTTTAACAACAAAAAGTGCCGTGTCTTACTCTAAAGTTTAATTTCTTAAAAGTCTCCGTTACAATATATAGTATGTAGTGTCTATCGTAAGTATGCGCCCACACGTAAAGGGTTCATAATGTCCGAGCAGAAAACTTACTGCAAACTACTTTTAAGAAACATTCAAATAATTTCAGAACAAACAAATGTACTTTTCGCATTACAGTAGCTCGAGAGTAAAGTCGCCCCCCACTAGATAATATCCAAGTTTGTAATACTGTTCGCAGATAAAACTGCATCGCTGTAAGAGCGGCACGTACCGAGTTTAAACTGCACTCTATTTACCAACAGCGTCTTAAACCAAACAAGATACTCCCACTATTTCGCCGGAGAAAAATCTGCTCGCAGGTAAATGTTAGCAACTTCTGGAGCGGTCCGGTCCGGTCCGCGCGCCCCCGCACCCCCGCATCCCGCACCCCCGCGACCCACCGGCCGCCGTGCGTTACTTACCAACAATTCGCGCATACACCACACAACCACTTTGAAAACTTACTCCCCTTTGAGAGCATCCGCAGCGCCGCCGTAGCGCCGTAGCGGCTCGTAGCGCGTAGCTTGTAGCCGGTATGCTCCCGATTTTAGTGAAACGAAAAAACTACACAACGGATATAAGTAAAGTTTGCTCTGTAAGACACATGTGACAGACGCGCCTGTCTGTAATAAACACACAGTTTTTACACTCTGTTCTCTTACATTTCGCAATGAGTTCTCTCACAGTCCAAGGTACAATAACAGCGAGAGTTCCATTCCAGGTTAAAAGCATAATTGAAACTAAATGACATAATATAATTAAGAGTAAGTCATACTGAAGTTAATGATTTTGTTCATTAAAGAGAATTCGGCGCGGGATGCCCCAAGCAGCGGATTAACGAGGTTCTTCCTGAGTGTCCGCGCGGCGGCGGTGGGGGCCCGGCGGAGGCCTCCAGGCGGTCCGGAGGCCTGCAGGCGCGCCAATTAAGACGACACAAAGAGGCAGCCGCGAGACCTGCCGGATAATTATGTGGACCCAATGAGTCGCGCCCGGCTTAAGTGTTATCTTTAATGTGTTTAATTATTATGTGTTTCGGCGCGATCATTACTGGGGACGTTAGTGGCGGCTTCCAATGAGCAGTCCTATGGTACGTTATGTGAGGTAGTGAAATAGTTCGATGTTTCATATTGAGGGATTATACCTGTCACAGCAACGAAGTTAGTGGTGACGTCAGTCAACGTGACGGCTGTTCGACACTCGATGCGCAGCATGTGTCACGGAGCAAATGCATGTGTCCACATCATAGCGACACACTATACATCATGTAGCTTCATGCCGGGGAGGTTTTTTTAATTTATCAGCAGATACGTGTCCAACAGGCATGATTGATATACATACAAGAATAGATAGAACTTTGTACAGGTTCGAAACGCACAAAATATTTCAATGTCATATTGGCATTGGACATTTTCCACTATACCTATACAAACGTAGGTGCAGACGAATACAGTTTAAAAAAAATCGCCGGTTGCAGGCCAGAACTGTTCGGCATCGGCCTGTGTATGTAATTGTCAGGGCATCGTCCGCCGTCGCGGCGTCGCGCCGTACAACGTGCATAGTGCTGCAAAAAGAGCAGCATTCTTGTGTTACCGCGTTTATATTGCAATAGAGAGCTGCGACACTGTGTGTGAAGTGCAGGGGGGGAGCAATTTAGTGTGGGCGAATATTGAATAACAAACGGCGAGCGATCGGAACGCTAACCACCGTGCCGTGCGCCGTGCAGGCCCGGTGCGGCCCGGACCGCGCCGTAACAAAGCACACGTTGCCGGCCCCAACTTATTACCTACGCCCCTAACAGCGCTGAGATTTAGGTTTGGATTTCTGGGGTTGGCTTTCAGACAGCAGCTTGGGGTTGTATATGTGTCAAATAATACAAGTAGGTATAAAACTCTGTAGAAAAACGAGTTAAACAGTAACTGGGACTAATTACATTACAGAATATAAAGAGGTGTATAAGTTAATTGAAGCATTAAACACAGTATCTGTTAACATGAGATTCTTGAAACTTTAATCTCAAGTCAAAACTGTTCGAAACTAATGTTTAACTAACTAATTAGGGTATCTGTCGGTATCAGGTATAAACGTTAAATAAATAATTATGAAGCCCCAAATCACTATTAGTCGATGTTAATAGTGGTGCGTGTCACGTGGTAGCTGACAGTCACGTTAACAGAGCTACATTGATTTCTGATACTTGCGATGTTTCTGATTCTTTGTTTCCAATAATATAATTATAGTTTAAGTATTAAAATATTGTAATAATATCTGAAACAAAATCGATTCGCACACATCGATAGCATATTTTAAAAGTGCATATTATAATTTAATTTTTATGCATTAGTGCTTTTGATCATCTATTTTGTATGCTTACATTATCTGAGCCCCGTAATAAAATCAAATTATTTCGGGCAACAAAGACCCATATCATAAATACCTTATAGACTATCATACATACAAATATAAACCATGGAAACATAAAACGATTGTACACGAAGTGACGGCATAATGTTGCGCTGCGTGGTGTCGCGTAGCCTTCCGCGGAATCGCCGATACATGACACCCATCGCCCAAAACTCTACCTTGAGGAAGGCCTCGATTTGAGGCCTAAGACATAGGTCTTGTTGGACGTATGTGTAATGAGTAATGTACATATGAAGTAATATCGTGACACAGAATTTTGTTAATTCCACATCTATACATTAAAATGATTGTATATGCCACAACGGGTAACCCAATTTTCGCCGACTCTGATGATGTTGGTGTCCATTCACGCAAGACACTCAAAGCATTTATTTTCAACTAGCTTTTGCCCGCGGCTTCGCCCGCGTGGATGTCGGAAATTATCACAAGAGGACGTACTACCGCGGTTAATGTATTAAGAATGCATTAATCCAAGTTATATAGGTAATTACCCGCGACTAACAAAAAAGTTTTTCGTTCGTTTTTTTTTCGTGATATTCTAATATATTTTTTTCTAAAATAAAAGTAACCTAAGTTACTCCTTGTTACATCAGGTATCTGCCAGTGAAAGTCTCGTCAAAATCGGTCCAGCCATTTCAAAGATTAGCCGGAACAAACAGACAGACAGACAGACACAACAAATCCCAACTATTGCAATAAACTATTAAAATAAAATAAATAAATAATTTTAAAAAAACCTTTAATAGAAATCTACGTTAGCGCCATCTATGATTTTGTATACGAATCACCACGACTATAATATGTGTGAAGCGCCATTTTATGGCGTTCGCTGAAAATGACATAAAAACAGCGCCACCTGTTTCAATGTTGCGACAACTTTAGTTTTGCTTGATGAAAACAGAAAGTAGTAGTAAAGTAGGTAAAAAAAATGTTGCTTGCTTCTAATAAACAATAAACAATTAATATAATGTTGAGAAGTTAACTTTGTCATATTATACACGATTACCCGGGACTTCGTCCGCGCGGTATTTAACAAAAAAGTTTTTTATTCGTTTTATTTTTTTTCCGTGAGATCCTATTTTTTTTTTGTAAAGGAAAAGTAGCCTAATTTACTCCTTGTCACATCAGCTATCTGCCAGTGAAAGTCCCGTCAAAATAGGTCCAGCCATTTCAGAGATTAGCCGGATCAAACAGACAGACAGACAGACGAAATTTTTAAAAGTGTTGTTTTGGTATATGTACCGTGTGTACATCCATATACACTCAAAAGCGGTTATTTTAATATTAAAAATAGACACTCCAATTTTATTTATTTGTATAGATGTATAGATAAAGTCTTTTACACGCACTTTGGAATTTTCATTTATCAAAGAATCAGATAATTCGAGTTATGAAGTGTTTCTAGTTGCCCATTTCAAAACAAAAGTAGGTTCCCTATGGAGAATAACGGGTATAGTTAGAATTATATCAAACTTTACAAGGTTTTCAGCAATAAATATGTGTTTTAAATTTATAACAATGCGGTCAATACATCAATGTTAAAATTTAATACAAGAACCATTAAATCGTGATTGGCACCATTTCCTATATCGGGGCGCCCCGCGTCATAGACGGTTACTTTCTCACATATGGAATGGTTAATATGACTTAAAACCAAGTCATTCAATAAATGTTCTCTTTTCATTTTAACTTTAGCTTTAACCCTAACATCAAAATTAATTGAATAGTAAATTTTCCAGCAATAAACAGTGAGTTCGATCACAACACTAGATGACGTTGATCTCAAACGGATTGAGTTGAGACTCACTCACCGACGTATAGAAGGCGGGATCATCGACCTTTTGGTTAATAACAATAAATAATAGTTGAAGCAAACACGTTGTGCCCCTTTTTACGAATATTACGTGGATGGAAGTGAAATTAGGCACCGTTAAAGCTTATATTGAGAAGGAGTGCAAAAAGCTAAAATTTTATATAAATACATCTAATTAATAAAAAAATACATTGTTGAAATTTGACCGCGGCAACCACTAGTTATAATAAATAGTCATGCATAAGATTATGTTATTATCTTAAGAGGTAGATGCTTTTGCGGCGACAATACAATGTGTAACATAACTAACAATAAGTATTTACACTATATGAATGTTAGGTCTGTGTACTTAATACAAAGTGTTAAGAACAAAAATATGCAACTCCGTAAGAACAAAGGATTTCGTTTTCTCTTTGTCTTTCTGTTAAGAGCCTTCTTTCAGGAATGCATGGATGTACCAAGTTGAAATTAATATTAGGAATGTGGTTCTACGGTCACTTTTTAGGGTTCCGTTGCCAAATGGCAAAAAACGGAACCCTTATAGATTCGTTATGCCTGTCTGTCTGTCCGAGTATGTCACAGCCACTTTTTTCCGAAACCATAAGAACTATGCTGTTGAAACTTGGTAAGTAGATGTATTCCTGTATGTGTGTACCTGATGGGTACGTGGGGCGACGGAGGCGGCCGCCGCTCCTGTGGGTGCCACCCGCTCGCACCAACTTGCTGCAACACGCGCCGCTGACGCGCGCCCTACGTACACTCAATATGGTGTCACAACAGATTGACTGCTTCAATTGTACTCTGAGCGAATTCACACAGGCCGCATTTTTTAAGATTTCTCCTGATTGTTTACAATAATACGCTATTGTAAGCTATTATAACTACACTATTGTATTAGGTTAGCCTGTAATGATAGTTGTATGTGTTTTTAAATAAATAAATAAATAAATTCTGTAAACCGCTTTAACATTTTCACACAAAAATAGAAAAAAAACAATTATGTTTGGGGTTCCCCATACATAGAACTGAAACTCAAAAAAAAAATTTTCATCAAACCCATACGTGTGGGGTATTTATAGATAGGTCTTCAAAAATAACATTGAGGTTTCTAATATCATTTTTTTCTAAACGGAATGGTTTGCGCGAGAGACACTTCCAAAGTGGTAAAATGTGTCCCCCCCCCCGTAACTTCTAAAATAAGGGAATGATAAAACTAAAAAAAATATATGATGTATATTACCATGTAAACTTTCACCGAAAATTGATTTGAACGAGATCTAGTAAGTAGTTTTTTTAATACGTCATAATTCGTAAACTACAATTTACCTTTCATTCAGTTAACTCAAATATAAAAATTAAAAAAAAAAACATTTAATTTCATAAACATAAACCTCATGCATAAACCGTGAATACCTGCAGGTTTGTACGGAACCCTCGGTGCGCGAGTCCGACTCGCACTTGGCCGGTTTTTTTTTGTAGGTGGGAAATCATAAAATGACTTCTCCCGCTCTGAGCGGAGCGGGAGGGCGTGTCAGACTTTTACTGACTAACACCCACCCGTGTTGCTTCATTGCCTGTGCCAGGGCTACGTAACGGTACCTCTTTCGCACAAATCCGCCCTGGCAAACCGTGTTTTTTTTTTTTGTTCTACGGTGCCTTGGAGATACTCAATATTTATGCGACAAATACATATGTATAGATATTTTGATACTCAAAAATTAATAAACACCTATAGAGTACCTACTTCTCGTCGTCGCAGAATCATAAAGCAAGAAACGAGGTCCCACAGCACAAGTAAAGGTAAAATTGAAATATCATTAATTTGTTGAATTAACATTACATTAAAAAAATAAAGTTATGATGTTAGGGAGATTTTTTTTTTAACGACAAAGTTCATTTTTTAAAACCCAAGAACAAACTAAACTACTAAGGTAGTTGAAAAAATGATCTGCCTAATATCATTAAGATTGTAATTATTTTATCATCCGCCCGTTCGACACGCACTTGGCCGACTTTATATTTATTTGGGAGCTTAATTGAAAGGTAAATTTAATTTTTTATAAAAAGTATCAATTAGGTACCTATTATTAACAGGTATTCACAGTAATTATATCACGCCACTGTGATGTTATTACTATAAACTACTAACTACTACATACTATAATTGCCCCGTTGGTCTCGTGGTTGCAAGCGCGACTGCTGAGCGTCCTGGGTTCGATTCCCAGGTCGGGCAAAGTGTTACTGGGTTTTTCAATTAGGAATGTCTTAGTAACAGCCCGGAGTTGGAAAGATGGCGGTGTGATACCCCCGTGCCTCGAAAATCACGTTACGACCAGAGAGAGATCAGGCGTAGGAGCAACGGTAAGCCGTTGGCACTACGCCTGATCTCTCTCCGGTCGTGTCGGTTTGCCGTCTCACCGGGTTAAAGAGTGTGAGGGAAGCGTGAGTGCTCCTGTGTCTGCGCACACACTTGAGCACTATAATATTTCCCGCGATGGCTAGTCTCCGTTGAGATTGGCCGCCGTGATAATGTTCCGTGACATGTTCCTGTATGTAGCTTCCGGTCAGTGACGTAACCTTTATTTCGTGAGACGTACACCAGCCGAAATGTCATGACGTATTTCCTTATGGCCCGCGATGTCAGAAATAAACGGCTTTAAATACAAAGTGTACATGTTGTTTAACTGTGTTAATGATTCCGGGTCTACTCCTCTCTGATATAAGTCCAACACTGAGCTGCTGCTGAAGATTGCAAATGAGAATTTAAGTGAGGGATCCATGAAGGACATGACAAGTAAATGTTCGTCGTACAATACTAGCCCCTACATAATTACCTCCGTCCCGGGGTCAAGACAAGTTACCTCATACATTGCTACGATTAATTCAACTACGGATATATTCACGGCGCGTCTCGCTGTCCCCCCGTTCCCCCTCCCTCTCACCTCGCCCCTACAGGAGACCCCTCCATGTGCCATTGGAATCATAATCTGTAATTTATTGTCTGAGAGAAAGTTTGAGCGTCCGCCTCCGTGGTTACCGGCTTACCGAACTTATGGCCCGATTGTTAGCGCTTGCGGAATTCAATAGTCTAAGGAATTGGCTTCTTGTATTAAATTACATTTATTTTGCGCAAATAATCTTTTTGCTATAACCTTTTTTAAGAACGATTATTCAGCCTGTTTAAAACATAACTGAAATCAAATCATAAATAATAATGTTTTTCAGGAAACCCCAGAACGCTCAGCTACTTCCCTGTTTGTTTAAAAGTAAAATAATATCAGTGGAAAAATCTTTTCAAAAACAACTGAAACATGAATCCACACATACTGAACAAATATTTTAGTTCTGAAACAATAATTATCATATTTATTGTAAATCTGCACGTTGCAGCGCACTCCGGAACAGTAACTACTTTTCTTTAGAACTCGAAAGAATACTCGCTTGATAGTGTAGCACAACTGAACGAACGGAGCGAAGTTCGTGCGATTATATCGCTAGCGTCTCTTAACTGGAGAAGCTGTTCTTTGATAGGAAATTTGATATTCAATTTCGTATGTTTATTGTGCGTGATGGAAAGAATATAAAACTATTTGTACATTACTATTATGTATAATTTTGGTAAACTGCTCTTTGACCAGCGTTGGTATTCTTGACTTCAATATTTTATCCTTTTGCCATCCTATGGAGCTCATGTGGAGCAGTGATGTGACGGATTTACTTTTGCATATCTTACGAGTGAGTGAAAATGTCTCTTTGTATTTTATATTTTGAGTAGTCTATCGTGGTGGCATTATAACTTCATCCACATTAAATGATATTAGTATGTACGGTTTAAGCGTATTTCCTATTAGAGGCTGCCTTTGTGTGCGGACTGCAGGTGGAAACTTTTAATTGACTCCGTTTGTACCGTAGGAATAAAATAATGAAATAAACTGGTTCCTACGGGCGCCGCAGTACGGACACGAACCTCGCGCCTCCACCAGAAGCGAATTAATTTATATTACTTCCTAACATAAATACATTTATTTTACACAGTTTAACGTTCGTAGTGATTGCTTTGGTTTTCTTGCATGCACAGCACATACGTCACATTGTACGTTTATTGCTGACGTGTTCACAATGTTATTGGATTCTCGCAATAAAATAACATGTTTTCGTCGTCAATCGCAATACAAAGTTACTTCCGCGAGCAAATGACGTTATCTATACAAAATGTTTGTCGAACATTTCACGTGACTTCAACTGAAAGCTTTCACTGATTTCTACTTTTGAACAAAACGGTTGACTAATCAGTGTAATTATTATGAAGTAATTGAATAACACTGTCTGAACATCTCGCTCGTATACACGATGTCCTCGAAACACAGGGAAGTTACACTAAAACGTAGGGGGCTACTGTCGGCATGTGTTGGTGGGGTACCTCGTGTACCACTATTTAATACGTCAAAAGATGCTGGAAATGTTTTACTTCTAATGATGAAAGCCGAGAAGTAGTTCTGGGAACCTGTTACCTCAACTATACAAGATGATAGGGACATCACGCGCAAACTGAAAATGATTTCGGCACCTGGTTCTTCTAGGTCTGCCACACATGTTAGTGCAATACAACCTGTGTCAACACACAAGTCTGCTCCGTCAGTTTTGTGATCACAACCGTGCATCCGTGACCGACAGTCGCCCGGGAGGCTATTAATCCCGGATCGGTTAGATCTATTGGGTTAGCGACATCCATCTACCTTCATACTCAACATTCAACTTCATAAGATGTCAAGCTAGCTAGGTTGAAAGTTCAATATTTTGTTAGTGAGCTCACTTACAATAACTTTCTGTCTTCGCAATAAGATGACTACCCCGCCTGGCTCACCCATCTCAAATATTCATAGGCAAGGAATCGGCATAAAATGCTGAGATGACTAGACATACATTTTTTTTTCGTCTTTTTTTTGGATGGGAAATCATCAAATGACTTCTCCCACTCTGGGCGGAGCGGGAGGGCGTGTCAGACTTTTACTGACTAAAAACCACCCGTGTTCTTCGGACTGGACATACCCGACTTCCCAAATATGTTCTATTTAACGTAAATCTGATTTTATTAAAACTCGGCAAAAATCTTACATTTAAGTTTTACTTACAGGACAAGTCTTTTTAATAAACACTCAGCCAATTGCTTATCTAGGTTTAGACTGAGACTTCAATCTAAAAGACTCTTTCAAGAAGTGTTTCGTTTGTAAAAACCTGCGATGGGTGACAAACACATAATTGCACGTCACAACATGTCAATGCAACATGAAGGCTGCGAACATTGCTCTTATCGTCGTATGAATCAACACGTATTAAAGCTGTTCCATAACTCTAATTCATTGTATGCTTTAGATGTTAATCAATTATTATATTTACTCACATTTTGTAGATTTTTAACAGTCATTACGAGTCGTCACAAGCCCGAAAGTCTAACAAGTGTTACCAAGGGGTATCGTGTTACTCAGTAACTGGGATATGGAGGTCAGATAAGTAATTGCTCCAAGTAAAATACTGGTATTTAGCTGCATGCGGTTAGACTCGAAGCTGACTTCAACACAGTAGGGAAAAGACTAGGCAGATGTTAATATAAACTATTTATTATATTCACACGGACACTTTTAAATCTCATTCAATCACACTTTTTAAATAAATTAAGTTTAGTTATTTTTTGTATAATGATTTTATCGGTACCTGAGGGGTAATTGCGGAACTTTTTATCGGTAGGAATTGGTTTAATATTCATATTTAAACAACATTAATTGCGTTATTTACGTTGCTGAGCCTACAATTTATTCGAACAAATGACGCAATGGTTTAGAAATAATCTTCAATCCCATTCAGATTCTGATAAATTGTGCGTTTCGCAATCAGGGTGCTGGTCTTATTTTCTGGCGCCATCTTTGTTTGAATTAAAGGGTTGTTACAAAAAAAGTACATCTCACTTAGATGTTATTACGCTAACAGGCTTGAAAATGCTGAGCTAAGTTATTACGAGTGCCACTAGTTCAAGGAACTTGAATAAACTATGACATTACATCTTAATAAATAAATAAAAACCTTTATTACCGACCACATGATCCATAAGAACACATTTAAAAATATAAATAATACGAAAATACAACTAAATGGCATTCACTCACACACACAAGCTCACCCGTTTCCTCTCTCGCTCAATTCCATACACTAGCGTGACAGGTGATGATGACATGACATTAGTAAGTAAATACTGCTTTAAAATTCTTACAATAGTATATTATTTGGCGAGTGTGTCATGTTTTCATTAAAACTGCACCGAGCGCGTGCCGCCCCACGCTACACATGTAACGGCGTTATTAAAGCTAATTCGTGTTCCTAACTAGCCTGGAACACAGTTATTAGTTTAACAGGTTACGTCGGCGTCGTAGCCTCCTCACTACGTGTGCTACGCCGTAGCAGCGTTACTTGTGCTACGCCGTAGCAGCGTTACTTGTGCTACGCCTTAGCAGCGCTACGTATTATATCGTAGTATTGTGCTACGCCGAGGCTACGGGACGCCACCCGTCTAGGGAAATCGCCACTTTGTTCTAAGATAGTTCATTTTGTTTGAACGTCAACGTGTTGGCAGAATTCATATACAAAATATAGTGTTAAAGTGGAGATTTTATTCAATGTTAACAGGTATTACAGAAAGATATGTTATGAAACAAACTGTAGATCTAATCTAAGTAACTGCGATGTTGTACAACACAATATAGGCAGTCTTATCGTTGTAGTTCCCATTTAATATTATTATATTGACTTATTGAAGATCTGCACATTACTGAGTTTGTTGTCGGTTCTGAAAATTCAGGAAAAAAACACAGGTGTATAAGATTTTTCTAAATTCACAAAAATAGTGTGTGTGTGTATTATAACAAATCGATTCATAATGTTTTTTTTTCTATTTCTCTTTAAATATGAATATTTCGGCAAAAAGCAACAACAACTTACACTGTACTTACTTACATGTAAAAAACATTGCAATTGAATATTTACAGTCCAAACGGGGAAATCTGTCATGGCGACTCAAAATATTTTATTTCACATAAACCTATCGGGCACTTATGAAACGTTAAAAGCTAGGTGCACGATTCCAATTTGTTGACTTCTATGTAAAAGAGCCGGCAAAAAACTGTTACAGTGATTCTTTTACTTTTTTGCTCGAGTGACTTTACTTCTTGTTTTCTATCAAACAATGTTTCCCGCACACAAACTCTATTCAGTACCTCTGTCGATAATTTATGTTATATGTTTCGGTACTCAACTAAGGCAATAGAAAGTCGTGAAGGGCGGGCGTTTTGCGGGACTGTCTATGTAATTTTGACTTTCGCGAACTGCTGTTCCACACCCTAATTTTAATAAATGAGTTTTGATTCGATTTGGTAGATACTCTCAATTAATAACGTTTATAATTATTAAAACAATCACATTATAAGCTAACAAATAATTATTTGTGGTACTGTTTATTTCGACAGTCGCAGGTATACGTTCCCAATACTTTATACTTGGATTTACACAAAATATGATTTAATACAATAATTATATATCACTAACTTCTGCCCGCGACTTCATTCGCGTCAAATTTTTGCTCCCCTGACCCTTCCCGTCACATCGAATTGCCTGCCAGTTTTCGACCATTTTTGGTTGCTGCTCCGCTCCTTTTAATCGTAGAGTAATGTTATATAGCCTTTCTCAGTAAATAGGCTACCCAACACAAAAATTATTTTTCAATTCCGACCAGTAGTTCCTGAACTTAGGGCGTTCAACCAAACAAACAAACTCTTTAGCTTTATAATATTAGTATAGATAATACATTTAGCAGATTCATAACAAGCATTGCCACACTGTGTTTTCAATACCATTCTTGCTTACATCAGTCAATACTAACGAAACTTTATGTCTGACGCGTGAAGTTTGTTTTCTTACAGTTTATGCGGCTTTATTTCTACGCAATGAGTTCTCAAAAATATTAAAAAAAACCATGATTATTCATATTTTTATCTCAGAACCATTTACGATACAAAACTCATACGGTATTATTCTTATTTTCAACTAACCGACTAAGACTTCAGAGAATGGAGATGCTTTAATCGTAGCTAAATAACTAGTATGTTACGAATTTCCGATTGCTAACCAACGTAATAATAGCTTAGTAGATCAATCACTGATTTTGATTATAAATTTTGTGAAAATTTCATTTCAAAATAAACAGTTTTTTTATAATGGAGAAAAATGTACAGTTTATCTATTGTAGATTATCCTATTGAAAACACAAGCTTATCTTTTATACTAAGACAGGCAATAGAATACTAAATACTTTGAAACGTAAAATTTTCCTTTAATTTCAAAGAAGTTTAACAAGAAAACAAGTTACGAGAGTTTTCCTGAGAATTATTGTATTATCCAATTACTGGCGGTGCGTTAATATTCGGAGCCGCGCCGTGTCCGTGTGCCCGTCGCCTTAGCGTCGCGAGTTTGGAAGTGTGTTTTTAAAGCGACGAGCGTTGAATAATGTATGCAGTGAGAGTGTCGTGCGTCCGTGACGTACTGCTGTACGACTACGACCAGGTCAGGAACGCCATAGGTACGTATGCAACTGAACAGTTCGGGGTTAGTTCTTCAGAATCTTGCTTTTAATTTGGTTGTGATAAGGATTGTAAACAAAAAATTCCCACGAGCTTGATTGTGTTAAATATTAGTTTTCGCAATAATAATGATTGTTAGGTAATGAACAAAATACCTGTCTATGTTTGACGTAATAAGAAAATCACAGACCTTCGCTCGGCTTCACAACATAATATTTAAGTCGACTTTTGCGACTCCCGCCGGCATAGAAGAAGTTATCTATTCATCGCAGAACCACGGAGTTGACTTCAAAGGAGGAACTCGGCGAATAAATTATAACAAGAAGTGCCTAAACAGTGTGAAGCGAGTACGTGTGGCGCATGGCGATCAGCTGAGCAGTGGGCGCGTTGACACACGGACAGTTTGTTACGGAGCGATGGAACAAGTCGCGCGCAGCTCTGCATATCATTATCGTCGGTTCACGTCCGCCGGCGCCGCGCCGGTGTCAGACGCGACGGACTGACCTCAACAGTACATCCACTGTTATATAAACACCTTACGATGTGAATACGCTTGGCGCGTTGTTGAAGAGGTTATAAGAACTACCTACACCTACAAGAGGTTTGGGACAAAGTTAATATTTCCAAAAAATATGTTTACCTTTCAATATTGGAGTGAATAACCAATAGTGAATCGTGAAAAACCGTTCAGAGGTAGTTTAACTAATTTAATCGTTCGAAAATTAAATGAATCTTCAATTAAGTTAATACTATATCAAAAAACAAAATCTGGGGGCACGGTAGTGCCCCCGCCAAGTCGAGCAAAAAAGCGGCATGGCCGTACCATCCTTTTCTCGAAACAGTTCAGGCCATTTTCGGCCCCCTATAACTTCGTTTTTTTTTTCATTCAAATCGAACCAGTAGATTATGAATTACTAGCTTTTGCCAGCGGCTTCGCCCGCGTGGAAGTCGGAAAATATCCCGCGGGAACGTACTACCGGGATAAAAAGTAGCCTATGTCCTTTCTCAGGCTCTAAACTATCTGTGTACCAAATTTCATTTAAATCGGTTCGGTAGTTTTAGCAGGAAAGCGAGACAGACAGACAGATAGACGTAAAGGGGTATCGTATTATCCAGTAACTGGTTTGTGGAGGTCAGATAGGCAGTCGCTCTATGTAAAATACTGGTACTGTACAGGTTAGACAGGAAACCGACCCAAGGTACCTTTTATCCCGAAAATAAGTACTGTTCCCGAGGAAAATAACAATAACCTTCTTATGATGATAGATGGCGCTATAATGTCTTACGAATCATTATTGTATTATATTACTACTAGCGTTTTAAGGGTTCCGTTGCCAAATGGCAAAAACGGAACCCTTATAGATTCGTCATGTCTGTCTGTCTGACTGCCTGTCTGTCTGTCCGAGTATGTCACAGCCACTTTTCTCCGAAACTATAAGAGCTATGCTGTTGAAACTTGGTAAGTAGATGTATTCTGTGAACCGCATTAAGATTTTTATACAAAATAGAAAAAAAAACAATAATATTTGGGGTTCCCCATACATAGAACTGAAACTAAAAAAAAATAATCATCAAACCCATACGTGTGGGGTATGTATGGATAGGTGTTCAAAAATGATATTGAGGTTTCTAATGTCATTTTTTCTAAACTGAATAGTTTGCGCGGGAGACACTTCCAAAGTGGTAAAATGTGTCCCCCCCCCCCGTAACTTCTAAAATAAGGGAATGATAAAACTAAAAAAAATATAATGTACATTACCATATAAACTTCCACCGAAAATTGGTTTGAACGAGATCTAGTGAGTAGTTTTTTTTAATACGTCATAAATCGTAAACCACAATTTACCTTTCATTCAGTCGACTCAAATATTAAAAAAAAAAAACATTTAATTTCATAAACATAAACCTTATATATTCACCTGCAGGTTTGTAAGGAACCCTCGGTGCGCGAGTCCGACTCGCACTTGGCCGGTTTTTTTATCTTTGGACAACCAACACACCGTTATCTAAACCAGACAACTGATAAATATACTTATATATTTCTAAATACATATATACTATAGATAAATTACACCCAGACACAGAACAAATAATTGTGCTCCTCACACAAAGATTTGTCCTGGATGGGAATCGAACCCACGACCTCCGTCTTAGCAGTCAGGGCCACTAACGACTAGACTAATAGGCCAGTCAAAGTTTTTCCAGCGGCTTCGCTCGCGTTAATTGCTAAGAAATGACTGTATGTGAAATGAGCGAATGAATAGAGTATCCTAATAAGGTTACCTTAAATGAGTATGTGTCATCTATGAAAGGCCTTATTACCGTGTACCGTGTGGTGCCGGACGTAAAGAATAACACCACCCCATTTCTTCCCGTGGGTGTCGTAAAAGGCGACTAAGGGACTTACTAGAGAATGGGCAGCAGCGTTCTCTATGCATTTTACCAGCATACTGCGATCGCCAACCCGCCTGCCAAGCGTGGCGATTATGGCAAAGCCCCTCAAATTGGGGGAGGCCTAAGTCCAGCAGTGGACGTCTTACGGCTGAAACGATGACGACGATGAAAGGCCTTATGCCTTCGAAGTTGGCATAACTTGATACGAGTTTACCGAACATGGGTGCGTGGTAGCTAGAAAACGCTTTATGCCTTCAATGTACCAGTTTGTCATAACTTGGTCTAACATGGGTACGTGGTACTTAGTGCTGTTTGCTTTGTGTTGGTGGGATCTGATAAGTAACACAACATTTATTGATTCTGAGGCGATGCGAAGTTCGCTGGGTCAGCTATACTCCATTTGTTTAGGTAGTTAACTAAATGTAAACAATCTTAACATGTCTTTTATCTAAAAAAACTGTCTAAAAATTGAATCTAAAAATGTTTACATCTAGGTATTTACTTAAACCGATGTTAGGTAAGTAACTTAATTTAAATAATATTTGTTGGTCTTTTATACGATTTATTTTATATAAAAAGACATATCAAGATTGTTTACCTTTAGTTAACTACCTAAACAAATGGAGTATAGTCTTTAGATAAATCAAATTTCATGAATAACGAAGTTCATGACAGAGTAGATATATTTTCGTGAAATTTGAGTGAATTTGCAAAAGTACTTTAAATGTAGTAGTTATGATAAGTAAACATGTTAGGAGTTTTATTTACAAATACTAGGCACTATTTTATAAATGAAAGATAAAGCTGTTTAGGTTTAATTGTTGTGTTAGTTTTGAAGCTTTTATGTTTGTTAGACTAATTGTGTACCTATGTTTAGTTGCTCGATAGTTAAGTAAGTATTTCTATTGTTTAAGTTTATTTAAGTAGCTATCTATTTCTGTTTTAGTATTAAATAAATTTATTTATATAATCAAAACTATAATTAGTTATCTATTATAAATAATATTAGGTAGGTTATAATACTTGGTAGCCACACTATCGAATTAGGTTTAATATCTGTAAAGATAGTTGTGAGAGTTAAATAAATAAATATATAAAATAAATAAAAATTCTATAGAAAATAATAGTTTAAAAAACTAAAAAGCACGCTTCCATTGAAAACCAAACTAAAAAGTACAAAATAATGGAAAAAAAGCGTGGGGTGCTTTTTAAGGTATTTTTATATTGATATCAGGCACCCCACGCTTTTTTTCCATTATTTTGTACTTTTTGGTTTGGTTTTCAATGGAAGCGTGTTTTTTAGTTTTTTAAACTATTATTTATTTTCTATTTCAATACTCAATAATCAATAAATTCTATTTTTTCGGGTGTTTCGAATTTTGAGACGTATGTCAGCGTAGTTTGTGACGTATGTCAGCGTAGTTTTCGAAGACAGTTTTTTTTGCTGTCCTGGTAACCCTGGCAAGGATAATGGCACAAATTAGTTTGTGACGTATGTCAGCGTAGTTTTCGAGGACAGTTTTTCTGCTGTCCTGGTAACCCTGGCAAGGATAATGGCACAAATTTATGAAATTATTGCATTGTCATCGGTCCTTGACAGCTGTGCAAAGTTTGAATGAAATCTGGTCCTTTAAAGTGGCTCAAAATCGCGCTATAAGGAGTCGGTTACAAACAAACATACAAATATACAAACATACAGACATACAAACATACAAGTGAAGTTAATATAAAAAAATGTGTAAAAATAATGGGTTAAGTAATTTATTAAAAGACTAACTACAAAACTAAGAAAAGCTCTTTAAGAAAATCCGTTGTTGGTATTCAAGAAGTAGAAGGCACCGGAAAAGAAAAAGATTAGGACTGTCTACAAAAATAAATGAGATGCCATCAAAACCATAACTTGTAAAAAAACCAAGTCTCGCAACTTAGTTCTTCTAGCGTAAAAAGTTGTGAGATCCCTGTATACCAAGTCGGTTAATTTATTCAGTCCCTACTTAAGGGACCTTCTGTCTAAAGTTATTACGTAACTAGCTTCTGCCCGCGACTTCGTCCGCGTCAAATTTTTGCTCCCCTGACCCTTCCCGTCGCATCAAATTGCCTGCCAGTTTTCGACCATTTTTCGTCGCTGCTCCGCTTCTTTTGATCATAGCGTGATGTTATATAGCCTATAGCCTTTCTCAATAAATAGGCTACCCAACACAAAAATATTTTTTTTATTTCGGACCAGTCGTTCCTGAGATTAACGCGTTCAACCAAAACAAACAAACATACAAACAAACAAACTCTTCAGCTTAGTATAGATTAGCTAACCTAACAAAATCTTTAAATAGTGACCATATCAATATTAAAAATATTTTATGTTTTAAATAAATAGACTGACTTGGCCATCGCAATAAACAATCTAATTTAATAATATGTATTACTTGTGAGATACATTGCGTTTTCATGCGATGGCCAAGTCAGTCTATTTATTTATAACATCAAATATTTTTAATATTGATATGGTCACTATATGATGTTGTAAGGTTGACTAATTACGTAATAACTTTAGACTGAAGGTCCCTTAAGTAGGGACTGAATAAATTAACCGACTTGGTATACAGGATCTCACAACTTTTTAGGGTAGAAGAACTAAGTTCCGAGGCTTGGTATTTTTTACAAGTTATGCTTTTGATGGCATCTATTTTACGCTCAGGAAGTTAATTTGTCTGAACGTTTCGTTCGCTCGTCGGTACATACACACACACCTACCATACATTGTTCTAACAAATCTAACAATTTTGTTCAAAGTTGCTAAATAAATAATGTCATATTAGCGAGTAAAAATACACATTAGCTCGTATACATTAACCTTGGTTTGTTTGAAATTCTTCTGAAGCAATAACAAAAGAAAAACATTTTCATCGCGACATGAATAACGCAACACAAAGACAGCTCGGCTTTCAATATAAAAGTGTCATTAAAGTCTCATTAGTGTCTTCTAATCAGGCGCTCACTTTGTTAGACTTTGTCCCATTTAGCTCACACTTCTGCAACTAAGCCGATCCTACATCAATGGTGGGAGAAGCTAATGTTAGGTAAAAATGAAATATTCAAAGACCTAGAAACACTATCAAAACAGCAACACGATTAAGTTGCACTAACAGTTGCAAAGTAAACTGTTACTGTACCAGCAGAGTTTGAAACTGAACAAGTAACAATACGCCAGGTGTGGGAGCGAGACAAAAAACAAGCAGTTTGTATCGTGACGCAATACAACTGTGACTAACTGACGGACAACTTGTGCGCGCTACCACGACGCACGCTAGATGTTACCTTCTATTCCCGTTCGTCTAACAAGCGTGGCGGTTATGGTAAAGCCTCCCATATTGGGGGAGGATTATGTCCAGCTGTGGACGTCTTACGACTGAAATGATGATGATGATTCCCGTTCGTCCCGATTTCATCGTCCTACTGATATTGTAAGTGAAAAAAAACGAATCAATTTAATATTATTTATTAAATTTTTGTTTATCCCAATAGTGACACGGCGGCAGAGGGACGACCGGGAATACACGGATGTTCCTACGAACTCGGAATTTTAATTTGTGAAATAGCTATTTCATTCGAATCTAAAGTACGGTTTTCTTCTTATTGTTTCCAATTCTCTTTAGTGTTTAATAAATGTCACCCGGGGGTATGAGGCACTCCAAGATATCTGTACTCTACATCAAACTAAAATATAATTTCCTAGTACAAGCACATTGCAATTTACAAATTAATTTCATACACAATTTACGAGACTTCTTGAGTAATGGCGACAGAACATAGATACCTACTCGGAACAATTCGAGCGGTAGTCGCATCTATCTCGCGTCGTGGTGTGCGCTGTTCGTATTTATCTAGTAGTTGGCGCGCGGATAATTTTGTAATATCCGCCGCTTTTCCGCAACGATAGCCGGTTTAATCTGTTCCTGCTCCACAGTACTCCTTTGCTTTTTTGTTGTCTAGCTGTATAACAAATCATAACTTTTTAAATTATTAGTCCAATTTTATTGAATTTGGATTTTCTAAATGCCTGTTCCTACTAGTTATATTTTGGGTTCAAACTATAGATTCAATGCAAGAGTGAGATGTCCTTATCCTGTGTGTCATGAACGTCATCCAATATTGGTGCAACTTAACACAAATATTGCTGTCTTACATACGTTGTCATATTTTGTTTCTTAATAAAATGAAAACAAAACTCTGTTTTCTATTTTGTGATATCCTAAATAATGTAATATCGCAGAAAAATATTTGTTCAAACGGCACAACCAATAGAATACGTGGGTGTGATTCAGCATGTCAGAGTGGGTCCAATATTTGCACAATGTTTGCGTGAGCTCACTCAAGGAGTGTTTGCTCAGCGTTATGTTGGCCCATTGTCTTTGATAAGGGGCTTTGCTTTGTATTTATGGGAACAAGGAAAAGTATCCGCGTCTGATTAACTGACGATCACAGCTAATCGAGTGTGAGTCCTCGATTGTGCGACAGTACGTACAGAAGTACATGTTGCGGGTTAGAAGGGTTTTATGGTTTGTTGATAAGCGTAATTCTTTTCTCCAATTGCTGACAGATATTGTATAGGGTAGAAGCAACGTTGTGATGATAATACTTTCGTAAACATACCGTACGTATTGTTATCGACGCGTAGCTACTTTACTGGACCTCGACGCAATTCCGATGGCCGAATGTTGACGCATTTTATTTCTTCGGAAAAGGCTCTATGACGTCATGTCCAGCAACGGACGACGCGGACGGGCCGCTCAGCAAACGAGCGTTTAGTAAAAATCATTACGTATTTATGGAGCCCAGTATGCGCGCCGCTCTCGACGACTCCACAACTATCTACAAGAATTCACATACGGTCTGTGAGAAGGGTAAAATGTATCAACGAGCGCATAAGTTCTATTACATGAAAGACAAATGATGAAATTGTGCTGATTGCAATTTGAACTGTGATATCTTATGATAAAAAATAAATCCGTGTCCTAACTAAAAGCGATCGTCGCGCGAGTTCGCAATCGCCGCGATCATTTGAATGAATTTTGATTTGCAAATGAGACTTGATTGATCGCACGACTAAGTCATATCCTTGTAAAAGAGCGTGACAGTTGCTTTTGGTTAAGACGCGGCCAAAAGAGTAAAAATACAGTTACATTGAACTACGACACCGCAAGACGAGCTAGTCTGCCTCCAGCAGGATTTTGTTTCTCCTCAATAATGCTAAGAGGATTACCTCCAAGCAAATATTATTTGCGGCTTCAATTTAGATAACCTTTGAAGAAGCTTGCTGTTCAGTGTACACAGTAACGCCGTTATCAAAGTTTTTTATTAAATTTTATCGTATTTCGAAGGCTTATGGGCTGAGTGATGAGTGAGACGACACTCAAAAACATTTCTACATTACTTTGATGTACTTAGAAGTGGTTTTTAAAGATGTGTTTTTCTAAATAAATTCGTTCTTTGTGCTTTTAACGATGTTAAGAACTTAAGAGTAGTGAATGAACGTGTTCTCAGAAAGACGCCGGTCGGTCACGGCGCCCTTCAGTGACGAATGAAACCCACATATTAAGGACTTTTGGGAACCTACAAAGTGTCTTTTGAATTTGATTGTCATACCTATAGAATTTCATAATGTTTACTAAAGGCATGCAAATTTTAAGTTTATTTATTTCGCGAAATACTTTGTTAAACACACTTAACGGCATTTAGTCGTATTTGACTAAAAAGGGTTCATTTACTTCTTTTAAATGAAAAAGAAACATTGAATAAAGTTAACAGTTTCAACAAACACAAAGTCGACCTGAAGTCATCTCTCAGTGTCCCCGGGCGGCGGCGGCGGCGGCGGTGGCTGCGGCGTGCACTGGCATAAGAAACGCTCATTAAAAGTCACCTTTTTTATTTCATAAATAAGCGTCGCGTTGTCCCACACTTCAGCTAAATACCGCGGTATGAAGTATACTCGTAATTATTGTGAACTAAATAAACACCTAGTGGGGCGTGCGGGGTGCGGGTGGGGTGGGGGGCGCGTGCGGGACTGCGATTAGCTCTGCTAATTAACGTTATTCAATATTTGTTTGCAACGAAAAGGTTCATTACCCTCCCCCCCTCCCCCCTGCAGCGCCGCTCGCTCGGCGTCTCAACGTCGTCCTAAGCAAATAGAGGAATTACGCGAGCGCCACACAAACAAACAGGCAGACAGACAGGATACAGATGAGTTTTTCTTATCGTTTGCGCGACGACGAGGATGTTTGACTAACTGCTCGGATTTATGATTAATTGTTCAACATTGACGTCCTGATTGTTGTTAATTTGTTTACAGCTTGCCTCGACGCTTGGTGTTCCACTTATATGTGTTGTTTTATTATATTTGGAAAACACGAGGATGACGATTGTCTTATTACACTTAGATATTTATCTACTTGTACAAAGTGCTTAACCCTAGAACCCTATATGGAGTAGTGGTGCACCCCAAAGCGGATTTTTTTCCAATCGTTTCAGTTTGTAGCGTAGTATCCACATTCTTGAGCGATATTAGTGGTCTAGTACACCGGCGACAGTTTCACCGAGAGGACGTGCCTATGAGTAAGTACCGTAGGAATACTGTTATATTTATGGTTATTTTAGTATTAGCAACGTATTAGATTTTTTTATAAGGAAAATTTTGCAAAACAAAAACCTTTGTTAATACATAACACAAATATGGCAGATTTTTTTTTCTGCTCTTTTATTAGGAAAGGGAAGATAAAACAGAGAAGATAAAACAAAGAAGATTTTCCAGATTTCTGTTATGATTGAATTACCAGGAAATAGATTCTATGTTGGATCGCAAATCCGGCGATGAAGAATAGTACAGATTGTAGTAGCTCATAAGAAACTTCCAGAGTTTCAAAGGCCTCTTCCTACACATCAGACAAAGACGGGGACTGTGTGGCTGTTGTCCATGGTACAAGGACAGAAAAAATAAAACGACGTGCCATAGATGCGAAATATTCATCTGATTGGAAATGTTTAAGATAATGCTTAGAACGAGTGTTTATTTTGAGACTAATTTGTAAGTACAATTAAATATTATTTTATGATAAAGTGTATACAATAAATATCTTTTATTAGGCTTGTGGCGAAATAATAACAGCCGGACGAGTCGATTGCAATCCAAGCTAGACTTGTCGCAACTGGCTCGTGGATACGTAACCATCCATTACATTTTGAGTCCCCCCCCCCCCCGCCTCCGCGTCTCGGAACACGAAATTTGTAGATCTTTGACGCGTCGTACGTCGTACCCTTAAGGTAGTCAGAGCCCCAAAAGTCTGACAACCAATCTTGCCAAGCTTACGTGCTACCCACTAACTGGGGTTTGGGGATCAGATAAGTAGTTGCTCCGTCTAAACTACTGGTATTCAGCTGCAACCGAGTGGAAACCGACCCCAACATAACTGTGAAAAGGCGAGGATATGATGGTGAGTTCTTATTATTTTTGAATATGTATATGCCTTTTAGTAAGTTTTTTATATAGCACGTTTGATAGTGTGGGGTTCAGGGTTCAAAATATAAGTGAAATAATATTCAGTACTAAACAACTCAAACAACTCCGCAGGTACAAGTTACACACGACACGCTTCAACTACAATATGCGAATATTTTCTGTGTTAATGGACTAAGTTATCGAATTTCCACCAAATGATTCACGGGATCGGTGTTTCAGTACATTTTATTTTCGAAGCAAAGTTTTTCCGTTTATCTAACATATTAATGTTTTCTTTCGTAACAAACGTCTTCTAGGCGTTTCCAATTGGTAAATAGGTTTTAGGAATAAAATTGTTTATCACTTATTTGACTGTAGAAGATAATAAATGTTAGACTTTTGGATAAGAAGGCACTTAGATGTTAACGTATAATACAACCTGCATAGATTAGGTATCAAATATTATGGCGTGTGTGAGATAAAGGGGTTTGCAGACCCATCCCTCTTATTAATCAATCGACGCTAAAGCCCACCACGAGAGCAGCCTTCATATCCATCCTTCATATATATACACATACACACACAGACAGAGTTCCACCACGGACACAATCAATTGGTCAACCGATCGCTTCCGAACCCAGAAACCTATAATTTATACACAAGTTAGCTCGACATATCGTAGCGCTCGTAGCGCGTAGCTCGTAGAACTTTGCTACGCCGTAGATCATCGCATAAAGTTCCTTCACCTCTATACACCGTGCATGTTCCGCACACATTGTTGCAGGCACTCGGGAACTAAGCATGGCACATAAAAACAGCACAATTGGAACAAGTCCAAGCCGTAAATAGTAATAACAACGGTCGGCGCATGACGTATGAAATACTCTAAAATATACGACTGCAGTTACTATAATTACTGTGGAATTTATTTGGGATAAAAATATAAGGAAAATAAAATGGACTTTATTACAAATTGTGCAGATGTGTTATGGTAATGTATGTTTGTGTGTTTCATGATAAATCAAACAGATCATTTATTTCAATTTAACCATTCACCAGCACTTTTGAATTTTCAGGAATCAGTGAATAAGAAACTCTATGGCGACTCTTATAAATCAAGTTTTCATAATACTTAAATCATGATACGATAAACTAATAAGATCGAACTCAGTACACTTGTTTCCTTGAACATTGCATGTAGTTCAACATCTTAATGAGTACGTGCGATGCCTCAAGTTATAATGGGCTACACACCGCGCTGTAGACGCGCCGGAATGACGGATATCAACAATCACGTGTCCGCACGGAGGGACACACACACAAACAGAAACACGCTTGCACACACAATGCGTGTTGTGTGTCAATGTTATCGTGTTTCAAAGGCCAGCACATGTTGCGTCATATTCACGCTATAATCAGTTCAATATAAGCTGTGCCTACCAGCTGTAAGCGTTTGTACAGGTATATAGGGTAACAATGTGTTTTGTCACACACTATTCGTTTTTTTTTTCTCATTGAAGGCACACCCTTGTTAGTTCAGTACAATCTTTCCACATTTACTACTAAAATGTTCCATGTTCAGTAGTGTACCCTCGCTTCCATAAGAAACATATTATAAAGTTATGTTTGACGACGACATGGTCGCACCGCCGACATGCAGGCCACATGTTTGTCACAGAGCATTCCTTTGACGCGGACACTTTGAGAGCGTCGCGGTCGCCTACTTTACTAGACAGGTGAATTGTTAAGCAAATTTAAACCCTACAACGTCAATTTACCAGGTTATAGCCATTTCATGCAGTGTGTTTACGGATACTTAAAATTTGTAGTCAATATGCTTAATTTACCAGACATTACTATAGTGTTTTATAACTATTATTGTGACCCCGCAACGTAACCAATTAGGATCGTCGCGCCAATATCAGATCTTCGCATTAATCTGTATCTTTTTGTTTGAAAATCCGGAAGGCATCCTCTGTCGATGTGACGCGTTTGTGTTTGCCGAAGAAAATGAACGCGACTTTCGCGTTGGTTAGAACTAGCCTAAAGATTAGTCTGATATGTGTGTATTGTCATACTTAGTAACTACGGTAGTGCTGATAGTCGAGTCCCATGTAAGACCGCAAACAGTTTGATAGTTCTCAGGCTAGCTGAGCATGGGGCCCCGTGAGTTCCACGAAACTTAACGAGCTATCCTAATGAGTCGTGTTCCCCGAAACAGATCAATGAAATTCCGAAAACAACTTTCACGTAATTTTATTATTAATATTTATTTGATCACGTAGGTGCTTGAAGTAGGTATATACGAAAATGTCCAATTTGTTGAGTTTGGTCACCGGGAATAAGAAATTGTTGGCACAAATATAATTACTCTCTTTTACTTTTGTTTTGGAAATAGTAAATTATTATTTAGATACAGCTGTTAATAACAGGTAAACGGTGGTAAATAATAAATAAATATTTTGTAACGCTTTTAATCGGTGTGTACATAACGCTACCCTTATCAATCCGAACATGAATGATTGATTGCGACTTTTTATATAGCTGTAGATAGTCCGTAAACACGGGATTTGGCAACACGAGCTTTGTGAAATGTAAATGTGTTTATAATGTGTTATGTAAACTTTGTAACAGATTATGTCTAACGTACACAGAACAGAATATAAAACAATAACGCAAAAGTTACACACATTTTTTACATTGCATATGGAATTGATTTGCTAAGTAGGCTATTCATAAGCATCCGTGAGAATGCAGTTGACAAAGATGCAAGCTTGCCCACATGTTAATACAGACATATGTTAGCTACATTGGTTGTATTCACCTCACGACATTGGCAGCTATTGCTCGAGACTCCGACATATTTATAGCGAGCTCTCAACGAATG
The DNA here is from genome assembly GCA_947507805.1 of Aporophyla nigra. Classification (NCBI taxonomy): domain Eukaryota; kingdom Metazoa; phylum Arthropoda; class Insecta; order Lepidoptera; family Noctuidae; genus Aporophyla; species Aporophyla nigra. Next base: position 25,272,544 of record OX382302.1, on the reverse strand, counting down.
CGTGTTCGGTTTCAGCCATTGTGCTATAATGCACATATTTGAGCAGGTTTAAAAGCACAGTGGCGGTAAAGCGAACAATGAGCGCGCACTCCGCATCAAATGTATTTCAGACAAATTTACGTATAAAATTACTGAAGTCTTTTGTTATTTCGCTTTATTTGATCCAGGATTATCTTAAAATAAATCCCGCAGAATATGCAACCAGCGCGGTATTTTATTTAGCATTTCTCTTGTTTTGTGTGGACTTGCGTGGACTGAAAGTGTATTTACTACTTTATATATTTATTGTTTTTGAATTTCGCATGCACAAACAGCAGAAAACATACATGAAGGATCGAAATGAATTGATCGAATTGGAGAATTAAACTGGTATTTAATTTATTTAAGGATAGTGATTACTCCAACGATAAAACGACTTATGTTACATAGGAACGGGCGTTGTCAGCTATCCGCTGCAGCTGAGCAGCTACTCTTTTTCTATTCTTCTGAATATAAAAAGTGTTTGTCTCGTAAGTAAAATTATGCCATTAACTTATAACGTTCATATGGAGGTCAGTTGGCAAGGCCATCCATATAAAACCTCCACAGTTACGTACCTTCTTTTTATGAAAGTTTTTCAATTGTAATTTCAGTGACACGTAATAAAGAGTTTTATCACTTTCTGTCTAGTGACTTGTGGCCGTGAATTATCTATTCATTTTAGGTAATTCCATTTTCTTTGTTTCTCCTCTCCGTACAAGATAGATGTGTGACTGCAGTCTTCTAGCTCGCTCAGCAGCTCAGCAGCTTACCGCCTGACGAAGAGTAATGCGCGGCGCGACGGTCCCGCGATGGAGAGAGCACATCGAACAGTCGGTGCTAAGTACCGCCGCGGGAGCGCGGTTTGGCGACGACTTGTACGCGATGTGCCGTGTGGGGGCCATCTGTATGCATTAGTAAGGCTGCACTTATTGGAATTGCCTTGACAAAACCCCGTACAGATAGACTTAGCTACTTATAAATCTGGCGATCAAATACATACAGTGGATACACACGTGAATTTTAGCAGTCTTAATCACATATAATCTTAGCGTAAGCTCTCAAAATTGTCTAGCAATTCCGATTGTCCGTATATTTAAGCTTGACTTTTATTCTTGAACAGCTGTATGAATTAGCTATAACACTGCAAATTGACGATGGGTGTCAATTGACTTGACATAAATTTTCCTGATTGTAGATTGTGTTATTTATTGTGTATTCGAGCAAGTGTACCAGCGACAGTTTGGCAAAATAAAATCCGGTAATAGTTTACTGATATTATTACTGTATGAGATTTACCATTGTTTTTTCCCCTGATAATAAATTAATTACTTTAGGTGTTCATGACAGGTATCTTACTGTTTATTTTTACCAGTTTGTCATGCCACTATAAAAATGAATATTACAAACTTCCTAAAAAGCAAAATAGTGTGTAGGTTGTATTGAATGACAGTTGAAATCTGTGTAGGGGGGGGGGGGGGGGTATTGTGCGTGTCTGTTTATTCACGCCACCCGCTACGATCGTAAAGCCAGCCATAAACGCAACGCCTGAACAACTGTGCGTCTCTGGGGTCGCACGGTGAATGCCAAGATTTAGCGTTATTTCAGCGTTCTTCCGTATTTACTACAACATCTCAAGTACTTTTCCTTAAACCGAATTTAGAGATTCAGCCACAAAAACAATCTGTAAATATTAAATTCAACGATTTTTTTTTATCTATCGAAAAAATTACGTGTATTGAAAACATGCATAAATGAACAAAATATATTTTATTGAAACAGATGAGTTTTAATTAAATTCGACTGTCTTTCGTTAAGTCACGTTGCACAGAAAATCATGAAATACAATTTTACAATAACAGATATGGAACGCAAGAATTGCTTATTGCATTACTTGCAGCGATGCTAATAAGTTATACGCTCTATATAACTTAAGTAATTGTTAAGTCCCATTCTTGTTAACTGTGTCCCCTGCGCGTCCGCTGTGACCGACACATCAACATCACTCAATACCTGCACGCTAGTCTGGTAAACCTATCTACTTTCCAAATTGAACAAATAATTCAATCTCTACCTACTTAAATAAATGGAGGTAACATAAATCACAAAAAATGTACAGACGAAAGGTCACGATTATTTTATGATCAAGCGACTTTAAACCCCTAAATGGTCCGAGAATGACCCGATACGGGTCCCAACGACCCATATAGTAATTAATCATTCGCCAGTAATGCAATAAAAAACTCATTTCAAACCTAAACTGCAAGGGTTTAATTCGAAACAGATGGGCGTGAGGAAGGCTGCGGCCGCAATCCCGGGAGGATCCCGGGGTGCGGGATTACCACGGGAGCGCGTTATTTATGGATCCTTGTAGCAAGCATCGACGATGTTCTACTATCAGTGAGTGCTTAACTGGCAATTATTATAAGCGCCGACAGCGGACTTATTAATGGTAGGATATAATAGTTTTCCTCTACGAAAACGCTTTACATTTTAAAGTTCTCAAAAAATTTAAATCTCAAATAGCTGATTCCATTTGATGTATTTTTCAAGTAACAATATTTGAACAATCTACTACTGCATAAATTAGTCAAATAACTCAGATGCCACAGAAACTTACATAAAGCAATTTGGCTACAACCGAAATTCAATTAAGTGGGTACCGGCGAGACCCGCATCGTACACTCGCGCTTGACACCTTCCTTGTTCTAATCCGCGACACATTTAGTTGGGAAACAAAACGAGCTCACTAACTCGCGTAGTTAATGAAACAAAACTAAAACACGGCGAGAACGTAACGAAGCAACCTAGTAGAGGGCGCGGGGAGCGCTACGATGGGGAGGGAGGGGTGAAAGTGGAAAATCACTGGAAATGCATCTGTACCCGGTGCAATAGAGATTTTTCCCGCGAATACAGCGGATAATACCCGCCGAGATATATAGAAGACATTCGAAAGAAATTCTCTTGGCAGGCGTAAACGGACTAAAGCACTGATACAAGCAACCAAATTGAGACCCTCTTCAGAAATCATTAAGGTGCAAATTGGTATGCACACGGATTGAGATGTGAATAAAAAGTATTAAAACACAGCTTAGATCGGGCTGGAGGGCACTTAAACGCTGCTAGTTCAGCGAGTGAATTATTCGCGATGGCAAATGCTTTGTTCGCTTAATGCCAGCTCGCACCTACTGCACGTAATAATACACAGTCGCCGGCTGCTCCGAACATCAGGCGGGAAGATGATGTGCGTGCGATGACGTCACATGTAAAATGTTAGCGAGGTTAGATACGATGGTACACAAAAACTTTAAAAAAAAATAACAACCGACTTCCTAAAAAAATACTGCAACGTGAAAAATAACTTTAATTTCGGGACTCGGTGTCTTAGGATCAGTATTTAAGGTCCGACTTCCGAAATTAAAGTTATTTTTCACTTTGTAGTGTTTGTTTAGGAAGTCGGTTGTTCTTTAAAAAAAAAAACTTTTTAGTTATGGTAGATACCCCGCAGTAATCTAATCGCGTTATTCATTCATTTGCCGCGCAAATACTTAATGCAAAGGACAATGCTCATGGATGTATGGAATCCCGTACCAAGCTGCATCAAAATCAAACTTTGTTTTTATATACTACATTGATCACATTAACTCCTACAAAAGTTCTTTTTGAAAAATAAACCCAGGTTTCGGAGTTATTTTATAAAATCAATATAACTTAAAAACTAGGTCTATTTTGTTCGACGCTACCAACGACGTATATTATATACCTACTTAGGCACGTTATGACGGACATTATTGCTCTGAAAGCAGCGTAATCCACTTATATTAGTAGGGAAGAATTACGCGAGAATTAGTGAGCCGGTAATATGGGTAACATATCATTGGACGCCACCGCGATGACACTCCCACACCAACACTAATACCATTATCAGCAGTCTATAATGTTCATACTGCTGGGACACAGGCCTCCTCTTAAACTCACGACGTACTTACTACTCGTAAGTCGCGGCCGTTACCACTGGGCCACCACTGCTCACCAATACCAATTAAACTTAACATTATCATAAATAAGGGAGACCAGTCAGACTGATAGGTAAATACTCAATACAATACTCAATACTCAATATCTTTATTGCTTTACCATAATGTGAACTTAGGTGGTAATTATATAATTTAGATCATTATGGACCCTGTAGGGCGCAGCAAAAGGATAGGAGAGAGGAAGCTCTGTTTTTGAAAATCATTTGGTCAGGAGATGTCCTAGAATAAACCAATATATCGCTTATTTATCTATAAAATGTATTAACATAATTTATATGATTTTTATATAAGTATCTATGTATTATAATAATTCTGTTTATTCATTTATATGGATTGTTGTTCTTTCAACAATAATTATTAGTTATATTGTTAAATTTATTAAGTTTTTAATTTTATTTATAATTATTTCTGTTTGATTTAATTTTTGTTTTTTGTTTTTTAAAATGAAACAAACAAGTCCATTTGGGTTTTTATTAGGGATCAAAGTCAAAAATATTTATTTAAAATACTTTTACATAAATCACTGAACATATTTCTGAAAAAAATCATCTGAATCTATTGCCGGCGCAGTTACGTCACTATACCGTACCCAGCTCAAATACCACACTATCATCATTACATGAGCACAGCAGCCCACTGTTCGCTTACCGACGAGGCAGCTGCAGCAATAACCTACTATGGTTTCTAATGTATTGGCCACAGCAACATCTCTGCTAATCAATAAATACATGTGATAAGTACGACTGTTGACATGTCTTGATTTAATCCTACCTCTTAAGATGTAAAGCCCTAAAAGCCTAAAGCCCTAAAATCAAAGGTACATAATATCTTCATCGATAGAATTATTTACCTCAACTGAATAAATACCAGTCCAATAGGATGTGTTCCCCATAATAAGATCTAGCCTGTTTGAATTGGTAGGTCCCAAGAGCTAACCATTTTAAATCAGTTGTTGTCAATCATGGAAAGCTATCTAAATGTTGAGCTATCTATCTATGTCATGGATTTGATCTAACTTGAGCAGGGTGTAGGTTATGTTGTGGAAGGGGTGGCGGCTCAGGATTATTGAGATCTCCACATGGTCCAGCATCAGGCAGATCTAGGCGAATGGAGTCGTGCAGATCATGACGTTGAACTTCTCTTGTAGCTTACCTTCAGCAAGCAGCACATACTCTTTCCAATCTTGATATCTATAAAGATAACATGATTAAATATGTAATACAAAACATTTCATAATGGGTTATAGATTGATAAAAGTATGTATTGTAATATGAAGTAACTAGGAATACATGATAATGATCAGGCAGTAATTGTGTCAAAATAGATGATACTATCTAATATTTACATTATTTATTTGTAAAACCTTCACTTATCAGGATTCAATATTTTAAACACATCTAATAATAATATTATCACTATCATCTATAGAAAACTGGAGAAAAGAAGAGCAGTAATATAAGTTGAATTAGGTTTCTTTTTTTATGTTGCAACATAAATAAAAATATTTACCAAATGCAGCGGGACATTTCTAACTAAAATGTTTCTCTCTTGTCGGTCTTGTCTCACAGGATCTGTTCTAGTTGCGCAGGCAAAGATAAACTGCCTTCATTGACTGTGTTTGCTCAATCTTGAAGCAGTGTCAAACACTCTGTACAAAGCACACATTCTGAAGACACCTGCAATTAAAACAATGAGTGAAAAAGTGTGATTTTACCCTATAAGACGTTATCTATCTTCTGTAACATATTCAAAGAAATTACACCTACAAGTAATCAAGAGTAAAGCGTTATTTGGTCTCAAACAGATTCGTTTTTTTTCGTTATTTGTTTGTTGGATTTTCCCTGTGCGAGTCTAAATATGATATTTTTCATTCTTTAAACATGTTTTGCAAGCTGGTACAGTCATTAAAAGATTAGTCAGGAAATAGGTGCCTGACATTCATAAGTAATTATATATTCAAAGAGTAAAATAAGATCTGCTTACCTGAGTAGGATTTATCCAAGACAGCAACAAGTTAATCATTGGAGTAGACGCTTGTTCTAATGAATAAGTGGGTCGGTTTCTGGGTATCAAAAACAAGCAATTGATACATCGTCGGTTTTGCCGGGTGACTGATGATATCAATCGGTCTACTCGAGATATTTGCACAATGAAATACTCACAAAAAAGTACATAAAATACAAACAAGTTCTACTTTTCAAAAAACAATTCAATAATTATTATTCAATGTCAACTCCCAAAAACACATCGCTAAAGCAAACCACAGAGTACATTATACGCAAAATGTCAGACTCAGATGCACAGATAACTAATCGATTCTGTTGCATTTACATCTTTTTTACCGGCTGTTAAGGGCTAATTAACCAAAGATCAATAATGATAATCTTTTAAATAGAGATTTTATTCTATTGTAGTTTTATTAAATTAATGTAGAATCGGCAGAGTATTTTTTTTTACAGTGATAATGGCACTTTTAAAAATTAAGGTTGTGTTAATCATATATCGTGTGAAGTGAAACGGAACGTCATTTATAAGGATATGAATTTACGTAAAACAATATCCATACTTTTAAACTCAAAAATAAATATCCTGTTCACAAACAAAATCCCGGACGCGTAATTTCGTAAAAAAATATGAAACTAATTACTACAAAATTTTGGTCTTGATGCGTGAGACTTTTTGGTACCACTTTTGAGCATTCTCCTTTATGACTTACATGGTTTTCACATGGAGCCCATTGTCCGAATGGAATTAAATTAAAATATGACCACACGGGAAGCACCAACTTTCAAATAAAAAAAAATCATCAAAATCGGTTCACCCAGTCAAAAGTTATGAGGTAACAAAGGTAAAAAAAAACAAAATACAGTCGAATTGATAACCTCCTCCTTTTTTTGAAGTCGGTTTAAAATAAGACAAAAAGTGACTTCATGCCGTAAGTAGGACACTGACCTCAATATGGTTGGAGAAATGCTGGGCAGGTGATGTTGTTATCGTAAGTTTAATTCCGCCTGCCTTTTTTCAACTATGTCGGCTTCTAGTGTAACCGGATGCAGCTGAATACCAGTACTTTACATGGTGCGCCTGCCTATCTGAGCTCCACAACTCAGTTACTGGGTAACACGATACCCCTTAATAAGACTGGTGATCAGGCTTTTGGGCTTCTGACGACTCGTAACGACTGTCCAAGATCTACTAATGACAGCCGGGATTAACGGCTTCACCTTCTTTCCGACGGACGGCTTGGTGTGTAAAGATGGTCACCCATCCACCGCCCAACCATGACAAACGCAGTTTAACCTGATCGGTCGATTCGTGCGATTATTATTACTTAGCCACAAAACCTCAAAGTATCGTAAGTTTACTAATATTTGTAATTTCAGTATGGATTAATCACTATATAGTATATAATAAAACAAAATCGCTACCTTCTGTCTGTCCCTATGAAGGCTTTTTTTTTTTGACGTCTCCCGCTCTGGGTGGAGTGGGAGGGCGTGTCAGACTTTACTGACTAGAACCCACACGTGTTCTTTCAGTTGCCCATGTGCCAGGGTCACGGTAGCTCTTTCGAACAATCTCGCGACCCTGGCAGGGCCCTATGTATGCTTAGATCTTTAAAACTACGCAACGGATTTTGATTTTTTTTTAATAGATACAGTGATGCAAGAGGAAGACTTATACGTATAATACGCGAGCGAAGCCGCTGGCAACAGCTAGTAAATTAATATAATTATCTGACTGCATTCAAGCAACATGAATCAATGAATAGGTACAACGTTTCAACGCTTCACTAAAAGCTAACCTAACAAAATGAATGTTGCTCGATGACAACTCGGCTTACTACTCAATAGCAGTATGAAACATGAATGTTGTTTATTGCACATAATGCGTTTTGTTTCCAACATAACTCTGAACACTAGTCCAAAGCAAAGGCCATTTCGTGCGTATTTATTTCTTGTATCACCAACAGAGGTTACATAGTAACATGCACGTTAACATAATCAGGCACAAATAAGTGTGCACTGTCGATTAAAGGAGACTACATAGATCTCTTATTATCGAAGTAGATACCTACAAGTTTACCATGGATAAAAATAAATCAAAATAAAATACAAAAAGATCATTAAAATTATTCAAAACGATACTTTTTTTTCTTTTTGATAGGCAATTTATAATAATAAAATATGTAAATATTAGTCCTGTTGTGTGATTAGATATAAACACACTATGGTGAACTGAGCCACGAAACTTCTTAAACGAATAAAGGAAATTAAAATCCCGATAAATAATGCATTGAAAAACAGAACTTCGAAATGCCCAAAGAACAAAATCTGAAGTGAAAAGCTGTACAGTACGAAACAATTACTTTATCTCGACAAGCAAAAGACTCCTCTCCCCGTACCTCCCCCAGCCCCGTCTTATACCCATCAAACGCAGGTATCCAAACAGCTCTCTTTTGCAACAATTATAAAACAATTAATTTCTTAAAAACCCCTCAGGAACAAACGTAATCCCCTTTTTTTAAGACCACAACGAGGAACAAAGGTACCGGCCGCTAGCCGCGAATCAATTAATTCTTTGATTACCCGCGTTTTTCCAATCTTTCGTCCTCCCCTCGCCGCTCGCCACCTCGCCCCCTCAGATCCCCTGTTTTACATCACAATGAACATTTTAATCGGCCCATTAAAACGAATGGTAGTACGTAGGATGGTATCTCAACAAAAAGTGGCGCCCGTGGTAACCGATAGTTACCTGGTTACGATCCGTATCAGCGGGATCGGCAGGTTTTGTGGCATTATCAGTTACTTGGGACGATGAGGACGCGGCGGACGCGGGTTAACGACTTTCTTGTAGCCCTTCGTCTACAAGCCCGTGACCGCTTGATTGCAATCATGTTCAGAGACTAATTGGTAACGTAAAAGCGGAATCCTACGAGTACCTACCGTTACTTAGTTATCTAACAAAAAGGTAAAGTAGGAACCCTCCAGTTATTCGTTTAGTACGAAGGTAATGTGGATATATGGCGCGGGGCGTTGACCCCGGCTGATAAGGAATCTCTTTTGTTCTATTCATGTGAGACATGACGATAACTCCTTATTACTAACTGTCTCTAGGCTCACTCACAACATATTCGGGATCAAAGTCATACGTCAGAAACCCAGTCATTTGTACGCGTTTATTCTGGAAGGAAAATCACAACTGGGATACTATTTTACGAATAAGACGGGGAGTCATTTAAACAAACTAAGTACCTGTTTATTTTAGTAAATATAAGTCACTAATCATATCAACACATGATAGATAAAAACCCCTCATAGCATACTTCGTCTTTCAATGGCAAAAAGTTTCAACATCTTTCCACTAAAATTCAGATGAACGAACTTCGTTCACTGACGCGGTCATAAGTTCATTAAATTACTGCATGAGCTGCTTTGCTGGTTACTGAAGGTTATCACACGTGACTTATGTCATGCGGCGCAATGCGCGCCACAGTGAATGATACCAGCTATGCAATGCAGCAAGTGGATCTGAATTATACCAGCTACATTGCATCAGTTCTTGTGACGTCCGCGAGAGTAGGATACTTACCACTCTTACTGGATGTATGAATATTTAATAAATCGCGTATGGGGCTATCCTGAAGTTATTGGCAAACATCTGTGCGAATAAATGAAGGGTCAAAGAAGACAAATAACTATGTACAATGACAAGATTGTTTATCAGTGATTAAGTGACCATGCTATGTCCTTTTATTTGAAATCTTAAGATCATTATGTAAATACCTATGTTTCACAAATTAACGCTCTGAATCTGATTCTGTTTTCATCGTTAGGAACAACAACATAGTTATTGCTAACTTTGAAGCTTACAAATACTTTTGTTTCTTTTCATTAAAAAAAGAAACAAACTACTTTAAATCAAACCCAGTACATAGAAACATTGTGTGATCTCATTATCCAGTGTTTGTGTTCAGCTGTTGTGTGTTATGATTCAGGTTTATATCGCGCTCGTAAACCAGCCGCCGACGTCACACCCATCCGACAACACTAACCCAGGATGGAACCCTTTTTTACCCCATCCTCCCCTTACCGAACTGAACTCGTAAAGTCTGCTTCTGTAGGTAAGATTCCCATATTTATAACCTTCATAAGCTTAGAACATAATATACGAATGTACCGACAAATGTACAGCGATTTTTTTTTTCTTACTATTTCGTTTCATTTTTCCTATGTTAGCCATATTCATATGAAACGTGTACGTACCTGCTGTTTATGCCGACGTACTGTTTCAGTAACATCCGCGCAAATAGCGAAGAGAGAAAAATGTACAGTTTGTTTTCTATGGAGCAGGCTGCGCTTCCAATGTTGTTATAATTTATAAGGGAACCGTGTTGACTGTTGACATCCAATTAATTTTCTTTTTACCGGGCACATAATATTTGCATTATTAAGAAATGGTTGAAGTATGAACACTATTTTTTTAATCATTTAATTTACAATGTGACGTATAATGTAATGTACTAATTTATCACTGTCCAAATGTATACGAAACCTTTTCTTACCAGCCTTCGCTGTCCCACTCCTGGGCAAAGGCGCCTCTCCACTCCTTCCATGTTTCGCGAGCCACTCGTCCTTATGACTTAAAACAGTACTTCAGCAATTAACTCATTCCCTGTCCCATAAGCAACATATTGTTCAGGTTGATTTATTTAACTACTGTGTCTACTTTATGAACAGTGAACGAGTTAAGTACCAAAAAAAACAAAAATGAAATATCTGTTCTATTTCTACATTTCTCTGAACGCTATAAAATTCTCTATCGCGTTACACAAGTATTCTCACAGTCCAAGAGGACGCGAATTCCGCATTCCTAACGAAATACGCAAAAATTCGCCATAAAACGTTTTATAGCGGTGTTCGATAAAACACGCACCGCCCGCACTCCGCATGGGTTCTACATGTGTTGCAATTGTGAGACTTTTATAAAAGAAATCAATTCGAGTTGTCACGTGACGTAAGCGGCTAATCACGCGCCGTGTCAAAGGCTTTGTCTTACAATCACGTTGTCACGTAAGCCGGTAACGACAGGATCGATTGATGTACAAGTTGAGTACGGTGCCTATTCTCATTTATTATTAAAATGGCATAATTTTAGGCTTCTTGAATCCTACACGGTAGGATTGCGGATAAATTATTCAGTATACACCTGTATTAGATTAGTCTAGAAAGCTTGGGTACCAAACCAAGACAAAATATAACTATGACGATAATCTTCCAAACCGAATAAAGTAACAACATCCAGGCCTTTATGAAATAATTAATTAATTTATCTCTCCAAAAAAAAAACGAAGGTTACTGTCCAACGAGTTTGCATTATTAATTTTACTAATATCCAATAAATTAGGAATATTATTTACTGCGTGATGGCAAGCAACCAATTTTACCTTTAATATTTCAGCGCAGGCACTTTGATTAAATTTACCAAGGGGGAAATAATTTGGAGGATATAAAGGATAGTCGATGAGGTAGAGGTACCTGTTGGCTGGCAGGTGCCACGCAGAACGAAGCCTCTTTGTGGGCGGTGCAGCTGTGGTGGCGAAAAGAGCCTTAAAATGCGATTTCAAAATAACTTTTGTAATTTTTTGACGTTATAGGTAAGGGTAACATATTTTGAAACTAAAACATTTTTACCATTTAGAAATAGTATAGTCGCTCAAGTACCACGTTAGACAAAAATTATCAGTAAACTGAAACTTCACTAAGATTGAAACTATCTAACTGTAGCAAAGAAAAAAATACCTTGTCGTTTAATGACATGCCAATTACAGGGAACCATATGGGGTATTTACACTAGGTTGATTTTCGCCGTCTCAGTGATCACTTCCCAAATCGCCTCAAAAGCCGAATCGCCAGGCCATTTACGCAGGTCGATTAAAATCACAGGTGACTACTTAATTTTGCATCAGAATTACAACCTTCATGCAGTAGGTGATCGCCTGTGACTAAGCGCTAGCTCGGTTCATTTTAGTCACCAGCCGCATGCGACTTGTCGATGCACGACAAAAGTCGAACTTTGGACCTTGCGATTTTAGTCTAGTCAATTAGCGGTTATAGGTGCCGATTCTGTTGTACACCGAACTAAACTATCTCTAAAATTCCTTATTTTTAGCTATGAGAATTGTTTCGCTATACTGCAAGAAATAATCTTTAAATTTAAAAATTATTTTGACACGACTGAAATCAAATGTGACAATCGCGACTCAACATGGTTTTTTTTCTCTTATGTTTTCGCAACGTAGTACTTGTGTGCGCTACGCAATGAACTTGTTGAGAGACGAAGGTGCGCGCAAGGGGGCAGCCTGGACGTGTTTTATATGGAATTTTTCACTTTTTGTATGAAAAAAATATATTACCCACGTGTTGAGATTTAATGTGTAGGGTTTAATAAAGGGGGTCGAAAATTTCATTATTTTTGCGATATGACATGCCATTTTCGAGATATAAGCAAAAGAAAAAAAAATAGAGTACTGTTTTTGCACGTGAAGGCGAGGCGTTGGTGTGAATTTCTGTTCATGATCACTAGTTTTATTCCACACTTTTTTCATCGCGATTAAAAATAGACAGTTACAGTCAACATTTTTGGTCATAACCGGCAAACTCAGAATAGCAAAAATGTTATTTTCAAACTAATAACTCAGTGCAATCTTCATCATTTCAGCCATAAGATGTCAACTGCTGGACTTAGGCCTCCCCCAATTTGGGGGGCTTTGCCATAATCGCCACGCTTGGCAGGCGGGTTGGCGATCGCAGTATGGTAGTAAAATGCATAGAGAACGCTGCTGCCCATTCTCTAGTAAGTCCCTTAGTCGCCTTTTACGACACTCACGGGAAGAAATGGGGTGCAGTGCAATCTTAGTGCTGTCAAATTAATTTATAGTTAAGTTGTGTCACTTTAGTCTATTTCAGAATAGGAAATCGTCGTTTGACAGGAATAAACCAAATTTGAGTGATTTCTAGTTTAGTTTAGAGAATTTTGTACAACAGAATCGGCACCATAGTCACATTTGTAAAACCCACAGTGCAGTTATAAAGCAATTTTGAAGTCCACCTATACAATAGAAGAATGACACTAGTGCTTGCTACATGAAAACAAACTAGCAACCCGTAAAATATTAGCCTCATCTGTCTGTAACCTGTTCTGTCTGTGTCTCATGTTTTGACGTCAAAGATTGTTCCCATATTTACTAACTACACTTTAATAATCTTTTATCTTTAAAATGATTTCACAAAGTTATTCAAGGAATCCAGCAATGTTTCCAGAATAACGTATTAATCGAAAACTAGATAATGAAAGCCTCTAAAAGTAATTACGTTCAAGTAATAATTTATTGCGATAGAATTTTCTAATTATCTGACCAACTTTTAGTTACAATTCTATTCAAATTCCTTGATTTAAAATAGAATTAAAGTTAGTAAATTACTTCGCAAACTCAAATTTAAACATCACTTCATCAGACAGTTTTATTGAATTTCATGAACATAGAATAAATGTTACCGTTACTAACGAATGGTTAAATCCGTGTTGTGCACGAAATCTGTCTCTGTTCGGACACAGTTCATCGACCCCGTGAGAGCCCGACTGAACTATCGCAGCTGATAATAGTATCGTCAATAGCTTGAACACAAAGTTAAAAGATAGTTTACACAGTGTTTCTTCTTTTATTAGAGTGTAAACTTTAAGAACTACACGAGCTTTGCGCTCTTGCTGTTCGTACAATTTGCCGTGAAATTCTTCTTCTTAGCGTGTGGCAATCTTAATGCACTCGACCCAGAATTCGGCTACGTATTTGACGCCAACACTAGTCATCCTCATCTTACAGCTCCTGTAATGTGCAGGCGACCGGACACGCAGAACACCGGGTCAGTAAAAAACATATTTTCTAACTTTGGATAATTATTCCTAGAATCACCTACTTTAACATACATGCGAGCGTTGCCAGCTGAGCAAGGTAACTCTCTACTTTTTCTTCTCATATGCTTCATACGAAACAGTGTTTATTACATAAGCCCTTAACATATAGCGTACATGGAGGTTGCCTAGAAACAAAACCTTTACAGCTACAACGTTTTAGATTTTTAGTAAACGATGCAGTACTGCCATGCCTTTTATGTAGTACACAATCTAATATTTCGTACTAAAAAACACAACATATTATTATTATTATTTAAATAGAAATATAAATGATTTGGAACGTAAACAAATCTCCGTTTATGTAGATTTGTTTGTAGATAGCTTGTAGAAGACAGCGCAGCATCGCAACAAGTTAGCGAGCGCAAACGGACGGACGAGTTGCTAAACGACAAAATAGCGGCTATTTTAACAGTTAAATAGAGAAGTAAACAAGTTACAAGTTGTTCGCGAAGCACTTGTTTGATCTTGTTATTCTCTAATGTCGACAACGTTCGGCGCATTCTTACACAAATAGCCCCGAGAGGGCGAGTTGGCGCGTCTGCTCAACTTGTGCTCAACAACAAGGAAACACTACGCTTTACTTATTATGTAGATACCTATTCATGCAAAGCAGGTAAACCTCACCGTTATAAGTATTTCAAGTACCTGCAAAAAGTAACATTTTATAAAAGTATTATTTTTAGCCGTAAAAAGAGTATGAAAGGATCGTCGCAGGTGGCTTCCTGAAGCTTCTGCCCACCACCGTGGTAAAAACCCCCGTGAGGTTATTTATGAATGTGTGTGTGCGTTTCTGCTATATGTTTATGTAATATATACTGGTTTTATTTGCGCATCAACCCGGAATAGAAATAAAACGTAAATATTACTACGTAGTATTTGAAACCCTACGTGGGTTTCAAGTACTTTATTACACATCACAAAATAACCGTACTACCGAATCTTTGTTTGCAAAATCTCGTATGTTTTCCAAACTTAACATTCAGTAGTGATTTACTTGCGTAATATATGCGACGCGGTCCCTCCCTGCCAATACTTCATACATAAAAAGCTTAATACCGTCGTAAAATGTCCATATCAGGTATATTGGGAGTCCTCGTATCAATGCCCTGGATACATTGTGCCGCACGACAGGTATGCTCAGCCGATTGTACATAATATGACCCGAGTTATGTGACGTCTCATTATTTTTTCGACAATGGAGGACGGGCGGCCGGCTCTTTCCATGAAATTAAAATAAATATCTACGAAATAAAATCAACTATCTGCTACGAGGAACCGCTCCTTTTTCGAGAACTACTCTGGTTTAATTAAATTTAACTTACTTTTACTTGTTTGTTTTGAATTTACTGGTAAAATTTGCCATTCCGTATGGCGCAATCGTGGATTTCGTGAAAGGCGAGTAAGGGACTTACTAGAAAATGGGCAGCAGCATTCTTTATGCATTTCACCACCATACTGAGATCGCCAACCCGCCTGCCAAGCGTGGCGAATAATCGCCACGCTTGGCAGGCTTGCCATAAGGCAACACCCCTTTTTGGGGAGGCCTTCCAGCAGTGGACGTCTGTTGATTGAAATTAGGGTGTTAAAATTAAACGTGTTGCGCCGACCCCAAGAAGCATGGGACAAGGCAGGAAGATGATGATGAAGTATGAAAATAATAAAAATACACTGTACAATAAAGCATGTATTCCGTCACCATTTCTGATGTTTGAGATATTTGTCTGTATTTTTTTTTATTGGTCTATCTACAATTGTTACACTTTATAAACTAATTATACAAGTTATAATACACACCAAGTGTACAATATGAAGCGATAAATCTTCATTATGCCCATACCTGCACTAAGTATTTTCCTAATTATTATTTATTCATAATCAAGTACCAATGGACTCATTAGGCATACAATTATAAAACAATACACATACAAAAGAATTGAAATCAAAATTAACAATAAAAAAAATTAACAATAAAAATTAATATTAAAATTTAAAATTAAATCACCAAATTGTCATAAAAAAAAACACATACAATAATTCTAATTTTCTAACCGGCATTGGAACAGCAACATGCCTGTCACAGCCATGCCGGATATAAGGGCAGTCCAACCGGTTAGCGATCATTGCCAGGATAGCATTGGGGCTGTCCCGCACCCGGCGCACCAGGGACGCACACCGCTTGCGCATAACAGCGTGGAAACAATCAGTGCGCGCCATCGCAAACATCCCTGATGCGCTACAGAAACGGGGCAGCCCCAACACCGCCCGGAACGCATTGTTGTACTGGATACGGAGGGCGCTGTATGCCCTGCCAGTATAGTCAACCCACAGGCTGCAAGTGTAAAGGGACGTGCAGTACGCTTTAAAAAGCGTGACCTTCACAGCAACAGAACAACGCGCAAACCTGCGGGCTATCATGTTGGCTCGCACAGACAGCGCCCTCCGCTCTCGCTCTAGCTCCTAAGGTTAGTGGCGGTGTCTTGAATTTTTAACCGACGAAAAAAAACGGAGGAGGTTATCAATTCGACGCGTATATTTTTTTTTTGTTGTTTTTTTTTTATGTATGACCACGCTTTTCTTTTTACATAGTAGTCCGATTGTGATATTTCTTTTTTATTGGAAAGGGTATACTCCGAGGGTGGTCCCATATAAATTTAAAAAACAAAATCAAACCCTAAGGGTCAGAAAACAGGGGATGATTGATTGTTCACTCACTGATTGTAATGTTTAACCACGCATAACTTTATACAGAGTAGTCCGATTTTGATAATTCTTTATGCATTGGATAGGGTATATCTTGCCAAGTATTATAAGTTTATTAAAGCCACAAAAAAATTATAAAATAAAAACTTTTTACCAAAAAAATTAACCGCCGAAAAAACTGAAAAGCAAAAAATAATAAACCTTAAAATTATGTGTCGGCGCAGGAAAATCAATGAACAAAGATCAATCAAAGCGCCGACTCATAATTTTAAGGTTTATTATTTTTTGCTTTTCAGTTTTTTCGGCGGTTAAATTTTTTGGTAAAAAGTTTTTTACAAGAAAAATATCGGATTTCGTGGAAATCATTGTCATGTTTAATTAAATATTTCATTTTATATTAATTAAAAATAGTTGTTTGACCACGTGACTGACTATTCTTTTGGCAGGCAATATTAATAAAGTTTGTAGTATTTTAAAATAAACACAATTCACTAATAGTTGGTTCATATCATATTCCAATGCTCCATTGTGTGTGGCGATGGGCTGGAATTCCATTAATTAGTGCTACATAATGTTCATGAAACAAGAACCCCTATGTGATTAAATTACCCAAATATCATAAAATTACAATTTCATTGGCTTAGTTTCGATAATTTAATGGTTGACTAGCAATATCTCCTGGTTTTGCTTGGGACAAATTTGGAGGAGACGAGAATAAAATCTCACAAATGTTTGAGTGCGGTCCGTCATATCGATATTGTACAGGTGATACAAAGGAGTACTGAGGGGGATCGAAAAATCTATTTTCTCAGCGCCTGTACTTACGCAAAATCTTCTTTCAGGCGTGGAGCTGCGTAGACAACCCAGTTAACAATACAATTCTATTGCTTATTATGATTACATTTGACAGAGTCTAGATAAATTCAAACAATAGACCATCCATTGCCAAATAAGCGCTCGTTTCACGTCACAAGTCCTGAAAACGATACAAAACATTTAAACATTCAGCACCATTACGTTGATGGAATATTACTAGATATATCTGCAAACACGCTGATATTTGCTGGTTTGTTCGTGGAACAATCCAGTAAATATAAGGGATCCAGTAAATATTGTACACACTCTCGAGTGTAAAAAGATATGTTACCCATTCAAAGCAGTTTGGAAATCTACCCTAAATTTTGATAAGGGCAGAAGAATGGAAACAAAGTAGGTCAGGTTATTTGTTAAGTTTATTGCATAAGTTAGTAAACATTAATATTTCATTGTTAAAAAATAATATATTAGCATGGTCCATAATAATACATTTTTATTGCTTACATCAATCGGTTTGGATAAACCATAAACACACGTTTGAATTACCGCGCTATTAGTTCAGAGACGAGAGTTTCACTGAATGAAAAGGAGCGACAATTTCGGTTTTCGTCAATCACCGCGGTGCTTCTTCCTCTCCTCCAACTACCTCCAACTTGCCAGCACCCGACGATTTACCTCAAGATTTTAATAAACTAAAAGATTAATAATGTTATTGCACTTTCACCTCTAAGACTAATAGTTTGGGAACTGTGAAGGTGCGACGATATCGACATTTTTGTTACGGTTCACTTTTCTGCTTCGGTATGTCTCGATGTGATTTTAAAAACGTTCACGTCAAACAAATTCAATTTCAATTGGCCAATCTACCGCAATCACACTACATACCATCAACGTCTTACTTACCTATCATGGACAACACACCTTGCGCATGTGTGTAGGTGTCCACTAGATGGCGCTGTCACCCCCCGCGGAGCTGAGTTATCGCTCAATTACTTCCTGCCCGTTCCCTGCCCACCCCGCGGCTACAGCTAGCGTGAACACGCGAGGGTCTGCTATAAATCTGATGGAAACCTTTTATGAAACGTAATCTATTAGGATGTCTTACAGCGAGGACAGGCACGCACCTTGTATATGTATGTACAGGTGTTTGACAGACACAGGCAAACAAAAGTTTGCAAAGTATAAAAATGCTTGATTTTGATGGATGAGTCTAAAGGGATTCTTATTGGTTTTTAACTGACGATAAAAAGGAGGAGGTGTAGTCGACGACGCAAAATCAACTCGTATTTTTTTTTTGAGTAGTCCAATTTGAATGAATAGAATAAAAATTTTAAATCTAAAAAAAAATGGAACATAATGATGAGTACATGAACAGATATCGATATATCTGACACTGTTAATGAAACCTTCATAACACTATCAACATTGTATTTCGTTTTTTATACATTCGTTTCCGGATTAGTGCCCGTTTTAAAGTTTTTTAAAGTAAATATTTTAAAAATGGGTCATCTAAATCCCACAGAATTACAAATTTAGTAATAAAGTATGCTCACACTGTTCACAAGCGCTGCTGCATAAGCCAGGAGTCTGCAGCTTCAATTATTCACAGATTACCGCGAGCTCTTTAACTAGTTAGTGCTAGTGTGGTACCTGCGAGTCGCAAGCTAGTACCAGAACTAGGTACTTTCTGTTAAACAGTTTGTTCAATATTTGAACAAGTTTTTCCTCTCTTAAAATGTTCATATAATATAGGGAACATGCCATGAGCGCGATGGGATGTACTATCGTTAAATTGATTAACTTTCACAAACTTATATACCCTATTTAACCCCTTTGTGGAATGCTTTCACTTCAAAACGAAATCTTTTTAGAAATTTCATGCTTCTAGAACCTGTGGTTTAAGCTGTGCATTTCCTGTCAGCCAATTATTAATGAATGAATCAATTTGATATTTTTACTTCTAAGATACTCATTTCGTTTATAAGTTGACTTTAGCAGCTTTTCAACAGAAAAAGTATTAAAAAGTCAAACAAGTGTTTTAAAAAGTGTAAATTGAACCCGCAATCCATTTATGTAGCACTTTTTCAGAATCAAATAAAAAGTGAAAACATTTTTAAGAACAAGTGCGTCGATTGGAACTGGTATACAAGCGGGTGGATTTGCATTTTATTTCGTTTGATGTTTAGTTTAAAAAAAGATATTTACGCCCCAGGAGGCAACAACAACATGTTCTGTATGATTTATCTGATAGTGATCCATCAACCAGCTGCATCGTTCGTAAACAACGCCAAACAAAACAAAAAACATTATTCCCTTCGAAACAAATATCCGTCTGGCCACTACTAACATCGTTATGTACGCTACGCCTACTCTTATTTGTGGCGAGAAATAACATAAACATATGACGTCATCGCCGTGACGTCGCCCTAATCACGTCACCCACGATCCGTTGTACACGAAACAGATTATAATAAGCAAAATAATTTAATCTCGAGTGTGAGGGTGGGCAGAGACAACGCTAGTTTTAATATAAAGCGGCTTAGGACTTCGTCGCATGAATATTTAACAAATGTGACCCTTCCCCTTCCTTTAATGAAAACAAGCTCCCATAATAGATATTTTAGGATTATTTTATTTTCATAGTTTAGGGCAGTGTGACCGGTACTTAAATAAACCAACGAGACGGTTAGTAGCTTGTGTAGTGTTTGTGTTGTTACTGAGAATAGGGTCAATGCTAACAAATAACACTCTTTACATGTTCGTTTAAAACACTCTCGTTTAAAATAGTCGGGAATAGATGGAACAACAGAAGCGTAGTGAACAAAATATTTTCTACGGCGTAGCAAACGTAGCGGTGACATCAGCTACGTCGTAGCACGACGCTACGCTTTGGATGTGATGTAGCACAGAGTGACCGCTAGAGCAAACTTTTGTAGATAATTGTGGTAGCTGCCTGTACCAGTTTACAGTAGTCTAAATATTTTGTTTATGAGTTTATGTGCTCTGTGACCCGTGGAGAGTGTGACCACAAGTTGTATGCTAGGGGAGAGTGTTGTTAGCAACGCACTCTGCGATCTCTCACTCGTGATAATTTGGTAACTACGATAAAAGGTTTTTTTGAGATAACAAACCATTTCGGGGTGCTTTAAAGGTAAAGCTAGTGAGTATTAGTATAAAAATGTTTGTCGATACCGTTGTCATGTTGTTCGGTGTTATTAAAAAAAAATACCTTTATATGGGGATTCAGTGAATAAAACCTTTACTAAACATACTGTTTATAGTATAAGTTACTTTACCAGCTAAACAGCCTCACCACTGACTGCCCCACAACTAGTTCACGTCTCCAAAACGCGGGCGACACCTAATTATAAGCAGCTCGCTATGTACCGCAGCGCTACAGCCAAGTGACAAGACTTCTAGTAGCTTTCCACAAAAAGTGCAGCAAGAAGTGAGGCTGCCTCCGCGCGGCGATGTGGTGATAAGGGCGCCGCTCCACAGCAGCGCACAAGTTAGCGACGCACGTGTACTTAATTTTACTTAGTGTGAAGATGTAGGCGGGATCAGCCGTTGCAACCAGTGGCCGCGCTGCGTCCGGGGCCAAGTCTGCTAACGCAATTGTATCGGAATGACCGATCATTGACAATGGATTGGAAGCTATTTGGATATCAATTAAAGCTATCTATTGAAACCTTTATTTCAGGAAAGGTTTCCCTTTATGGGTAACATGTGTGTGTCGTGTCGACGTGTCATCACATACTTAATGACAAGTCGTATTCTACTATTATTTTGACATTACTTTTGACCACTGATTCGAATTTTAATGTATTTTTTTTAATATTACGAACTTTTATTATTATAATAATAACACAATCGTCATAGTAGGCACGCTTTGCCCCACGGATATTTGTGACTAACAAACAAATGAACAGCGCAGACAGTGTTGCAAGCCTCTCCGTTCACATCCTACGTAGCAGTGGACAGTGGACGGTCGGCGTGAGCCCGGGGCACTCGCGCGGTTCGCCTACAAATTTGCGCTTGCGGCCGATAAATCGTTCGCTCACCTAAAGGCATTCCACTTAGATTGCAGGCGCCGGAATGTCGCCTAATTGTTGTCCTCTCCCCGAGTCACCCCCTCCCGCCAGGGCGGCGCATCGCTTTACCCCCTGGCGCCCGGTGCATAGGTGTTGTGAAAGGTCGTAGTGTTAGAGAGTATAACGCAGTTGTCTAATAAATCAACTGTTACATTATTATTAATTCAAAAGCGTATTTTTATTAATTCCAAAAGGAAACAAAATACTTTGTGTTCTTTTGGGTCGAGCTCTTTAAGCGTTACCATTCTTTGGCTGAAGGTTATTGTTGTACTACTGCCAAACAATAAGTCCAAGAGAGCGGCTGGAACACGTCTCAGTCAAAACACGAGCTAAGCAACGTTTATAGTTCTTGGCCTTAGAGTAAAATGAAACCATAAAATTCCCAAAATTACCTTAAAGAGACCCAAAACACAAAACATAATCCTCAACATAAAGAACACGAGATTATGATACAAAACATCTTAGAGCGATGGCGGGGGCTGGCGTCAGCTCTCTAGTTAATAACTCTAATTTGTCGGCACTAATCTGCGCCAGCATTCATCACTGAGTCTCACTGACTCACTCCGACGGAGCTCACCCCTTACAGTAACGACGTCATAGTCTTCACGAAGAATCGGCACAACAACCTTTAGCACAGATGTTTTAATAAGATGTCAGCTCACGAAGGTGAGTAACATTCTGCACGCTACTACTACTAGCAATGTAACGTGCATTTGGAAATGATGCATTTCAATTAAACTTTGCACATCCTAGGATCATACCTTGCACTCATTCATAGATCTTAACAGATGTGTGACGATAGTCAGAATCCCAAGAGTCTGAAGACCAGACTTACCAAGGGGTATCGTGTTACCCAGTAACTGGGTTGTGGAGGTCAGATAGGCAGACGTGCAATGTGAAACATTGATATTCAACTGCATACGGTTTACTGGAAGCTGACCCTAATATATTATATGTTGTTTGTTAGATAGTTAGATAAATGGATTTTTTTATCGATTCTGTCCGAATTATACGTCAGACTTAGAGAACCACAACCCACTCGCACTTAGTAGACCGAGTAGTTTATCAAAGCAATTCCAACAGTGTTCAGGGAGGGTGGCGCCACTGTCACTGTGTTCACACCGGAACGTGGCGAGACGCGGGCGCTCCGTGACTTGCTTGCTCAACGAGTTTCTACTCCGTGAGCTCTTATCTTTGCGGCGAGTGTGGCCCGTCACCGATGGCGCGAGACAGGGTCCATGGGTTAATATATAATGTGAACTCCAACTTAATAGTACTAGAATATTTATCACATTATCATAAACTTGGAGAATCATACAGCGTTGCCTCGAAGAATTTATAAGGGTTTCGAAATAATTCTTAAAATAAATAGATATATACAACTTACTCTGTCATGGAAGACTAATTAGGAAAATGGACATACTAATCGGGTCTTTTTAATGATGTGTCACAACTCAATGGATCAATGTGGGTGTTTATTACGGAATCTTAAAACTACTTCGAACGTATAAATTTAAGATTTCAACTTAAATTGCTGGCTGCAATGGGGATTTTCAGTAAAAAAAGCCTTTTTTGACCCGAAATTGGAGCTGTGCTTGGAAAAAGCCTGCCGTTTTCATGGAAACGTAATGAGTGAATAAAAACTCAGTTATTAGTAAAACGTTTAAACGTTATTTTTAAATACTACCCTCAATTCGTCATGTAAGGCAATTTAAAAATCACTTAATACAACGTGATTGACTTATTGCAATTGTTTTCTGCTAAATTTAAACAGATATAAATTATATCCAATTAATCATTTCAACATGAATGTGTACATATTTCCCTTGTGTAGTATCTACACTAACACTCAATAGTGTTATCACGACCCGGGACATCGATACATCTCGTTTTGATAAGCAACGTCGCACTCCCGCGCGCATGTTATTAATTTTAATTACAAATTACACGTAATCGGCTTCGCTCCACGAGATTCATGTTAATCACATTTCAGTAATTATCCAGGTCTATATTATGGAACACTTGCTTTCGTACACGACTTTACTGATGTATTGTTTCCTGGGTACATTATACAAACATTACTGGATTGAGGCTTTAGTTATGACCAGTGATCGGAATAGATAAATTGATTTTACGTACTCGCATCAGGAATAGTCATAGAAATCATAACATAGATAAGCCTTTTTTCCGGGATTTCATTTTGGTACTCACGGGATTGAATCAAATATTTTGAAAAAGTAAGGATTTTTAAATTAGGTACATTAGAAATTTATAGAATCCGATAGATAAACACTTAGAATTGTTTTTTTTCTTACTGTAGAAGGCCGATCACCCATATACTATTAAAAAGTCAGCAAAAGGGTTAAACATTTCTTATTAAATTTTTTATTCTACACATTACAACATTCGAAATTAATTTCAAAATCTCGGAATTCAGGAGGCATATCCATAGTAATATATACGTACCAGTTCATTGATCCCATTTCAATCTACCTACTCCAATCACTAGTTATGACTATAAAAAATCTTAACGGTACATAAGCTAAAACCGCTCTGACAGAGATTTTGTTAACGTTGTTTCTTCAATGACATATCATTGAGAATCCAGTAACTCATTTTTTTCTACTACAGACGTTTAAAGTAATTTTTCCAGAGAGATGATGAAGTGGTTTCTAGTATCCATCATCATCATCATCATCAGCCTATAGCAGTCCACTGCTGGACAACAGCCTCTCCAATTGCACATCATTCAGTTCGCAGCTTGCAGTGTCCGTAACACAGGTTAATTCCTAGCATGGAACTGGATTCTGCTCCGCTATCCACTGTAATACTCATATCCGTCACTAATGATGTAGTATTTAACTGTACTCAAAGTTTTTGAAACAAAGCTTAGAAATAAATTTATATTTTGGCCACGTGGTGCACACAACTTTGTAAAATTGCAGATGATGCGGCTGCTATACTCGTACCTAAATAACTAACTACTCCGCTCTCAGTAAAAACTCACCAACTTTCGCATTCATAAACATTATACCTATAGTTAGGATTATTCCAAAGCGGATTAGTCTCCAAGCTTCTGCGATCGCATAATACCTACAAGAGAACAGAATTCTGGTAACTTTCGGAGTAGTCTTCACAGAAACGATCCACATTTTAAATTCCGAAGAAGTTTTAATATCTACAGCCCTCGGCTAAGAGATTCAAATTCACTGTATTATGATTACCTAGGTAGTGCTGTGGTTATTCGCAGCTATTTATCAAGTATTTCCGATAGTGCTGAACTGCGCAACTGCGGTAAATTGCCAGAAGTTGTGCGCCGTGTATCAGGCGATGGCATGTTATTGCACTTAGATTGTATTGTGCACTAGGAACACTACAACTAAACGTTATTAAAGTGTGTCACACTATGACTTTTTGCATCTATCATAATATCAATAATACCTACATACTTTTCACCAAAATAGTTGTTGTTATAATTTTAAAACTTTAACTTTAAGGTTTAACTAATAATACTACTAACTCAAAGATCTGTTTATCGAACTCGTGTACAAAAGTTATACCAAAAAATTGTTTAATTTCAATATTCATTATTGTGTTGATCGTAGATTTCAGTCACGCTTGTTCTCCGGTGAAAACGCACTGAAGTAATACTAAACTATTTGTTGTAGAGATAATCTCTAGGGCCAATAGCTCAGTATCTTGCATTATAGATCAACTGCCACAGTCGTGTTTAACTTGTGCTCGACAACGCTGTGAACACGAGTTGAGTCGACTTTGATAACTCACCATGTATTAGTCTGCCGCTGAGAACACCACCAGCTCTGCTCGCTGTTGCCAACTACTGAGAAACTCTGCTACTTAACTATCTAAGTCATATTATTGTTTTTGCTAATAAACTTGAGAGACAGACAGACTTAAGAGATTACTAAAAGAAGTTATTTGAAAAACTGACACGCGTTTTCTGAATGGAAGTTGCAAACTTGTCAAAAACTAATTTACCATTTCTGACGATGATTCTCTCAATGTAGACAATATTTTTTTTACGTTTTTTGTAGAGGTACAATACAAGTAAGGCAAATATGAGTTAGACAATTTCCCAAGTACAAATTTTCAATTCAAAATCAGTCAGTTTCTGAATAAAGAACTGGAATTAAGTTTTAAAATATGGTCTCGTTTAATCATGTTTTACTATTTTGTAATAGAGAAAAATAGTTCATATTTTATTTCATCTTTTTCTTATTTTCAGCTGTAAGCTGATCGAGGTATTACAAGATTTACTTCGACCTCTGGAGCCAGATTAATGACGTCATAAAAACTTGACGTGACGCGACGCCGCGCCCTGGCCGCTAGTCGACCTATCAGGGAAGTTTTTATTATTCCTCAACAGGATTTTTAAATATCTTTATGAGTACTTATTTCAATGAAAAACTCATTAAGTTTTGAGGTCACAGCATTAAATTCTTTACTACAAAATTTCGCCTAGAAAGCCATATTTTTATTTAGTTATATTATAGAAAGCAACAGAAAATAAAGTACCAAACACTAAATAGGACGGCTTTACATTTCGCTGCTCTCTAGAAGATGGTGGCTAATTCTCGTAATCAGTTAAACAGATAAAAGATAATCTGCAGCGAGCTCGTCCGGTTCACAAACGGCCATCAAAGGCCGACACCGAGGCGGGACAAAGGGCCCCGAGGACGATCAAAAAGTGCAGCCGAGGACTAAGAACAACCGGCCAGGTTGGAGGACAACTCGGAAACGCTCGATACTCGGTACTGCAATCACGGTGATCGCACCAACATTTGATTTATCGATCACTCAGGGTTGCCACGCTGTGACATATTTTGAATGAGTAAAACAGCTTCATAAAAGTTATTGTTGAATGTCAAAATAAAGCGATCATAAAAAATAAATATTAGAAGCGGAGAGTTTAGTACAGCTAGTAAAAAATGAAGGAGCATCAAATATTAACAGCCTGCGCTCCTCGGAGGAAAATAAACAAAATCGTTTTATTCATGCTTTGCTAATAATTTTCACGGTGCCTAAGCCGAAAATCCTGAAACCTGCTCCCAGGGGACGAGCGAAAGCGATCTTCTGAATTATTCAGACATCACACCTACTTGTAACTTCTAAGAGGTTTCACACATATTTAGACGTCATTATCTTTGGCAGCTATTCACCACTTACTTAGCTGATAAAATAGATAATCAAAAGGGTTATGATTGTGAATTATAAATAGCAGTCCATTAATCCGATCTCTTCTAATTATGACATAAATGCGTTTGTCCCACTTTATTCAGGCGCATCCCTAACGACCCAGTAATTAATAGATCTATAGTAAGTGGTAGTGGATCGCAGCCCTGTGCGTGACAAATGCTTACTACTCACTAAGGAAGTGGCGAGAGGGATGGAGTGATGGAGGGATAGGATGGATGGCAGGCGACGGATGAGCGCCATCGATCAGGGGATAACGTCGTGCTAAGGTGCGCGGACAACGGACACATTTACATGAAATTATCACTGACACATCGATTCTTTATAGGCTGGTTATAAAGCTACGCAGCATTTGTTGCCTCGTAGCAAAGTCTACGCCGTAGCAAGTGCTACGCGACGTCTTGTCACTTGCATTCTCGCTGCACAGCGGTACTCGCTACAGATTTAATGTAAACATTTCGTAGTCTTAACCCGCTCAAGTTGAAGCAAGATTTTATTAGTAAAGCACCGATCCTATCCTGGACACTATGTACTTGGTACAAGAAAAGTATGAACTTGTTAGTACTGTGCGGGGAATATAACTCTGGATAATGTGAAGATAAGGTGCTATTGTAAGGACAAAATGTAGAAAGACGTTCCAGATTATTAGATTTCTTAATCATTCTAGCTAAACTCCCTATGTACCTAGTATAATTAACTAAATGGTGGAAGTAGATAACTTAGTTTTCACAATCTCGTAGTTTCTAAACTTTGCCGGTTGCATTACTTTAATTAAAACACACTCAGCGCTTAGTTCCCATTAAAATTCAGTTGCTAGGGGCTGAATACACAAGAACCATCTTTTGTCCTCTTGAAAAATAAGAGTCACTAAATTTAGTCGCTCATAAATAATAATATGGTATTTATATAAATGCGGGTGCAGACACGCGCGCGCTCGCATATTCATCGCGCATAATCTGTCGCTAAGTGATAGCGCGGTGATGGCGCATGAATATTTAAAGTTATGCACTCGCGCTCAACTGGTGACTGGTGCGGTCGAGACGGAGCGCTGACGTAAGGAGCGAGCCAAGTGACGCCATATGGCAGGTAACAGCTACTGCGGACGGTACAGCGTGCGCGCGTTGTTTGTTCTCCTGATGCTGTACACGGTACATGTGTACTCATCACACATCTCAATGTTCTGTATTTATTAGCATTGCTACTACTAATACGGCTATTACAAGTATGGACGAAGAGTGTATGCTACATCGACCTCAAATAAATTAAGATAAGTGATACTGACATATAAATTGTACAAGAACACGGTCTTTGACGAACTATTAACGATGGCAAGAAGCAGAGAATGTTGATAACATCAGTCATTCGATTGGGTAATCGAGCTTATTGCGCATCGCACACTGCTGGAGGTAATAGATACTACGTGAGTGCAGAGCAATGATCACCGCGGGCTATCCAAGAGAAGAGAAGAACGCCTCTCCTGCACTCTCGCGCGCTGATAACGCTCACAGCTTTGAATTCACTTTCTCTAAGAACTATCATATAAACAGTGGAACTTGTGTGCGCTCCTACATACGTATGGCGCTTGCATTTTACGAACATTTTATCCTAAGTTTCATCATCATCATTTCAGCCGTAAGACGTCCACTGCTGGACTTAGGCCTCCCCCAATTTGGGGGGCTTTGCCATAATCACCACGCTTCGCAGGCGAGTTGTCGATCGCAGTATGGTGGTAAAATACATAGAGAACGCTGGTGCCCATTCTCTAGTAAGTCCCTTAGTCGCCTTTTACGACACCCACAGGAAGAAATGGGTTGGTGTAATTCTTTACGTCCGGCACCACACGGTACTCCGGCACCACACGGTATCCTAAGTTTAAAGATAAGATAAGATAAGATAAGTCTTTATTTAAAGGTAGATAAATATGAAATAGGCCATAACTTTAATGTTTGGAGATAAATATTACAAATCATGAAGCAATATTTGAGGTCAATAATAATAAAACGAGATGCAGAAACTCATATTAACTTTATTAATAGGTGTTCACCATAGTAGTATATTACAAAAAACTGTGAAATCATTTAATATTTCGTGACGCAAATTATATCTACCTACTAAACATCAAAGTTAATAACATCACGGAGCCAAGCTGGTCACGTCGAAATAGGTTCTTTAGTTTTTAGACGCTTCAAAACGGAGACACATGTACAATCAAATAAAAAAGGCTTTAAATGGCTGTTCCTACTACAAACATCCGCAATCAAAAAGTTAAAGATAAAAAAAATACTCATTTAAAGTTTCGTTTTCGTTCACATAAAAACCACTTTAACACCTATTATAAAGTCATAATACACGCGACGAGCGACAACAAGCGACACACCACGACACACACGCCACACAGGCCGCGCACAACCAAATAACAAATATCAACAGTAATGGTGACAATTATGTGTCCCTACACAAAACAATAATTGCAGAATATCCACTGGATGAGTAAATTAAATTGCTACTCCAATTTCAGGTGATACAATGGAGTATTTAATGTATAAGAAACAGAGATAGAATTACGGCCTACAAATACTGTTTCATCTTCCTTATGCTTCATTTATTTGGTTGTAATTGTGGTCACTTAGTGAACCTTCTTCCTCTCAGTTTTGTCGCCACACAGTCAACAAACAAGGGACGCTTTCAATTTTATGGCTTCATATCTGCGAAACATTCACGATCGTTGGCATACATTAACCGGATTTAAGGCCGTACGCTACCGACTGGACCGAATATCGGCAGGGTACACGATATTCGGGACATCGCAGTCCTCAGGCTAAAGCGGGCTAACATGGGGTCTTCTTAAAACTTTTGGAAAACATTCTGTAACCGTAAAACTAATTAAAATGTAGTAATAATTAAGTCCTAAAAACGCATATTTAAATCACGGGGTTTTGTGATTACTTTCAGACGTAGAATCTACATATCTGTTCGTTTAGTTCATAATTATACGCATAGTGTCGCGTCCGATCACGACTGTGTGATGTTTGTTGCGTGTCGCGTGAACGCGTGCGTTTTACGATATGTCAGGCGTAATGCTGACCAATTTACTGCGTGATGCCGATGCCGATTTAAATGGCCGCCATCATTCGCTGAAGCACTTTTTTATTCCAAGCCGCTAGTATACGTTTATTGCAGCCGATAATATGCACATAAAATATTGTGCAATTTATGATTCGTGAGCTTTATGCCCGAGCTTAAATAAAGCTTCAATTAAACTCGTAAAGTTGAGGAGAGTTCAAGTACTTGCGAACAAGCTTGATTTTAGGACCAAGTTTGTAAGATCAAAAATGTTGTAAAACTGTGACAGCTTTGTAGAAGTTATCTTTAAGGCCATCAAGCTGATGGTATACCTTACCTACCGTTGTGGTTGACATTCATATCTGAATGAAGCTAAACTTTTAGATTATTTAACTAAAAGTGTCTTATATGGATGTCTCTAAAATTCTATTCAACATTATATAAGAAGTGTTTACGAGAGCTCGGTTCATTTAGATTTAGAAAAAGAAACTGTACAAAATGCTAAAGAAGTACACAAATTGTAAGAACCAGTGTGGCAAATGATGCCCCTGGGATACTTTGGATTCTGTCTGGAAGAAGGAAAATCTAGCAAATACACACAACACGGTTTTAAGATAAAAGTAATATTGTCTATTGTTTGAATTCTCTATTTTACTTATTCTTTTGTTTTTGTGATCGTCTACCCATTATGCGTGTCTTGTAAGCTCTATGATTTTATCATTATTTTCCGCGACTGCTTATTGTTGAGAGCTGGTAATGTAATGCAAGCATTGTATGTAATGTAATGCAAAGAGCGTCACGAGTGTAACGACGTGTTTGTGTCGCGCGGGACTGAGGACCAATGGCACTAACATTAGATTGATGCATTTTGTAATTAGATAACGATTAAGGTGGCAGAATTACAGTCTTTCCTTGGCTAATTTTAAAGATATAAACCCTTTTTTAAGAAAAGTCAAACTTCAAAGTTTTTTTATAAATCACCAGCATCATCAACAATCATCGTTATATTTTAGCCGATTGACGCATATCCTTAATGGATAAAGTACACCTAAACCTTCCTCATGAATCACTCCGTCTATTAGTGACCTGTAGGAAAATCCGTTCAGTTGTTTTTAGTTTATCGCGGTCAAACAGGCAGAAGCGGCTGAGTGACTTGTTTTATAATATGGAGTGATATCATATCAAAAATCAATACATTGAAAAGCCGAAACACTGCAACCCATCATACTTACTGGTTCCACAAACTCATCGGCAATAGCACTCGATGTAAGGCCGCAATCAGCCCTGAACATCGCGATGTAATGCCACAGTACAATAATATGTCAGCGGCACGGCCGTATTGGATAACCACTGCACAAATATTTGTGTTCGTGAGTGTCGCGCCGTCATTATCTCGCATTGTGCTGCACCCGCTGTACAATAAAATAGGCTGGGGCAGGGAACAGGGCTAGGGAATGGACTGCGCATAATGGCGCCTTACCATTTCCTCCAGGGCAATATCAACCACGCTGCCAGAGCTCAGGACCTCTTGCTCCAGAGCATGGCAGCGTGGTCGATCGACGTGGCTGTGGTCGCCGAGCCGTACTTTGTCCCCCCCAGAGATAACTGGGTGGGAGACTTGGACGGTTCGGTGGCCATAATTGGCGGGGCTCTTGTCAACCCGTCCCGAGGTCACGCCTGGGTAGCCGCCCTCGCGGACGGCATTGGCACGGTTGGGGCGTATTTCTCGCCCAACAAGAGCCTCGCCGACTTCGAGAACTTCCTTGTCGAGTTGGGCGCCGTCGTAGGCCGACTCCACCCTCGCCCTGTGCTGTTACTAGGGGATCTCAACGCCAAGTCATCGGCGTGGGGATCTCCGGTGACCGACGCTAGGGGCGAGGCGCTGGAAGAGTGGGCGGTCACGACCGGCCTGGTTGTCCTAAACCGGGGCTCGGTCCACACGTGCGTGCGGCAGCGGGGCGGATCTATAGTGGACGTCTCGTTTGCAAGCCCTGCTGTCGCAAGCCGTGTCCACGACTGGCGTGTCGCTGTGGAGGTGGAGACGTTGTCGGATCACAGATATATCCGGTTCGACGTCTCCACCCAGACCACCGGCGACCGTCGTCCATCGGCCCCGCGAATGGACGGCCCGCGCTGGGCGCGTAAGCGCATCGACAGGGAACTTCTCGAGGAGGCTGCTATTGTCCAGGCCTGGAGCCGGGAGTCGGCAACAGACGGACCCGTCGACGTCGAAGAGGGGGCGCTGTGGTTCCGCGGGGCGATGACGCACATCTGCGACGCGTCCATGCCCCGTGTCCACACGCATTCAGCGAGGCGCCAGGTGTACTGGTGGTCTGCCGAGATCGCGCGGCTACGTGTCGCCTGCGTGTCGGTCAGGCGCCAGTACACCCACTACCGCAGGAGACGTCGTCGGGTCCCTGACGAAGAAGCCGCGCTGTAT
Organism: Aporophyla nigra; assembly: GCA_947507805.1. Lineage (NCBI taxonomy): Eukaryota > Metazoa > Arthropoda > Insecta > Lepidoptera > Noctuidae > Aporophyla > Aporophyla nigra. The sequence continues at coordinate 25,240,193 of OX382302.1, read as the reverse complement.
GAGGTGTACCGCGCGGCGAAGGAGGCTCTGTGGCTGGCCATCGGCGAAGCGAAGACGCGAGCTAGGGAGGAGATGTTGGAGACTCTCGACGGAGATCCGTGGGGGCGCCCCTATCGGGCGGTTCGAGGGAAACTTCGAGCCGCGGCGCCCCCACTCACGGAGAGTCTCCAACCAGAGCTGCTGGAGGAGGTCGTCGCAGCCCTCTTCCCAGCAAGAGCGGAGCACACTCCACCGCCGATGGCTTTGCCCACAGCCGCAGAGCCTACAGAAGGGAACGCCATCAGCGTCCCAGAGGTGACACAAGGAGAGATGGGGGCGGCCGTGTTGCGGCTCCGGGCCAAGAACGTGGCTCCGGGGCCCGACGGTATACACGGCTGCGCGTTGGCCCTCGCTCTGAAGGAGCTAGAACCCCAACTGAGAGGACTCTTCACAGCGTGCCTTGAGCAGGGCCGGTTTCCCAGTTTGTGGAAATCAGGTCGTCTGGTCCTGCTCAAGAAGGCGGGGCGCCCAGCGGACTCACCGTCCGCGTACAGGCCCATAGTGTTGCTGGACGAGGTCGGGAAATTATTCGAGCGAATTATCGCTGCCCGCCTCGTCCACCACTTGTGCAGAGAGGGGCCTGACCTGGCCGAGAGCCAGTTTGGCTTTCGGCACGGGCGCTCCACCATCCACGCAATATCGCGTGTGAGAGTCCTGGCAGAGGAAGCAGTGTCCCAGGGTGGGGTGATGTTGGCGGTGTCCTTGGACATTTCCAACGCCTTCAACACCCTGCCTTGGAGCTGCATTCGGGAGGCACTGCTGTACCATCGGGTGCCTCCCTACCTCTGCCACATCGTTGGGGCTTATCTCGAGGATAGGGGTGTCACCTACATGGGACGTGATGGCGGAAACCAGCGCCGCATGTCGTGCGGTGTTCCACAGGGCTCGGTCGTTGGCCCGCTCCTGTGGAACATCGGGTACGACTGGGTGCTGAGGGGCGAGCTCCCGCCGGGCGTGGAACTGACGTGTTATGCAGATGACACGCTGGTCACGGCCCGGGGGAGCTCGTACAGGGAGGCAGCGTTGCTGGCGACGGCTGCGGTTTCACAGGTGGTGAGCCGCATACGGCGCCTAGGCCTGGAGGTAGCCCTCAACAAGTCGGAGGCCATGGCCTTTCATGGCCCCCGGTGGGCGCCGCCGGCCGGATCACACATCGTGGTCGGGGGGTGTCGGATCGCTGTCGAGTCCACCATGAAATATCTGGGATTGGTGCTCGACAGCCGGTGGGACTTCGGCCCCCACTTCCGGCGGCTGGCGCCCAAGTTGATGGGCGCGGCTGGGGCGCTGTCAACGCTGCTTCCCAATCTGGGGGGCCCGAGCGCCGCCTGTAGGCGGCTTTACGTGGGGATCGTGCGATCCATGGCCCTGTATGGGGCCCCAATCTGGGCGGCTGACCTGACGGCCGGCAGCATCGCTGTTCTGCGAAGACCGCAGCGAGCGATGGCCGTCAGAGTCATCAGGGGATATCGCACGGTCTCCTACGAGGCGGCCTGTGTACTGGCTGGATCCCCACCGTGGGACCTCGAGGCGAAAGTACTCGCGTCACTGTATCGGTGGCGCGAGGAAGCGCGGGAGCGAGGCGAGCGACTGACGGAGCGACACATGGAGCTTCGTCGGTCGCAGCTCCGCGCAGCCCTGGTGGCGAGCTGGCAGGACAGGCTTTCACGCCCTACCGCCGGCCTCGCCACCGTCGAGGCGGTCCGGCCAGTACTCGGGCCCTGGCTCGGGAGGAGGCACGGCTCCCTGTCGTTTCGGGCGACGCAGGTGCTCTCGGGGCATGGTTGCTTCGGGAAGTACCTGTGTCGCATAAACAGGGAGCCGGACGCCCGGTGTCACCACTGCGTCGACTGCCGGGAGGATACGGCGCGGCATACGCTGGCAGAATGTGCCGCTTGGGAGGAGCCGCGTCGTGTCCTCATCTCAGAAGTAGGCAGTGACCTATCGCTGCCGGCCGTTGTCGAGTCGATGGTCGGCAGCGAGGGGTCCTGGGACGCGGTGGTATCCTTTTGCGAAACAGTCATGTCGCAGAAGGAGGCTGCGGAAAGGGAGCGGGAGATATCTTCCGCGCACCCTGCCCGCAGCAGGCGCACCGGGCGTCGGCGGAGGGCGGATAACGCCCTCTTCCAGCCCCCCTAAATGGGTCCAGGGGCGACGGATCTGGGGACATCCGTCGCCCCCTATTGTACGGACCCGAGATGGTGGCGCGTAGTGTTCCACGCGCGCCTCTCTGTGATGTATGGGGGGGAGTTTAACACCTCACTTCCCCCCAACGTGAGGAGGCCCGCAAAGGCGGGCCGGCACCAGTTGGGGATCGCGGAAGACATATTGGTTCCCGTGGTCCCCGACGTAGGTGTGGGACGGAACACCGGGGTGGTTTTAGTCAGTAAGAGTCTGACAGACCCCTCCGCCCACCCCAGGGCGGGGGACATCCATGAGGATTTCCACCTCGTGATCAAAAAAAAAAAAAAAAAAAAAAGGGAACAGGGCTGCTACCATCTGACTGTCGAACAATCGAAGGTAGATTAATAAATACAATGCCAAAAAAAAAAACACTCTCGAGTTTGATGAAAACATAATATTTTCTGACCTCCACAATCCAGTTACTAGGTACCTACTAACCGCTTTTTAATACTAGTTGTCACACTTTTCGGCTGACGACTCGTAACGACTGTGATAAGCAACACATTTTTTATGAAATGCATATTTATAATGCTTGAACATGAGAGAAGCAGGACCTGCATGCTGTGAACTTTTTTTGACTACCTTCTTAAAAGCCAAGCCAAGCCAAGCCAAGCCAAGTTCTTAATGCCATAGCAATATCGTTTGCTGGTCAGCCCTGAGTGTAACAACGTTATACTTATTAATATTAATGACGACTGATTGTGTGCTGCATGTGGAGTGCTGATTGCAGATGAAGAAACGTACCTATTGTGTGCATGAGGAGGACACTCAACAGTTGTTGTAGACGGACAATAATAAATAATGCCCTTATTTGTAAGGGCGTTATTTTTAATACATACTTTTATACATTCTTTCAGCAAGATAATGATAATGGAAATGAAAAAAAAAAATGCATTAACATAAGGTGCCATTTCCATCTTGTTGAAAGTTGTTGTAGAAATACAAAACGCTTTGAAAGCGGGTAAATATTTATTCATAACGGATATAGGAACTAAAATAATGCCACCAGACGCAAACACTAAACCATGACTGCGCCAATGATATCTCTCACACTAAACGCCTCACGTAGCAACCAATCCCTGCTATATGTGATCGATTATCAACAGTCTAGATGACCCAACTACCGCGTGGCTGATCCTCCGAGGTGTAACAATAGTGTAGCTATAGCCGCCATTACCGACACAATGAGGCGTGTGACCGCAGATCATCTTAGACGAGATAGGAGTGTAATTAACTTATTATCGTCATGTCTGTGTTGAATGGAGGATTATCAAAGATCTTGGGAAATTTATACAGTTGCAACAGAGTCGAAGATTACATGAAAAAAACGATATGGCAACCCTATGTGGTTTACTCTCCCTAGTTGTCGTAGTGTCCGAGGGTTCAGAAGCCAATAGTGAGGATCAAAATAAAAATCCAAGATTGTAGCTGCAAAAATTTTCAAATTTGTCGTCCTAGGTGTCGTTTTCGTGGTTTTTGAGTGGGCTAAAGTCGATAACGTGGTACAAATAAAAATCAAAGATGACGAGAACTTTATTAGCACTCCTGAAAACTTAAACTAGATGGTTCTATATTAAAAGCCCGTATTAAATTCACAAGTTCTTTCTCCCTCTGCCTCTTTCTATTTATACGAGTGTATGTGCGAGCGAGTGTTGCGTGAGGAACTTCACAACCGGGGATCCCGCGAAGGCATATTTTTTTTTTGTGTTCCGTGTATTATTTAATTTAGTACGTAAGATATTTCTAATTGCTAGAAAAATCTTCGTTAGGTTGGCCCATTGGTCGTTCCCATACCCTATTATAGTGACTGAAATTCGGGAAATTCTTAACTTTAATCTTGTACTAGCAGCTATAATGCCCCGTCTAGAGCGTGGTATGTAGAGATTTACCTATATTATAACAACGCGGGTTCAAAGTTGAGAGGGTCCATTCTTAAGTGTCGCCTGCTTGACGTCATAGAGCCGAAACCTTTATGAACCAAATTAATGAGTTGATGGTTCATTTAGGATTGAAAATTAAAATCCATGCTACAATTTAGAAATATTTATGTTTTTTGTATTTATAATGAAATTGGAAAATACTTTAATACTGTTAATTTAATCTATGTCATCAAGAAAACCAAACTTATAAATGCAAATGTATCACGAAATCTGACTACTCACGAGCGCTAATGAAATAATATTCGTTCGTGATAATCGCGCGTAACCAGCCTTGCCGTACGTCACAAGTCACGGCTTATCAGGAATAGTAATAGCACATAAATACGTAAGGTCCTCTCCATACAATTCTGGGATCTGTTCGCACATACGAAATACCTTTACTTTTAAAGTGCAAGCGCACTCGTAAGACGCAACTGACATTTGGTTCACTTATTTTGAGACCGCAGTAAGTAGATGCCTATAGTCTATTCCATAAGTATCTGATAAAAATATAAATGAATGAATCAGTGGATAGATATTTACGAATGTTAAATGCCACTTACTGATTGTGTTCTTTGATTTGATTATTATTTGAATACACTGTGATTCACAGTCTGTGAAGGTATTTTTGCATTTGACAATTGAGGTTGTCTTAAGCTTAAATTTCGTCGATATTTTTTACATAACATTGTAATAAAGTAAGTAAGTAGTAAAGTTATTCTTTAAACAATAGCTGTTCGTAAAAGTAATGACATGTAAAATTAAAACCTTCTAAATACAGGTGAATCTATTACTAATTTCATAAAGAGTGATTGCGTAATAGCTTAACCTAAACAGCGTTTCTTTACAAGTCCATCAGATTCTTTTCGAACAAACTAGTATATGTACGGAGGTACCTTTTTGGCTCCTTGTATGGAGCCGGCCTTCTGAGAATCTCTCTAGTGGTATTAGTGTGATTAAGTTCTCCAGGGCTACGTTAGTGTGTTATGACGTCACGCGATACGACGCGCTTGTTTTGTAAACAAGTCGCGAACCGTTTTATTACACCTACTAATATTGATATCGCCTATACACGTCGACTTAGACATTAATGGTTCGGCGTGTGGTTGCTGTGTTTCTTAGATGTACAAGAGTTTGTAACAAAAATTATGGGTAATTATTTATCTGCTAAGACATAAATATCTACCTACTGTTACGAATCTGCTTAATCCTGTTAAAATGAATGGATAAAGGCAGATCTCTTACAATTTATTAGGGGAATATTAACAGGAGATGGGAAGTAAAGCTAATTATTAAGACCCTGCCTGGCACGCACTCTAGTTGGATTCATGGTTCCGTGTGGGAGTCGGTTCAGCACTGAGGGACGGGAGCAGGCAACAGAGTGGCAAGTCAACATCAGGGTTTCTTCGAGAGCTTCGTGTAGATCTTAGGATCCGCCAGGTGAGCTCTGTAGTAGACCTCGGGGCCTGTCAGGCACGTAGTTGACTTCCGAAGATCGGGAGTAGAAGTCCCAGGTGGATCTTTAGCTGGATCCCCTGGGTTTGATGCTTTTCAAATCGGCTCCAAGAGTAGACTGCCTCCAGCGCGGCGGTTCGAACGCCCGTTTTTATATCAAAGTCGTCTTCCTTTTCCAAATATTAGTTTTTTTCTTGTGGCCATCATCTCACCTGACAAGTGTAGTCGGCCAGGACATATCCATGAGTGCTTAAAGAATTTTATAAATATAATTTTAAGTTAAGTTATTTAGTAAACAATCGTAATAATTAATAAAATCAATAGCTAGACATATTGATAAAAATAATTTAAATTATATGAACCAAAAAGTAGCCATTCATAGACTAAGCAGAAAAGTAACTGACAGTTGACAATTTGGCATGTCACAACATGAAAATTTAAGTAATATTTTATTTCAGCTATTTTTAAGTTTATAAATCGTATTTAGATCGATTTGCTGAGTGTAGACATATAAACAAATAAAAAGGAAAATCAATAGGTATTAAGAATGATGAATTAAAGTGTAAGAATAGCATGAATAGTATAAACATAGAAACAAATAAAAAGGATGATAAATAGGTATTAGAAATTATGAATTATAGTGTAAGTATAGCATGAATACTATACTACCCATAGCTCTACGTATGCCTATGGTTTCAATACCTTTAATTAACTAAAATCATATTATTTCTTAACAAGTTCTAATGAACTCTCTCTAAGTCCCTCTTAAGAATGGAGAGTTGAATATATTAGGTATTTCAAGTTTCGTTTAAAAGACTTCCATTTCAATGTTTTCCGTTTTAATACCTATTGATTGGTGCTAAAAATATTAGTTCGCTCTTTTTAGGATGTCTTCGTGCCCACTTAAAAATATTATTGTCTTGCCGCTGTCCCAAGGCACTTGGAGTCGGCGCCATACATTATCTTCTTTCATTCTCCCCTGACAACCGTCACGCTATCATTCACTCCGATCTCTTTCATATCATTCTTCATATAATCTTCATCACATCTTTTTTTTTTCTCTTCATCCATCAACTTATATAAATAACCATATAAAATAAATAAATACTATTTGGTTATTAATTACCTACCAACTGACTACCCACACAGTTTATTCTACGTTCATTCACAACGTGGGCTAATACAAATTACTAATATCATAAATATTCAAGAGTATCACTTAAAGTAGAACGTTTCAGTCATCACATTAGCGCTAGAAAACAAATGTGAAATCTTTAGAATTTGTGTTGATCAAATATAAAAAGTTTATTTTAAGTTGGAAGTATAGAATTACTTAATATACTAAGCACCAATCCGGAAAAATCTTTTGGTGATCATTGAACAAGGTCAAAGAGATGTAAGAAGAACAAGAAAGAAGAAGAGATGATAGATGATAGAAGGGCCAGCAAAAGAAATGTCATATACCAAGTAGATATGTTTTTTGCTTTGTCCCGTCTCTATTGAGTATACTTAGTTAAATATCTTTGATCATCGTCCTGTGCCAGTTAGATACAACTTACAAAGTATGTGTTGTAAATATATAGCCTACTAGCTTCTGCCCGCGGCTTCGCCCGCGTGGTTGTCGAAAAATTCACCATTTCAACCTCCATTTCACCGTCTTAGGAATGGAATTTCAAAAACCCTTTCTTAGTGGATTCTTACTATTTAAAGAACATACCCTCCAAATTTCATGTCTCTAGGACCAGCGGTTTAGGCTGTGCGTTAATATATCAGTCAGTCAGTCACTCAGGACTTTGAATTTTATATACATAGATTTATATTATTACCATAGATGAAAGAAAAGGCCTAAGCTTTATGTTTTTCTGTGTACGTTTTACGTACATTTATTACACACTAGCTTTTGCCAGCGGCTTTGCCCGCGTGGAGGTCGGAAATTATCCCGCGGGAACATACTACCGGGATAAAAAGTACTCTATGTGTTACTCCATGTTATAAACTATCTGTGTGCCAAATTTCATCTAAATCAGGTCAGTAGTTTTTGCGTGAAAGAGGAACAAACATCCATATATCAATACATCCATACATACAAACTTTCGCGTTTATAATATTAGTAGGATTAATACAATATAACAAAATGTAAAAAATAGAAAGTACAAAAAAATATAAATTGATAAGTATTATCCACGGTCCGTGGTATTATCTTCTATTTGACTATTTTTCTTTTCTCGTGTTGCAAAATATATTAACTGAACTATTTGAGCATTAAAGAAATATTTTATCTGCATTACTCGGCAGAAATAAAATTGTCGGTATCTTGATTTCTAAGATACTAAAACATTTAAACTTCTTAGTAAGAGCAGGGCGAAGAAAATGTGAAACTAAGAAAGTACCCACCACACCCGGTCTGTTGTAGCTACAACAACTTTTGGTTCTATGCAAGGAAGTACCATCATAATCAGCCTATATTGTTACCACCGCTGAGACAGAGGCCTACTGTCGGTGACGGGGAGTGGGCCGTAATCTACCGTGTAGGCCCAGTGCGCTATGCTAGATGTCACATGTCTTCGAATATTTGGTTCTAGGACATGTGGGTTTCCTCAAGATGTTTTCCTTCACCGATATGAGATGAGTGATCATAATATTATTTACACAAAGTAAAGCGCCCGCATTGATTCGAACTCACGTCCGTAAGTGGGTGCCAATACCACCACGCTACCACTGCTCACCAAGAAGTACCATAACTATTATAATTAGTGAAATTTACCAAATGTCAGTTAGTAAACGGCAATATGTAAACATAAACATTGAAATATCGACACAATAAGTAATTTCTTTTTAATGGCCCACGATTCCATTAATTCCAATTTTCATCCATTGATCACAAAATCAAATTTATTTATAGAAAATATTTTCAACTAATTAAAGAAGGACTAAGTTTTAAACTTGACCTGTCTGCTGTCAATCACCGCACAAAGCCAGGCCGTTCAAACAAGTTCTCTGTTAGTACTTAATGTACTTATTAATATTCCAGACAGCTTAGTTGATTCAGTTCGTCTGAACGAACTGGACAAGTGTTGTACAGAGCTGTACAACATTTTATTATATCATATCAGGAGCAATATTTTATGTGGATATGACGAAAGTAGTAAATCCGAAGACATAATTATTTGCTTGTTAGTTCTTCATAAATTAGAACTAGCAAAAAGAAACTTAAAAAATATATACATTTTTACTGACTTATGTACAATCTGTATAAATAAATGAAATAAAAAAGTCACCAATAGATTTTATCCGACTATCACAACCATGTTGAAAATATTTTTTTATTTAATAGAACGCTTGCTTGAAAAGACAATAATCTGTAACGAACCCAGAAACTGCTTAAACTTGGGCCTAGTGTCCCACCATGTTTAAGCACTCTGAAGTATTGTGCACATTTAAGATGCAGTATTTTGATGATATTTATTGTGAACATCCTACTAGATCTTTCCCAATTGGTTTTAACTACTTCAATTTAACTCCAAGCGTTCCAAGATCTTCTAAAACTCCTGAATCATACCGTCCGAAAATGTAGCTCATTCTGTAATTGAAATTGTTTATTTATAGCAGGGGCCGCGGAGCCGCGGGGCCATGGGGCCGCGGGCCCGGGCCGCATTAGGCGCGCCCTGCAGACAACAGGCGGCTAAATCGTCCGCACAGATTTATTTACACCTAGCCTTTATTCTAAATTGCTCTTTAATTTGTAATGAGTTTTAAATAACCAGTGAAAAGTTTTAAAATGATAAGCCTGCAAGCGATTAAGATTTAGAATAGAGGCTGTGTTAGGTTTGTTCTGCATGAAGGTTCTCAGACATAAATACTGTATTTTTTTATCTCATAATTAACTCACGATTAATTTATGGCATTTATCAAATCTCGTATAACATTCTTCGAAACAAATAGGGGTAGGTACATTAACTTAAGCGCAACTATTACTCGTGAAGCACCATTTCATCTGATTCCCACATGTTACAGTAATATTTCCGTTTATTATCCGCTGTATCAACAAAGAAGTACGTGCATAATACGCACTTGGCGTGCCATCCATCCATCACGCGTGACGGGCGCACAATACGCCGTATTACCCATAAATACGCCATAACCGAGAAGATTCCCGCGAGCCCGACGATCTACAGAACATCGTCTTGAAGCCATACGTTTGATGTATTTATAACCCTCGATGGTAACGAGGGCTATAGGGGTTATGCAATGCGGTAAGGAGCTTTTGACGTCTACATAAAAATCATGTTTGTTATTTTCAAGATCAAAACAATTTGCCGGTACATTTAAGGTTTAAGACAGGAGCAAAAAGTGCGTGTAAGTAAAGTAGTTTTGTGAGTTGAGTGTTAAAAATAACTACTAAAGCGTAAGACTCATCAGATCGAAACACAGATCAACACGGAAACTCATCCCTTGACACTGGTTAGATTTTACTTCTACCCTAGGCACTAATAGTGAATACCGAACTTAATGTCCTTGATGGAGCTTACTTGCACAAAATCGTGGCTAAGTACACATATTAGCTTATATTCTGAACGATCCTGTTGGTAGTAGAAGACCGTACGGTCGTTGAGACGACTCGAGGGTCCTATTCGATGTTATATTCTACGCGAGGAAAGTGAATACAAATTCGTTTATAGAATTTTATGGATTTCATCGGAAGAATACACGAGACGCTGGGTTGCGAGGTACTCCGGAAATATTTATGGCAAAAATGTATTTGAGCACTTAACCAAAAACGTAAGTAATTTCCACATGATGACATATTAGAAACCTTAGACATAATATAAGAGAAAAAAAACTTGTAAAAGACCTTTAAATATTGTTAATTCCTGCGCAAACGTCACATTAAAATGTATATGTGTGAGCACTTAACCAATTCCTGCGCAAACGTCACACTAAAATGTATGTGTGTGAGCACTTAACCAAGAATGTAAGTAATTTCCACATGGTGACATATTAAAAACCTTAGACATAATATAAGAGAAAAAAAAACTTGTAAAAGACCTTTAAATATTGTTAATTCTTGCGCAAACGTCACACTTAGAGGATTCGATCCCGGTCATATTTAAGTCCCGAAATTTTCGGGATCAAATTTCCTTAATCCCGGGATTTTCGGGATTGATACCTTTTTAAATAAGTCAATAAAAATGTGCGTGAAACGAAACACACTTACCTTGATTTGACATTTTGAGAGCCATCTAGTTTACACAGCTGATTTCATTTGTTTTTGCTAACCGGTACCGGATTATGCGTAAAAGTGTGTAAAAATTCCCGCTTCACGTCGTGTAAGTATAGATTTATTTATTTTTTTGTTAATTGGTAATAATCAATGAAATTATTAAAAAGCACCAATGCATTAATATTTCTCAGTAAATTTCGATGAAAAATAACAAGTGTTATTTTCTGTAACTCTAACAGGTTATGTTAATGTCGTTTAAAAACTTAAATGTTCTTTTCATTGTCGTTTAGGTTTAAGAAGTAAACAATGTCACTATCCAAAGAAAGTATTTATGTCAAACATTAAAAAGATGAAGATGTTTCGTCAGTGTAAAGTATTATTTTGTTTAACCGCCTTTTTGAAAATTCAAAACTTAAATATTCTATGTCCTCACAAAACTAAAAGACAAATAAAAAAAAATATTTTGATTTGTTTTACTGTCTTTTTGTTACCATTTTCTATTACGTATACAATCCCGGGACTATCCCGGGATCCCGAGATTAACTGTAGATAATCCCGAAATCCCGGGATTAGAAAAATCGACCGGGATCGAATCCTCTAGTCACACTACACTTATGTAGAAAAAATTTGACACTCCATTTTGTATAACTGACAAAGACAAAATACATTATAATATCCCGAAAGGTTACATCATTACATGCCTTTAATATAAGTCCTGTTGTTTCTTTATCGCAGTCTCGCTCGGGCCTCGTCTAATTAAAACTGTTCATTAAAACTAACTGAGCGCAATGAGCTCTCAACAGCAGACGAAAGCTAAAAATATCAAGACTGTTAAACCATTTAAAAACTAATTCATTCAGAGTAGTTTGAAAGTTGAAAGAATAATAGTGTCTTGCTTTAATCTCCTCCCCCCCCCCTCTCAACACAGAGCAGGAAAGAGCAGAAGGACTTTCGATTTTTCATAAACACGCTCACGTACGCTAGCTGGAGCAGACGCATTATCAGTTTTACTTAAATAGTGTAGTTCAGTGCCATATAAAATCTAACCTTGCTACTAAGACAATAAAACTCAATTCCTTCTTTCACCTATTTGTTTTAAAACAATTAAGTAGTGGTCACAGTGCGCGTGTCGAGTGAATCACAGGGAGAAAACAGTGCGGACAATATTTTTGACTCGCTCACACTACGACCTTCAGTGATAGACACGTAAGTGCGGGCCGCAAAAAACTTCGAGAATCTAGTCAAGTCAAGTACTTATCAGCTGATCGCATAAGATACCTAACTGTCATAACAACTGATTATCGCTTTTTTTGGACGTTTCCATTATGTTACGATCGCCGAAAAGCAGTACAAGCCAATCCGTTCCTGATCTGTACTCAAGCGAAGATGCCGACTCTAATGTGACTCAGAGAAACCTTAAGAGGAAGCAGCCAGAATGCGACTTGAGACAGGATATCTCTGCACTTGCCGAGGAATTCAAGAGATCAATGAGCTCTCTGAGTACTGAAATACGCGACCAGTTTTCCGACATCAACTCGAACATCAGTAATCTTCGAAACGAATTTAATAACTTAACAACTACCTCTTCTCAAATTCAATCCGAGTTGAAAGAATTACGCAGTGATTTTTCGAATACAAAAAAGGATATATCTACCATAAGCGCAAAACATTTAGAATTATCGAAGGTTGTCGATGAGTTGAAGTCATCGGTGGAATTCAACTCTGCGAGCATTGTTGATACCATAAAGCGTACGAAAGAGATGGAGTCGAAGATCGTTACCTCTGCGTCTGAGTCTGTATTTGCACTGACTAATAAAGTGGATCGCCTGGAACAACAGGCTAGGCAGTGCAATATTGAAATTGGTAACCTACCAGAAAAACGTGGCGAAAATCTAGTGACAATTTTTGAGTCAATTGCGGCAGCTACTAACATACCTATAACACAGCAAGACATAGTGGCTATTCACCGTGTTCCACACGCACACACGCATAATACACGTCCGAAAAATATCATTGTGAAGTTTACTTCCCGACTACTCCGTGATAATGTGCTGAGCGCTTATCGCCTGTCTAAAGGTATTACGTCAGATCTTATAGGACTCGCTGGTACTCAATGTCGAATCTATATGAACGAGCACCTGACGCTTCGTAACAAGGAATTATTTCGAAAATGCCGTGACAGTGCCAAAACAAGCAAATTTAAGTATGTGTGGGTCCGTAATGCTACTGTGCTGGTCAAAGAGAATGATGACTCACCTACGATTGCGATCCGTTCAGAAGACGACATTTTTAATAAGTTTAGGTCGAATAATTCGCTCTAATACGTTGCTGGTATTTACTATAAAACGATTACTTTATAACATAATGTGCCCATATAAAAATACCATCTATTTACTTGTTTGTTTATCATATTATTTTGCAACCAGAAGTGTGCTTATTTCGCTTATTACATTACACTGTTTACAATATTTCCATAACTTAGTAGTATCTGTCACGTATAACAATAATATCTGTTTAACTGTGCATTGGTCATATGTTTGTGCAAACTGTTGTGTGCTTAACTTACTTAAGATTACAACGAGTTGTTTACATTATTTTCTTACCGCTTTAAATGTAATGTACGATGTTAAAATGAGTGCGTCTTACATTCAAATCCTGATAACGATCCTTATATTGTTGCTTGAGGTTTTTATAATTTGCTCTGTCGATTACTTTTTAATGTTGTTTACCGATAACGTACCGCGCGAGCCTTCAGCGTTGGTTTATTTTAAGTATACTTATGACTTTCAAAGTGTATGTTATTTTGTTTTTGATTCCCTTTGTTGTACCCTCACACTTGTGTATGGTATTACAGTTGTGTATGACTTGCATGTTTTAAGTATACTTATGAGTGTCAAAGTTAATATTTTTTTGCCTTTGGATAATTTTCGTGTACCCTCAAATTTTAGAAATGGCTAATGATAGTAAAATATCCATTTATTATCAAAACTGTCGAGGAATCAGGACTAAATTGAATACCCTATATTTAAATATATTGTCGCATGCATATGACGTCATTATCTTGACCGAGACCTGGTTGACGTTAGACATATCTGATAATGAGTTTATAGATCAACGCTATGTGGTGTTTAGATGCGATCGTAACCGTTTAATCACCAACAAAAAGGATGGAGGTGGTGTCCTCATAGCCGTATCTAAAGAATTAAATCCCTGCTGTATTTCATTTTCACCCCCGTTAACCTTGCCTGAGCATGTCATAGTTAAAGTACCCGCGAAGAGTAATAAATATAATATAATATGTGCTACTTACATACCCCCCCACGCTCATGATGATACCTACTTGACTTTTTTTGATTCTCTGTCAGTGTTGTGTGATGACTCTTCCGTGGAAAACATAATACTAACAGGTGACTTTAATTTACCCTCACTCGCCTGGGTAAAAAAGTTATCATTCATGGAATTCGCATCAAACCACAAATTCACAAACATAACTCGTTTCTTATCGAATTTTTGTTCACAACATGATATGAAACAATATAACCACGTTTTGAATTCTAGCGGACGCATCTTAGACTTATTTTTTTGTAATATTCATGCAGACACATTCTCTCCTGATGTCCCGCTTTTACCTACTGACACCTATCATCCAGCTTTCTACGTACACATTTCTTTCTCTCATCCCACACATATACCTAAACGTACAGCTGACAACAAACTAAATTATCACAAAGCTAACTATAACAAAATAAATACTGATATAAGTGACGTGGATTGGAATGTTTTACTGGATGACTTAACACCTAATGAGTCTGTTTCTATATTTTATGAAAAACTTTATGAAATAATAAAATCACACACACCCACATGTCGATTAAAAAATGTAAATTTTCCCAATTGGTTCTCCAAATCTCTCATACATACCTACAAAAAGAAAACTCAAGCTTGGATAAAGTGGAAGAAGTATGGGAATTTATTTCATTATGAGGTGTTCTCGAGTAACAGGAAAAAGTTTAAAAAACTAGCTGACATTTGCTATAATAAATATATTAATACAATTGAAGACAGTGTTGCTACCAATGCTAAGACATTTTGGACATACGTTGCTAACCGTAAAACTACTAATAAAATCCCATCCACGGTTCATTACAATCAAAATTCATCCAGTGATCCTATTACTACTTGCAACTTGTTTGCTACATTTTTCCAGTCCGCATATGAGCCCTCAACGTTTGACTATAACTCTTGGGAACCACCATCTAGAAATGCTGACCATGATGTCTTCCTATGCAAACTGCAACTGTCTCTTGATGAAGTAAATAAAGAATTAAAATCACTTGATTCAACTAAGGGTCCTGGTCCTGATGGGATTCCTTCGGTTTTTCTGAAAAATACGTGTGATACATTATGCCATCCTTTACGTATATTATTTAATAAATGTTTATCGTGTGGTATTTTCCCTGAAGTTTGGAAACATGCTAATATTGTACCAGTTCATAAGAGTGGTTCCAAGCATGACGTGGCGACTTATCGACCTATCTCTATACTATCTGCTTTTTCCAAGCTATTTGAGAGACTGGTGCATAATAAATTATATCCGGCTGTTCGCAGTGTTTTAATTAAAGAGCAACATGGCTTTGTTAAAGACAGATCTTGCATTAGTAATCTCCTTATTTTCACGTCCCAACTATTTGACAGTCTCGATAATAGACAGCAGGTTGATGCGGTGTATACAGATTTTCAGAAGGCTTTCGATAAACTTGACCACACACTACTACTTAATAAAATTGCTTTCAATGGTATTAGAGGGGACCTTCTACGGTGGTTTATATCTTACATAACCAACAGAACACAAAAGGTGGTTGTTAATGGATTTGAATCTGGCTCTTTTCGGGTCACCTCCGGTGTACCACAAGGTTCTATTCTAGGCCCTTTATTATTTATCTTATACATTAATGACATAAAAGACTGCTTTCAAAATTCCAAATTTCTTCTGTATGCTGACGATTTAAAGGTTTACAAAATTATTTCTGATAAAGTCGATTGTTTTAACTTCCAGCAAGATTTAGACCGTTTCTCTAGTTACTGCTCTTCCAATAAGCTTTACCTTAGTCTTCCAAAGTGTCATGTTATAACATTTACCAAAAAGAAAAATATTACTGACTTCAACTATCGTCTTGCCAATACGCCAATCAGTAAAGTAAGTTTTCTCCGCGATCTTGGTGTTCTGCTAGATTCGAAACTCCATCTGGATGCTCATATAGAAAAAATTGTTAACAAAGCCTACCAAATGTTTGGTTTCGTAATGAGATCTTCCAGAGATTTTCGTCGACCTTCCACATTTTTGCATTTATACAAATCAATAATCAGGCCACAGTTGGAGTTTGCCGTACCTATTTGGAATCCTTTTTATGTGAAATATAGTGAAAGACTAGAACTAGTACAACGTAATTACCTTCGAGCTATGAATTTTAGATGTTATCGAAAAAAAATGGCATACCACTTACTTCTTAAAAAGTATGATCTTCTGACGTTACAGTCTAGACGGAAACTTCTGGAAGTTATGACTCTGTTCAATGTGTGCCGCAATCATTTTGATTGTCCGGACTTAGTTAGTAGTCTGAGTTACCTGGTTCCTCGAACAGTTCATGTACGTGAGGTACGCACTCGACGTCTTTTTGCTACTAGCCTCTGTAAATCCAACGCTGGCTCGCGTTCACCGCTTCATCGTTTGGTTAAGACATATAACGATGAATTTAACGTAATCGACATTCTTTTCCTTAGTAAAAATGCATTTAAGAAGGAAATCCGAGCAACCCTAAAGGATCAGCAAAGTAATTTAAAATAGCGCAATATAACTTAATCACGTATCAATATAATTTAATCATGTATGCACACAAACTTACTTTTTCTTACTTTTTTTTTTTAATTTCAAAATCCAATTCCAGAGTTCTAGGACAATTACTGTTGTATAGGTATTGTATCTGTGTTACCAGCTAGTTTTAAATACTTTGCATTGTAATCTGTGGAGAACGTTGTGGGTAGCACAATTGTTCAAAATTTAATATCTAAGATAATATGTTTATCTCTTATTGTGTTACTGTTTGTTTTTCCTTAAATAAATAAAATAAAATAAAGCTTGAAAAAGACTTCAAATAATAGCAGTAACAAGTAAACCACACTCTTTTTACAGATCTACTTTTGAACAATGAGTACTCAAATAAAATAAAATAACAAGACTATTATTAAATCCCTGGTAAATTAAATATTTCCTAGCAGGGAGTTTTAGGTTTCTATAGCTAAATGACAAAACGGACCCCGTTATAATTTAGTCATGTCCGTCTTTCCGTCCGTCCGGATATTACAAAGCGGATATTATACTCGGAGACTATTTGCGCTTTATCGATGAAAATTGGAGGAAGTTGTGTCTTGTGCATCGCTTAACAATATGGTAGTAAAATTACGAAAAGCAACTATTAGCTAGCAATTAGTTACCAAACATATAACCGAATTAGGGAATAACAACGCACTTATGCGTGTGGAATATCGTTGAATGCCATATTACAAAAAAAAAATGTTGTTAATAGTTTTTGAGATATGGGATATTTTCGGTTGACAAATATAACCGCAGTACCTAGTAGCTTTGATTTACTTTTGTTTTTAAATAAAATGAAACATAAACTTATTTTTGCTGTCCATCATTTTGACATTATGTGACAATTGCCCAAGAACGAGTGGAACTTTAAGTTTCTGAACGAATAACCGCAATTAGTATAAAGTCGACCTTTTGTACAATCTTCATCGTCACCTTTCTTTCCCCTCTTTTGCCCCGAGTGTCTCTCAACCATTAATTACAGGGGGGCGAGGAGCGACCGTCCAGCACATCGCGTCGGGATGCATTGACTCGCGGAACCCTGGGACTCTCGCCGAAGCTTGGGAGTCGGGACGACCCTGAGACTCGAGTAACCGGAGTCGGGAGGACTCCGCAAGTTACCGGCTGCCGGGGACCACTGGGACACGAAGTCGATAGAGTAGCTACTGTATTTATAATTCAAGTTGCAGTAATGTACACTGGTTTTATACTTGTTTCGGTTTTATCCAGAGGAGTCGTCTAAATCTTTTACTCGACAACTTGGTATTTTCTCCAGAAATACACATGTAGGTCCCGTTTTAATTTTTAAACAAGATAGTTTTGTGTAATATTTTCAGATTTTAAATGGTTTATTTATGTTAAGAGACGTTTAAACTTCAAAATGTATGGCTAATATGTCGCTAATCATTACTAAAATGTAAGCAACGTTTATAAATAAAGGGGTAATTGTAGAGAATTAACTCTCTAGAATAAAAAGCTAGTCTGCAAGTTCTGTTCAAATAATAAACAGTTTTTAGTTTTCTTGCCATTTAAAACAACTTTTAAAGAGTGATCCGCTGATTTAATACGAAAAGTAGACTTATAAACGTTTACTACTCGATTTCACACAACCCTGCTAAAGTAACGAGGCACGATACAAAGTACCTACAGCCATCCTTATCTGCTAGCTACTCGTCTGCGGCACTTGCTACTATACTTGCGTGCAGTTTCTTCGACACTGTTGCTCTGACACACATCTAGCCAGGCTTACTGCTACGGTGAACGATTAAGCCACAAGGTTTTCAAAGGGAAAGTGGGATGTGGGACACTCAGAAAGTTTTGCGAAAATAAAAAGAAGTGTTCTCTAGGTAAATATTTCTTAAATTAAATATTTTCAAAATACTCTCCACTAGCCTCTATGCAAAGTTTCATGCGTCTGAACCAGTTTTCGAAACATTTTTTCCAGTCCGCCGAAGACATCAGCGCATCTTCCGGCGACGAAAATTGTATCCCTTTGAGCTGATTTTTAATTTTTGGGAAAAAAAGGAAGTCACACGGTGCTAGATCAGGGTTGTAGGGAGGGTGACCCAGAAGTTTGTCCGGTGTGCTGGCTAAGAAGTTCCTCGTTTTGAGCGCGGTGTGCGTGGGCGCGTTATCGTGGTGGAGCAGTAGCCCGCGGAGCCCTGTGTTTGATCGCTTGTTGCTCACAACAGAGAAAACTTCTGCCAAACATTTGGTAATATATTGTACCATTTGGCGTTGATGCTTCTTTGGTTCTGTAAAGAGATTGACACCAAGTAGCCAGTCAAATTAAAAAAGCTCGCGATTTAAATCTTCCCCCCGCTTCTAGATCACTACACTTTGGTAGGCGTTGATTTGTTTTGATACACCCAAACCGTCGACTGTCGCTTCGTTTCTGGATCGTATTGATAAATCCAAGACTTATCACCTGTAATAATGTCGTAAACACGCCTAGACGAACCTGCTTCAAATTTGTTTATCATATCACGGCACCATTCCACCCGGGCCTGCTTCTGAGCATCGGTGAGGTTGTGCGGCACCCAGCGTGAAACTATCCTCCTTACGCGAAGATGCACGTGTAGAATCTCGTGAAGGCTTCCCGATCTAATCTGCAGTATGTGTTGAATCTCCTGATACGTAATTCGCCTATTTTCTTGGATAAAATTTTTCACTGCTAGCACGTTTTCCTCCGTAACAGCGGTCAAAGGGCGACCACTTCTTTCTTCATCCCCCAAAGTTAGTCGACCACATTTGAATTCGTTATACCAACGATACACAGTTGCCTTGGAAGGGCCTTCATCCATGAATGCAATTTGAAGTCTATCGTATGATTCGTCCGGTTTCAGGCAACACTTGAAATCGTACAAAATCATATCGCGAAAATGTTCCCGGCGCAAAACCATTTTCCAATATGACACGATAATTTAATTAGCTCGCAAAAAAATGGGGAGGGAAATTTTGAAATTGGAACGTACCTATTTGTACTTATAAATAATCATTATTACACGCTTTATATTAGCTTCACTTGTATGTTTGTATGTTTGTTTGTAACAGACTCCTTATAGCGCGATTTTGACACACTTTCAACGACCAGATTTCATTCAAACTTTGCACACCTGTCAAGGACTGATGACAACGCAATAATTTCATAAATTTATGCCATTATCCTTGCCAGGGTTACCAGGACAGCAAAAAAACTATATTCGAAGACTACGCTGACATACGTCACAAATTAATTTGTGCCATTATCCTTACCAGGATTACCAGGACAGCGACACACGTCACAAACTACGCTGACATACGACACAAACTACGCTGACATACGTCACAAACTACGCAGTCATACGTCACAAACTACGCTGACATACGTCTCAAAATTCGAAACATCCTAAAAAATAGAAAATAAATAATAGTTTAAAAAAACCAAAAAACACGCTTCCATCAAAAACCAAACTAAAAAGTAGAAAATAATGGAAAAAAGCGTGGGGTGCCAGATATCAATAAAAAAAAAAACCTTAAAAAGCACCCCACGCTTTTTTTCCTTTATTTTGTACTTTTTAGTTTGGTTTTCAATGGAAGCGTGTTTTTTAGTTTTTTTAATTTTTATTATAGTTTATAACTGGCCAGTCTTTCATACAAAAAAACTTTTTTTCGCAAAACTTTCTGAGTGACCAGAGGGGTAATTGCGGAACTTTTTATCGGTAGGAATTGGTTTACTATTCATAGTTAAACAATATTCATTGCGCTATTTACGTTGCTGAGCCGACAATTTATTCGAACAAATGACGCAATGGTTTAGAAATAATCTTCAATCCCATTCAGATTCTGATAAATTGTGCGTTTCGCAATTAGGGTGCTGGTATGATTAGCAGAATTTGCCATGCTGGTGAAAAAACAACATGAAATAATTATGTATTATAGACTAGGTTACTTTATGTTCCCGTGTTACAAAACATTACAATATCAGCGTAAACTGTAGATTGTGAAACTAAACAAGTGAATACCCTTGTAACCAAATATCAACACTCGATGTTGGATCCAAATTTGGCGTGTCTCGTAGGCGTAACACAAGGTAAAGTGGATGTCCGGAACTGTAGCTAATTGAAACCGACGCGACGGCGAGTTCCGGCGATGTGAGGCGATATGAAGTGATGTGAGGTGATATGAGGCGAATGGCATGCATTAACGGGACATCCATCACGCGATATGATCGGCGGCAACACGCCACGACTGCCCCCTCTCGTCTGAACACGGCGCTGACGTGTGATAAGGCGCAGTCGTGCCACCACTACTGCTGATGACAGATTTCGGCCAGATAATAGCTTTATGTCACTTCTAGACCTTATAGACTTAAATAATTTTCTTTATACGGTATCGACGCAACCTCGTTTTTGGAATCCGCTCATAGTACAGGTTTTTGTTCACTTTGCTAATCTACAAATTATTGGGTTTCGTTCGTGCGTAGGTTATCACTACGAGACATCAGGTCGTGGTAGACTTCAGAACACACTTCATAAGTCAGTCATGATTCCCTTGCCCTCTTACACCAATTTATTTGGAGCCCGCTGAATATGTCAACATGTTTTCACTTCTTTAGTCAGTAACATGCAGTATTATAAACGATGCAGTGACTTCAGTAGGTCCTAGGTCCTGTATTTACTGTCATGCATCGAAACATAAAAAAAAGTATTTTAGGACAACTAACACACTGTTATCTGATCCCAAACTAGGCAGAGCCTGCACTATGGTAACCAGACAACTGATAAATATACTTATATATTTCTAAATACATAGGTACATATTATAGATAAATTACACCCAGACACAGAACAAATGATTGTGCTCATCACACAAACATTTGTCCTGGGTGGGAATCGAACCCACGACCTCAGTCTTTGCAGTCAGGGTCACTAACCACTAGACTAACAGGCCAGTCGTGCGCTCACATCTTATACTAGGGACTCAAATGCTCAACCCCGGGTAGGAATTCTTCTACTTAAAATACGCAGAATTTTTCTATTTTTAAAGAATTTTCATTAAAACTCCGCTGTTTGTGTGAGCTGGAGTAAACAGATTTATTTCGGATGGACGTCTGTTTTCATATTATTACGAAAATATGACGCTTGGCTGTAAAATTACTGCAGTTAGTGGGATAAATAACTACAATACGATACAATATTGTATACAATATTGTATATAATAAGTAGATCAAGAATAGAGCGCTGTTATTCTGGAACATTTGATGGCTATGAGTAAGTTTTGTGTGCCGAGTGTAGTCAATTCTTGGTGAGTAAAGATCTATGAGCCTACATTAGAAAATTTTTGGAGTCATAACCCAAAACCTGTAATGGCGAAAATATTCCAATCTCATTGGAAGTTACATATTTGAGCCATTTGGGTTTGAAACATTAGGGTTGGTTGACACAACCACTTGGTTTTGCGTGACCAGAGGGCTGGCCTATTTTTTGGCCAAAGAATCTGCCAGCCTTTTGGGCACTTTTGCCATTGACAGCGATGCAGACGAGATTTTTTGATGCCCTCTAATTCATTTCTCTCTTTTTTATATTACATGTGCATAATTAGAGATAAAATGAAGGAATGTAAATAAAAGACAAAGTTACAAAAAAATAAAATAGTCTCCAATTATCTAAATTAACTATCTGTTTTGATTCTACATAGTAGTGAAACATCCGGTTGTATTGTATGTTCAGTCTTTTTTATACTATATAATTGGTGTTCTATACCTCCAGGAAACAGCATCAATTTAACAAAACCTTAACAACTGTAAATCCCGGCTAGCAACGATTAACCCGAGTCAATTATCCGCTTAGTTAAAATGTATTGTGTAATTTAGAAGCAGACTCACTGCGCCGAGCTACTAACGGATTAGTGCGCGTACCTCCTGCCGCCCGCGCCGCCGCCGGTCGGCTACACCACTTTCTGTAATAGATTATGATTTACGAGCTGTCGTACTTTATGCTAACGGTTTAGGACAGACAAGGGCAAAAGGACCACTTGTCACTATCGGCGCTTTCATCGCGATGTGTGGTTTTTGGGACTTTTGGGACTTTGTGATGCTACTGGAACTGACTACGATCTAATAAAACTTACATTTAGTCTTCATATCATCACGACTAAACTAGAATACTATGTGCACGAATGGTATACAATGCCAAACGAGGAACACTCTAAAATGATTGAGGGTGCAGATTATTCAGTGTGTTAAATTCATTTGATTCATTCGTTAACATACCGTGATTTGTGTTGTGTTATCCTTCTGCTATATTATTATGTTTTATCGTTGTATAGACCTAGATTTGCGGTGAGTCTGATATGCAAATCGAATAAATGGTTCAAGGAATCTATCGATCGATATCATCGTGAATGATATTGGGATCAAAAGTAAATATAATAAGTAGCACTTAGTATTAAAAAATACAACTGATGAATACTGATGTAAGTCTGAAGAGATTTTCTTCTATGAATGTTTCCTGGGACAAATGCCTCCCTATGTTAATAAAATATTGTTTTTTTTCGCCAGACCCGCGTTGCGACGAAATAGGAATCATTTCTATGTAAGAGTTGCGGTAAGTAAGTATAGGAAAGTAATGTGGCTGCGATTTTTATAACCAAAACAATATGCTAGCAATTCCAGTGTTCCTAGTTCTACTGCTCGCAACCCGCAAGCTCTCATACTTGTGCGTACTGGTATTATGGTATGTTCTCGATGTACCTGGGGCAAGTGTAAACAAACCCAGTCCGTGTACATTTCTACACATTCGCTTACTAAATGGAATTAGTAACACATTCAAAAAACAATAAATCTAACAGCAGTGAGCGATGCTTTATACTTATACTACATACTAAAGTGACATACAACCACGGCTATTCTCTGAACATCACTGTGAATATTTATTAAATAAATTATGTGTAAGTTGTTTATTTAATCGACGATAAATATTGAATAGTTTTGTACATACCAATTTCGGATGAGAATATTTTATTATTTTATACTTTTTTAGAACATGATTTATTAGCTGTCGGGTGTTCGTTTTTGATCTATATTTTTTTTACTAACTATTTGACTATGTACCAAAGACTAAGAAATATTCAGAGGTGTTGATGATAGAATCGATAACGATAGCAAAACAACGCTTGTGGGTGAGCCTAACAAAAATGAAATACAACAAAACCCATTCAATTTGTTCGTTTTAATACATCATTTACATTTGTACCTAGGTGATAAAACATACATAACATTTTAAAGTAATTTCACAACTATCTTCTTGCATTGGGGTGCGCTAGTGCCATCTATGCAGCGCCACGGGCATCTTTATCAAGTCTCCCGCGGTCCGCATAGTGTCTCCGCTGGTCTCTACGCATCACTATGTCATCTCCTGTCTCTCCAACACTCGGTGCCACCTGTTTCATATATAATTATAAAAAAATATTGAATAGCCTCTACTGCGTCCCGCACACAAGGGTAAACACATATCAGTGACCTAGAAACCTTATTAGATTAAGGTTATTCTACAAATAGATACATAATCCGACGTTTATTGTCATAGTAATACTCATATAAAAGACAGCTCTAGATTAAGAAAACTGGAGTATTAATTTCCATAAAAATAATTATTATTTTTAAAGCATCACTTAATTTCAAGCAACAAATATCAACCCACCAGTCAACATTGTCATTTTATTAGGGTTTGTTATAATAAAAAACCACACCAAAATCAGTTCACCCATTTAAGAACTACGGTGCCACAGACAGACATAGTACTCTAACTCTCCTCTTTTTGCGTCGTTGGTTAAAAATCTCCCAAAATAATCTCTTAAATAAAAGTCAACAAAAAAAGAAAGTGATTTCTCAAATTCATTGTAAAGAGACCATCTTGGAACGTAAGGTCCAGTAGTCAATAAAAGCAGATCTTTCGTAACACAAGTTGCTCACCTGTGACGTAACGTTTGAACATGCGATTCTCACATTAGGATCCTTCCTATAATATTATGTATCGTAACTCTCGTCAGAATAACAGTCATTATCTGCGAATACACCTCTCCATAACAATGTCTGAACAAAGCAGGTGAAGGCTAAATACAACGTTTCACTAACGTACAAGTGTTATAAAATCTTCCCTGAGAATCTTTTTTTTTTTCAGGTGTACTTAAGTTAAAAAAAATATAGATGGTAGTTTAAGATTCTATTAAACAATTTCCTTGTCAAAACGTAGAAATGTATCTGTATTGATCAATAAAATAATATTAGTACGGTAGGTACCAAATAATATTAAATTATCGTTTTAGTTCGTTCGGTAAATATAACAGCTGAACATTTTCAGCGATAAATAAACCCAAGGAATATTTCTCAATCAAGTAGAGAACAGATCGTTTTCTTTATATGATTGATTATAATAACAGCTTACTTAGAGATTCATTAAGAAGGTAGGTACTTAAATAATGTTCTAATATAGACGTAACGAGACTATTGTTCGTAACTTATTTGGTTTCGAGATTGCATTCAGAAAACAGTTCCTAATTAGTTATAATTTATCAATTTACATTAAATGAAACAAGGAAACACCACCAGTCTATGAAATGGTACGAAAGTCAAGTCGTCTCGGCCCCTGAATATCCTCATTTACTAGAGCTAATATTAAAAATCATCAGCAAATGTTTGAGTTGGGCGAACGTCGGAGCCTACTGTACTTACTAAGAGAAACTTAACTTCTTGTTCGGAACGCAACCTCGCCACTCTATAGATGAGACAGGCTCTATATAATGTTGAGCACGTCTAGTATTCATATGGTATTATAACTCAAATCTCAGCAAATAAGAGACATGCTATTAATCATAATATAGGGTGTCAGTTTGCGCAGATAATTATTTACCAATAAACCTTCTTGTATACAATTGGATCACTCTTCGTCAAAGTCAATCACATGTCTCACTTGAACAAGATACAATAACGCGGAGAGATCTCCAAATAAGCACAATGCTATTGTACATTTAAACGATCTAGTCTTGTATAAATGATTCACTATTCTGTTCGGAAAATGCTGTAAAATTCGCGCAAAATTCCAGACAAACATGTCTGTCCATTCTTATCGCTTTACGTCCGTGGCGGACAATGTACAAAGCGCTTGAAGTTGGTCCATCTCATCAGGGCTAGTGCTTACACAGCGCTTGCAGCGCCCTCCCAAGTCTTTCTACACTTATAACAGTTTGTACGCAGATAGCGCTGCAGCGCTGCACGGAATTGCAACGATGCGCTCTTTAATTATGCAAAGTTGTGGAAATTTCATTATTTGAAATACATATTTCTAACAAACAATAAGTTGTTGGACACCATCTGGACACCGACGAGCATTCGTATAGATAACATTATTTGAATGTAACGTTCCGACCTACCCTGACTTATATTATGGTTTTCCTCAAAAGCAACTTCATATTCATTTCGTTAAGGAAATTCTATGTAACGTTACTCTCGTCGACTGTTTTCTTTGAATGCATAAGCTTCGCGTTTTTCCATACGAAGTAACGTGCTCTTAGCATTTCCGATACGCGGGGGAAGCTCGCTGCATTGCAAAGTAAGTCATTACAGTTGTGCATTCAATTTATGTTGGAAATAATTACAAGTGAGCTATTTCAGCCTCTTTTTATTTACAGGAGAGTGGGCAGGTATATTTATGAAATAAAATAGATGTCGACGCAAGCGATTTCAAGACGACAACTTTCAAAATATTAACCCGATGATATTGGTCAAACTGTAACGGGCGGAGCGGGAGGGCGTGTCAGACTTCTACTGACTATAACCCAACCGTGTCCTTTGCCAGGGCCGCGGTATCTCTTTCGAACAAATCTCGTGACCCTGACAGGAACTATATGACGTGGTGTTTTATTTTCCTACCGTACACGTGGACAAAGTGGATCTAGGATGCTAAATTCGTATGTCTGATGCCTTATTCTATTCGATAGACCATTATACGATTGAAACTGTCATGTTCACCATACAAGCTTTTATTTGCTTTCCTTGTAAATTACTGAATAAACGCGACAGTGATTTGTACTTCAGCCTACGTTTTACTGGTTTATCCGAGTGCCCACCTACTTCATGGAACCGTACCAAGACGCGAAGGCGATGTTTATGTTATCGCTAAGCCCACGCTTCCGCTGTCATTTATATTCATTATAATTAATATATTGAATTCTCGTATTACCTATCAGATATTTACACTACCGAAAATTTTCGAAAGTCATTAAAATATTTGAGAGCAGCGAAACAATACATGTTGAAGGAAATAATTAAAATAACACGTAAAATGGTTTGTGTTGGCCGCTCGGCTGCAGCGGTCAGTTTTACGGCACACGGTTTTAATGGCGTAAAGTTGTGCCTGGCGTGGTTGGGGGGTATTGTGCTCAACGTGGCCAAACAACGCGCATTAGTCATAGCGCCGCAGCCGCAGCAGACATGAGCCAAGTTTTGCACCGCCGGCCAGTTTGTAAGACATTGTGTGTGGGGCACTGAGTGTTCGCGCTAATGGTGCTTGGGACAAAGCACTCACATTATTTGCATTCTGAATGCCTGTGAACAGTCCTATTAAAATGTGGGCACTGACAGAAAAAATATAAGCTAATAGTATAAACTTTTTCACAATAAATGTTCAATTTGTTTTTGAAATAAATAAAATAAACCTATAAGTTCAAAACGGATAGCAATTCTAACCTATATAATTGCTGTCAGTTTTTAACTTATTTGACAAGACAATTACATATTAAAACATTTTAAATAATATTCTCGGTATTCAGTATGTTTCAAATAACGTAGGTAGAACAATCATGTATATTTTAAAAGCCATGTGAAAGACTCTTCCATGTTTTTAAATACGAACCAAAAAGAAATAGTATGCCTCTATGTTACAACAATGCATTTTTGTAACAGCGAGTTTGAAGCACGCTCTTGCATGGTCCTTGTATCCGCACACAAACAAAGTTCAACCAAGCAATAGCGCGTTCGGCTCCATCCGTCGGTGTTCGTAAAAGATCGGAGCGTACGCAAGAGGTCGCAGGCATACGCAAGTGCGCCGAGGGCGGTCGAGAGCCTGCCTTTGCACTGCCGGGATGTACCGGCTCAAAGGAAATCACAATTGAAGCTGAGTACGCAATTAGGTAGATTAAGTACGCGGAAAAATTTGAATGATCTGCTCTTATTCAGGTGGGTGAGTAATTTGAATCATGTGTGCTAGTCTGTGAGCCACGTGGGTGAGCAATTATAATCATTTGTGCTAGTATGTGAGCCACGTGGGTGCAATCAAATAAAATTAAAATAGTTATTTAGTTTTATTTGTAGCTCTGTAGTAAACTTGGAAAGCGCATTTTTTGCTTTCTTTGCGCTTCATCATATCATGCTGTTTATTTCATTTATTTCAGTTTCAGCTAAGCTCCTTTTTGTTATTATTATTAAACTATTTTATTTAGCTTGCCCCTGTTTGTTACAGTTTTTTATTTAGATGAAATTTATTCATTGAAATTTAACCCCTACATGTTGTCAAATTGATATGAAATTTAGTACTCACCTTTGATTCTGATCCATCCATTTCCGGCGGATTACATATTTTTCACAACTTCCTCAATATGCACATCGAATGAACGACTTTACAAGTACACAGTGCGTGGACCGTTTAGATAATCTATAGATTAATACTGATATCTATGAATATATTTCAAACAAAGACTTGCATAAATTTAAAAAAAATATATAAATATTAATAGAGAATGTATTAAAAGCTTCCTGTTTAGATCAAAGACTTACATAAATACTAAAAAGATTAACAAATACTAATAGATAATGTACTAAAAGCTAGAAAATAATTAGTTAGGTCCTGGGTACCAGTCGTCATCACGTAACTCTCGTCGTCAACCCAGCGCATTGATTAGACTAAAAAATAAAATCGTGGGCCGTAATCAAACCTGAGTAAATATGTAAATAGCAGTTAATAGAAATGTCACGCGCCCCAGGATTAAATTTTTTTTAGTCTAATCAAAAGCTCTAGATTGATTAGGAGAGTAGTGTAACTGGTACCTAGGATCTAAGTTATTATTTTCTAGCATTTTTTTAAGGTCATATCTCATCTATCTACGGTGTTCATAATCCAACCTGATCCGCTCTGATTCAATCTGATATACCGTTCACAAATCGATGAGAAAAGACACTAGCAAGGATCACTTTGCTTCCACGCAGCAACGGCCACATTTGTGGTACATTAAACATGACTTGCAACGAGCATCGCCTGGACCCGCAGTGAGTCGCACATGTGGCCGTACGCACGCAATCTCGTCGGATGCTCCGCCATTCATAAAGGCTCGTTTTGCAGACGAGACAAATTGGCCCGGATTAGTCAGCGCTATCGAGTTTGTTTGTGTCATACTCGTGGCAAAGTTCACTGTGGAATGTACGATGATATCGTTGGATTCTGAAATTCCTAGTAAACTATCTTAAGATAGATTACTATGTGAGATAGTTTCATTTCAAGACCTGATTGATTAGTAGACCGGCGGCGGCGGCGTGCGTGTAAAACTAGGCAAAAGGAGAATGTAAGGATCGTAGCATGTGGCCTTTTATAATTTCTGCCGCATGAGAAGAAACCGTGAGTTTATGTAGGTTTGTCTTCAATACAAATTGGATTTAGACATCCATTAAATACCCTCAAAAATAAAGATAATAATAGGCAGTTTAAAAATATCCTCAAAGAGTAAAGAAATTTGCAATTTGCATTTTCCCAGAAAACAAGATCAATAGTTAAAGGTTGTCAGAGAGTAAGACAGGGTTTCATTTAAGGTACAAACTAATATTAATTTTTCTTTTCCATAAAGTTTGAAGAGTTACACGATAAGTTAGAAAGTAACATTTTGTGGCCCATAATCTTGAGCAGTAAAGTAGTGTTTGAGAGCGCACTTGACGACGTAACGCAATATTGCACCACTTTGTTGTTTACGATAAGAGTAATGGCTACGTTATTATTGCTTTTAATGTGTACAATACAGTATTACAAAGTTTTATTCATTAAATATAATTAAATTCTGTCCTAGTTTACCATGTCGTAAAAGACACTAGGTTACGCATGTTTTTTTTTAAAATGATAATCCTTAATCAGTTCTTGAAGCTTGATAACAAAGTTTGTTAACATCAACAGCTCTTCATTTACAGTAAATCTATAAATCTAATAAATGCCAGCACTTCTAACGAATGGTAATTAAAGTCGTCTCTATCCCGCGCTCCCGTTTCAGCCCTACTCCGAGCCTGACAGAAGCCTGTGATTTTCCTTTCAGCGACGTGTTTTTATTGATTCGAGTGTAACGTGTAACGTAACGTTACGGCGGCGGCTCGATCTCGTGAGATATTGACGCTATCAAAGCCTCACTGGTTTCTTCCAGGTTTTCCTGTTTTGATCTCTCGCACACCTTACAGGAGGGATTACTTACACTTGATATAATTAATAGGATATTCTGTTACCTTAATAAATTACGAAATAAGAGATGAACGTATTGATGTCCTCACGCCACAAACTCATTCGTAATTCAATGTATTACTCAGTCTGTACACAATGCATAGTTCACGTAGCTCGTCTGACATTCTGGAATAACTGAAGCATGTACATAATGAGAGTCTGTTCAGTGGAATCCAATAGGTCATTGATTATATTATCATTTTAGCCAATACCCAAAACTTTAACATTCATTTGGTAACTTCGTCTCCAGCAATAACCACGGACAGTACCGAAGGACCCAGAACCAGCTTTTATGCGTAAAGCGTAAAAACATCTATTATACTTGAGTCAACGATCACTTCACTCATAAACTGTCCGCATCTTACGATCTCGGAACACCATGGACAATTTTATTTCCGCTACAAAGTGCGGGACTATAAATCTGTGGGGCTATTTCCCGCGCAATGGGCAAGGGTGGGCCAGTGTAGGCAAGGGTGGGCAAAGTGGCTGTATCGAGGTATTAGTTACAGCTGCCTATCGGGAGCTGCGTGAGGTGAGAGATGAAGAAGAAATAATGGATGTGATGTTTCGGGAAGTATCCATAAATGAT
Source organism: Aporophyla nigra (assembly GCA_947507805.1). NCBI lineage: Eukaryota > Metazoa > Arthropoda > Insecta > Lepidoptera > Noctuidae > Aporophyla > Aporophyla nigra. The sequence continues at coordinate 25,209,412 of OX382302.1, read as the reverse complement.
GAGTGGTGTTAAATGAGTACTGTGATGATGTTGACAGATATATTCTAGTCTAATGTTAAATGAGTACTGTGATGTTGTTGACAGATGTATTCTATTCGAATGTTAAATGAGTACTGTGATGTTGTTGACAGATGTATTCTATTCTAATGTTAAATGAGTACTGTGATGATGTTGACAGATATATTCTATTCTAATGTTAAATGCTGAGCCGCATATGTTGAATGTTGTTTATCAAAATATGCAGGGTCTGTCCGGCAAAGAGTTAGAGTTAAGCTTATTTATAGAGAATCATGATGTTCAGGTGTTATGTTTAACTGAACATTGGTTGAAAGAACATGAAGTAGTGTTTATCAATGATGATAATTTTACTGTACAAAGTTCATTTGCGAGAAAAGGGGCCATCCGCGGTGGTTCTTTAGTTCTTGTTTCAAACAAGCTGAAATGTAAGTAACGTTTAGATTTAGTTAATCTTTCTATTGAGCGCACTATTGAGTTGTCTTGTGTTGAACTCGAGCGATACGTTATAATTTGCGTTTATCGACCCCCCTCTGGGGATTTCATTTGTTTCGAATCAGTCATGGAGGATTTACTCAATAAGTTAAAATCAAGTAATAAAAGTATAGTTGTATGTGGAGATTTTAATATTAATATTTTAGAGGTTACTCCATTAAGTATTAGACTTTTCAATCTGTTTAGGTCATTTAATTTATTTAACTTGTTTTTTGAACCAACCAGGATCACGGCATGTTCGTCAACTTGTCTTGATAATATATTTAGTGATTGTGATGCCAAAAATAAATTAGTGTTAACTGATTTAACGTCCGACCACTGTGGTTTGCTATCCAGTTTCCCTATGCCATTGTTTAAAAAGGCGCAAAAACTTGAATACAGGCCTTATACAGCTAGTCGTTGCACCAAGTTTAAAAATAATATAGCTCGCAGAATTGCACCATCTATAGTAGAACACGATAATCCTAATGCAATTTATGAAGCCCTCTTTGATGCAGTGCAAAAAGAGTACAAATCTACTTTCAAGACCAAAACCATTGACATTAATGGCACCTCCGTTGGCTTTAACCAATGGGCTACTCCAGGTATTTACAAAAGTAGAGCGAGGCTTTACGAGTTATATGGTTTAAAAAAATACAGGTTTGATACTCCTTTCCTAGAGTATGTAAAAAAATATTCAACATTATTTAAACAGATTAGTGCTTTTGCTAAATCCAAATTTTTAAGCGATCAAATTAAAAATTCAAATAATAAAATAAAAACTACTTGGAAAATCGGTTAAACAAGAAAAACAACTTGAAATTATGGTCGACAACAAATTAGTTAATACGGCAGCTGACGTAGCACAGGCATTTAATGAGTTTTTGCCAACATACCTGCAACTACGACTCGCTCCTTAAATTCGTCCCCGTCTAAAGCTGATAATCTTTTGCATAGTAGTGTGCCAAAAAGTAGTTGCCTATTCAATTTTGAACATGTAACGCCTCGTGATGTAGTTAATGTTTTTAACACACTTAAGTCTAAAAACACTGGTGATTTCTGGGGCATTTCCATCAAACTATTAAGTAATATAATAGACATCGTAGCCCCCTATTTAGCTGTTACTTTTAATAAATGTGTTGATGTCGGAACTTTTCCTGACCTCATGAAGAGTAGCAAAGTCATACCATTATTTAAATCAGGTAATAAAAATGACGTTTCTAATTTTAGGCCTATTTCTATCTTACCTGCATTTAGCAAAATATTTGAAAAGTTAATCCTCAAGCAGTTGCTAAGACATTTTAATTTAAATAGCCTCCTTCATAATGAGCAATATGGCTTTACAAAAGGTCGTTCAACTACAGATGCGGGTGTTGCTCTCTTGAAACACATTTTTAACGCATGGGAGAACTCGCAAAATGCTATCGGAGCATTCTGTGATCTCTCCAAAGCCTTTGATTGCGTGCACCATGACACGCTTTTGCGTAAACTACGTCATTACGGTGTCCATAACGAAGCTATAAACGTAATAAATTCTTATTTACATAATAGGTTCCAATGTGTAGATATTAATGGTGTAAAATCTGCCGGGCTACCGGTTCAGTTAGGTGTGCCTCAAGGCTCTATACTCGGCCTATTCTTGTTCTTAGTGTATATCAATGACTTACCATTCTTTTTAAAGGGTATTTGTGACGTTGTAAAGTAGACAGGAACAGACCAGATTTTGACGACGTGAACAGTGCACTCTCAATGGTTACCGATTGGTTTACGGCAAATAACCTAGTTCTCAACGCCAAGAAAACCAAATGTGTAAAGTTCGCCTTACCGAATGTTAGAAATCTAGGTCCCAACATCGTCTTAGATAAAGAGGTGCTTAAAACTGTAGATTCGGCAGTTTTTCTGGGCATGTAGGCAACTATACACTTTATTCAAATTATTTACATATATTTATCTATATAATTTAAAACTTAAAACTAATATTTACAAACAAACACAATCACAAATTACAATACAATTTATATATATGTCGGGTTTGGTCCAGACATCAGAAGTAAAACTCAGTTATGGCAATACAATACACTAATTTTAATTTAATTGAACAATCAGTTATCTTAAATCTAGGAAATGTAGAAATGAAATAAAACTGAATTAAATAACGAATAAAGGCAGTGAGGGCGGTCACATAGGGCAGTACTGACTGTCAGGGACAGTGGTCCATGCACCCACCGCAATAAGGATAGTACTAACTGTGTACACAGTGTTCCACATCCAATAACCGGGCAGTACTGACTGTCGAGAGACAGTGGTCCGTGCACCAAGACGCATCCGTTTGAAATGCGTGCCGTCTCAACAGCGCAGCTCCTTATAAAGGCGGTCGCTAGTGGCCGAGGGTAGTTACGATATTTTACTGAACTGTACATTACGTCAAATGATCGAAAGAGTGAAGGTTTGTCTATGATGCTTCCGGTGCACGTTCCACTAGCGCCATCTAGTCGCCGTCTCTCGCAGTTGTTAAATAATATTGCTGCCGACACGGCCATTCTGACAAATCACTCGTCCTCGAGTGCATTTATTCATCTAAAAATAATAATAATACTAATTAATTCACATCATCATCATCGTTACATAGCTTAATAGCAAATATCACTGGTCTAGGTATTTCTTTACAACAGAAAACCCCTACAGTTCAAACAAGCTGGTCTAAATCGTCACCCACTAAAGCAGGCGAGATTCCTGCAGCATCTCACACATCATTGCTCATAACAGCAAGAGATCTTATTAGAACACCAATACAGTTCAAACATTCTGGTCTGAATCGTCACCCACTAAAGCAGGTGAGATTCCTGCAGAGCATCACAGATCATCTCCCACAACAACAGGAAAGATCTTTATATTCTATTTGCTAAAACAACCATCTTCCACAAAAGTAGAAGAGACCACATAGTAATTGATCATTCCAAAGATTCCATTATAGCATCGGAATTATCTACACTTAAGGTGCGAGAACTTACAGAAAGTGTTTCCTCTGCATCATCTGCAGTCAATGTGCCAGAGCTTACAGAAAGTGTTTCCTCTGAATCATGTGCAGTCAATGTACGAGAGCTTACAGTAAGAGTTTCCTCCGAGTCTGAGATCATATCATTATTTACTGGCACAAAAGACGTACTGAGCTCATCTTCTGCCGTCACGGTCCGTTCATCATTTTCATCACTATAATTTTCGCAAATTTCTAAATAACTTTCTTGCCCTTTAGGTACTTCCCTTAAATTTTCATGTGCATATTTATAAATTCTGTTAGAACCGTTAATATGTTTAAGTTCATAACGGTCATTATCTAATACGGTGACTATTTTATAAGGCCCCTTAAATTTATTATCTAACTTTGTTTGATGTCTTGCTTCGCATTTTGCGAAAACAAATTCACCTACTGCAAAAGGTTTAATCCGAGCTTTTCCCTTATTAAACCGTATAGTGTCAGCGTTAGCTACTCTTTGAATATTTTCTGATGCGGATGAACGAGCCGTTTCAACATTAATTATAGGTGGTTCAGAAGAACTAGGAGTTATTTTAGCTAGACTAAGTGAGGAACCTTGAATGCCAAACATCAGTTCCATAGGCGTAAAACCTGTGGTCCTGGAACGAGTACTATTAAGAGCAAGTTGGATCTCTCCTAGTTCATCCTTCCAAGCATTATTAGAATTACATTCTATAACAGTAAGAATACTCTTCAAAGTTCGCATGACTCTCTCAACCTGCCCGTTAGCTCTACTAGAACCAGTTGCTATTAAATGGAGCTCTATTCCATTATTATTACAAAAGTTTTTAAACTCATTGCAGTCATAACAACGTCCTCTATCTGCGATAATGCGCTTCGGAGCACCAAATAAGTTTACAGCATTCTTAATTGCTCTCACAGCGTATGAAGAGCTTAAGGCCGGTGTATATTCCAGCAGTACAAACTTTGTAAAGGCGTCTATTAAAACTGAGCAATATTCTTTTTTATCACTTTTGCCCGAAAGTTTTCTGGTTAAATCCAAGTGAATTGTGTGCCAAGGGACTGGATGTTTAGGAATTGAATGCAACTGCATTTGCTGTGCACCTGAAGGGCCTTTAGCAGTTTTACATACTACGCAGCAATTAATAAACTTTTTGACTAATTTAGCCATATCAGAAAACCAATAAAATTCGTAAAGTTTGTCTAAAGTCTTGTCAAAACCTAAATGTTTTATTTCATTATGAACGTGGTTAATAAGGGACCAAACCAAAGAACGTGGTACAATAGGTAGCCAACTAGAAACTCCTCTACGTTCTATCTTCCTATACAATATTCCTTGTCTTAAATCATACGTATGCGATATCTCTTCAGGTAATTGATTATTACGGATTTTTGCTATTATTTCAGAAAGTTCTGAATCGCGTTCTTGTTCTACAATTAACCAACCTTTATCTAATTCAAGGAAATTTACTTTGCGGGGCTCAGAATAATTTGTGTTTGACAAATTGCGAGACAAGAAATCTGCATGAGCCATCTTTCGACCTTCTTTGTACACGATATCAAAATCATAAGCTTGCAATATAGCCCACCAACGGTGAACCCTTGGAGTCAAATCACGTTTAGAGTGAGAAGCTTTAAGGGAGTTACAATCGGTAAATACGGTGAATTTTCGTCCATGCAAATAATGACGAAAATGTTCGATTGCTTTTACTACCGCAAGAGTCTCTAACTCGTAAGAGTGATATCGCGTTTCTGCATCTATGGTCTTCCTACTATAATATGCTACTACATGAGGGGTATCATTATGTTTTTGGATAAGAATTGCACCATATCCCGCACTACTTGCATCGGTATAGAGTTCAATGGGCAAGGAAGGGTCAAAAACTTTTAAAACTGGTTCAGACGTCAAAATGTGGATAAGTTTTTTGTGTATTTGGTCATGCTCAGGGGTCCACTTAACATTGCCTTTTCCTTTTGTCAAGGGATATAAAGGGCGAATTATTTGGGAAAAGTTAGGAATAAACTGTCTAAAATACGTTGCCAGCCCTATGAGCTGCCTAACATGAGTGACAGTTTTTGGCGTTGGAACATTAATTAAGGCTTGTATTTTTTTTGGATTTGGTCTAATCTCCCCAGCTGAAACTATATACCCAAGGTACTCAGTTTGAACTTTCAGAAACGAACATTTCTTTAAATTAAACGAGAAACCAGCATTGGACAGAGTTTTAAGTAATTTGTCTAAACGGTCAAGCCCCTCATTAATATCTGTGGAAATTGAAAGGACATCATCCATGAAAACTAGAATTCTTTCATCATTCATAGGCTGTAGAGCAGTATTAATAGCCTTTTGAAAAATGGAAGGTGCATTGCGCAAACCGAAGGGCATAGCCAAATATTCGAACTGCCCTTTTGGGGTAACAAATGCAGTTTTTTCTATGGAACTTTCATGTACAGGCAGCTGGTGAAACCCAGAGGCCATATCAATACTACTAAAATAATGAGCACCATTAAGTTTATCAATTTGTTCACTGATCAGAGGTAAAGGATAATGATTAGGTTGAGTATTACTATTTAATTCCCTATAGTCAACACACATGCGTGTACTACCGTCCTTTTTCTCTACAAGAATGATGGGGCTTGCAAACGGGGATGAACTTTCCCTAATAATATTTGCCGCCAACAATTGCTCGATTTTTTCGTCAACTATCTTAGATTCCTGAGGGGATAACCTATACGGTCTCCTATGTACCACTTTATGAGGATCAATTAAATCGATTTTCAACTGTCCTGTTTTAATTCTAGTTGTTGGAAAATTTTCAATAAAATTATCTGCATATTGCGTTAATATGTTAAAAAGTTTTATTCGGTCAGATCCTGTCAAGTCAGTATTAATTGAATCAATGTCAAAAATAGGTTTGGTTTTGGTACACATATTAGTCTCGACACACCGTTTGAATGTTAAACCGCTCTCTGAAATTTCAACAAGAATATCGCGCTCAAGTATATCTCTACCTAATAAAATAGCATCACGCAAGCAATCATCTGGAACTACATGAAGAGTGACGCTAATTTCAACGCTTTGAATTTTTATGTTACAAATGATTTGCTCTGTGCTACTAATGATACTCTTTCCAATACCAGTCATGTTGATAAAGTCATGCGATCTTTGTCCAACAACAAGGTGTGAAAAACTTTTCCTAATTAAACTACACTCTGAACCGGAATCAAAAATAAAGGGAAATGTCATTTACCACAGTTGAGTTTAGTTCACGACGTATTTGAACATCACACTGAGATAATATAGAAATGGCAAAGCCTGTCACAACCTTTTCAGATAATCTTGCGTCCGGGATATTTTCAATCAATTGCCAAAGACGTAAACATGCCTGAGCAGGGGTCTCATTAGAATTAAGTTGAAATTTGAGGATACTGTCAAAGTGATCCTGAATAAGCATAGGGCGAGAGAACTGAGCTTTTAAAGTCTCCTGTATATCGTCCCATTGATATTGACTGGGAGGTATCTTGGTCAGTAATGTAGCTGCGCGGCCTCGAAGACAATGGGTCAATGTCATGATTAAATCGACACCTTTCAAATTTTTGCTTTTAATTATAGTGTCTGACAGCCGACACCAGCCCCCTATGTCTGAATTGGGGTCGTCAGGATCAAAAGGTACTAACGCTATGAAAGGTTGTGGTGCTGAATTGGACCGGGGTAGTAGAGCATCAGTTAATTTTGAAAGAAATGTTTCTAAACTATTTGTGGGTAGCGGAATATCTTCCTGCATATTTTGTGATGATGAAGTGCCAGAGGTGGGCGGAAAATCCGATCCCACTTCTGATGTCGGGTTTGGTCCAGACATCAGAAGTAAAACTCAGTTATGGCAATACAATACACTAATTTTAATTTAATTGAACAATCAGTTATCTTAAATCTAGGAAATGTAGAAATGAAATAAAACTGAATTAAATAACGAATAAAGGCAGTGAGGGCGGTCACATAGGGCAGTACTGACTGTCAGGGACAGTGGTCCATGCACCCACCGCAATAAGGATAGTACTAACTGTGTACACAGTGTTCCACATCCAATAACCGGGCAGTACTGACTGTCGAGAGACAGTGGTCCGTGCACCAAGACGCATCCGTTTGAAATGCGTGCCGTCTCAACAGCGCAGCTCCTTATAAAGGCGGTCGCTAGTGGCCGAGGGTAGTTACGATATTTTACTGAACTGTACATTACGTCAAATGATCGAAAGAGTGAAGGTTTGTCTATGATGCTTCCGGTGCACGTTCCACTAGCGCCATCTAGTCGCCGTCTCTCGCAGTTGTTAAATAATATTGCTGCCGACATATATTTATTTACACTTAAACACCATCATATTTACACCTTACCAGTTGGTCGATAAATTTTTTATCGATAGTCGATGGTCATCGAACTATCGACCGAGCCGTCATCACTAATGACCGATACCTGCACAACTATCAATATATACAGGGTGTCCAAGAACCTGGCGTCCAACTGGATTCCCACGATGCCCCAAGTTCTAACAGTACTCAGAAAAATATTTTAAAAAATCCACCCCATGTACTTACAGAATTATACTGATTTAAAAAAAAAGGGGAAATGAGCACCCTGTGACATACTTTTGAATGCTGTGACTGCTAATGCTGATAATTTCGATATTTCTTGGAGGTTTTGTAATCTAGGGTATTGCTGTGTCTAAATAGAATGTAAAAATAATGTACTTATTGTACCATTTTAAAATAAAATATTATTTTAACTAAAGGTGATATGGAAAACTATTGAATTTCGCAACTTTGACCGACTGTAGTGTAAAAAAAATGTACCAAAATAGTATGGCAAGTGACGTCAAATTTTGACGCGTTTATTCCTCTTTTTAAAAAGGTATAATACTTACACATTAATTTGAAAAAAAAAATTTTGATAATATTTTTACTCAACAACCCAATTTTTACGAAGTGCCTACCTACTAACGGTAACTGTCGGACCCTTTCTTATCTTAGAAACTGTTATGTTACTACTATTATTTACTTCGGTTCCAAGAGTGAGCAAGAAGGAAATACACACAGGTAGATGGGTTCCCAGTAGAATAAAAGCAAAGAATGTTAGTTTAAAGATATTTTATTACAATAAATGTTCAAAATGTTGACCACCCGCGGCAATACAAGCTCTCACTCTCCTTAAAAAGGACCGCTTTATGTTTCGCGAGTAACTTTTTTGACGTATCACCTGCACTGCTTGTGTTATCTTCTCACGAAGGTCAGCGATGTCATTAATGGGCTTCGCATAAACGAGCTCCTTCATAGTTCCCCAGAAAAAAAAATCCAGCGGATTTAAGTCAGGTGAGCGGGCTGGCCACGGGATTGTTCCTGATCGCCCAATCCACCTGTTCGGGTATTGCTCGTCCAAAAACTCTCTAACGGATACGCGAAAATGTGCTGGACAGCCGTCGTGTTGGAACCACATATCTGGTGGGGTCTCTTCTAGTAAGTTTGGCAAATCATTTTGAAGAAAATTTAAATATGATTCGCCAGTCAAATTCTCGGGCATCTCAAATGGACCAATAATATTCCCACAGAGAATACCGGTCCACATGTTCACTTTGAACCGGTACTGGGATCTATCTTCTCGCATCAAGTGCGGATTTTCCACATGCCACTCGTGCAAGTTGTGTAGGTTCATGTAGCCATCCTTCTTAAATGTTGATTCATCTGACCACAAAATTTTGTCGATAAAGTTTTCGTCTTCTCGATGTTTTTGCAGGATTGTTTCACAAAACGCGACTCGGCTCGGATAGTCTCGAGGTAAAAGACTTTGCACTCGCTGTACGTGGTACGGATGATATTCTTCTTTTTGGAGAATACTGTGTGCTGTGCTCTTCGGTATCCCCGTATCAGCTTCTATTCCTCGCACAGAGATGCTTGGATTTGCCGACACCGCCTCTAAAACTTCATCGCGTATGAAGTCATTTACGGGTCGTCCTTCACCAGCTACTTGATTGGGGAACCGCCCGTCACATAGTGATCTGTGCACATTAATGAAAACTCGATGGTCGGGATATCGCGTAGCCCTCGGATACCTTTCTCTGTAAAGTCTCGCTGCAGCTCGTCCATTACCTCTACATTCTCCATAAATGTAGTGCATATTTGCGTATTCTTGCGGAGTGTAGGTCGCCATGGTAGCACACACAAAACACAAACTGTCCAAACACAGGCAAAGGTCGTCGTAAAGAGTTCGTTTCAAAGTCCAGAGCACAAAGAGTAATCGAGTCCAATAAACAAAGCTTTAAATCGTAGTACGTGATCAATGGTAACAATAAGAGAGAGGTGCGTAGTAACGGCAGGAGGCAGTGACGCGTACTGACCGTACTGTTATCCTAAATAGCACGATCCCAGATAGCGTCACTATCTATCTCACTCGCACCTCTAACCTTTTTCTCCCTCACTCTTACCTGAATAATGGGGTACCATAAAGAAGAACCAGCAAATCGCAAAGATAGTTTCTGTCTTGCTCCCTCCTGTTGTAATAACGAATCACTATGGTGAGATGCATGCACATACCGTCCCTTACGGTCTAACCTGTTTTTTGAGAGGCCTGTTGTTATTTTTATGAGCATACAAAAGTAATTCTTTAGAGGTTAGATTCAATTCGTCGTAAATTTTTCTTTCTAAGAATTCTGTAAGACATCGTAAAAATTGGGTTGTTGAGTAAAAATATTATCAAAAATTATTTTTTTCAAATTAATGTGTAAGTATTATACCTTTTTAAAAAGAGGAATAAACGCGTCAAAATTTGACGTCACTTGCCATACTATTTTGGTACATTTTTTTTACACTACAGTCGGTCAAAGTTGCGAAATTCAATAGTTTTCCATATCACCTTTAGTTAAAATAATATTTTATTTTAAAATGGTACAATAAGTACTTTATTTTTACATTCTATTTAGACACAGCAATACCCTAGATTACAAAACCTCCAAGAAATATCGAAATTATCAGCATTAGCAGTCACAGCATTCAAAAGTATGTCACAGGGTGCTCATTTCCCCTTTTTTTTTTAAATCAGTATAATTCTGTAAGTACATGGGGTGGATTTTTTAAAATATTTTTCTGAGTACTGTTAGAACTTGGGGCATCGTGGGAATCCAGTTGGACGCCAGGTTCTTGGACACCCTGTATATACGGCTGGCTACGGCTGCGCGGGCGCATGCCTTTCACCTGTGCAAGGTCGAACCAGTCAGGACCTTACCTCGACGCGGAGCGCACGCTTGTCGCCTCAATCCCATAAACACGCGGTATTGCGATTTAGCTTTGTTTCTCATTGTTATTAATCTGAACTATACTTCATCTATCTATCATTCTTCTACTTTCATCCTTCCGCTAGTCTATACTGTGCTTCTGCTTGTGCTTGTGAACTATTCTCTATTGTGCCTTCTGAACTTAGTGTTAACGGTGTACGACTGTGGACAATAAAATCCTCTAAAACGTGAGTTACGTATTTATTTCTACCACACACCACACCTATATACCTATACTGGTGACCCCGTGAAGAACGATGGAAAGAGACATGTTTATAGACGCACAAGGCACGGCAGAGTTGCCGCCACCTGGCACCACTAGTGATGGACCAATGTCGATAGATCCCAGTAACGTCTTTAAAGTCGGCGTACGAGTGCCTCCGTTTTGGGCTGAAGAGCCGGAGATTTGGTTTGCCCAGGTCGAAGGCCAATTCAGTATAGCCGGAATAACCAGTGACGTAACTAAATTTAATTACGTCATCGGACACCTGGACAACCAGTGTTCCAGAGAGATAAAAGACATAATAATTAGCCCGCCTACCAGTAACAAATACGGAAAACTGAAGACCGAGCTTATTAAGCGACTCACCGCGTCTAACGAAAAAAAAATCAAACAGTTGTTAATGCATGAGGAGCTTGGCGACCGAAAGCCGTCGCAATTTCTTCGTCACCTGAAAAGCCTGGCAGGCTCAAACGTTCCTGACGATTTCTTAAAGACGATATGGGTTAGTCGCCTACCGTATGGCATCCAGACTGTGCTCGCAGGTCAACCAGGGGCAACTTCTCTCGAGGATCTAGCTGACTTAGCCGATAGAGTGAACGACCTGGCTACAACAACTCCGAAGGTCGCAGCAGTGAGCGACGCTGTCCCTAGTTCAGGTCTGGACGAACTAACTAGGGAGATAGCTGAGCTTCGTCGACAGTTCCAGCAGATGTCTACTCGGAACAGCCGTTCACGCTCCCGTTCCACCAGAGACACTCGCAACAGTTCGAGGCAGCGCTCTCAATCGAACTACAAGAAGTACCCCAATTGCTGGTACCACAACAAGTTCGGAGAAAAGGCCAACAAGTGTATCCGGCCCTGCGACTACAAGGCGGAAAACTCCAAGGGCGGTCGATAATGGCGACTGACGATTGCCCTTTACCCGCTTCTGGTCGCCTGTTTGTTACTGATCGATCTTCGAAGACGCAGTTCCTGGTCGACACAGGGAGCGACCTCTGCGTGTTCCCACGGTCAGCACTTCATGATCGTCGTGCTCGTACGGACTATAGTTTGTGTGCGGCTAATGGTTCTAGCATAGCTACATATGGTTGTATAAATTTAGATTTAGATTTTGGTTTACGCAGAACATTTCAATGGCGTTTCATTGTAGCCGATGTAACGAAGCCAATAATAGGCGTAGATTTTTTAAACTTTTATAATCTGATTGTTGATTGTCGTAACAAGCGCCTAATTGATAATTTAACTTCTGTTTCTACTATTGCTGCTGTAGCTAATTGTAATAACATTTCTTCTGTTAAGGTCGTGACTGGTGAGACTCGGTATCATAAAATTCTTAGCGAGTTTCCAGAAATTACTCGACCAGCTGGTAAGCCACACTGCACACCACACAAAACAGTACATCACATACGCACGACACCAGGCCCTCCAGTTAGCTCTTCACCTCGTCGTTTAGCACCGGACAAGCTTAAGGTTGCTCAAAAAGAGTTCCAGTCTATGCTGTCCCTTGGCACAGCTAGACCTTCTGAGAGCCCGTGGGCTTCACCTCTGCATCTAGCGCCAAAGAAAAACAATGGCTGGCGTCCTTGCGGCGATTACCGTAAGTTGAATGCCCGTACTGTGCCTGACAGATATCCGATTAAACACATCCACGACTTTACCCATAGTATAGCAGGATGTAAAGTCTTCAGCACTCTCGATTTAGAGAAAGCATACAATCAGGTACCTGTCAGCCCCGAGGATATTCCTAAGACCGCCATTACGACCCCATTTGGTTTATTTGAATTTCCTTTTATGACGTTCGGTCTTAGGAATGCGGGTCAAACTTTTCAGCGGTTCGTAGACGAGATGACGAGGGGATTAGACTTCGTATATTGCTATCTGGACGATTTTCTCGTGTTTTCTAGAAGTCCTGAGGAGCACGAGGATCACCTTCGTCAGGTCTTCAACAGGCTGAAGGAATATGGCATGTTGATGAATACCTCGAAATGCGTTTTCGGTATGGAGGAGGTAACGTTTCTAGGCTACCGGATTACCGAGAGCGGTACTAAGCCACTTGATGGCAAAGTTCAGGTGATCAAGGATTTTCCCCCACCAACCAACGTTCGCCAGCTCAGAGGCTTCCTCGGCATGGTTAATTTTTATAGGAGATTTCTTCCTCACGCAGCCGAAATCCAAGCCCCACTTCACGCCTTACTAACAGGCTCCGTCAAAGGTTCACAGCCAATTTCCTTGACAGGCGACACACTAGCTGCCTTTGAAGCATGTAAAGAAAGCCTGACCCAAGCTGCTCTTCTAGCTCATCCGGACTGCACCGCTAAGCTTGCTGTTGTTACAGACGCTTCTGACAGGGCTATCGGAGCAGTCCTGCAGCAATTTAAAGATGACGCGTGGCAGCCCTTAGCCTTCTTCTCAAGGAAATTGAGCCCTTCACAGGTGAAATACTCACCATATGACAGGGAGCTTCTAGCAATTTACGAGGCCATTAAATATTTTAGGCACATGCTAGAAGCTCGCCATTTCATAGTCTACACCGACCATAAACCGATAAGTTTTGCCTTCAATGAAAGGAAGAACAACTGTTCGCCAAGGCAATACAGGTACTTGGATTATATATCCCAATTCACGACAGATATCCGCCACATTTCCGGAAAGGATAATGTGGTTGCAGATACCTTGTCGCGAATTGAAGAGCTAGCAGACCCAGTAGACCTCGAAAAATTAGCTCAAGCTCAGGCTTCTGACTCAGAACTCTGTAAGCTTTTGAGCGAAGGTTCTTCTCTGCAGCTTAAAAAATTCAATGTCCCTGGAAGCCAAATTCCCCTGTACTGCGACGTCAGTACTTCAGCTTCCAGGCCATACGTGCCTAAAGCACTTCGAAGGCAAATCTTTAATAGCTTGCATTCTTTAAGCCACCCTGGTGCCAATGCGTCGGCCAAGCTGATAGCCGAGCGGTTTGTATGGCCAGGTGTGCGAAAAGACTGTAGGGACTGGGCGCGTGCTTGTATACCGTGTCAGAGGACGAAAGTCAACCGTCACGTGACTTCCCCTCTCGGCACTTACAACTTACCGCGCGCTCGATTTAAGCAGATCCATATTGATCTGGTAGGTCCTCTCCCACTTTCTCAGGGTTATCGGTACTGCTTAACGGCCGTGGATAGATTTACACGGTGGCCAGAGGCAGTACCGATACAAGATATTACCGCGGAAACTGTGGCCAAGGCTTTGCTGTCCATTTGGATTTCTCGGTTCGGTTGCCCGACAGATATTGTAACCGACCGTGGTCGCCAGTTCGAATCGGCTTTGTTTCAATGTCTGTCGAGGATAGCCGGATTCGAACACAAACGGACGACAGCCTACCATCCAGCATGCAACGGTTTGGTTGAACGGTTTCACCGTCAGCTGAAAGCCGCGATCGTCTGCCATGCAAACGATAGGTGGACGGAATCTTTGCCATGGGTCTTATTAGGCGTAAGATCTGCCTTTAAGGAAGACCTCCAAGCCTCTTCTGCGGAACTGCTGTACGGGGAGCCGCTAAGGTTACCCGGAGAATTTTTTGAGCCAACGGTCAACGGTACAGTAGACACATCCGAATTTACTGCAAGGCTCAGGAATTTCGCCGAGAAACTGCGACCGGTACCAGCTTCCCAACACTGCAATCCCAAGGTGTTCGTTTACAAGGAGCTAGAAACTTGCGATCACGTTTTCCTCCGTGAAGACGCATTGCGAGGTGCTCTCCAGCCTGCTTATTCTGGGCCATATAAAGTCATTACACGAGGGGACAAGGTATTTAAAATACTTGTTAAAAACAACGAAGTGACAGTATCCATTGACCGTCTGAAGCCTGCCTTCATCCTATCTGACCAGGTGGAGGAACCCTCACCAGTAATGCCGCCAAGTTACACAACACGTTCTGGGAGGCGTGTTAAATTTACTGACTTCTATCGCCCTTGACGGTCTCTGGAGGGGGGTGGTGTAGGCAACTATACACTTTATTCAAATTATTTACATATATTTATCTATATAATTTAAAACTTAAAACTAATATTTACAAACAAACACAATCACAAATTACAATACAATTTATATATATTTATTTACACTTAAACACCATCATATTTACACCTTACCAGTTGGTCGATAAATTTTCTATCGATAGTCGATGGTCATCGAACTATCGACCGAGCCGTCATCACTAATGACCGATACCTGCACAACTATCAATATATATATACGGCTGGCTACGGCTGCGCGGGCGCATGCCTTTCACCTGTGCAAGGTCGAACCAGTCAGGACCTTACCTCGACGCGGAGCGCACGCTTGTCGCCTCAATCCCATAAACACGCGGTATTGCGATTTAGCTTTGTTTCTCATTGTTATTAATCTGAACTATACTTCATCTATCTATCATTCTTCTACTTTCATCCTTCCGCTAGTCTATACTGTGCTTCTGCTTGTGCTTGTGAACTATTCTCTATTGTGCCTTCTGAACTTAGTGTTAACGGTGTACGACTGTGGACAATAAAATCCTCTAAAACGTGAGTTACGTATTTATTTCTACCACACACCACACCTATATACCTATAGGCATAACAGTAGATGGCAAACTTCAGTGGGGCCCTCATATTTCAAGCCTAGCGGGAAGGCTCAGTTCAGCTGCCTACGCCGTCAAAAAAGTAAGACAATATACTGACGTTGATACAGCTCGGTTAGTCTATTTTAGTTATTTCCACAGCGTTATGTCTTACGGTATTCTACTGTGGAGTACAGCAGCTGATATTCAAAATATTTTTGTCCTTCAGAAACGAGCTGTTCGAGCAATTTACCAGCTAGGTGCCAGAGTTTCCCTAAGGGACTTTTTTAAAGATATTGGTATTCTTACGGTGTCATCACAATTCATTTTCGCCAACATCTTATATATTAGGCAAAATATACACTTATACGCTAAAAACAGTGATATTCACACTGTTAACACTAGAAGTAAGGACAAACTGCGTGTTCCCTTTCACCGGCTTCATAAGGTGCATAACTCATCTGTTGGGCTTGGTATAACATTTTACAACAAGCTACCACCTTCTTTACTAGAATTACCTTTTAATGCGTTTAAAGCTCAAGTAAAATCCAACCTTTGTCAAAAGGCGTACTATTCCATCAATGATTATTTAAATGATAAGAATAGTTGGTCGCTGTGATTAACTCAAGACAATGTTTATGTTCTTTCTCCAGTATTAGCGTACCTAGTGATAGGTTCAATATAATTGTTTCCATATTTTTTTCCTGTTTATGCCAATTTTATTTTATTAGTATTGCATAATGTGGTTAGCTAGCGACCTCGACAAGTAATCATTCAATTCTTGCTTGAGTAACCGGCAGCAAGTTCGTCATGTTCCCTTAGATGTCAATGCTTGCGGTAGCGTCGGGGGTCGGGTTACCCCCTTCCCTCAAATATGGCGAGGGGGGCAATGGCTGATCTTTGCGTTATGCTCGTGAACGGGTGCTGCTTGTGGTGACTGGTCGTCTTGCTGACTTTGATGTTGATATTATTATTAATATTACTTACCTGTTTAATTTATTTTACCTCGATGGTCCTAGTTTATCATTTGTGGCCTCGAGTTGTAACTCAGGTCGTAACAGCTATGTGAACATTCAGCATTGCATATGTAAGCTGTCATGCCCTTTATGCCAGTTTTTTATTTTTGCAGCCATGTTTCTATATACATACTTTTTTTTGCTTATGCTTGAGTATAGTTTTCATTTTATTTGTTGGTATATTGGGTTGGCTAGCTGGCATATAGCAAATCATTTAATTTAATTTGTGTCTCTTAATGTTTTACTATATACCATTGTATAGAATCAAGTTCTTCTAACTGGACAGACATCTGTGCTGCTGGGGAGTTTGTTGGCCACTTCTTCTTCCCAGCTAAAGCACTAGGAAGTGCGCGACGGGTGGGCGTTTTGGGGGGACTGTCTTTTGTAATTTTGACGTTCGAAAAGTGCTGATCCTCAGCCTAATTTGAATAAATGACTTTTGATTTTGATTTTGAATGAGTACTGTGCTGTTGTTGACAGATGTATTATATAATAATGTTGGTATTATTTTCGAGGTAGTCGTACTGAGAGAATATGATGAACTTAAGTATGCACAAAATGTTTGTTGATGTTCGGGATGAATGGTTTTACAGCATTTAGCAGCTGTGATGAAAATATGACAGCTCGTTGAGTACAAGTTAAATAGCTCTCATTCAAAATATTATGAAGAAGGAGAAAAGTAAAAAAAACCGGCCAAGTGCGAGTCGGACTCGCGCACCGAGGGTTCCGTACAAACCTGTAGGCATTCACGGTTTAGGTTTATATTTATGAAATTAAATGTTTTTTTTTTTAATTTTTATATTTGAGTTGATTGAATGAAAGGTAAATTGTGGTTTACGATTTATTACGTATTAAAAAAAAAAAACTACTTACTAGATCTCGTTCAAAGCAATTTTCGGTGGAAGTTTACATGGTAATGTACATCATATATTTTTTTTAGTTTTATCATTCTCTTATTTTAGAAGTTACAGGGGGGGGGGGGGGGGAACACACACACATTTTACCATTTTGGAAGTGTCTCTCGCGCAAACTATTCAGTTTAGAAAAAAATGATATTAGAAACCTCAATATCATTTTTGAAGACGTATCCATAAATATCCCACACGTATAGTTATGATGAAAAAAAAAATTGAGTTTCAGTTCTAAGTATGGGGAACCCCAAAATTTATTGTTTTTTTTTTCTATTTTTGTCTGAAAATCTTAATGCGGTTCACAGAATATATCTACTTACCAAGTTTCAACAGCATAGCTCTTATAGTTTCGGAAAAAAGTGGCTGTGACATACAGACGGACAGACAGACAGGCAGACATGACGAATCTATAAGGGTTCTGTTCTTTGCCATTTGGCAACGGAACCCGATGATAAATATTATGTTCTTATTTTTAGTAATAGATATAACGCCAACATTTATTAACCTTATTGATGATGTTCTTCAGAAGGGTCAGGTGCTTTGTACTGATAACCGGCGTGCGTGTATGAACAGATGTATGAACTTAAACGAGGCAAAACGTGTATGTAAGTATCGTAGCCGGTGGCATTCTGTAGTTTCTGCCTACCCCCATGGGAAAAAGGCGTGATTTTATGTTCTGGCGGGTTGGCGATCGCAGTATGGTGGTAAAATGTATTTAGGACGCTGCAGCCCATACTTAGTAAGTCCCTTTATTCTTTAAATAATAAAAGCTAATAGAGAATAACAGGCAGCACATGTTTCTCGACGCATGCAGACGACAAGTCGATAGCGGACAGCCGGCCTTAGCGGGCTAGAGGCGACCGAGCGAGTGGAGTGGCTA
Source organism: Aporophyla nigra (assembly GCA_947507805.1). Taxonomy (NCBI): domain Eukaryota; kingdom Metazoa; phylum Arthropoda; class Insecta; order Lepidoptera; family Noctuidae; genus Aporophyla; species Aporophyla nigra. The sequence continues at coordinate 25,191,011 of OX382302.1, read as the reverse complement.
CAACATCTATTACTTTATGCAAATCGCGGCGGAGGCAGCAACGCTGCACTTAGGCCACATTCACGACTTGCGACGCGACTTGTGTCCAGCGACACACGGTCTTGTTACCGTCGCTGCGTCGCTCCGCAAAACGCGTCGCGGTGAGTCGTATCATATTTTAAGCAATTTGTTTCGCCCGCCGTCGCTGTCGCAAGGCGCGTGTCGCTACGACGGCGACGTGCAACTCATAGTACGGGGTATGCACTGTACGCCGTGGACTAGTAGCTCATGGCACAGGGTCTGAACGGTATACCGCGGGCGCGGATGTGTAGATGGTGGCACGGGGTACGACAGTGCCGTGGGCGAGCTATTTTGACACCACTTTTCTTCCTTTTACTTTAAAGTTGAGCTGCTGAAGATATTTTTTTTTACATAGTATAAAACAAAGTCGCATCCCGCATCTGTACGCTTCGATCTTTTAAACTACGCAATGGATTTTAATGTGGTTTTCATTAGTAGACAATTTGACTCAAGAGGAAGGGTATGTGTACATATATAATCCATGGGTGGAGTCGCTGGCAAAAACTAGTTCTTATAATAAGATTTGAAAACTTCTACCTAATAAATAACAATTCAATATCAAATAAAGATTTGTATCTTTACCTATTACAATTCTTTTATTTTCCACATTATGAAACGTCTTCGAGTTATTGCCCCATCGAACTGATGTAACATGACAATATTTTTATCGTTTACCTACCCTTATAGACGTAATAGAGCCATAAATTCTAAAATTGGAACTGGGAACGAACAATATTTTACTTGCTAGGAGATTTATGTGAACAACAAAATTGCGTGTGCTTCAGTGATTTTCTGCCAGTCTACCTATAAAGAGGGTCAAATTAAATTAGTGTACTGTACTTTACCCACGTGCTGAGTATTGATATAGAAAACGAATTTAAAAAAAAAAACCATATTCCAACTTTC